>OZ012716.1:17546323-18783851 GCA_963942605.1 Poecilus cupreus | reverse complement strand
ACTTTCACTCTGGAGTCGGGATTAAGGGGAGAATTAATAATTGGGACGATGTATAAGTACAATTTCCAGCAGAAGTTTTCATGAAACTACCTTCCAGTCAAGGCATAGTACAATTTCAAATATTTTAAGTGGATTCCCGTTTGTTTTATAATGCTGGTGCCCAGCACCATAAAACAAGTACACAAACACCCCAGATATTAAAATTTTTCGCCTTTGAAACACCCGTTATAGTAGAATTGCCGACATCCTGAACCATTATAATCCTTCCAAAAAATCTATCTGCATTAGATAGTTTACTATTTATATAGTATAGATCGACATCCTGAATCATTGTTTAATTACCAATAAAATCTAACTATATTAGATCGATATATCGATACATCGATACAACAATATATCTATATATCCATATATCGATATATCGAGATATTGATATATCAATAAACTCGAACTCAGGTTGTCTATTTGCATACATCAAAACTTAGGTGCATATATCGAGATATTGATGTATCGATATATGGATATATCGATATATTGTTGTATCGATGTATCGATATATCGATCTAATATAGTTAGATTTTATTGGTAATTAAACAATGATTCAGGATGTCGATCTATACTATATAAATAGTATCGATATATCAATATATCGATACATCGATATGTCGATATATGATATATCAATATTTCTATCCATCGATATATCGATATATCAATATATCGATACATCGATACATCGATATTATCGATATTTTTCTAATATCGAATATCGATATTCAAAACAAGATATCGAACAGCCCTAACACGTGGTATGAGTACAATCGATGATTTTTTTCGAGTGGAAGCAACGCTACAGATTTCACGATAATATCTTCGATCATTAATCAAATCACGAGCTTATATTTGATCAGAGAATATAAAAAATAAATATTTGTTGTGAAGCGGATTGAGAACGAGAATGCACCTAAGTTTTGATGTATGCAAATAGACAACCTGAGTTCGAGTTTATTGATAGTTACCATCATAAAACAATAAAAAAAGTTCATATAAACATATATCCGCAAATGCCTAGGTTCAGAGCTATATCGATATTTTATTTCAGTCATATACAATTCATACTTTTAACATTACAATAAAATCACAGTACCCGATTTCAATGGACACTCAACTATAAATTATAAAAAATATTCAAAATTACAATAATTAATGACAAATAAGGAAAAAAACTGTCTTCAACTGTTTTATTCTCTGATTAAATATAAGCAAGTGACATGATAAATAATCGAAGATATTACACAACTTAAAAAATAACATAACACACAACAATATCTGACAGCAAGTAAATAATAAATGAAACAATTGACAGGTTAACATGCGGTGATAAAGCATTATCATAGATTTGATAGCCTCTTACTACTCGTTCAGTAAATCAGATTGTTAAAATGCGCCACGTGATAAACGAATTATACAGAATGGTCCATCGGTCTGTATTTTTTTCTTTTTTCTACCGGGTGTTTCATATTCGCGCAATGATATGCAACTTTATATTTTTAAATGTAACTATATATTTTTGCCAAATTTTAAAGCTCCTTTATTTCCCTTTAAAATAGTTCTTATTCATTAAAACCCTAAATTGATCAGAACAGAAACAATTCACGTTTTTATTATTAAAGAATCGTACACAGAAAGAATGCCATCAATGTGTTTAAATAAAATAAAATAAATAAATAAATGTGTCATCACGCTTTTTACCCATTTTTGGTGTGGCACTCTGCTTACGCAGATCTCGGTAAATGATATATTTTATATATGAAGTGCGGTTACTAGCCGTCAAATCATATCTCGAAAACGAAGCAAGATGGGAAAATTGTTTCAGACAAAGTTGCTAAGTTTTGAGGTAGTCAAATTATAGTGACCTAGAATTTGTCCGTAAGACCAAATCTCAAGGTAAAATGATGATTATCCTTGATTTATTTAAACGGAACTCAATATATTTTATTTCAGATTCGTATTCTACGGGAAATAATACGTAACTTTTCTAGGGAACATTTTTCTTCAAAATGCTTGAGATAATGGTCTGATAATATTAAATATGAACAACCTGTATTTTTGTTATTTGCCGTATGCTTTTACATTTAATATTATTCCTTCCCTTTCTATTTATTATAGATCGATCAGTCTTTATCAAGACTACTTAATTTTGTTAATTTCGATTCTAAAACTTGTATAGGTAAACTTTCCAGTTAATTACTTCACGGATGCTAGTTACTTTTTTGATGACGTACATTGTATGACTAAGCGAGGCTACTATATAAATTATGTTCTCACGGAAATACATGTTTTAAAGTTTCTTGGATGTGTGTCCTTTTATTAATCAGTTCATGAAGGTTCATAATTGTAAGTTTTGTGATAATTCGCAGAGCTGAGTTTATTTTGATTATAATTGCAGAACAAACAGAAAATAAAATTAACTTATTTCAAATATACGAGTATAAACAGGTTAGGAAAAATTTTTATGTAGGAGATATTAATAACAATAATATTTGAAACATGAAGTAATATTTCCAATTTTGTTACATCTGCTTTCCATTGTGAGAAACACTGAAACATGGGTATGTTCATTAATATATTTCAAAAATGGAATATAATTCTATATGTCAAATGCGCTGCAAACATAGCTATTAAACAATCAAATTTAGTTATTTGGTTTTAAATATAAATTACATGACTTAATTAATTTTAATGTCTCTCTTCTCCAAATTTGGGCATTTATTCAAAATATGGAATTTAAATTAAATATTTTTTTTGCCGATTGACATTAAAGATTACACTTCACGAACTGCTAACAGTCTGTAAAGTGTCACTTTTATGCTTAGACTGTAAAAATATTTTACATAACAACCGCTCAACAAACGCATAGCAACCGTCAATAAATACATAGCAACCGTTCAACACATGCATGGCAACGTAATTTGACATCAATAACCTTCAAAATATCTATATAAAATAATCACTAAATTAACATTAATTCCAAATCGGCAATAAAATATGTGTTCAACGCGGCATCAAACTCAGATTAGATTTATAGCTTCGGTAAATCTGGTATTTTGATGCCTAGTTAAAAAAATAACTATTATTTTACAATCTTCTAGTTTACATTGTAAGTAAATAATATAGTTGTATGAGTATGTAATCAAAATAGATATGTAAGAACGTACCTATATCTTTATGAATTACCACTTTCATGGTTTGATGACAGATATTTTCTCAAATAATTAATTTTTAGAATTTCTGAATTGTTACTTGCTAGTGTTCTAACTATAATCACACAACTGCCCGTTATTACTGATAAGTTTGAGAAATCTATTTTGTTTTGAACTGTATAGTGAAAAATAAAGTCAGGTTACGAAAGTTCCACTACCCTGGGCTTCTAGAGCTTCTGGAGAGAATCTGATAAAAGAAGTTGACATCATGCATAAGCAACTAATTGAAATTTACTCCAAGATGCATTTACTTAAAGAAAAGTCCATGCAGAATGCAGAGGAAGTAAGTTCACCGGAAATAAACTATAAATTTCCTGTTTGTCTCATACATTCGTTAGCATGTAGAACAAAAAGTGTAATATCCATGTTTGCAGAGGAATTTTTTGCTAGTTAGCAGAGCGGCTGCGCAGCAACGGCGAGTGTAATCTGCATGGCTCATCGAGCAGTGTAATGCTGGTTCCCGGGGGAATCCCCTAGCACACTTTTATAACAATTGTTCCTTACAGCCGGAAAGAGACTGTTGCCGTGAAATCTCTGCAGCGTGAGCTCAAAAACTCACCGACGAGCCTCAATTAGCCATGGAAAAAATATCTTTTCAAACTCACTTGGTTTCTTCCGTCTTATTATGTTATTATGACGGTTATGCAGGTTAATATTCTTCCCTTTTTATTCTTATAACATATACAGACAAGGGTTTTGATTCTGTACTTTTCTTATTCTGGATATAAGAATACATATGACAAGAATTTATTTGGAAAATAAATAAACTGATTTTTGCTATTTACATATAATTGCCCGCGGGACAGATATATTATTTTTGAGCATCTAGTACTATTACCAGTCATTAAATCAGCTATTTGTTAATTACAACACGTGAAAATGTGTATCTATTTTAGTACGAATGTTTGAATTACAACTGAACAAAAACCCATATTTTATGTATTCGAATTCTGTTTATAAATTCACAAAAACAACACTAATATTTTGAATTTCGGGCTATTTTTACATATTCTTTGTAAAATTTTATGAAATCAAGGTTTCTGAAATATATTTTTATAATTCGGAATACGAATTTATATACGCAGGACTCTTTGGTATTATATTAATCCCGTATATGGTTGGAATAAATGTCTGTTGGAAGTGTTAACATAATATTAAAAGACACTTATCCTATTCAAAAAAATCTGATGTGCCCAGCATATAACTTCTTAAACGGTACAAAATAGTATTTTATGATACCGAAACATACCTCCTTATTTGTTTATTCTATATGTATATTTGAGAAATATAATATTCTTTCGTATATTTATTTAACTTTTTGACATATATTTCACTAAGAAAACAGCTGCACAATCACAATAACATATGTCACATTTGGTAAAAAATTTAAAAATGTTAAGTTTTTTCATGGTGTACATGGAATGCAAGATTTATGAAATTTAATTTCGTTATATATTATTATCTCCAAAACTAATGAAAATTAAAAAAAGTAGTGTATCAAAACAGAAGTAAAATTAAATATTCCACAACTTTTAAAATAACATAAATTGTTGAAAAATTAAATTTAAGCATGTTTTTTCACGGAAAACTGCTAAAGGCTTCTAGTTAACTGCTAATTCCGGTTGGCCAATTTTATCCAAAATCAAATCAGCTCTTTGTATAAATATAAGAAGCAAAAATACAGACAATATTGCAGTTTTTGGAATTATAGTATTTGAGTTATGGGAGACGAAAAAATCGGCAGATACCACATACACACACACACATACATACATATATCCAGACATCATGGCGAAATAGTAAAATCGTATTGTAGGGACCCTAAAACGTACTTATTCATTTAAGACTCACTACCCAATTTTTTGACCAAAAACAGGTTTATTCTCAATGCAACTATAACTATTGAAATATAAATAGATAGACAAACGACAATGAGTAGATAAGCTGTGGGGCTTCGGAAATACTGTTTTCAGTTGGTACTACTGGCAACTAAAATATGGCGCGAAAATTTAAATTGTTTTATTAAAAAAAAGGTATAAAGAAAAAATAATTAAGTATATCTTTTGTACAGATATTGTTTTTGGAGAAATTCCATATTTTATTTTCTTTTAAAACTATCCCAATAATTAACTAACCAAACATATCAACTGACAATCGCTGTTGCTGTAGATAGTCTGTGGGGGGGTTCGAGTATTTCGTGTTCAGTTGGTACCACTGCCAGCGAACTATTATGGCAGGCTTGCAAGATCAAATACATTCCTTAAATTGCGAAATTGATGACAATAAGTATATATGTATTGAAGTTGAAGATATATGTAAAAATATGGTTACGCAAGCGCAGAAGTGTTAGATAATGACGGAGATACTACCTCTTTCGGCTCGCTTTTTCATACAGAGTGCATAGCAGTGCGCGTTCCAGTATAACATTTCAGTGGCCTATTCTTTAAAAAGTTGCTTCCAAAAAAATTATACCCATATCTCAAAGTATGTAGGTATCATATAATACTAATGTTGAAATCGTTAAATGATCATATTATTTAAAATTTTCCTTCAGCATGCTTCAATTTGATACCACATTTAAAAATTATAAAAAATATTTATAATTCGTAGCTCTATAAAACGGCCAAATGCGAGTCTGAATGATTCGGAGGTCACTGTAATACGGCGGTCCCTTGCAGTTGTCTGTTGACTGACCATCAGCAACTTCGCTAATGCAATTAAACATTCGGTCATTGAAACCGGTGGAATTCCGGCCCTATGCTCCTCGTTAGGAGAAACAGGTAGAAATTATTATTTGCTGTAAAACCTTTAATTTTACAGGATTAAAATTAATTTGTAGAAAAGAATTCACGATCTTCCATAATTATTTTTTGACATTTGAGTTCAAGTTCAAGTGAGACCTTTAATTTGATATCAAACTCGATAGGGTATAATCAATATTTATTATCTAATTTTTCAAAATGTATTATTAAATATATAAATAATTTTTCTCAAAACCTGATGCGAGCAAATAACATAGATAGATCATTGTATATTCCCAATATTATCTTTCATTTGAAACTTTTTTCGTAACCTGACATCTTTGAGGTTATGGTCAAAAGGGAAGAAAACTACAAAACATGAAATTTCGTGAAAATCTCACCGCCGACTTTTATGATACCCATACTTTCTTATATTACAAATAAAATAAAATAAAAATATGGAATATTTCCCTCTGCATAGTAAGTCCGTCTCTGGTCATCACGCCCAGCATCTCGTCACAAGTAAGGTGAAGTAATCCGTGAATACGTATTAAACGCAAATATCTGAAAACAAACTTGTGCAGTGGAAATTAATTAGAAACATCACGAGCAAGATATAGCGTAACACTCACTACAGCCCCTTTGCCGCTCTCGCCCCTGGTTCGAGTTCCTTCCTAGGTGAAATTACATAGGAGCGCTATAATAAAATAGGGAAGCACTTGATTAATTAGTTGCAGAACTTCAGCGCAGGATAACTTCATTAATGTTACGTTCTTACATTGTATTTTACTCGTTCACTTCTTACCTGATTACTTATTTATTTATTCGGGGTAGTGTTTAACCAGTTGTGTGAAAGCAATCTGCGAACGGTTCAACTTTACACTTTGGCGCAAGTTTTATTTTGATGTATGCGGTATATTTTACACTAACGAATATACGAGCTTTTTGTGCAGTTTGTAAATTTTTAAAGTAAACGGAATTTACGTACCTACTATGTATCTTTAGAAATATGTTCCACAAAAGTCAACTTTTAACTCGTTTTACTCAATGAAAACTTATATTTTTCCCATATCCTAGTTATTCCAATAATCCTACATATTCATTGTACATATCATTGAAAACATTTATAAGAGTTGGGTGAAAAGTATTCAGTAAACTGATGTGCGCAGCACATAAACTTTATAAACAGTACATATGTACAGAAAAAAGTATCAAATAAAAATTTGTTTTTAATATAATTCTATATCTTTTTGAATAAAATAAAATTAATTCATATATTTACTGATATTTTTCGGAAAAACCTGATAGGCCTTCAAGTAAAAAACACTCAGAGAAAAGAAAATTATATATTTAAATAAATTAATTTAGTAGAAAAAAAAAATTTGAATGAAATATTAATTTAAAACGAATGTATTTGTAAATTTAGTGATTATTTCTCACAAATATTTTGAAGATTTTCGCCATCATATTACGTTACCAAGCGTTTGATATGTAAAATATTTTTATATCAAACTCTAACAATTTTTTTTTTTTTAATTAAAAGTTTCACGTTACGGACTGCTAACAGTCTGTAAAGTGCTACTTTTATTGCCTAAGCTGTAAATAGTATATTTTGCAACAAGTGCAGAAAGTTATCTGTTTCTCGAGTTGTTAGAGTGATAAATATGAAATTCTGCACGAGTTATACACAATATATTTCTACGATCACACTTTTGGCTTGTCAATATTTAATAATAATATAGGTCATTTTCACACTTCAGGAACCAGAAAAACGTCTCAAACTCAAACTATTTGACAATTATGATTACAGCATGAAGGCGGCGCAAGCGCAGATATGCGCAGTGTTACCATCTGTATATTTATAGATTTTTATTTAAAAACTTATGATATATTTTATTTAAAAATTGATATAGTATTTTCTTTGTAATCTCAATATTGAAAACGAAGATTTATATAAATTCTGAAATAATTATTAATTATTTTATGATATATAAATGAAATTATATTGGGCATATAAATATCATACAGTATTATATAATTAGTAAGTTTGTCACACTTGCGTATGGAATAATTGCCCACGTCAATGAGCAGCCTCTGCAGTAAATCTGGTATTTCGTGCCTAGCTAAGCAAATAACTATTAATTGTATACTGATACAAAGAAATCCTAGTAAATAGTGAAAGTTAAATGAATATGTCACCATAACAAGTATGTTAGCAAACATATTAAATATTTCTTAAAACATAGCCAGAAATAATCATTCGAATTTTGGTTAGTAAACATCTATAAATTGTTACCAATTATCGATTTTCGTAGTATTTATGTTACGGAGTATTTATTTTATTTTCATTATCAGAAAGTCCTCATAATTATTAAAATCTGGACTGTTTTAATAATAACTAGGAACATTATAATATCCCGTATAAGTATTCGTGTATCCGAGCAACCATTGTTGATAGGAAATATTAATCAAAGTGCAGGTCTAGTTACTTATCTGTAAATGTTTGAATATTCGCATTTGTATTACAGTCCGAGGGTTGATTTATTGAAACGTGCACTTTTTGTTTTTCGTTCGTATTTTCCAGAGATACGAACGAGTACACAATTGGTTCATTGTAGCTGCTGCATGACCGGTACTTGTTTCACATCCCTCTCGCCCCTATTTCCGCCCCTTGTTGACTGCCATATTGTTCGCGGTCCTAGAAATTTCATCAAAACAACATTCAGATAGCTTCACCTAAAAATGAGCTCATTTTTCATCCTATATTAAAAATAACCTTTCGATACCAGGACCGCGTTTCGCGTTTCAATAGCGCGATGTCTGATCCTCACCATGGGCGTACGTCCGACAGCTAAATTGGGGTCAGTTTTTATACATTCATTTTGAACAGTACCAATTTTACATACTTCAAATCTATAAATGAAATTCGAAAACAGGATTTCAGGATATGTGCACGTGCTTGATTATATTTATTTGCCAAATTACAATATTTAATAGAAGTATTAATACATTCATGACCGCATTTAACTAACAATTAATTATAACGCTAAAAGTTATAACCATGAATTGCATATGATTTATTGCCAATGCAGTTCATTATTAAATTAATTAAATTAATTAAATTTTGATTCTTGGTAATAAAATAATATATACATTAGTCAACGTTTTCACGAGTTATCATATTAGAATAAATCTGGGTTATCTAGAAACCGGAGGAAATTACACTTTCAAAGATCTTAAAAAATAAATAGACCAAGTGATAATTATTTCATGTCGGCTTTGAAATGTCTAATGTCTAATGTGTAGGTGTAGAGTAGAATTTATTGAATTATTCGGTAAACTGAGGTAAGATATATTTTTTCCCAAATTTTTAGGTAAATACTTCTAATTGACTAGAAAACAATAATGTTTTGTTTCTTAAGTGTTATGCATTTTTCAGAAAATGCATTTTATATCCTCAGTTTACTGACTAGTCAGAAATTGTACGGTCCTTTTTTGTGTGTATATTATATCCCGTTTCATAGGGATACACAACTTATAAATAAAATCAAAAGCAAATAGTTTCCTTTAATCATTCTTAGAGTCAGTTGCATAAAGAGTTGTTAACCACATTGTTGGCTGACAATGTGGTTAAAAGTTAACAATTACTAAATTTTGTTATGTATATTCTATAATTTTTTATTTGTAAAGAAATTGTTCCGTGTTAACGCATCGGGTTATGAATTATGAGATCTTCAGTTCAAATAACACAGCCGATCGTTGCCATTTTAATTTTACTCTTGTAGCTGTGGTATCTCTTCATTAACATCGTCGGGAGACATGACTTCCCGGCTTGTAACCGCACGGCTGTAAGCAAAGTGCCACACCCAAAATAAGTCAAATTATATTAAATTATTTATAATGAAAAGTTTAGGATTACTCATTTTAAGATAAAAATAATACAGCGATACTGTTTCTAATAATTATTATTAGATTAATGCGTTTTACATTGAAATATAATAATTACTGTAATGCTAATTGGTTTATGAAAGCAAAAACGGGCTTGAGTAGACAGATATAGTAGGAACACAATTCTTTGATAGATCGGTTACTATGCATTTGTTAAGCAGTTGCTCTGTAAACATGTTTTACAGTCTTCCCTAAGAGTGATATTTAATATTTAACAGAGTATTGTTCAATTACTCTTAGAAAATTCCTATAAATTCTCATACATAATAGTTAACTAAAGTTTCTCTGAACGCATTGTTTAATTTTTCTATTAAACATTTTATTTCACAATTATGTTCTAAGATAAGATTTCAATGTCAGTTGGCGTTCTAGTATTATTATATTTCAGTGGCATTTTGAATATTGAAAAATCAAAATGTTCATGTTTCTTTTTTATTATAATTCAACTTTTCTATAGTTAGCAACGTAATTAGACGGCAAACCTTTCTGCAGTATTACTACGGATATTACTGTAACGGGCCAGTACGGCCATGGGCAGGCAGTGCAGACGATGACTCATCGTTCTAGCGAGTTCGCGAATACTTCCATGGCAGAAGCATCGAGAACAGTCTAGACTTACAGCACAACAGATATATAAATGCGCTAGCCTACCCAGTGGGGATTCTACTCCGACACGCTGTTCAGGAAGTATCGAATTAAGTGAAAATAAATAAATCGTTTGCATAATGAATATAAATAGTATAAATAAATATTTCTTGTGTAATATTCTTAGTTTATTATAGAATAATCGTTATTTTGTGTTTATTAATAAGTGTTTAAAAATAAATAAGTAGTTCAAATAGACATAAGTGTTAGTAAATTAACTCTTTGCGACTTTTAATTGTTGTTTTAATTGTTGATTATTAAATTTCGCCGCACCCGTCAGTTACAAACGTAACATTACTAATTTTTTGTATAACAAACTTTCAATCATATCTACCCCTTGAACGATCATACAGTCGCTCACGCTTAATCTTATCCACACATATTTGTTATATACTCGTACAATAATCGTTCAACATCCACTCCATATTGTGATTAATAAAAAGTGATGTATATGGAGGCATATAATTTGTCGTATGTTGTCGTGTGTCGTGTACAATTAAAAAGATGCTTATGCAAATTATTACATAATTTGCTATGGGATAAGTTGTCGCTATTGCCGCCGGCGGCGCCTGTTGATTACATATTTAATCCGTTTGCCCCGGAAGGGCTGAACGCAACGTTCCATTAGTTCTCAAAATTGAATTTCAAATTGCAGTTCTTACACCCACTACGCCGTTAGTTACGTATTCCAGACATCAATTTTCAAATTGATTTATTTAATAATATTTCCACGCGATTGCAATCCGCTGTACCGATCATGAACAACTGGATTCATAAATAATTTTGAAGGTCGTTTTCGGGTAGTGATTAGTCGAATAAATAACTTAAAACTCAATTTTAAGTTTGTTGGTAACGTGAACAAAATTGCGAAAATGATGGATGGAATCGTTTAACACAGTAGTTTTATTTATCATGTTTTATGCATACTGCGATGATAGATATGGGGCTTAAATGAAAAATTCGGATTACACACATTGACTGTGTATTGAAATATATGAATGGGGCCTGTTACCAAAGTAAAGAATCAAAATATAAATTTTGTAAATTAACCATAATGTTGTTTCTTAAAATTAAAAAAATTATGGAATTTTTGTTTTGAATATAATTTATTGGAAGTCACTCGTTGACGTGATAGAGATTGATAGAGCATAATTGAGGTCGGTCATAGCGCTTTGAAACTGATGTTTGTCAAATGTCGAGTGATATAACCTATATTTTACAAGTATCTACATTTACATTCATTTGACATCATACAAAAATTTCAAATAAAACTATAGTTTTTAGGATTTAAATTTATTTATACAATAATAGAAAAGTATATAAACTTAAATATCTTTATAATTCTATTTTTCTTGCACTAAAGGAGTTTCTGGCCTAATCTAGATACTTCCTCAATTCTAACTAACTCTAAATACATACAATAATATTACTTTATCCACAACTGTCCAATAATATACCCATAATTCAACAGTGGTTTATCAATTAATGACCTTGCTAATAAAATAATATTGACAGTTCGATGAATTAATATTATTCATTCGTTATGTCAAATTCAAATCTATCAAAAGAGTAAAATCAAAATGACTTTTAAGTAATTTTATCCACATAGAAAGCTAAAGACACTAATTTTCTCATTTTTCATACTTTTATTTTCTTTTTAAGCGTAAACTGTAGCTGAATAATTGGTTTTAAGATTTTCTGCTAAATGTCAAATCACTTCAAAATTTTGTTACAACAGTACGTAGCCAAGTAATGGTTGCTACAATTTGTCTATGTTGATAAAAAGAAACAGTTTTTTGTATTTGTTAAAGCAAAAATTCTATTTATCTTATAATCTCAAAACCAATATTTGACGAAATGTTAATGAAATGTTGACGAAAAAGTATAGTATTATACTCGCATGTAATAATTATTATCTACTCTTTTGAATGATTTCGCTCGAGATGCAAACTTCATTCTCATGAGAAATAGCATACATTACAAGCTCATAATATATTATTATTATTCTACAGGAAGAAATCCCAATTACAGAATAATATAACAACATTAAATGAGAAATAAACGTATATAATAGTAAATATAATAATAATATAAATATAACAGTGTTACAATACACAATCTTTTTTTCTTTTTTCGAAGAACCTTAATACAACCACAAAGTTCCTGATCACAGCATACCGAGTTAAATGCAAATAAAATTAAATGGGAAGAAATAATGATAATTTGTTCTAGAAACATTACATTCGAATGTAGCTGTACTCTGCGGATCTTGTGTTGGATGAAATAATATAGAAATAGAAATTTAAGTCGAAAGTGTATTCCAAATGGAACAAGAAGCAATACAGTCGAAAGAAAAGAGCCTTACATTTTTTTAAATATATTCTAAATCATTTATAAAGAATAGGTAAAAAGTAGACGAAATAACGAAACCGTAATCTAGTTACTTAAAAGTCTTATAATTGTCCCGTCTTTGTCCTCAATTATATTAGTTCTCCATCTATTTCTCGACCTGCCCCTGGGTCCGCTTACTTGTAAGAATGTGAGTTCGCCCATTTCAAATATATCGTTTTACAAAAATTTTAAGTATGATGCACTGTACCTTATATTTGGTTTATTTTACAATTAATTTTTTCTATGACCAATTAAAAATCTACTCATTGTATATTTTTTGTTGTTATGGAAATGAGGTACCTACATTGCAAGTTTCGTGCGAAATGAATTGGTTTTGTGAGTATTTCAATACAGGTCAGTTCATTTCATTCCTAGAAAGCCTGTTTTACATTATACTTTTTTCGTCTATTTTCATACTTTTTTTGTCTAGTTCCATCCGAGTTTGTTCTATTTTCATACTTTTTTTGTGTTGTAATCGGATTACTTCGTTTTATGCCGAAATAATACGATATTAGTTCATGTTGCCAACTAAAGATAAATTTAAGTCAATCAACGGTTCAAAATCAAATGACAGTTCTTGACCTGCTATCGTAAAGAACACTCAAAATTATGGTCTTTGTCTCAATTTCAATCAATAATTATCGTACAGTCGGCAACACTGATATGTATTTGAAATAAAATTATATAATAATCTACTTAGTTGATACAAATTAGGTTGCAGTTCGTAGCACCATTTTCTTTGTGCCATATTTATATTTTTGTTCAAAGTAATTGTATACAAAACAATAAACACGAATGACGAACGAGCTAACAAAACTAACCTCAACCAAAAACAAATAAATGTATGTTGGTATTTCATGTAACGCATGCGCATAATGAAAATGGAGCCGAACTTATATTTCTATACTAGAAACGTCTATTTCGATCCGAGAAATCTGCTAATGTACATTATACTTTTTTCGTTTAAAGGCTAGATGCTTCTAGCATGAAACTCGGATACAAATCTAGGTAAAAAAAGTATGAAAATAGACGAAAAAAGTATAATGTAAAACAGGCTGAACACTTATTTAAAATTGTCAAGTATTGGAATAGTGGAAGCGGGACGAATTTATTATTAAAATTAAATTATTTAGGAAATAATATCGTGGTCGTAGAAAATGTATAGTGTACAACTCGCATGGAATGTCCATTTCATACTCGTATGACTTGCAGCATTCGCCTTCGGCTCATTCCACAAACTTTCATACTCGTAGGAAATGTGGACCACTCGCTCGTTGTACAATATACTATTTACGTATACCTAATTATCATTAAATAAAACTTAGAGCTAGTAATTTGTTTTATATGTAACTTAAGTTTGCTATATCTAATAGGGGTATTACCTATTTTACCACTGTGTAATTCCATGTTCATCTTTTAAAAACTGTTCAGTTTATAAAAGTTTTTGACAGTCTTTTTTGAAGAAAATATCATAAATTTCCTGCATTCTGTGTCACAATTCTTCGATTGTATGGTTTCATAATTTTTTAATTCAATCTATAGGGTTTTGATTGGGAATAAATCGAGGCGACTAGAAGGTCATTCCAACAACGAAATATTACTATTATAATGCAGCCTTAAAAAATATAAGGCAGGGTGCATGCTACTCATGTTTTTATTATTTCGCTCTGCGTATATATTTCAATTCTAACGCTTGTACTTTGCTTTTCATTCTTTTATTAAGTAGCCATGATTCACAATCCGTAAGTTAAAATTATTCTACATATGTGTAAATATTGTAATTTTTGTTTTTGTACTTATTTTTGTTTTGTCAATATTTAACTCCCAAACATTTATACCTCTTTATACTGTTCCCATCAATGTTTTTATTCAGATTCTGCTTTTACTTTTTCATTCCAAGTTATTTTCGCTGAATTTTCCACTATCATATAGTCGCACTGCGTTTAGTACGACTTCAAACTCTTTAAATGTGATGCAATTTCTTGCTAGACCGATCTGCTGTCGCCGTTTTTCCACTCCACTATGATTTTCAAATCAAGGTCGATCTCTTATTCCTTGAGTTGTCCTTGACTCGTTTTCTTCCAGGGGGCAACAGTGCTTACATTCTTCTTAGCACGGTCTTCTTAATGGTGTATGATTTCAAAGACTGGTTCCCGGTTGATGTTCGATCTGCACTACATCTTTCTTCTCTTGCAGTTTTCCGCAAAGCCGTTACGGTTGACCTAGTTATCCGCAGTTCCAGAAACAAAACTTTTTTTCTGCAAACAATTCGCTGACAATTTGACGAATCTCTTTTTTCCAGTCTTCAGTGATTTCCTTCTTCTCAGCATTTATTTGTCACAGCCAGGATTGACTTTGTGAACTTGTTTTGCTGCTTTAAGTTCCAACGCATATGATAGTCCATCAATTAAAGTCTTCGGAAGAGATAATCTTAGTGCTGTTGTATTTCGTTATCCCTGACTCCATAAACAAATGCCTGAGAAGCTAGGCACTCCAAAACATTGTCGCGGGCGGTAGGGTGTGCGAAACGAACCAAACGAGCTATGTTGGCTTCGAAATCTTGGAGACTTTATTGTGCGCTCTGAAAGCGGTTCCTCAGTTGAGTCAGATACACTTTTTCGAGGTTCGCGTTGCCTTATCGCATCTGAAATCTCTTGATTAGTTGGTCGTAGTCTTCCTGTTCATCGTCTCTGAAAGTATGCAGGACATCCTTGGCAACGAGACGGTCAATGTTGTACCCTTATCCGTAGTGGACCACTCATATGCTTTTACAATCACTTCAAATCGTTTTAAATAATTGGGCCACGATGTATTGCCGTCAAATTCCCGTGTCTTCATATTAATTCTCGCGTTTCTCTCTTCTTTTATTACTTTAACGCAATGATTTCTATATAGCACTAGATTGGGCATAAGCCGCTACGGTACGTTCCCTATTGAACGCCGTCAAAATTCAGTTTTTGTGACACTTCAATATTTAAAAATATTAGATGATAGATATGATCTGAATGGAGGTGGTGGCGAGCGCAGTGTACAGATAGCGAAGAATGTTAGATGCTGGTATGATCTGAAGAGAGGTGGTGGCGAGCGCAGTGTCACAAAATTTCAATTTCACCCGTTCAATTGGGAACGCTCTCAGATGACATAATATGACCTACGCCCAATCCTCAATCTAGTCTTATATAGAAATCAATGCTTTAACGTCACCTGTTGCAGAAAGTTATGGGAGATGACGTTGACGGGTATGTTTGCGTGTATATTTATAATAATGTTTAAATGAATAACACAAGTTGGGTTTAATGTAGTTTTATTTATCGTAAGAATGAGACGGAGCGGAAACGAAAGCTGATGAGAACTGCTCGAGAGCTGAGAAAAGACTGTCTCCAGAATGTTAGATATTTCAAGAAAAATAGCGTAAACATGCTGGAGTTAGAGAGTCATCACATATTATCGGTGACAGTAAATGTGAGACAAAACAGATGTTAAAAAGGTCTTAAGCGAAGTACTTGAAAAGGACAGAGCAGGTAGTAAAAGTTAGCGAAAGTTACAGATTTGAAGAGAAGAAATAACACCACAATATTTAGAAAACAAACAATATACAAAGAAAAATGAACAAAATTAATAATAACAAATATGAAAAATATATATTTTAAACTATCAAAAATAATGTGTATAAGTGTAAGTGTAATGTGAATGTGTTATTTATACAAAAATACAAAATCTGTGTTTATGTGTTTCCGCATGTGTGATGTGTGTATGTGTGTGTGTATGTGTGAATGTATGTATGTAATAGCGGAGTATGTGGAGATAGCCCCCATAGTACCCCCCTACCAGTGATTTGGGAATCACGAGAAGCCAGCTTGAAGGCGGTCCGGGAAGCGAACTCGGCGACCAGATGTCCGGGTGGCTGGTGCGCGCTGTTCCTCGGTGACGGGCCTTGGTTCTGGAATGACGACGCTGTCATCCTCCTGGTCCTCGCTGTTGTTGTTGTTGTTGCTGTTGTTGTTGCCGTACTCGCTGTCGTCCATGACATAAGCTGGTTTCAGCCTATCTATCGAAATTTTAATGTCGCGGCCTCGGATATGTACAATGAACCATTTTTCGGACCGCTGTACGATTTTAAACGGTCCCTCATATGGCTGCTGCAACGTAGTAAACTTCGGGCCGTCGTGACGAACGAAAACGTGGCTGGTGGTGTTCATGTCTTTAAACATGAATGTTCTCTTCGTGCCATGACGCGAGCCGTTGACTGGACGCACCGCTTGAAGTTGCTGCTGCAGCTTGGCAACGAACTCGGACGCGTTGACGTCGTTTGTTGCTCGGGACACCAGCAACTCTCCAGGTAGTCGGAGTGGTTCACCGTAGAGCATGTCGGCGGCTGTAGCCTGCAGATCTTCTCTCCACGCGGCGCGGATTCCCAGCAGGACTGTTGGCAGCACTTCGGTCCACCGATCGTTCTCGTGGCATTTAATAGCGGCTTTTAGCTGACGGTGCAGACGTTCTACCATGCCGTTAGCCGCTGGATGGTAAGCCGTGGTCTTTAGGTGAGTAGTACCTGTCAGACGATTCAATTGTCTGAACAGATACGACTCGAACTGCCTGCCTTGATCGGTGGTGATGCGCAGAGGTGTGCCGAATCTCGAGATCCAGGTGTCGTAGAAGGCTCGAGCGACAGTAGCAGCCTCTTGGTTCTGAAGTGGCACTGCTTCCGGCCAGCGCGAGAATCGGTCGACACAGGTAAGACAGTACCTGTAGCCTTCCGAACTCGGCATGACGACGATGTCCAGGTGAACGTGCTCGAACCTGGCCGACGGGAGTGTGAATGCACCAGGAGCCGTGGTGATGTGCCTGGTTATTTTCGAGCGTTGGCATTCCACACAGCTACGCGCCCATTTCCTGCAGTCCACCTTCATAGACGGCCAAATATAGCGTTGCGCCATAAGTTTGACCGTAGCGTTTGCGCCAGGGTGAGAAAGACGGTGTACGGCGTTGAAGGCAGCTCTGCGGAACGGTGGAGTGATGTACGGTCGTGCAGCTGGTGTCGAGACGTCACAGAAGAGGGCTGTGTCGGATCCTGGCATCGTGATCTCTCTGAATTGTAGTCTGGCATTTTTCTCACGCAGCAGCTGAAACTCGGCGTCTGTTCTTTGCGACGCAGCTAGAGCTTCGTAGTTGAGCGTGGCTTGAAGCTCATCTACGCGTGACAGGGCGTCGGCGACTACGTTGTCCTGTCCGGACACATGGCGGATGTCAGTGGTAAATTGACCGATAAAATCCAGGTGCCTGAACTGGCGTGGAGTGACCTGGTGATCTTTTCTACGGAACGCATAAATGATAGGCTTATGGTCCGTATACACCGTGAAGTGGCGTGCTTCCACCATGTGCCGGAAGTGCTGTACGGCTAGGTAAATAGCCAGAAGCTCCCTGTCGTAAGCCGAGTATTTCTTCTGCGCGGTGTTTAGTTTGTGTGAGAAAAATGCCAGCGGTTGCCAGGTGTTGTTGACTCGTTGTTGCAAAACAGCGCCGACGGTGTGTTCGGAGGCATCCGTAAAGAGCGCGAGCGGCGCATCAAGCTGGGGATGAGCGAGGAGAGCGGCTTGTGCGAGGCTCTCCTTGGACTCGTCGAAGGCTTTGGCCGCCTCCGGTGTCCAGCTGAGAACCATGTTGCGCTTGAGGTTTCCTCGGAGCAGCTCGTTCAGTGGTGCTTGCGTCTGTGCAGCCTTGGGTATAAATCGTCTATAAAAGTTCAGCATACCCAAGAACTGCCGTAGTTTCTTTGCTGTCGCGGGTTTTTCGAATGCCCTGATGGCGCGCACTTTGTCCGGTAGTGGGCTTGTGCCATGAGCCGATACGCGATAACCAAGAAACTGCACCTCTGTTTCACCGAACACACACTTAGCCGGGTTTATCACGACACCATAGTTTTTTAGTCTTTTAAATATTAATTCTAAATGTTGTAAATGTTCTTGTTCCGACTCGGACGCCACTAAAATGTCATCGATATACACGTACGCGAAGTCTAAACCGCGTAACACTTCGTCCATGAACCGCTGGAATGTTTGAGCCGCGTTGCGAAGTCCAAATGTCATAAACGGAAACTCAAACAATCCAAACGGTGTGGTGATCGCGGTTTTTGGGATGTCTTCCTTCGCGACCGGGATTTGGTTAAACGCGCGCACTAAGTCTATTGTAGAAAACACGCGTTTACCACTGAGCGTATGCGCGAAGTCGTGTATATGACGCACGGGGTACGAGTCGGGTTCTGTCCGGCTGTTTAGCGCACGGTAATCACCACACGGTCGCCACTCGTCATCCTTCTTCGGCACCATGTGAAGAGGCGACGCCCAGGGACTTTTCGACGGTCTGGCGATGCCGAGTCGCAGCATGGCGTCGAATTCTTTCCTGGCAGCTTGCAGGCGTTCTGGCGCTAAGCGTCGCGGTTTCTGCGCGACTGGCGGACCTGGTGTTGTCAGTATGTGGTGTACCGTGTTGTGTTTGACGTCTTTCGGTGCGCCGTCGGGGCGTGTGACGTCTGGGAAGCCGGACAGCAGGTTGTGATAGAGCGACGAGCCAGCGATTGTACGCACGCTGGGTACGTCACTCTGTGCTGCGATGCCTTGGACAGAAAGCTGGGTGGTGTTGTCGAGCAGCTTTCTGTTGCGGACGTCGACGAGAAGGTCGTAATAAGCTAGGAAATCGACACCGATGATTGGTTTGGACACGTCAGCAACGACAAATCTCCACGTGAAATCACGTCTAAGTCCGAAGCTGAGTGTCAATGTGATGGTGCCGAAAGTAGCTATCGCTGTTCCATTCGCCGCAGCGAGCTCGTACGCGGACTTCTCGCGTGGTCCCCGCAGGTAGCATCTTGGATAGACGCAGAGATCGGCTCCGGTGTCAATCAGATACTGCGTCTTGGTGGCTGCGTCTGTTACGAATATGCGGCGAGTGATTGAAGGGCAAGTGTCGCTTGTCGCCATTAGCGACTGCCCACAGCGTTTCCCTGGCCGCGAGAGCACGGAGGTGTACATTTCTGCGCTCTGTCGCCGAACCTCCAGTGGTACCAGCAGGTACCGTCTTGGCCATTTTCACGCGCTTGTGAACGTGAGCGCGAACGTGAACGTAAACGTGAACGCGTCCCGTTGTTCATCCGGTTCCTGTTGTCCAACGTTTGGTTCTGCACCTCCTGTCGCAGCGTTGCAATTTCACTCCGGAAAGCTAATGCCAATTGTTGAAGCTGCATTGTCACCATTTCCATAGGTGACGGAGAAGATGAGGCTTCCGCTATGGTGGAGCGAGGGCTAATGGAGTCGGCAATCGCATCCGCGAGCTCGGCAGTCTTATCCAGTTCGACGTCCTTCTGTGTTGCAAGGATGGCTTGCATGTTGGTCGGCAGTCGTCCAATCCACAGCGTTCGTAGCATGGCGTCTGGAACGGCTGCACCAGCTAGGCTGCGAAGGTGACGGAGAAACTGTGATGGCTTGCGGTCGCCGATTTCCTCGTGTTCTAGCAATCGGCGTGTTTTATGTTCTTGGGAAACACTCAGTCTTTTTGTTAATTCTCTTTTTAATGTCTCGTATGCACCAGTCTCCGGTGGATTCAAAATCACATCGCGCACTTCCAGAGCATACTGTGTGTCTAACGCGGCTGTTACGTACCCGAACTTAGTATTTTCACTCGTAATTCCGGAAGACGCGAAACTATTTTCCACCATCGCGAACCACATTTCCGGATCGGCAGCGTAAAACGGCGGTATGCGCACTGCAACGCGGTTATTTCCGAAGGCATTTTGAAGTTCGTTTTCACTTGTAGACATGATTGTTTCTTTTATTAAAAAAAAATAAAATAAAATAAATTGTCACTACACTTGCTTTACATACTTGAAAACGCGAAAACGCGACGGATTTGTTTGCGGCGGTTTAAATTCGCGGCGATTGTTAATTCGCGTCGGGCTTTCGTATCATGTCGGGCTTTCGATCACGTCGGGGTCACCAATTTTGACGGGTATGTTTGCGTGTATATTTATAATAATGTTTAAATGAATAACACAAGTTGGGTTTAATGTAGTTTTATTTATCGTAAGAATGAGACTGAGCGGAAACGAAAGCTGATGAGAACTGCTCGAGAGCTGAGAAAAGACTGTCTCCAGAATGTTAGATATTTCAAGAAAAATAGCGTAAACATGCTGGAGTTAGAGAGTCATCACATATTATCGGTGACAGTAAATGTGAGACAAAACAGATGTTAAAAAGGTCTTAAGCGAAGTACTTGAAAAGGACAGAGCAGGTAGTAAAAGTTAGCGAAAGTTACAGATTTGAAGAGAAGAAATAACACCACAATATTTAGAAAACAAACAATATACAAAGAAAAATGAACAAAATTAATAATAACAAATATGAAAAATATATATTTTAAACTATCAAAAATAATGTGTATAAGTGTAAGTGTAATGTGAATGTGTTATTTATACAAAAATACAAAATCTGTGTTTATGTGTTTCCGCATGTGTGATGTGTGTATGTGTGTGTGTATGTGTGAATGTATGTATGTAATAGCGGAGTATGTGGAGATAGCCCCCACAACGTAATTTTTTAGACATTTTGTTCCAATCTTTTCTCATATCCTTCTAAGTTCTTCAACTATTCTTCTGTTTTCTAGAACTTTCTATTAACTTCTCTTCTAGAATGGTCATCTCATTTGGCTTGTATTTCTGTTTTTAAATTTTTCTTTATATGCTGCCGAATTTACCTGTAGTGCTTCTAACTTCGCTTCTAATTATTTTGAATTCTTGCAATTCTTTTTGAAATATTGTAAAATTCTTGTAATTATGTTTTTCAACTTCTTGAATTTTTCGTAAATTTCGCCTGTAATTCTTCTTTCAGTGTTTTAAAATTTTCTTGTAATTTTTTTTTTCAGTGTTGACTAATTTTATGTTAATTTTGCTGTAATTCCCAATTATCTTCTGATTTTTAGCTTCTCGTAGTGCTTCACATAAACGATCT
This sequence comes from Poecilus cupreus, assembly GCA_963942605.1. Lineage (NCBI taxonomy): Eukaryota > Metazoa > Arthropoda > Insecta > Coleoptera > Carabidae > Poecilus > Poecilus cupreus. Next base: position 18,761,864 of record OZ012716.1, on the reverse strand, counting down.
TGTAAAATCTCTCTTTAAACTGTGTTTTCAGCTCGGCTATTTTTAAATCCCTCAATTTCTTCATCGATGCCATTGTTAGTATATTGTCTATCCCTCCACTTTATTTTATTTTCAGTATAAATACAAATGTAACAAGTCTAAGTCAGCACATTACTGCACACACAGTTATTGCGTAATTAGGTCAGATAGTATAAATAATATTATTTATCTGTGACACTTATTTTGCTGAATTAGGACTTGTACAAATATATACAGGATGTATCTGGGAAACCGGACCCACCTTAACTTTTTTATTATAAAGAATAGAAAAATTTTCTTTATATAAAAGATTTATTATATTATATATACTATTTGACGGCAGGTATATATACATATACATGCTACGACTATCAACTTTTATTTTTAAAATAAATAACCTAAAATTGTTTTATTAAAATAAAAACTGCAATTTTTTTCTCTTTTTAACGATGTATTACTTGTCACAAACTAATAAGAAATTTTATTATATAGCTTACACTACGAACCATCCAGTTGGTACCGCTCATGGAGGTACTGCAGTAATAATCAAAAGTGCCATAAAACATCATAAACTTGAACCAAAATTCCAAAAAGGAGCACAAAGAAATTGCCCTGTCAGCACTCTACTGCCCTCCAAAATACGTAATCAAGAAATAACTTCTTGACTTCTTCCAAACGCTCGGCCCAAGATTCACAGCAGGCGGCGGCTATAATGCCAAACACCAACAATGGGGCTCAAAACTGGCTACCGCCCAGAGGCATAGAACTATTAAAAGTCTCTGAGAGCAAAGGTCTAGAATTTGTGTTGACGGGTGAACCAACGTACTGGCCGACAGATACACGAAAAGTCCCAGATTTGATCGACTTCTTCACGACAAAAGTTATTTCAAAAACTTACCTAAAAGCTATATCTTCTGTCGATCTCTCATCCGACCACTCTCCAATAATTTTGACTTATAGCATTGAAATGCTATTGCCCACTTTAATAACAGAATCCAGTCTGCCGCTTGCGAAGCTATCCTCGCAAACAACAGAACAACGCTGATTCATATCTGTCCCGTACTAGTGAGAAACAAAATTGCCGAAAAGCGTAACTTAGGAAAATCTGGAAAAAATCTGTATCAAAACCTTACAAAAGAGCCCCAAATAAAGCCAACAAATAAATAACTCCATTGTTAAATAATATCAAGAACAAAGCAAATGAAGAGTATCTAAGCAATCTGTCAAATACTAAGGCAAACAACTACTCTCTTTGGCGTACAACTAAAAAATTAAAGAGACCACAAATCGCATGTCCTCCTATAAGGACACAAGAAGGACAATTGGCGAGATCAATAAAAGAAAATCCGGATGCATTTTCCAGGCACTTCGCACAAGTTTTTCAGCCTTTCCCACTAACAAACAAGGACGACAGCGTCGAAGAAGAAAACCTCCGCCAATCTTTGGATAACACATCCTCTAATGATATACAAATAAAATATTTCGAAACTCATGCAATTTGGAATATAATCATAAATAAACTAAATCCCAAAAATTGATTTAATCAATGGATAACTATTCAAGGAACTATAAATGAATTGCATTCGACACCAAACTATCCTATTTAATGCCGTCCTTCGTCTTCGTTATTTCCCAAGTCAATGGAAAGTCGGTTAAATCGTTGTCTTCTCAAATCCTGGAAATAATCCAGGAGACTTAACTTCCTATAAACAAACTAGCCTGTTACCAACTCTATACAATATATTTGAAAAAAGCACTACTTAAAAGACTGTATCTTATCATTCTGGAGAAAAACTTGATTCTAAATCATCAATTGGGGTTCAGACAAGAACACAGTCGAAGAAATTCACAGAGTAGTAAAAGCTATAAACAAAATAAGATGTATTGCTCAGCTGCATTCTTTGACAAAGTTTGGCACATTGGGTTCCTTTTAATTTCAAACGTGACTTACCCCAACAGTATAACCAACTCCTCAATTCATACCTCTGCAACAGACAATTCCAGATCAAATATCAAAACGCAGTCACTAATCTACACCCAATGGGTGTACCCCAAGGAAGTGTTATTGGGCCGATTCTATATCTTCTGTATACAGCTGATCTTCCTACCATGGATCAAACAATAGTTGCTACATACACAGACGATACAGCAATACTGGCAGCACATTCGGAACCAAAATTTGCTTCGCAACTATTGCAAAAGCATCTCGATCTAATTCAGCGTGGTTAAAAACTTGGCGAATTAGAGTCATCGAAAGTAAATCTGCCCATATCTCATTTAACACTAGAAGAGACACATGCGCCCCAGTATATCAAAAGGCTTAGTCACACGGTCAATGAATACTTCATTTTTGTTTGTCAAACTTTGTTTGATGACGTCATATCATTCAGGTTGATATATGATGAAAAGAAGATGTGTCAGACGGTCATTCTTTTTACTGGGGTGAAGTTCGTCAAATAGAAATTTACCAATGTTATTGAGAACACCACTATTTATTTTGTATCCTATAAAATAATTATTTTTTATTTCTCTTTTCAATAACATTAACATAGAATTGAGAAAAATATTTTTAAAAATTTATTTAATTAATAATTTAATCTAAACCAGGCTAATTGACGAATTTATAATATTTGTTTAAATAAAATCTTATTAAGATACTTACTTTATTCATTACTGCTATCAAATGTTACTCGATCTGTCAAAACTACAAAAGTCGAACCAAAATGTATGACAGAATAAGAAACGTTTCTATTTAGAGCATTTGACCAAACTGCATGACGTGACGTCACGTTTCTGTGTATCAAAAGTTTTATCAAACGGTGGAAACACTGACCGTATGACAAGGGCTTAAACAATCGCCAGCTACCTCAAGCTGAGGACGTCAAATTTCTGTGAAAGCACCTAGACACACGCCTGATTTGGTGTAAACACATTTGGATCAATCGAAAGCAGCTGGGTTTGAAGATAAAACAGCTGTATTGGCTCATCGGCAGAAATTCCATCCTCTCTATCTACAACAAATTGCTACTGTATAAAGCAATAATCTAGCAAGTACTTCTAACATCGAAATTATCGAAATATTTCAATCAAAAATCCTTCGTATGTTTATCAATGCTCCATGGTTTGTCCCCAATTGGATAATTGCTCAAGATCTACAAATGCCTTCCGTTAAAGAAAAAATCACCAGACTGAGTGCATGATACATTCAAAGACTAAAGGATCACAAAAATAAACTAGCCGTGAATCTCGTGCAGTTCACTAGTGTTATGCCCAGTTGCACCAACGTTAGTTAAATTTTAAACTTGGTTTAAATAAATAAAAGCAAATCGAAGTTATATGTCAAATGGAATAATTGACATTGATGTCAAAAATTAGATACGCTTTTATTTATTTAAACCAAGTTTAAAATTTAACTAACGTTGGTGCAACCGGGCATTAAACGTTTAAAAGGTCACAACCATCTAGATTTACCGGACCGTTATAAAAAAGTTTATCTTAGGATTAAGTATATTCATAATATTATCTAATTAGTCAATTGTAATTATAGTAACAATAATACCCCATATATATATATATATATATATATATATATATATATATATATATATATATATATATATATATATATATATATATATATATATATATATATACTCTGGGTGTCTCATTTTAATTTACCACCTGAAATATCTGTAGACTTACGCTTCGAATCGAAAAATGTCCCAGGTAAAAGTTTAATGATTTGGAGGGGGGCAGGTAATTATGTAAAAAATTCAACCCCCCTACCCCCAGGGGTGGCTGGGGTGGGGGTAACTTTGAAAAATTAAATAAGACCCCTTATTTTTTATTGTAGATTCGGAAGAAGCGTAAAAAAATAAGTAAGTTTTATCTATAAAAGTTTTTAATTACTATGATAGATGGCGCTGCATTCAATTGTCTCTTTTTAATTTACCACCCGGAATATCTGTAGACCTACTTTTCAAATCGAAAAATGTCCCAGATAAAAGTTTAATGATTTGGATGGGGGCATGTAATTATGTAAAAAATTTGACCCTCCCACCCCCATGGGTGGCTGGGGTGGGGGTAACTTTGAAAAATTAAATAAGACCCCTTATTTTTTATTGTAGATTCAGAAGAAGCGTAAAAAAATAAGTAAGTTTTATCTATAAAAGTTTTTAATTACTATGATATAGGCGCTGCATTCAATTGTCTCTTTTTAATTTACCACCCGGAATATCTGTAGACCTACTTTTCAAATCGAAAAATGTCCCAGATAAAAGTTTAATGATTTGGAGGGGGGCATGTAATTATGTAAAAAATTTGACCCTCCCACCCCCATGGGTGGCTGGGGTGGGGGTAACTTTGAAAAATTAAATAGGATTCCTTATTTTTTATTGTAGATTCAGAAGAAGCGTAAAAAAATAAGTAAGTTTTGTCTATAAAAGTTTTTAATTACTATGATAGATGGCGCTGCAATCAATTGTCTCTGTTTAATTTACCACCCGGAATATCTGTAGACCTACTTTTCAAATCGAAAAATGTCCCAGATAAAAGTTTAATGATTTGGAGGGGGGCATGTAATTATGTAAAAAATTTGACCCTCCCACCCCCATGGGTGGCTGGGGTGGGGGTAACTTTGAAAAATTAAATAGGATTCCTTATTTTTTATTGTAGATTGATGGAGCTGAAATCAATAAAATTAGTTTTATTGAAAATGAAACTTATTATTTTGAATTCGAAACAATGTGTCGAATAGAAGTATTTACAGTATTGTGTTTGTAAGTTATCGTAGAACGAAGTGCATCATAAAACAGTTCCTTAAAAATGGATGATTACCTGCCAAATGAAATAGTTGAAATACATAATAAAACGAATTTTATTGATTGCAGCGTCATCTGTCATAGTAGTAAAAAAAACTTTTTTTAGATAAAATTTGTAATTCTGTTCTTGGTAGTTTTGAATAAATGACACCAAATTGAATTCTTAGTGAACTAAAGATAATTTATTTAGATTAATTATACAAATATTAAAAATATATACAAAATTATTACCTAAAGAATCAATTTTAAATGTCCTTAATTATCTTTCAAAATATCTTTTCTGTCTTGTTGATTTAGTTTGACAGTTGCCATGCATAAATTATGACATTCGTAGGAGGCAAAGTCTTAACAAATGATAATATAAGTTTCATATTTATATCTCCCCTCCCAAAAGTTTTGAAACCGAGGTTTAAAAACAAATGTTTAAGTGAATAACTCTTATCTAGCCTAAATATTACAAATGTAACAACATTATTAATTAACATTATTAACTGGTATTAATTTACAAGTATGAAATAAATTGGCTTCTTTACGCTTTTTTCCAGCATCAATTTCATAAATCACATTCGAGATTTTCTTCAATATTCGAAATGGACCACTTCTAATCTCATCTAGTTTGTTTCTATTTAGCTTGCTCCCATTTTTAACATATACTAGATCGTTCTTCTTGAATTCCCATTCTCTTCTATTTTTATCAATTCTTTCTTTATTTTTTTTAAAGTTCTTCACTGAATTCAAGAATGCTTGTTCTCTATCTTTACTTAGATCACGTTTTTCAACAAACTCATTTGGAACAATTTCATTTTCTCTACCAAACAGTAAATAATTCGGTGAATATTTTGTAACACTATGTGTTGTTTTATTATATTCATCTACACATTCATGTGCAATACTAGACCATGCTCTTTTACCACTGCTATTTATTTTACAACGTATTCGATTCACTAGTGTTTGATTTAATCTTTCATTTAGTCCATTAGATTCTGCACAATCTACTGATGTAAATACTAGTAGGATATTCTTTTTCTTTAAATAGTTTTTTAATTCTTTAGAATTTATTCCTGTGTACTGATCAGCTAAAATTATTTTAATTTCATTTTTTCCTGTAATTTTATCAATTAAATTTATGAAATCTCTTGCAGACTGACCTTTAGTTGTTGAAATAAAAGCTGCTCTTGAAAAATGATCTACTAAAATATGCATGTATTTCTTTGACGATCTATTATTACCAAAACCACCAACTGAATCAATTGACATAATCTCATATGGTTTAGTTGCTGGACCTAGTTTAGACAACAATCCAATTGGTCTACTTGTTCGAGATTTATTTTTAACACATATTTCACACTGTTTACAAAAATTTTGAATTATCTTATCCATATTCATAAAATAATAATATGGTCTCAACTTATTAATTATGTGACCAACGCCAATATGACCATAGAATTCATGTATCATTTTAATAAGTTTTAAACCAAAATCTTGTGACACATAGATTCTCTGTCTATTTTTTATATTTTTAAAACTTACATCACCTTTCTTAATCACTTTCTTTGAATTCTGGATTTCTTTCTTAATCATTTTTTGATCATCAATTATCTCTTCTAATGTTACCATGTTTACAACCTTCAGTATATCATCACTGTTTTCAATGTTTTCTAAGACCGGATTTCTTGATAAAGCATCAGCTTCTAAATTGTTTTTGCCAGGTGCATAAATAATTTTGAAAGAATATTGTGATAAATAATGCATTAAATATCCAAGTTCTTCATCTGTTCTTGCCCTTACTCTTAGTGTTTCAAGAGGTTTATGATCAGATATTACTGTGAACTTTCTTCCTATTAACCAATATTGCCAGTACACAATTGCTTCTTTGATCGCCAAAGTTTCTAAATAGATTGCTTTTTTCTTTAGCTGATTATCATTTAATTATTTTGAAAAATAAGCTACTGGATGAAGTTTACCATCTTCTTGTGGTTGCTTAAGAATAGCTCCTAAGCCAGTACCACTTGCATCCGTATAAATGAATACATCTTTTTCTTGATTATAAATTGCTAATATAGGACTGGAACATAAATAATCTTTGATATCACAAAATGATTTTTCACACTCATCTGTCCATTCAAACTTTACTGTCTTTCTTGGTAAATTGTGTAATGGTTCAAGTTTTTTAGTTGCATTTTCAATATATTTATAATAAAAATTTGTTTTACCCAAAATTGCCTCACATTAGTTCTATTCTTTGGTCTCTGAAAATTTCTTATTGATATCAAATTGTCCTTGTATGGCCTGATCTTATTTTTTTCAATTACATGTCCTAAATATTTTACAGAATTCTTAGCAAAATTACATTTTATTAGTTTTAACTTAAAACCTTCTTTCTTAATTGCACTCATCAATAATTCAATATGTTTTAAATGCTCTTCAAATGTTTTTGAGAATACCAGTATATCATCAATGTAGTTTATACAAAAATTATTTAATTTATTTCTTCTTATTGTGTTTGCTAGAACTCTTTGAAAAATCGCTGATGATGTCTTTAGTCCAAATGGTAAACAAATCCACTGCCAATGTCCATTTTCTGTGACAAATGCTGTTTTTTCTTTATCTTTTTTTCTGATTGGAATAGACCAAAATGCTGAATTTACATCAAATGATGAAAACCAATTACAATTACCAGCTTTAACAATGATATCTTCAATTCTTGGAAAGGGTTGAGGTTCCGATACAACTAATTTATTTAATTCTCTAAAATCTATACATAATCTTGATCTACAACCATCTTCTTTCTTATATGCTAATGTAACTGGTGATGCAAAAGGTGAACTTGTTTCTTCTATGAGTCCTGCTTCTAATAATTTAGCAATTTGTGATTCAATTTCTTTTTGATCTGGTATAGAGCACCTATACGGTTTCTTTGCAATATATTTTTGTTCTGTCAATTTAATCCGCGCTTCTTCATTCTTAATCATACCTACATCAAATTTATTCTTTGCAAATATTGACTCATGTCTGTTGATTAATCCCATTATCTTATTCTTCTTATCTTCATCTAAATAATCTAAATTTGCTTCAAACTTACTTACATCTATATATGCATTTACGTTTATTTGAATATTTTCTTTCTCTTCTTCTTTTTTAGTAATTAATTCTTTTTTATCATTATTTAATCTTTGAAATATTCTCAAATTCTCATCTTGGATCAGTTTAAATTTCTTAATTGCATCTAAACCCAATAATAGATCATATGAAAAATTATTATTCTTTATTACATAAACATCTAAAATATCTTCAATCTTATTTATCATCAAATATAAACGTGCCCGGCTATTAATGAAATTCACACCACTAATTGTTTTAAATATACTTTTATTTTCTATTAATTTGGTTTTTAATTGTTCCATGATACGATGATTAATCAATGTTACATTAGAACCACTATCATAGATACCTCTGACTTTCTTCTCTTTATTAATTAGTACATTCAATGTAATCAATGGAGTAAAATTCACCGGGCGAGCTAGTTTTTTTTATCATCTAGCTCGATTTTCATTAATTCATCAATCTCAGTTTCAGTTATGTTAACACGTTTCATTTCCAAGTACTTCTCTTTGTTACGACACAATGCAATTGGATGATAACGATCTTCTGCTGCTGGATACAATGCCTTACACATTGTACATTGTTTCTTCTCAATTAATGTTCTACTTATAATACCATTTTTTTCTATACTTTTCTTATCATTTCCAATAATATTATTGAATAATCTTGGTTTTATTTCTTTCTTTTGTTTAATATAATACGAATCATATTTTCTTAATTCATTAATTAATTTATTTGTTGATTTGATTTCTTCACGGTCTAATTTATCTTGAATACTCAATGGTAATCCTACAACAATATGATTTATCTTCGAAATAATAGTCATGTCTTTCTCAATTTCAGATAGTAAACGTTCTTTTTTTAAAGCATAATCACTTACTGAGCCATTTAAATATCGAAAACTGTATGCATGTCTAACATTTGTCCATCCTTTATCAGCAAATACCATCAAAAATGATTCAGACCAAATCAACCATTGATCTGTTGGAATCTCTTTTAGTTTAGTTCTGTACCATTCCTTTGCACCTCCTTCCAAAAACAATTTTAGACAGTTGATTTTCATAGTTTCATCTGTAATTTTATGTCTCTCACATTCATTTTCAAAATCATTTAACCAATCTCTGGCATTTCTTTTCCCGTCAAATTTATCAATTGCAAACTTCTTTTCAATATCCGATAGATTAATTTGTTTTTCATTTAACTTCACTTTTAGTTCATTAATTACATCTATTAAATCACTTTGATTCAAGTTTTCTAAAGATGTTGACGTTATTCTTTTTCTTGTCTCTTCAATTGGTTTTTCTTCTAAATAAATGTTTCTGAACACAAAATTATTATCATCATCAACGTATAAGGGGACAATAATATCCGGTAAAGTTATTTGAAGCTTTCGAAATTGACCTGGCCTGACCTGCCAATCTTGAATAAATCATTATGAAATGACTCCTGTTGAATATTTCCTGGAAATTCATAACATACTGTGTTATTTAGCCATCTTATTGATTTAACTGAATTTACTAATTTCTTCTCTGCATCAAATATCTTCTCAAAATGTATTTTGACCTTGGTTGGCATCTTTTAGAACATAAAATTGATTTGTAATTCTGTTCTTGGTAGTTTTGAATAAATGACACCAAATTGAATTCTTAGTGAACTAAAGATAATTTATTTAGATTAATTATACAAATATTAAAAATATATACAAAATTATTACCTAAAGAATCAATTTTAAATGTCCTTAATTATCTTTCAAAATATCTTTTCTGTCTTGTTGATTTAGTTTGACAGTTGCCATGCATAAATTATGACATTCGTAGGAGGCAAAGTCTTAACAAATGATAATATAAGTTTCATATTTATAAATTTACTTATTTTTACATTTTGTCCGAATTTGCAATAAAAAATAAGGCGTCCAACTTAATTTTTCAAATTTACCCCCAATCCAGCCACCTCTGAAGGTAGGGGGGTTGCAATTTTTACATAATTACATGTCCCCCTCCAAATTATTAAACTTTTATCTGGGACATTTTTCGATTTGAAAAGTAGGTCTACAGATATTCCGGGTGGTAAATTAAAAAGAGACAATTGAATGCAGCGCCATCTACCATAGTAATTAAAAACTTTTTTAGATAAAACTTACTTATTTTTTTACGCTTCTTCCGAATCTACAATAAAAAATAAGGGGTCCTATTTAATTTTTCAAAGTTACCCCCACCCCAGCCACCCCTGGGGGTAGGGGGGTTGAATTTTTTACATAATAACCTGTCCCCCTCCAAATCATTAAACTTTTACCTGGGACATTTTTCGATTTGAATCCCAGGTCCACAGATATTCCGGGTGGTAAATTAAAATGAGACACCCAGTATATATATATATATATATATATATATATATATATATATATATATATATATATAACTATATACCTATATATAATATATGGGGTAAATAGCTCCGTGGTAACGTGTCGGACTGTGGATCGTGAGATCCTCAGTTCGAATCCCACTGCCTACAGTTACAAATTTAAATTTACCCCTGTGGTTCCCCCTCCACTAACATCCTTGGGGGCTATGATTTGACGGCTGGTAACCGCACTTCATACGCAAAAATATATCACCTACCGAGATCTGCGTAAGCAGAGTGCCACACCCGTAATGGGTAAAAGGCGTGATGATGATATATGATATTTGTAACAATAATAACTAAGTAAATGTAAGTAAAATACTACCAATGGGCAGTTACTTTCCCATATCATATAATCTTTAATTACAAAAATTTACTGAATATATCTGAATATGTAGATTGTAAATATTGTAACAGACGCGGCACCGACAAGTCGAAACTTGTCGGCTTACGACGCCGAGTAAATGACGCAGCACCGAACTGTTTGAACCAGTGAGCCCATTCCACAATAGAGAAGATTCCAAACACTTCTAGAAACAAGGAATGTGATATATAAAAGGGCGAATCATCGGGAGTTGACTCAGTTTACTCCGAAGCTACTATGAAGAACAGCGAACATAAATACATCGCTTGGTCTGATTATAAATAGTTCATATAAATAATAGAGTGTGTTTACAATAGTGATAAGTGTTAGGGTATAAGATTTGTATTCGTTATTTAAGTCTTTAAATATACTGTTAATTAACTTTTACTCTTTATTATAATAATTATTAATTATTTGTTATTAATGTTAATTCTTTTTGCTTATATAAAGACGTTTGAACCCATGAATGTTACAATATGAATGGGACCACAAAAAAAGTTATTTAATATCTCAAAGTTTCTTCTACATATTGTGTATTGTCTGTCATCATCTCTTGTCCAGTAAATATTTCTTTTTCTTCGTTGCATCTTCTAAAGCTTGCAATTATTTTCAGATTTTTATTTTCCTTTGTCGTATATAGTGGTGTACTAATCCAATAGGAATTTATATTCTGAATTATGAAATTGATTTAAATATCGTAACTGAATCTGTATCGTATATTTAACTTTCGCTGCCTTGTGATAACGTCTTTGAATACCCGTTGCTTTAATAAAATTTTGGCCTTTTTCCTTCACGTTGGTTTTATCGAAAAGTAACATTCTTAATTTAGAGTTGCTGTACCCCAGATTTGTGGGAGAGCTATATTAGCTTTCTTCATTATTTGCCATACTGGGTGTAGAATTGGAATGTGGAATATAAGCATATCAATGCTATTTTTTTGAAATTGCTGTAAAATTTTACCTATTCACATTACAGTAAAAGTGGAAATATAAAAGCTCTGTAGAATGTAAAGATGCATGAAATAATACCCGTTTGGTTATCTAAATATTAGTATTTCACGATATATCCATCAAACTAAAATTAATATTTATTAGAAAAATTATAATACGGCTATTGAAAATTGAACAAAATCAAAATATATTTGACATTTCATAAACAGGTTTAGAGTTATTTGTTTTTTTTTTTTAAGCGTATTATATATTCATATTTTGCTACTAAATATAATTAAGACATAGAAGATAATCATTGTGTTACTAATAGAATTATATACATATAATTGTATGGCGTACAATAATATGTTAGTTGTTTCATATACCACAAGGACAACTGTGACGAGTGACAGTTATATTGCAATTGTTTCTGGCATATTTTATATTTTATTGTTCAAATTTATTTTTATTTTATTTAAAACAGAAAGAAATGAATTCTTAAATTCGCCATTATATCATTACAACTTTCTACGAAATTACTGCAGATAATAAAAAAATATTGTAATAAATAAATATAAATCTCTTCTCTGAAATGTCAAAATTATTTCGTATTTGTTGTATTTTCCATGCCCGTACTATAATTTTTTCGAATAAATATTAATTTTAATTTGAATGATATATCGTGAAATACTATCATTTAGGTAACCAAATGGGCCTTATCGTATGCATTTTAAAATTTTTAACCACTTTTGTATTGCCACCTTTGCTGTAAAGTAAATAAATAGGTACAAATTTACAGCAATATCAAAATAATAACGTTGAAATCCCTATATTCCATATTTCAATTCTACACCCGGTATATGTTTATTCTCTTCACCATTTCTGTGGAACGTGTACCCCAAATATTTAAACTCATTTCCTTTTTTTATTTCTCTTCCTTATATTATTTCATAACCACGTATTTTATTTTCTACAATAATAGAAAAACATTGATGATTGATAAAATAGATGAAATTTTTTTTGTATATATCTTTTTCTTTCTTAATGTTGCGTACCAAAATTACATCACATTTCCCTTCACATAATTTTTAGTAGTAATTATAGGTAACTACTTAAGTTATATTCCGCCTCATGAATGGATGATCATGCTCCACCGAGAACAGCAAATCTAGTACTTAATTTCAAATATAAATAATTCATCGATTTAAAAAAATATGTTTGTTATATTTTCTTTATACATACCGGGTGGTCCATCGGTCTGTATTTTTTATTTTATGCGATTATTATAAATGTTACTGATATTTTCTTCAGACAAAGTTTATTTTACATTAAAATGCCCATGAATCTGCAATATACGTTTTTCTACCGGGTGCCCCAATTTCATGCAATTGTATGCAACTTAGTATTTTTAAATGGAACACCATATATATTTTTGCAAAATTTTAAAGATCTTACGATTATCTTTAAATTAGTTCTTATTCACTATAGTACTAAAATGAACAGTACAGAAACTATTCACGCTTTTATTAATGAAGAATCACACAAAAAGTATGCCATGAAATTAAAAACAATAAATAATTTTATAAAAAATATTCGAAATGAACATTAGTTCAACATACTAAACAAAGTATAACGAAAAAAGTTGTTAAACTAAGTGAAAATAGTAAATAATAATTATTATAGATCTGACAGCAACTAATCTGATTGTTTAAACATTCAGACACAATTTTATGGCATAGTGTCTGTGCGATTATTGAATCATAAGAACATGAATAGTTTCTGTGCTGATCATTTTAGGACTATAGTGAAGAAGAACTTATTTAAAGAGAATCATAAGATCTTTAAAATTTTGCAAAAATATATAGAGTGTTCCATTTAAAAATACTAAGTTGCATACGATTGCGTGAAAATGGAGCACCCGATAGAAAAACGTATACTGCAGATATATGGGCATTTTAATGTAAATTAAGTTTTATCTGAAGAAAATTTCAGTAACATTTATAATAATCGCATAAAATAAAAAATACTGACCGATGGACCACCAGTACATATATAAAATTTTGGTCACAGACACCATTATATTTACATCTGAAATACTGTACTTTTCCTCCGTGCCAGGTGTATTTGCTAACACTCTCATCTGCAAGTCTACAGCTCTTCTTAGATAGACGTCGTGATGTGCACTCACATCGACTTTTCGCTATCATGCTTACCTCTGAACAAACATTTTGTTTCATGTTGCCGCAGCGAGCGCCGAACGAATCAAATTAGAAGCTGCGGTACACTATCAGCTCATCTAAAATGAAACGCGACTGTAAGGTGTGGGATGCGAAGAAGGGTAATGTAGGTGTGGCCGCGATCCTACAAAGCAAATATGCCTATCTAGAAACTTGCAACTCTCGCAGAGAAATTCAAGAGGAGATCATACACAGTAATTATTTTTCGTTACTGTTATCTCGAAATCAATCAATATTACGCACAAATATACGTAATCTAATTCAAAATATTATTTTTACTTGCGAAAATTATTGCAAGTGCATCAAAACTAATCAATCAGTTGAATACTTCGGCAATGGTGGTGTTAGAACACTCATTTCCAGGGCGACAAGTTATACTTTGAGATTCCATGAATCCGATTTGACCATTTTTAGAAAGACGTCTATGTGAATCAATAGATGAATGTGTGCTCGAATATTTAATAACTCGTGAAAGAGCAAAGGTGGAGTAACTGAGTTTATTTAAGGGTACGTTTTGAAAGTAACACCTCAAAGTGCACTGACAATTTGTGGAAGTACAATCAAATTTGCTACTAACGCTCTAGTAGAGTATTTTGAAATATTTATTAGGTATTTTCTCGTCACTTGTTTGTATTGCACTACGAAAATTTTATTTATAATTAAATAATGTATATTACGGGTAGAATAGTTACAAATCCGCAAGAGATATAAGATCTATAGTTCGAAGAAATCGAACAAAATATTTACGCATTACTGAGTATTTAAATTTGAGTTACATATGTTTTAGTTAACATAGATAGTGGAATTAGTAGTAGTAAAAAGAAGAAACTATTCATGGTCAGTAATTAATTACAAGTATTTTATTGAATAATTTGAACACCTCCGGAAGGCACGAACATATAAGTAACAATGAGAATGCGCAACAATGATATATTGTGTAGTATTTCATTGTTAGGTGTTCATATTTTGCTTGAAAATACCCTAATAGTTATAGGTAATAATTCAAATTATGCAAATCATTTTCAAATGATAACCGAAATAATCGACGATATATTTAAAAAAATGTAAGTTCAGATACAGGTTGTTTAGCTAGTAATATCATTTTTAACTTGATACAAAATAAATATAATTTGTATTTTAGTAACGATTCTGTAAATCTAATTGCTGACGGTAACAATGAACACTTACCTTTTACTTTTACAACTTAGTAAAAAAAAAATTTATTTATTTAACTAGGCACCAAAATACCACATTTACAACAGAGGTTGCTGTCGAAGCTTTTATTGTCGATTTGGAATTCATATTAATTTAGTGATTATTTTTAATACAAATTTAGAAAGTTATCGCCTACAAATTAGTATCCATGCATTTGTTGAACAGTTGATATGGATTTGTTGGCGGTTGCTTTGTAAAAAAATTATTGCAGTCTAGACAGTAAAAGTGACCCTTAACAGACTGTTAGCAGTCAAAAATAGCACTTTTTATACTAACAGTTTGTAAAGTGTCACTTTCAATGTCAATCGGCAAAAAGTAATATTTATACACAGCTTGCACAATACATAACTTGAGATAAAGCATAATTTTTTGTCATAAATTTATCATTTTCACTTTTCTTCATACCTGTAACAGTTTGATATAAGTAAAACATAGGTTATGTACCTGGTTAATTTTATTGCTGTTGTATACATTGTAAAGTTATATATTTAATTATAACATTTGAAATCAATTCATAACATCATGATATTTAGATACAGACCATTGGATATTTCTGGGCGTCATGTTCACTTTCAGACTTGACAGAATTGTCAAATTCGGAAAAGTGACAGGTCCCAGAATCCTTACCGGCAGGTTCGGCGAAGTAAGATTTGCTGAGGTATGGAGTAATAGCAAAACGTGTTGACCAGGGTGGGGGGGAGAGGTATGCAGAATTTTAGACGTTGCACATACTGGTTCAAACTGGTGGCGAATTCTAGTACTATTTGTTCACTCGTAAAAAGACACGTGCCAATTTTTGCACGAATTTAAAATGTGATAACCGGTCTAATATTTTAACCATATTCCAGATTTAGAAATAATTGCATGAACATTAGGAAAAAATCAATTAATACCCTATTTAATGGCGATAATTATAGAGAGGGTTCAAATGAAAGGGGTGCTAAATCTTCAAACCTAATGACATTGATTACAATTTTTTTTTTACTTTTTTGAGATATACACCTAGACATCTCAGAGGTATGGAGTACTCCATATCATCCAGACAATGTTCGCCGGCCATGCTTACCGGTTCTTTGTAGAGGCTGCCATGAACATAGCTTATTATAACCACTCAGATCTTACAGTACAGATGATTTGATTTGAATCAAATCAGCAATAGTGGGAGAAAGTGAGAAAGAAGATAGTGGCGTGAACCGCACCACAAGAAAGCTGTACTATAGTTTATTATAATTGAAACAAGCTCACACTGCCGTTCATATATGGCGCTAATGGTTTTTTCATACTTCTTAAGCACAGCTAAAGTTGTGAAGTTATTTAAATAGCCTTGCAGATTCAAACCTTGTGGTCGAAACCCGTATGCCGGTGGAGACCAATAAAGGTGTTGGGTTGAGATCCGTAAGTTGTTCGATACCAATTTCGAGATCCGTAAGTTGTTCGATACCATTGTCGAGATTCGGAAGTTGTTTAAGATATATTGTCTAAATCCGAAAGGTGATTTAGACTCTCATCTAATTTAAATCAGTACCTTTTATTTTCAAGTTTGCCAAAACGTTGGATTAGCAAGTAATTTCGTCAATGTTTTCCACCACACTCACACTGAATTAAATGCTGCTCCGCAAAGGGCACAAACAATCTTATTCACCACACTCACACCGAATTAAGTGCTGCTCCGCAAGGTGTACAAGCGATCTTGTTCACCACACTGCACATCAAATTAAGTGCTGTTCCGAAAGGGGTACACGCGATCTTGTTCACCAAACTCCACACCGAATTAAGAGCTGTTCCGAAAGGGGTAAAAGCGATCTTGTTGACCACACGCACACTAAATTAAGTGCTGCTCCGAAAGGGGTACAAGCGGTCTTGTTCACTATACGCACACCGAATTAAGTGCTGCTCCGAAAGGGATACAAGCGATCTTGTTCACCATATGCACACCGAATTAAGTGCTGCTCCGCAAAATGTACAAGCGATCTTGTTCAACCATACTCCACACTAAATTAAGTGCTGTTCCGAACAAAATACAAGCGTTCTTATTCACCACACTCACACTGAATTAAGTGCTGTTCCGAAAGGGGCACAAGCGATCTTGTTCGCTATACGCACACCGAATTAAGTGCTGCTCCGAAAGGGATACAAGCGATCTTGTTCACCATATGCGCACCGAATTAAGTGCTGCTCCGCAAGATGTACAAGCGATCTTGTTCAACCATACTCCACAACAAATTATATGCTGTTCCGAAAGAGATATAAGCGATCTTGTTCACCACACTCACATTAAATTAAGTGCTGTTCCGAAAGGGGTACACGCGATCTTGTTCACCACACTCACACTAAATTAAGTGCTGTTTCAAAATGGGTAAAAGTGATCTTGTTCACCACACGTACACTAAATTAAGTGCTGCTCCGAAAGAGGTACAAGCGATCTTGTTCACCACACTCACACCGTATTAAGTACTGCTCCGAAAGGTGTACTAGCGATCTTGTTCACTACACTCCACACCAAATTAAGTGCTGTTCCGAACAAGATACAAGCGTTCTTGTTCACCACACTCACACTGAATTAAGTGCTGTTCCGAAAGGGGTACAAGCGATCTTGTTCGCTATACGCACACCGAATTAAGTGCTGCTCCGCAAGATGTACAAGCGATCTTGTTCAACCATACTCCACACCAAATTAAGTGCTGTTCCGAAAGAGGTATAAGCGATCTTGTTCACCACACTCACACTGAATTAAGTGCTGCTCCGAAAGGGATACAAGCGATCTTGTTCACCACAATCCACACCGTATTAAGTCCTGTTCCGAAAGGTGTACAAGCAATCTTGTTCACCACACGGACACTGAATTAAGTGCTGCTCCGCAAGGTGTACAAGCGATCTTGTTCACCACATGCACACCGAATTAAGTGCTGCTCCGCAAGGGATACAAGTAATCTTATTCAATACACTTACTCTCTGACATCAACCACCTTGTTACGATCGATATTGTCTCTTGATATGAAATATAGTCTAAGTAACGGTCTTGTTGGACTGAGTCATTTCCTAAAGATACTTAATTGTTAAATCACTTGTGTATTTTATTGGCTGTGTTTTAAAAATAGAGCGAAAGTACTTATATTTATCAATCGTGTTCTATTTCAAAAAGAACCTTTACATTTCTGGACTGGCCCATCAAATCTAAGCACATATAAAACTCTCTTCATTTTTCGAAATCATTTCGCTGGCGCCCGAATCATTAAATTATTTCCTACCTATACCTAGACTTTCAAACGCTGCTGCCGCCATTTTGCCCACGGTTTGGAAAAGGCAGCAGTGGTTTTTCTTACACAAAAATTGACAATCTTTCAGATAAGCTTTGGTTTTTTGAGGAGGTCGATGATGATAGACCCCTGGGTGTGAGGTATCGCTTATTTCGCGGCAGCAACTAATACGACTTATCAGGGGACTGGCAGCACTGCATTTTCGTATAGTCCTGCCCCTCCCCTGTCTCGAGAAACAATCGGAAAACGGGAGACTTATCATGTCAGAAACCTAGAAAAATTATTTATTTATTTATTTATTTTCTTTGGCGTTGAGCGGTCCCAGACATGGTAGCAGGGCCATTTTGTGTTCTCCTATGGATGACATGATGAATTATATGTATGAACTTTGGGCGACCTATCATGACAGGTTTAGTGTCGTGGGCTCTCTTATTATATGTATCTATTTTTAAATAATCGATAAAATAATAATATATCAGAATAATAAATTTGAATGTGTTGATTAAAAAGATTTTAATGTTTACAATTATTTTTATGGTATAAAAAATTAAAAAGTTAGAACTACAAAATAAAAAAAACACATATGGAATAAAACTTAGTTTTTTTAAATAATACTGCATGTATAATTGTATAGACAAGCAAAAATATAGGATGAGTTTTTTAAAGCAACCAATTAGTTTTGCATGCTAACTAATAATTTTAGAGTAAAAATAAATACATAAGCTTATACAGCAAGAAAAGGAACATAATTGTAGATTAGTAAAATAAAATAGGTAGCCCGAAATATTCACATATCAACGATATAACATGAAAATTCAAATTTAGGTCACGAAATTCGAATAAACAGTAAAATTTTTAATAAGGAAAATAAAACTTTAGGTAGGCCGGTCAACAAAACAAGTTATCGTGTTTCTTTTTTTTGTTACTCCTGTTAGCAATGGCTTTATAACAATTGTTGACATCTTGATGCCAGGAGTATCAATAATGAAAACAATAACTTGTTTTATTTGACGGTCTTCTTGAAATTATATTTTCCATACTAAAAATGTTAATGTATTTTTGAATTTTGTGACCTTAATATTAAGTTTAGGTATAGGAAAATGTTATATCGTTGAAAATGAAATTCACAATAGTGATTTGAAACATAAAATATTACTTGCAAACTAAATTATAAGTTTAACTATAAAAATGACACAATAAATACTGATTAAAATCTTTGAGTTTATAATCAAATTAAAGGTCAAAGAGAGGAGAGTGATAAAAATAATTTTAGAGGATCGTCAATTATTATTCTTATTATAAAAATTATTTGAATACCGGGTTTGGTATTAATTTGAACGTCTAAGGAAACAGAGTGAAACTTAAATGAATGGTGTATTCCAACATATGCTTTTACCTATTATTGTACTTTAGGTCACTAGAAATACAAATATGAAATTTTAAATAAAAAAAATTAATTGAGATATAAATATTTTTAAATTACTTTAAATTTTAAACGATATGCCCTGGCGGAAATATGACGTCACAACTCCAGAATCCAACTTCGGTATAAACTAGGACCTGCTCATTGTTAACATCCTGTTACGAGTTTGTTTAATAATTATCAAGTAATTAACAAAAAATTATCCTACCACTTAAAATTGTAGGTATATCAAATTTTTCATAACTACCTATATGAATATAGCTCGAAATTAGTGATACATCAAATACAATAGCTATTAGTGACATCTTTATTCTTTTTAACTAGACATAATAGCTTGCTCAGAGTTAAAGTAGTTGTGACATCAGAATTTTCCAAGACGTCTATGTACGTGTAAAAATTGCAAATTTTCTTACATAAAATTATGAAAAAACTAATTACTTCGGATAAAGTCAATTATACAGCAATACCTCATCTCACTATAACACATACGGACATACAGTGAACCGCACCACAAGAAAGCTGTACAGTACATTCCACTCATCTACAATCAAAGACAGTATTGAAAAAATGAGCAAAACCGTTTCATTTTATTCTATGTATAATTAAGAATAAAGGAGTATAAAATAAATAAATTTCACCCCGTAATTTCTTAGTATGCAATTTCGAACTACTTTTGCAGTACCTCCACTATTGGGTATCATAATAATTAGACGACAAAAAATAAGAAATTTTTCATTTCAAATATATAAATTTTGGAAATTGTAGTAAAAATTAGCATCTATTTTTTCTTAGCATTATTTTGTAATATTAAGAAGAAATGTCAAGTATAATTTACAAACTGAATCTCTAATTAATATTTAATTTCATCTTAAGTAATTTCTGCTGACAGAACACCGCATTTTCTACACGTTCACAAGTTTATTAATATTTTGACTAGCTGCTGATTTGCGTGAGTTAAGAATATTACAACCACAAAATATTTCTTGGAACCAGCAAAAATTTAATAACATGTTTTAGTAGCGAAGTCGGCCGTCTTATAAACGTGAGCAATGATAACTCGACGTAATTGTAATTGGAAGCAGGTTTAAGATCTTCAAGAAGCACTCTTTGCTACGGGCCGTGCGCTCTACCCTGCCTACAAGAACGAAATGAATTATCTTTAATTACCTTGTAATTGCTTGACTTCCTCGCCCAACAATAACTTTATACCCTCTTGAAGTGAGATTAAATTAATTTTGTTACATTAATTTATATACTGGCTGAAACAACAAACAACACTATTATTTAATGTACTAGTTTATCTACAATATTTCACTGTAATGAAATTTTTTGATTCGTCGGTGAACTATTTCTAGAGATATTATAATTATCTCATGCATATACGTACATACATGTAAGGGAGCTATTGGGACGAGACAAAATTTCAGTAGTAAATTTTCAATAGCATAAGATCCCTAGAATACGATTTCAGTGTATTATTGAGTAAGAGTAAAATAATTTATCCAACACCTCTCAATAAATGCTCTATAACTATGACGATTTTAAACAAGGAAAATAACAGATTACCCACTAGTGGATATAATTTTGAGAAAAGTCACTAGTGAATAATTTTTTATTTATAACAATAATAATAACACACAACACCTTGGTAACTACTTCGATTGATATTTTAATTTAAAAAATTTAAAGCATATGTCACTGTCAAATAATATTTCTTGAATAAATTTTGCATTTATTAAGAGATGTTGGATAAAACGTTAAACTTTACACGTGGGCAAAATGGAATTACCCACGAGAGAAATTTTAGTACAGGAAGCCGAAGGCTGAGTGATAATTTTACTTTGCCCACTTGTAAAGTAAATAACTATTATTTTCAAAAAGATGTACAGTAATATTGGTTACAGTAAATAATTAATTGAAAGTAAATATTTTTATATTAAAAAATGTAGTATAATACTAACTTCAAAACTAGTGAATTTTTTTCTCCATATAGTACCGTTTAAAAGTGGTTTATGTAGGAAGTTATGTGCTACTAAATCAGAAGTGTGTGTGTGTGTGTGTGTGTGTGTTTTATCGTCTGATTAAATTTCATATTTTAAATTTAGTTGTTTAAATAAACTGATGAGATTATGGTAGCACCCAATCAACTGGAAAGTTGTATAATAATATTCCTTACAATTTGAATTAAATTTTTTTATTTTTCTGCACCGTTCAAAAATTTATGTTTTGTGAGTTAATGTTTTTGAAAATCAGATTTTTAAAAGTTTCAGTAATATATTTTTGCGGGTAAAATGCGGCTACCAGACGACAAAACCAATATTGTTCGTGGATGAACTGTCACAGGAGTAAATTTCATGCGAGTACAATTTATGTTTGCTGATGAACCTTTTATCTACCTCCATAATGAAAGTATTTTTAATATGCTAGAAATAGAAATACCAATATTTCAATGTATATTTAAATATTTATTATATTTTAGAACGATATGTTACATTTGGTTGGGATATCGTTATAAATGTATTAACCGTGATTTCAATTAGCATTCAGGATTCATCTCAATTAGGAGGGTGAAGTGTACAAAACAGTGAGGCAACCAGAGTTCAGTACCGCTTTCATGACATTGACACCCACACTGTGTATATTCTGATATCCCAGTCAATATTTCATGACTGGCCCGAAACCGGAGCCGGGATGTAAAACGTGGACTTCTGATATCCCTGAAGACAAGTGGTAGCTGAACTTACAGTTCCTGCGGAGCGAACGTATAAAATAAACATTTATGTCTACTGTGAGGTACGGATGAGATAGTAATTACTGAATATGATTTACTTTCTAAAGTGCAAATTTAGCGTCAACAACATTTGAGTTTGTAACAAACCAAGTTGATTATGTCGAAATATTTGGATAGTTCAACTATTTGCCTGGCGCAAGATGTGAAATAATTACGATCTTAAATTTATTTATAATAAATAGAGAAATGAAAGTGGAAGTTAAAATTGAGAGAAGCCGATGTTGAAGTAAACGACACAAAACGTAAAGTTAACGAACAGTGAAGTAAGGTAGTTCGAAACGAAAAAATGTAGTTCATTCAGTCTTTGTTGAATTCTCAGTTTATTGTTTACAAAAATCAAATACACCGAAACCGGAGGTGTTCCGATGCTCCGGTGTTCGAGCACCACCCCACACACACAAATTTTTTATGGAGAGAGAAGAAAGAATAATATGTTTTTTTACATATAGGCACAATTGAGACTATATAATTTTTGACAGGTAGTTTCATAAAACGGATTAGCGCTAACTCCATTTTTATTATTACTTGCAACTTTATTTTCCATTCTCAAAATCATAATTATTTTTACTAAGGTTATAATCAGGACTGGTAAACATAAAATTTGACACATTTTGAAAATATAATTAATTTAGAAGCGAAGTTACAGATAATTGAAAAAATGGAGTTAACACTATGCCCTTTTATGTATCTGTAATATAATATTTCTTATTCTTTGCATTATTTTTACTATTAAAGATTTAAAAAAGAAAACCACTGTATACTTTTATCTGTATTCATTCATTATTCTGACTACAAAAAAAAAAATTAATTTACATTAAACCTCAATAATTTGTTATATTTAAATTAATGAATTTTAAAACATTTTTATTTCCTGGTTATTTGTTACACCTTTGCTCCACTTTAGTTAAGTAAATAATTTTACAGTCTTATTTAAAATCTGGAAAAATACCTTCATAAATCGAAGAATCAGTCCAGTATTTGCTAGGTCGTAGAATCTCGTTTAGTTGGGTTTTAATATATTGGCCTGCATGTGGGTATGCTGTGGATCTGTGACCAAATTTATTTTTTTTATTATCAAGAAAATAATATAAACTTAAAATAAATTTATTGGATAAAATATTATAAAATTTTTTACCAGACTAGGTAATTATTTGGAGCCAGTATATGTACACAAAAATAATGCACTTTGATAGTGAAACACTTTTTCCACTTCATAATTTCCACTCAATTTTTTCCTCTGACCATTTTTTTCCACTGACCATGAATTTTTTTTGACATATTTCAGTTTTTATTAAAACAGTATTTTACTTTAATCGAATATTAGGTTAAAATTAGTAAAAGTGCATGATTATACGACACTTTTTCCATTCAATTTCTTCCACAGGATTTCTATGACTCTAGTTTTCTTCCACTGACAAATTCCTTTTTCCACTAACTTTTTTTTTCATTTCAATATGTTTATTTTTTTTTAAGTTCGATAATTTGAATATTCAACTGTCAAAAGCGAATTATCTGCAGGTAAGCTTGTTTCGCTCAACAAACAAACACTAAACCTACGCAACTCAAGCTTGACAGACTTAAATCACAATTCTTATTTGAATATTGTGATTCGAGTTTATCAAACGTGAGTGATGTAGCAGTCAACCGTGTAGGCTTAGGGTTTGTTTATTAAAAGTGCGAACTAAGCGAGCTTACTTACAGATAATTTGCTTTTGACAGTTGTATATACAATTTTTTTAATTTGCTCGAACGAATGTTCAACTTCAAATGGAATGGAAATAGTGTCGCATAGTCATGCACTTTCACTAAATTTAACTTAATATTCTATTAAAATAAAATACTGTTTTAATACAAAACTGAAATATTTCAAAAATTGTTTATTTCCTTCCCGTATGTTCCAGATCTAGGGGGTGGGGGAGGGGGTGTTTAGCGCCATCCTGATTTTCTACGGAAGGGGCAGTCTGACCCCCCTCCCCCTACTGACCCGACATCCGACGCCACTGATTAGTTTATATAAGTGATTTATTCACACCATTTATAAGCGACTATTAGATGATGGAAGTTAAAAATAAACAGGTATTCAGTCAGAATATTTGATGTTTATTTATAAATGGTTTTTAAAATCAACTTGCAGGTTCTCTATGGCTAAGAGAATAATGCTAAAAATATGTCAAAAATGTTTCCGTTTTAACTAATAAAAATTGCTCTTAATTAAGCCCATAAATAAAATTGAAATTGAACACCCAAAAATACGACTGAATTCCTGTTTATTTCTACATTTCATTAAGATTAGTAATAATACATCTTATTTCATAATTAAAGGGTCACCTGACCATTAGAAATACCCATACTGAAGTGGGTGTTAATTTGGTCGCATAATGTAGTACAAGGTCCAGCAGAGAGACATGATGTTTTTGAAATGACTGCTACGCGCGCTTGAGTGTTCACACTGTTTTCGAAAGAATTGATATCTACTCGTCAACAAATGCCATTTTAGACACAATGGAACTTTGGTCTATGAACATCGTGTGTTTATTTACAATACATTCATTGAAACGGGTCGTTCTGTAGTGCTCACACAGCGACTATTTCGAAACCATTTTAATGTTGGTTCCAAAACGGAATACCATTATGAAGTGGGTGAATAGTTATCAAAGAACAGGATATTTGTGACTAGAGACTGCACGGGGACGAGTATGGACAGTTTCGACACCTGTCTATAAGAATGCCTCGACAAAAATGGACGCCACCTAACTGATGTGATTTTTCGAAGTTGATTATTTTTTTCGAAAATAAATGTATTTTTTACAAATGACAATATACCAGTTATGTATAAAAACAATAAGTTTTTAAATTGGTCGAAATTAAATGTGTGACAGTCATTTCAAAAAGATCATATCTGTTTGCCAGACCCTGTATAACATATTTAAATCTCCTGCTCGCCCCGTTTAAGTTTAGCTAACGATATTATTGGCTAACACCTCTTTCCCTCTCCATTTAGATGCGCAATGTGTCACTAGTTGCCTGGACCGATCCCTAGGCTCCGCAACAGTGAAGAAGATTGCAACTAATATAGAAATATAAATTTTCTTAAATACTTTTCATTTGATATGTACCGAACAATAATTGGCGAAGCATGTTCATCATTTCGTTCCTCTCTTCCATGTCAGTATCGGAGCTGCGCAAAGTACCACATAAAAATACTCGAGTATCTAGTACAAATACTCAGTAATTAAATGTACTTTAAAGTATATTAATGAGGAAAGTAAGCCGTTGTATATTTATTAGGTGAAAAATGGATTTCAGGCTTAAGTAGTATATTTATTTATGAATTCATAAATGTGTCTAACTTGACGACGTTTCGACCTGAATTGATGTCATCCTCAAGTCTAAAATATATGTAAATAACAATATTTCTTAATAATAGTTGTTTAAATTTGAAATAATTGAAGGTACTGTCGGAAAGTAGCACAAAAGAAGTTAAATTAAACAATATAAAGGACGTTAAGTTGCTGCTACTTTGCGTCTAAGATGGAAGACCTTCCAACACGGCGGAATCAGTAAGACTTACAGAACTCTTAAAGTACTTATAAAGTAATTTCAACACACAGATTATTTCAAAATGATGTAATTTCACTTATAACTAATATTTAAGATGAAAATTTAACAAAAATGTTTTTTTTTATAGAGTAGGTAATTTTATGGAATCAAAATTAAAATTATTTATGTTGTTTCAATAAGGTCTGTTAAGGTTAATACTGTTATGTTTGTAACTGACGGATTCGGTCAAGTTTATTAATCACAATTAAAACAACGATTAAAAGTTACAAAGAATTTATTCACGATCACTTATACTTATTTAAACTTATTTATATTGAAAACAAAATAACAACAAATCGGCAATAAAATAAGAATATTACACGAGAAATATTCATTTGCACTATTTATATCCACTATGCAACCGTTTTATTTATTTCCACTTTTTTTCAATATTTCCTGAACAGCATATAGGAGTCGAATGCCTCACTGGGTAGGCTAGCGCGTTTATATATCCGATAGGAAAATGGTTTAGAATCTTCTAGAAGCTTCGGGCATGGAACAATTCGAAAACAATGTGTCATCGTCTGCGCTATCTGCCCAGGGTCGTATTAGCTATTTACACTGCTCGCCTCGAAACTGTCCTGATCCATGACGATATCGACATTTTGATTCCCGTAAGCTTTGTGATGTTCAATGGAAGTAACACTCTACAGTCTTTTTAAACACTTCTGTAGCTCGAGGATTGTGGCTGGATACCAGAATCTCTATTCCAGTTTGTTCGAAGAGAACCTCCAGCATGTTCCTGACAATCCTCCAATCCAATTGATCCAGCCCTAAGCCGGCTTTGGTATAGCCATCCTCATGATGTCCTTGTCGAGCAGTATTCCTCGTAGATCATACAGGGCATCCCATACGGCACGATAAGTCTGCTTCTGATGGGACAGATGTTTGGTCACCAAATAAAATATGTGCCGTCTTTAACTATATTGTTCATCAAGTACTTGGAGCACTTTTCCGACACGTGGATTTTGCTGCCGAAGTTTTTTGAGTTGGCCGAACTTCTTCTTGAAAACCAGGGCAATACCTCAAGATATTTGTAGGTCTTGAATTACACAATGAGCCAGTAATTAATGAGCAGGCACATTAAATAGGTTACCTTGATTTTCCTTCGTTACGCCGTGTCGTGATTTCTGACCCGAAGAGTATGTGGTCATGAACTCCTCGAACGTTATTTCCGGTTGTAGCCGGCGAAAGGAGCAAATCGATTAAAATGAACCACTCTTGATTTTCCATCAGTCCTTTTTCGGATTCGGTAGATGACGTCGTTAACCCGCTTTATTACTTGATAGGACCCTACCCAGGATGCTTGTAGGTGATAGGCCGCGACGTCGCTGTGGGTTATACAGCCAAACCAGATAACCAGCTTGGTATTCACCGTCTTCCGCTCTGATGTCACATGTTTCCTTCATTCGGTCACTGGCGCTCTGAAAGTTGGAGCGTATTTGGTCATGGATGTCGTTTAATTTCCTCCGCAGGTTGTCCACGTAATCCTCTGCAGCCAAATCTTCGCCTGGTTTGCTGCCGAACTTCAGGTCGCATGGTAATCGTAGTTCTCGACCAAATATGATACTTGCCGGAGTCTCTCTTGTTGTTTCTTGAACGAACAAATGGTACGCCAAAAGGTATAGTTGTAGATATTGATCCCCATCTCTTTGGTGCCCGGATACCACTTTGGAGAGATGTCTGTTGATTGTCCTGTTCATGCGTTCGACCATGCCGTCTGAGTGCGGATGTAGAGTAGTCGTTCTCGTTTTGCGAATATTTAATATGTCGCAAATCTTTTGAAATAGTGAAGACTCAAAATTTCTGCCTTGGCCTGAGTGCAATTCCAACGGTACGCCGAATCGGTAGATCCATTCCTTGACAAGTGCGTCTACTACGGTGGCGGCTTCCTGGGTTGGCAAGGCATAGGCTTCAACCCACTTGCTGAAATAGTCCATGACGACAAAGATATACTTATTTCCATCTTCGAACTGAGAAAACGGACCGGTCACATCGATCGCTATTCATTCATTCCCGACGTTGTACTGTCACAATGGAGCCCGTCAGCGCTTTTTTGGTCCATTACTGGTGGCGCAAATCACATATTTCTTGCACCACTTCTTCGCGTCTTATCTAGAATTTACCCAGTTAAATCGTTCTCGCAGTTTCTGAACGATTCTTATTACCCCCAAATGTCCTCCAGCAGTTTTATCATGAATCTCCTTCAGTACTTCTTTCCGGGGATTATGATCTGCTTCCTATCCTCCGTAGCATCAGGAATTTACAGGATACGCTTGAGTAGCCCATCTTCTATAACAATGAAATCCCACTGTACCCAGTACGATTTTACACTCTGCGAGTTTCGTGTAACATCTTCCCAAGTTGGTTTACGACCTTTCTTCTTCCAATCGAGAAGATGTTTTTTAATTGGGTCGTCTTCTTGGTCTTTTTGTAATTCTTCGGTTTGCCAGTCATCATTTACTACCGTAGTTATCAGAATGGGAACAGATTTTCCCTTTATCCTAGTACAGTGTTTGTAGTCTTCTGAATATGGTCGTCTACATAAGGCGTCGGCATATCGTCTATAATATATGTAGAGATCCAGAAAACTTCATAATTCGTGTTTATTATTGGGTTATTCTTCAACTGACTCTATTTTTGGATATCTATGGCAATTTCATTCCTGGAAACTACATTCCCCAGAAACTGTATTTCTTTGGACTAAGCTTCAGTCTACAACTTCGTAATCTGAGTAGAACTTCTTCCAGATGTTTCATGTGGCCTTCGAATGTCTTTCCAACCACGATGATGTCATCGAGATACACCAAACAAGTCTTCCAGGATAGCCCTTGCAGTACAGTATCCATAAGTCGTTCAAACTTAGCAGAGGCATTGCAGAGTCCAAACGGCATCACTGTGAATTGCCATAGCCCAGCACCAACGCGAAACGCAATTTTCTCCCTATCTTTTGGTGCTACGTCAACTTGCCAGTACCTGCTCTTCAAGTCCAGTGTCGAGAAAATTTTCGCTCCGGTCAACATGTACGGGGTAGCTGTCTTTCTTCGCCACGTTGTTGAGTTGACGCTAATCCACTCAGAACCGTGTTGAACCATCCTTCTTTTTCACTAGTACCACTGATGAAGCCCTCGGACTACTGGAGGTTTCGATGACTCCCTCTTCTTCCAGGCTTGGTCAATAGTAATCTTCTCGGAGATTGACGGATAGGTCGTACATCACCAGTATCTATTTGATGCTGTACTACGTTGGTCCTACCCTTCTTTCCGTTGCCGGTATCGAAAACCTTTTGGTATTTAGTTATTAAATTCTTAATTCGTGTAGAAATCTTCTTTGACGATCTTTGCGTGACCGATGTTTGGCTAATAACTGAAGTTGCCGTTGAGCAGTAACCCAAAGTAGTACCCTTCTTTAAAATTTCTGGAGAGTAATTCATGTTCATTACTCTCACTGGTACTACCTTTCCAGTTTTCACGAGACACTTTCCCATTAGTATGCCTCGACTGACTTTATTTTAGTGATTTCTGGGTTTCCAATCATGATTCTTTCTTCAGGGAGTTTGCGCTCCATATCAGCCTCCAGGATCTTTTCACTTGGACCCGATACGAGAGTATCTTCCGCTAAGAGCACACGTACAGAACTCTCACCTTGGCGATATAACACAATCCCTTCTCCATTGATCTTCAAAAATCTGTGTTTCAGGTTCAGCTCGAATCCATTTGCATCCATGATGTCCATTCCGAGATTAAATTCATCTTCAATATCAGCTACCAGGGCGCGATGTTTTATTGGCGTGTTTCCAATGTGAATGGTGATGTCTGCCTCGCCATGGATGGTAGCTGCGTCTCCCGTTTCTGTACGCAGTCGCCACTTGGTTGCTGTTATTGGTTGTGTCTTCCTCATAATGTCGTGCCTAATGATAGTCCTCGTCACAAAAGTGTCTATTAACAATGCGTGTGGCGTCCCGTCGACCAATCCATCCAGAAAAATACTGTTTGCTCGGTGTTGTAAAGATGCGACAAATCCAATGTTCTTAGGGGCATCTTGGTTGCGGTTCGCCTCATCGCATCAACCCGCTTTAGTTTTCCACTGGTGTTTCCTTCCTTTCTTCTGGGCAGCGGCTTCATACCCCAACTCATGGTAGTTCCAGCAATGAATTTGTCTTCTACTTGGAAGTAGCTTTTCCATAATGAGCTATACAACTGCCTCTAGAGACTCGCTGCGCTCTTCTGTGACGTTTCCCATGACGCGAATGTTAGCCTTTCGTCTCGAAGCAAGATCCGCCGCTTCAATCTCTAATTTAGTCAACGTGCTGGGGCGAGCTAGAATCATTTCCCGCTTAGTGTCTTTATCTCGTAGCCCATCGATGAATGCTTGGACAGCCAAACGCTCTAGTACGTTGTCTAGGGTTGCAGGATATGCCAGGCGAACTAAGCGAGCAATATTGTTTCTAAACTCTTGCAAAGCTCTCATTTGGTTTTTGGTATCTGTTCTTCAGCTTTGAATGGTACACATGCTGCAAATGTGCTTGTCCATAGTGCACTTTTAAGCGTTGTTCCAATAGTTGGTAGTCATTCATCAGTAATCGTAATTAGGGCCATAGCTTTCTCTGTTGATGACCAACTATTAGCTCTTGCTGCAGCTTCGAATTGCGCGTAGTGATTAGGCCATGAAATCTTGCCGTCGAACTACGGTGGTTTTACATTAATTTTTGTCTTTGATTCTATAACCTCCAATGTCATTTTTTTTTCTTTATTTAATTGTTACTGACTTGACGCAGGCGAGCCCAGTGTTGCAACTCTTCTATCTCCCGTAATTTCTCTTCAAATTTTCTAGAACTTTCTTCTTCTAACTTACCTTGAAAATCTTCTGCTACTGTTCTGTTCCAGAATTTTCTTGTACAATATCCAACTTCGTATTAACATCTTCTAATTTATCTGCTAAACATTTAGAGTTTTCATCTAATTTTGCTTGAAATTCTTCTGCCAGGTTTCTATAATTTTCTTCTAATATGGCTCATACATCTTCAATGCCTTGGAATTTTCTTCAAATTTACTTTCCATATTTTTTTGAACTTTTTTCTAACTTGCTTCCCATAGTTTCTTTTAATTCGCTTTTCATTTTTTGCAGAATAGCGCCAAAATCACCAGAAATTTCAAATTTAAATTCATCAGGATTCTCACAAACTTCTCTCAACGACTCACGATGACAATCTTGCAACACACTTTTCTTCCCTGTAGTGTCTAAATCTCGTTCTTGCAGTTCTTTCTTGAGATCCGTAACTTTTAATTAATTTAAAGAAGCTTTCCTTGAAGCAATTTGATTTATTTTAAGTTTAAATATCACTTTTTTATTAATTAACACAACCCGTACACATGACACTAATTGATTACATTATTAACTGACGGGTTTGGTGAAGTTTATTAATCCACAAATAAAACAACGATTAAAAGTGACAAATAATTTATTCACGATTACTTATATTTATTAAAACTTAGGTATTTATTTTAAACACTTATTAATAAAGACAAAATAACAACATATTGGCAATAAACTAAGAATATTATACAATAAATATTTATTTACACTATTTATATTAACTATGGAAACGTTTTATTTATTTTCCCTTTATTCGATGTTTTCTGAACTGGTATCGGAGTCGAATGCCTCACTGGGTAGGCAAGCGCGTTTATATATCCGTTAGGCGGGCGGTCTAGAATCCTATGGAGTAATTCGAGAACAATGTGTCACCATCTGCGCAATCTGTCCAGAGAGAGACGATTGTAGAAAAGTTGTTATATTATTAGAGAAATAAAGGGATCAAATTACAAAAAAAATATATATTTATAAATCTAGACATTATTTTTATAAAATCATATGATATATTAAACGTAAATAAATTATTTACGTATAACAAAACAGATAATTCTTAAATTATAATGTTTATAATAATAACGAAAATTTTACAGAATACACGTACAACTTAAAAAAAATTTTACTGAATTATATCTTTATTAGCTTTTAATAAACCAAGACTGTACTCTAAGTACATATTAGAGTAGGGGTGGGCAACTGTTGTGTATAAGAACAGCTGAAAGACTTTATTAGAACAAGGTTTATTTTCAATATTCGTACAACATTTTATTATATATTTTTTACAGCTTCTACTTGTTTATTATGACAACCTAACTACTTGATTTTTCCAAAGCCTGGATTGTTTTTAGGAAATAAATACATAACATTCCTCCCCTCTTAAAATCTTCACACGGGAGATTGAAAAAATTGTGTAGGCTTCCGGCATCGAGATGATCTTCTCAGCGGCGGGGTCGATGAAGGTACACTACTTGTGGTTGTGGAGGAAGTATTTCCATTTGTCGGTGATACGCATGATGACTCGGGTGGTCTCATTGTTGAACACTCTTCTGTTGCTAAGCTCGATGGTTCTTTGGCGCTGTTAGCGGCATCTGTTGCGTTCAATGGATCTACGGAAGATTTAGGAACTAAAACATAAGATGGTTGTTGCTCAGATGTGTCGGGTGTATTTATGTTTGAACTGGATGTAAGTGTTCTTGAAATAAGCTGATCTATATGTCGTCTCCAACTTCGACCATCTTGAGATTCTACTCTATAGGACCGTGGACCAGTAATTTCTGTGACAACTGCTGGGAGCCATTTTTTCTCACCAGAGTACATTCGCATGTAAACCGAGTCACCAATTTGAAATAAACGTACATTATTATCTGTGTTATATTTTTCTTTCATTAATTCATCAGGGTGAATTTTACTCAAACACGTTTTAAGACAACGACCCATGAGCAATTCGGCCGGTGATTTTCCAGTGGCCGTGCATGGTGTTGTATGTTGTGACAACAAAAATCGGGCTAAGCGACATTCCCAATCACCATTTACGATTTTCTTTAATGCATTTTTTGTTGTCTGTACCATCCTTTCAGCCTGGCCATTTGATGCAGGATGAAATGGCGCAGATTTTATTAATTGTATTCCATTTCTTCTAGCAAATAAATTAAATTCTGCAGAAGTGAAAGCTGTGCCATTATCTGACACAATTGTGGAAGGTATGCCATGGGTGGCAAATAGTTTCCTTAAAACAGATATCGTATTCAAAGTAGACGTTGATTTTACTATTTGTACATCGAGCCATTTTGAATATGAGTCAATGGTTATTAAAAACAATTTTCCTTGATAAGGACCAGCGAAATCCAAATGAAGACGTGTCCAAGGATTTGAAGTACACTCCCATTCTAAAGGTGGTGCTCGTTTAGGATTATTTTGTGTGCTTTGGCACACGTCACAAATCTTAACAAAATTTTCAATATTTTGATCTATTCCTGGCCACCATAAATAACTACGAGCCAGTGCTTTCATTCGGACAATTCCGGGATGATAAGAATGTAAATAAGTTAGTACCTTTTGTCGTGCTTCTTGCGGTATGACGACTCTACTTCCCCAAATTAAGCAGTCTTTATATGCTGATAACTCGTTCCTGCGTTTCGCATATTCTTTAAATTCCTCCTCAACTGTAGAAGGCCAACCTCGACGAATCCAACTTAGAACTCTGGATAAGATTCGGTCTTTTTTTGTTAATTTCTGAATATCTACAGCGTTCAGAGGTATACAGTTTTCTTCGCTCAGCATAAATATCTCTCCGACATCCGGCGGGTCTGGTGGATTGATATGGAGAGGTAATCTGCTTAATGCATCTGCGTTTGCTAACTTTTTCCCTGGAACATGTACTAATTTGTAATCGTACGCACCTAACATTATATTCCACCGCAACATTCTTGGTGACAATGTTTGTGGAATGGGCTTGTCCTTAGCCAACAAACCCAATAACGGCTTGTGATCCGATCGGATTTCCACATGATGTCCATAAATGTAATCGTGGAACTTCTTAATTCCAGCTATTATTGCCAGAGCTTCCTTGTCAAGTTGAGCGTAGTTCCTTTCGGTTTTGGAGAGTGTTCTGGAGTGACAAGCGATAGGTGCTTCTGTTCCATCATTCCCTTTTTGACTCAAGATTGCTCCTATTCCATAATCTGAAGCATCACACGTCATGATCAATGATTTCTTTTCATCATAATGCGCTAAGATAGAATCAGAAGACAATAATTTTTTTAGCTGACAAAATGAACTATCGTGTGCTCTTGTCCAACTCCACTTGTTACTGTCGTCGAGAAGTCTGTGCAGTGGTTCTGCAATTGTTGCTTTACCTTCTAAAAATGAATGATAAAAATTTATCAAACCTAGGAAAGCTTGAAGTTCCTTCTTATTTTTGGGAGTAGGAGCTTCTCTTATTGCTTTAACTTTTTCTGGCGTTGGACGAATTCCCTTTTCTGTAATTCGGTAACCCAGAAAATCAACTTCTTTTGTATCAAAAATACATTTGTTTTTTGCTAGTTTCAGCCCTGCTTCTTGAATACGCTGAAAAACTTGTTTTAATTTACTAATTAGTTCAATTCTGTCACTTGCAACAATTAATATATCATCAAAGTAAGGCAGGACACCATCCATGCCTGCTAACAACATATCCATGAATTGCTGGAAAATCCCTGGTGCAGTTGCTATACCAAACTGTAATCTTTTTACTTTAAAAGCCCCTTTGTGTGTAATAATTGACTGGGCTTCTGCTGATTGTTCATCAACAGTTAACTGTAAGTAGGCTTGTGCTAAGTCTAGTTTACTAAAAATCTTGCCTCGAACGAGAGTAGACAGTAATTGTTTGAAACATGGTATAGGATACGCATGTTTGCTCAGAGCTTTATTTAAAGTACATTTATAATCACCACATACCCTTAGTTTTCCGTTGGGTTTCATGACGGGAACGATTGGTGTTGACCATTTCGGGAAGTCGATTGGCTCTAATACTCCCGAAGCAATTTGTTCATTTAACCAGACTTCAATTTTCGGGCGCATTGCAAATGGAACATTGCGAGCTTTCATTCGCACCGGTTGCACTGCTGGATCGAGCTGAAGCGATATGGGCGGTCCTTTGAATTCCCCCAAACTTGACTCAAAGATGTCTTGATATTCGTTGAGAAGTTGAGAAATAGAATCATTTTCTATTTGATTAATACCACTCAACCGAATACCCAGTGACTCAAACCAATTTCGACCAAGAAGATTTCCCCCTCTTGTGTCTACCACGACAGCTTCTAAAATTTTCTGCAAATTTTTAATCTTGATACTGACTTTACAAGAACCCAAAATCTTCAATGAATTTCCTTGATAATCCTTCAATCTGACACTTGAAGAATTAAGTTTCAAATCAGATCTAGAGCGTAAGAGCTCAAATGTTTCCTTGTTAATAATCGAAACTGCAGCCCCAGAGTCAACTTCAAAATCACATTTGCATCCATTTACTTGTAGACTTGTCTTATTATTAATGAAATGAACATTTCCTCTTACAGGGTAAACTTGGTTAAGGTTGTACTCATTATCTTCTTCAATCATATTTGTTTTCTTTGATCGACATGCACGCTGAATATGGCCTTTCTTAAAACATGCCCTACAATCAGCATTTTTAAATTTGCAAATATCAGGTGAATGTCGACCGTTACATCGGAAGCAATTCTTTAAAGCATTATTTCTATTAAATTTGTATTGAAGGTTTGATTTATCGTTTTTGGTATTTTTCGCATTGTAGCCTGTTATTTTAAAAACATCGTTTGACGTGCTGTTACGAATTTCCTTTGCATTTAAATTTGCGGCTTCAGATGCAATAGCACGTTCTTTCGCTTGATTAAATGTTAAATCTGGTTCAGCCAGTAGTCTTCGTTGTAGAGCTTCGTCTTGAACTCCACATACTAGCCTGTCGCGCAACATGTCTTCCAAATTATTACCAAAGTTGCATTCTCCTGCTAGACTACGTAACTCGGTAATATAATTCGACACCTTTTCGCCTGGTTTTTGATCTCTTTTATTGAATTGAAAACGCCTCACTATTTCTGACGGTTTAGGTGAGAAATGACTCTTGAGGATAAGTAATAATTCTTCAAAAGATTTTGATGCTGGCAGGGATGGTGACAATAAGGAACGTAGTATTTCATATGTCGCAGAACCACAAACACTTAATAAAATTGCACGTTTTTTATTGTTATCTACTATATCATTTGCTTCCATATACAGTTTTAACCTTTCTGCGTAACTGTCCCATGTAGCTGGTTTAGATGTATCAAATACTTCAATTTGACCAAACGCACTCATGTTGACAGCCTATTACTTATTGCAGTCTTTCACCAATTATAAACAATCCCGAGATCCTCGTCGCCAGAAAATGTTGTGTATAAGAACAGCTGAAAGACTTTATTAGAACAAGGTTTATTTTCAATATTCGTACAACATTTTATTATATATTTTTTACAGCTTCTACTTGTTTATTATGACAACCTAACTACTTGTTTTTTCCAAAGCCTGGATTGTTTTTAGGAAATAAATACATAACAGCAACCTTTTGTATAACGGATCCAGAATAAGATTTACGTTTCTTACGCGGGCCGCAGTAGTTAATTGACACATTTTTGCTACTTATAATTTTTTCTGAAAATATCAAATTAATAATAAACAAAATTCACTAATTACTACATTTATTTCTTAATTTAAATAAAACGAATTATATCGAAAATTAAACTGTAAATCTCCCCTTTTGGGTACTAACATAATTTAAAATTTTGTTTTTGAAAATATATATTTATTATTTCTTCTAAAGATCTCACGGGCCGGATTGGAACTTTACGCGGACCGGAGGTTGCCCACCCCTGTATTAGAGTATTGAGTACGAGTATTTCGACGAGTAATAGATTTTCGTACATAGTAATAAATTTACTACAGAAAAACACTTCTCACGACCCATGTAAAACATGCATAATTTTTTTGTCAAAATCGGTACATTAGTTCTTGAGTTTATCGCAGGCGTACACGAAAAAATTAGATAAGTTTCTTTACTTTCCTATTATTCTATAAAACATTTTAAATTTTAAATTTTTTGTATGAGCAGTTGTAAGAATGTGATTTTACAAAATATAGGTAGGTTCTATCACCCGATATCTAACATTTATCTTTACCAATTTGATGTCATCAATGACACGATGTGCAATAAATCTAAATTCAAATCGCCATAAGATTATATGTTGTTCTTATTACTTATTATTATTAGATAACATAATGGTTACTTTACACATCTGTAAATTTGACTACAGTCACAGATTATACAAATGGCATTTAATCACCTGTAGGTGCTACGAACTTTAATCGCAATACTGGCTGCATAAGAAATTCTCTAATACTGATTTAGTTACATAAGTAACCAAACGCTGTCTCATATATTGAGAATCTAACACCGCCACAATGAATTTGTCTCTCGTCTTTAAACCACCAAGACCCATGGTCAGATTTGGGCTGTCACGCCATTAAATAAATATGTGTACCAATCATTTCATTCCGGATTTCGAAATGAATAATATTATTTATTTTTTAAAATTTGGGTTTTACTTATTGTGATTTAAATATATGTCTATAAAATATTAACTTTCAAAATTTTTAAAAAATTTTTTTATTATATCTGCATCATCATCCGTGTTTAAAACACACTACAGCATGTGCAAACGCAAGAATAAAATACTCCGTGCTTTTAAGGTTGCTAAACAACAACAAGAATAATTACTATTGATATCTGTCAAAACTGCCATGTTAAATTGTGAAAAACAAATCTAAATAGTAACTAAAACAATAAATGCTAACCAATCTCTATGTAAACGATATACGTTAAACGTCACACGCGCAAAATTATGAAATGAATCAAAATCAAAATGTTGCTTTCCAGTGTTTTTTTCAGAATATTATGCAGATGTAATAAAAAATAGTGTATGCACTTAAACTCGTCCCTCCTGCTTCTGCTTTAAAAATTACTTATAACCTTGTATCATAATATAATATTGTGTACATGACCTTACCAAAATAAATATTATCTTTTGATAGTATCATCAGAAGTACGAGAAATTCGATCCGTATAAAAACTGTGTAAATATCGATAACAGTTGCAGAAGTACTGTTTGACAAATAATAAATTATATATCCACGATTTTAAATTTAGCTTCCAATGTTGTAGACAATAAATAGCATATAATTTATCAGATTATCATCTATCTACCTACCTGTGCGTTTGCCATTTACCATTAATCGTCCGAAGCAAAATAAATGCACTCTTGTTCTACCTAAACATCGCATTTGTTCAGATAATACAGAAAAAATTGTAGCGTAAAATTAAAAAGCCGGAGGCTATTAATCGCAATACGAATAGCGTCCGCGTGTAAAATGGCGTGGAACTAGTGCGACATAGTTGCTGTAGAACTTTCCAAACGCCACGTAAAATTCCCTAGGGCCTCTGTTGTTTTTATATTTGTAAAACGGAATTAAAGTCCAATCTGATGCAAATTTCCTCAAGTGCGTTTGTTTCTGTGCGACTAAAAATGGAACAATTACCTGCGCAGTTCTATTATACATTTATGTAAAATTGTTTGTCCCTCTGCCTACGTTTCAATGCGTACAACTCAGTGTATAATTCCCAGGATTTTGAATGACAATACTGGTTAATTGAGGCAATGAACCATATTCGTATTTCAGTAATGGGACTTTGAACTTAAATTGATCTCTCTTTGTGCGAACTACGTGTTACTATATTCAAAATTTTACTATTTTGGATAAATGTTGGTATTGTGGATAGAACTCGCCTCATAAGTGGGTGTTGACAGGTTCTAGCCTAGCTCAGTTCATTGTACATACAATCAAACATTCAATAACTGAAAAACTATATTTAAAAATGTAACGCGAGACCCTGGCTTCGATTCTTATAGCTAGAAACAAATTTTCAAATCGCAAAAATTACGTCTATATCTTCGCGTCTAGGCAGGTCTTTCGATGTCATAATTTACGTTTGAAAAACTCATCACTTGCGCTGCTACTATACATAAGGCCAGTATCTAATCTACGGTAAGATTAAAATTTAATTATATCTCTATTTAATTATTATTTCAACATTTTGCAGAAGTATTAAAATACCCTGAAAATAATCGGCTATTATTAAAAAACCTTGCAAGCTGAGTCAGAAAGATACAAAGGTTCAATTTTTTTTGTCTAAAAACAATAAAACAGTAAGCCTTGGTAAGCTTCAATCCCACCCAAATTCCCCTTTAAATATTTACGTTATGTTACCGAAAGCAGAAGAGCCAGGATCGCTTCAATAACTTGATGCCATTCTAAGACAGAATATGATATATGAAACGCTACATCAGACTTGCGACAAAAATTTAATATTGATGTTGTGTAAAGACATATACAATACTTCCCTTTGTCTTTTATATGAACATTTTACAGTTATATTATGAGAAAAATCACTTTTGTTTGCGTAACGTATATTAGAAGAAATTTCATACGAGATTGTCATTTTTTGAATACCTAAGCTTTTTATTCAATCAAATAAAAAATGTATGACAATAGGACTAATCCAGATAATGTTTTATCTCTAAGAATACATACATTATTTTAAACACTGATATGTTATATGCTGGGCTGTGCAACGTGAACAAAACGTAAACTATTTTCTATTGCTATAAGTTCACCGTAAGCGGTTATCGGTAGCCGAAATTGCAGGGATTATAGAAGTCAAATAAATGAACTTGAAGTAAACTATAACTGCTTTTACTTCTTCAAGGAGGTGACAGGTTCTCCTAATCGGCTCGCTGATCATTTCCTCTATTCAGCAGTAAAAACTGTTTTATTGTGCTTTCAATGTAAATAACTTTTACACGTTATTTGTAATATAGTGTCTATTTTGTTTCTATATTATATTTATTATCTTAGTAGGTTTTGTCCTAATCTGTATATTGCCAATTATAGGAATAATTTCAGTTAAACAATAAAAGTAACCAGTATTTTTCTACATCTTTTTAAATGTGATAAAATTAACTTTAACCCGCTACGTCATAACCGGCTGTTTCTTCAAGTAAACTATCACTTTTGATTGATGGATTTCTCCCAAAATATAATCAGTTTGTAACATGAACAAATAAAATCTAAATATGATGTTTAATACCAGCTTTTCAAAATTTGTAGTTATAGTAATTGCAAAAATCGACACACACACACACAAACACACAGACATCATCATAAAAATAGTGAAAAGGTATTTGAAATGTGCTTATCTGTTGAAAAATCACTATTAAAATTTTTATCGTCTCAATACCTCTCCCAACATTTATGTATGTGCGGGCGGTAAAAGCAATAATTTTTGAAAAGTACAAGTTAGTCAAAAAGAATTACAAATATTATAGCTAATGTTATTCTACATGTTCTTAATATAACAAATTATAACACAAAAAAATTGTTTACTGAGATACATATGTTTGGAAAACCTAGGAGGTCTTCAAATAAACTAATCTAATTAGCTCGTATCATTAATATTGTAATTCAGTTATGAATTTTTAAAATGATGCCGTCATTAGATTTTGAATTATCGTGAACGAAAATCATCGTATTCACGCAAACTCACTATCGAAATTATAATCCGTCACAACACTTGCTTTAAATAATAATAAATGTGTGGGAGGTAAAAATTGGACTCAAAAATAAACAAAATTCTTCTGTGATGTTTTTCTGATTGCAAAAGAATCATTTATTGAGAATAATGCCTGTTTGCTCGCACAATCCTTCTGGGTATACATACGTAATAGCGAGTTCGGTATTCGTACGTGAACGTGACGCATCCGTAAGAGGAAGCAAGCAATCTTCCACGTCCCTCCCTGTTCTTCCTCCTGTAAGCTCCTCGCTCAGGCGTTTACACCGCACGCCATCAAATCTTTTACAATTCAATGCAACCGACATGAATATCGCATGCACTCCACACGACCCCAGCTCTGCCTTATTGGACTTCTCGCTAGATACTGGATTTATCCCTGATCCGTTTTTCATTTAATCTCGGTTATATTACTGAGACGAGTGTGCCCTACATTGTAAGCTGATAAGAGTTACTACCCCGAGATCTAAGTAATTAATATGATTTATCTACATTCTCTCGGTTATTGCCGCTTTTTTCATTATTTTGTATTGGAATCGAAAAGAATAGGTACATCAGCCTTAATACGTTGCAATTATGTTTATTTGTTCATGAAGTTCGACGTTTCGGCCCTATTTTGAGCCTTCTTCAAGACCAAATGAATTCACATAATGTAGTCAATAAAAATCAGAGTATATCATATTTTGGGAACTAGATCCTCGGTACCACATGGCAAAAATAAACAGATAAAATAAATACAACCTTGATCAACAAAGAGACTGACAGTCATTTCATCTATTTCTTGCCATGTAGTACTGAGTGATATACTGTGATTTTTTATTGACTACATTATGTTAATTCATTTGGTCTCGAAGAAGGCTCGAAATAGGACCGAAACATCGACCTTCATGAACAAATAATAGTATATTGTGCAACAAGTGCGGAAAAACACCTATTGCTCACGAGGTGTGTGAGTTTCGGCCCGAGACGAAGTGTTCTGCACAAGTTGCACACTATACTTTTTCTACGACCACAATCTTTGGAAAGATAAAATGTGGAAGACTTTAAATTTTTCGATAATACTTCAATGTAAGCAAGTAGCACATTTTCAGAAAATGATTTAATATAATTGTCATTTCTCCAATCCATAAAACGTTTGTAATTGGTCTTGTATTTATTACGGGATTACTCTGGTACAAGATTTAATGAAGCGTTGATCGCTTGCTGAATTATATTGGGAGGAATATCATCAATTTCAAATTCACTTTCTTCACTATCCATTTTAACTAACTATTCTGAAACTTATTTGACTACAAAACTAGTATATTCTGACACTTATTTGACTACTACAGAAATATGTTCCAGTACAATATGCTCACACCAGGGAGGATCACACGAAACACACGAAACCTATTTGACATATATAACAAAA
The DNA here is from genome assembly GCA_963942605.1 of Poecilus cupreus. Taxonomy (NCBI): domain Eukaryota; kingdom Metazoa; phylum Arthropoda; class Insecta; order Coleoptera; family Carabidae; genus Poecilus; species Poecilus cupreus. The sequence goes on along the minus strand of OZ012716.1, from coordinate 18,719,710 downwards.
TGGCGTAGGGTTAGACAGTATGCGCAGCGCAGTTGAATTCTAAAATGTAAAAAGGAAAGATAGATTTCAATAATTTTTTTATATTATTATAGGTTAATTGTTATCTTTGTTACATTATGTTAGAGTTGGCAAGTTGTGTGAGAAATAATTTTTCATACTTTAACCCACTATCGTGGGCAATAGATAACTTTCGAGTCTTGTAAATCATTAGAAAGGTGATATTTTCTGTAATGGTCGTAGAAAAACATAATTTCAACGTATTAAAGCTGACCTACCTATTATTTTCCATTCCAATTTCAAGTGTGCAGTTAAGAATAACGCACAAATTATTTTGTATGTATTTTTGATATTTTGCACAATACGACAATCTTTTATTACAACAAGGAGGACCTATTGTAACAGGTACCTCGCACTTGGTACCAAGAGGTAATTGACATACGAAAGGATTTTACTTGATTAAATGAATACTCAAGGGTACCGTAGTCCGCTGGCCACCATAGAGTATTTGAACTCGATTCCGAAGAGTATTTAGAAAAATAATTCTGATCAAATGGCGGGAAATATGCTCACAGGCGGGAATCAAACACGTATTCAACAATAACAAAATTATATAATATTTAATAACGAACAAGCAAAATAAATTTTATAAATCAAATGAATAGGTAATTCGACGCTATAAAATCTTATCGCTTACTCACTAACTTTTACAATAACTTTCATAACTGAAAACTGAGATAATATTCGCTATTAACTCAACTCTACGTACATACATGAACTCACAAAATAAACTTTACAAAAATTATGCATACAATCGAGAGGAGCCCTTAAACTGTGTAGTAATTCTTTGAACATTTCACAAGAAAACCCAAACTGCAAGTGGTTGCTCACTGCCCAATGTTCACAATTTATAATTGAAGGGATAGGACAGTGGCACTCAAAATAACTCTAACTGGGCACTACTCCCGCATAAGACACTGGTTAAATATTTTCTACAACCTATTGACATCCGCTGATTAGGCGGGAACTGAAGTAAAATACTAAAGAAATGGAAATTTCCACGAACAACTAACAATGAATCATTTACTTAGTTTGAAATCTCTAAATATTATTTGCAATCTTTAATCGTAATAAATGCAAATACCATTTATTACACTATACAGTATTTTCTGTAATGATTCTCCATTCAGTTGCATTTATATTTTATATAATATTTTATCTATTCACAGTACCACTAATAATTAAAAGGAAGCCACAGGATATATTTTATTTCGTGAAAATTGCAATTGTTGGTTGTGGGAATCGATCTCATGTGTATATTTCATGTTTCGGCATTAATTATAAAATGTAATTAAATTTCATGGAAAATTAATTAAAAATTTATTAAATACGACTCCAAGTAAGAGATAATTTTAATGTGCATCACTAAAAATAACTAATAATAAATAGGGTTCTATCTAATTTTGTTTATACATTGATTAAACATAAAATATGAAAGTAATTTAATTATGTTATTTATGGTACCAATAGAATGTAAAATTACTCAAATTTAATTAATATTTTATATGACGAACATTCTAAAATAATAATTAGATTCCAATTTTATTACAGTTTGCGCGTATATTTCTACACTTAAAACAATAGCCGTAAATTTTTAAACCAGACTTGTAGGGAATAAAAAAATGCTGCAATCTTGTTGAATAATCACTTATTCTTGCAATAAACAAGAAAAAATGAAGTAGACGGATTCCTCAGAACAAAACAGCCGAATGATTCCGGGATGAGGGACAGGTCGTAGGAACAAGTGAAGATCGCTGACGTAGTGAAGCGAAAGTCTCTAGGAGCCCTCGATTCCAACCAGCTGATTGGGCGATATGTGTTGATAACTCACCCCGAAACAAAGGCAACGATTCGCTTGTATAGTTCCCAAGCCAAAACGAGTCTTAACACTTACATCTTCTAAGAGTGAAGTAGTCTAAGAGTGGTTATATGTAGCTCAGGTATTTAGGGCAATGAACTTGATAAGATTTTATTAATACAGGTGACCCTAATGTACTGAAATACATTTTAAGTTCACTGAATATAACGCTACTGTCTAAATTTCGGTAATATTTTGATCAACTCTCCACCATTTTATACTTAAATGCGGAATAAAAATTATTTGTTTGCTTCTGGAAATAAATTGAAAGTGTACAATCCTCGTTTTAAGATTTATCTATTATAATTAATGTATATATGACTTTTCAGAACATTCGCATTATAAACGACAAGTTGAGGAATTAAACATCTCTTATTCCTTCGTATATTGTGATGGGTCAAAATTTTCTGTAGTCAGTTTTCAACAAACAAGCACGTTTTGTGGTCCCAAGAATACGATTTCACTATTTTGGTTGTGGTACTCTGCTTGAGCAGTTTTCGGTAAGTGATATATTTTTGCACATGGAGTGCGGTTGTGAGCAGTCAAACTACATAAATTATGACTATGTACAAGAAATGAAACAAATATAAAAATTTAAAATTCATAGAAGTGCTAAAAATTCTACAAAAATATTTGGAACGTTCTCAATATACTCGAATACTATTTCTTGAATGAACTTTTACCTTAAACTTGTACAATGTTAACGTCAAATAAAAGATTGCAAACGATATTTAGAGACAAACATAATAAATGGTTCATTGTTAGTGCTTCTTAGAAAATTCCAGTTCTTTAGAATTTCAGTCCGATTCAGTTCCCCCCTAATTAGCGGATTTTAATATGTTTATAGGAAATAGGATATATTTAAAATATTATACACTTTAAGGGCTAATCCAGATTGTATGTATAGTTTTTGAGAGTTTAAGTAATTTTAGGTTCTACAGGCTGGTGACTGACATTTTAAATGTTAAACAATAATTATGCAATTTCTTGATTCCCTAATCACTCTAGAGAAATATGTTTTAAATAAAGTTGAAGAGATTTCATATCTGCATCTGAATCAGTGAACAAATTTCATTTTTCTAAATTAATAAAGGTGAGAAAGACGTTCAAATGTATCAACAATTCAGTTTCAATAATGAGAAACTACAGAAATGAAATTCAATTCTAGAAAATATTTAACGTTATTAATAATCCAAGTAAGCAATTAAACATTTCCACACTTACTCATTACAAAAACTGAATATTTTGATATTTTTGAATGTCTTTATATCCTCGATTAAAGAATAACTAGGGTAGGTACACATTTTTACAGTCTAATTAAACTATATACGTAGAAAAATTTTTTTTTTCTGTGGCTCATTGTCAAAATATGACAAAAACTTATAATTCAAAATTTATTATATTTAAATATTATAATTGTAAAAAATATCATTTATTTTCTTCTTTTAATTATTTATTTCCAGCTTTATCTATTTTGGGAGTATTATCTCTAGATGATATATTTTCTAAAATAATAACCAATATAAATTTTCTCCGATTTACGAAAGTGTGGGAGAGAAATGATTCTAGATCATATTTTGACATCTTGTGACAACTAAACTGGTAAACAGCGTAAATTAAATATAATTTTCAAAATTACTGTACACAAATTTGTAGTTTTAGCTACAAAACAATATATAATACATGATACATCCATTAATAATAAAGAATAAAATTCAAGCCCACTTAAATTCTGTAGTTAAATTCAGTCGCGGATGTTTCACTTTAACAAAATTCATTTAAAAAACAATTCATTGCGATGTACTCACTGAAAATACAAATGTTATTTTGTTAGTTCAACTAGAAGTTATAGGAGGTTATAGCATAAAACATAGTAGTTCAGAATTGTTATTTTTGTTGTTTTCACAATATTAATGTATCATTCCACCAGCTACAACCAATGAAGAAAATGTTAAAACAGTATTGTCAGTATCACTTTGTTATATCCTACATAAAATATGTTCATTTCATTTTCTTATTGATTATCTAATAAATATCTAGATTATTGTTATTTACCTTTTATCTAATATATGGATATATGGATAATTTCTCCAATAAATATCAATTATCTTATCTAGATTAATATAAGAGTAGTTATCTTTATCTTTATCTAGATAAAAAATATTGTTATCTGTTACAACACTGTTTATAACAACTGAAATTGTATTTGAAACACCTTTCTCAGTATGCGGTAGTACAAAATTTTTTTAAAACGAAGAAATTAAGGATTTTTTTTTTATATCTAGTGACCTATGCATTTTTCTGAAAAAAAAAACATCACTAAATTTGTCTACTAGTGTGGCAACTTTTGTCTAATTGTCTAAAGATTCCAATAATAATCTTGTAAAATAAAATACACTGTGAGGTTTATTGTGCTTGTGCACAAGTGTACAAGTCTTTTTTTATATACTCAACGATAAAGCTACCCTTGGTTGTTCATTTAATAAAGTAAAACAATTACGTAAGCAGTTACCTCTTGGTAGGAACAAATTATGAGGGAGTTGTTACAGAATTAACGCAAAAACTACTTAGCTATTCTCCAGAATACCAAATAAAATAATTCCATACATAAGAGTTTCGTGGATTCTATTTAATTTAATAAATTTTTTTAGTTGTCTAATAAAATGTAGAATTTTATAGTGCCTCAAGGAATACTGAATCGCATACGTTGCATAATTCCAGATTTCATTTATTTTACGACACTTAACTAAATTTATAACAAAGAAAAAGTACGCGATAGCATCAGTCAATTTATCCAAGTGCAACAAATTTTAACTAGGTAATTTCTAGCACGTCGAAATGGCCATGCTCTCAGCGAACTATAACATAAACTAGACTAAAGCAACTTTCCAGTTCCAGCGAAGTGTTGAAACTGAGTTGCATTTGAGCAGTGCGGCGCCGTGAACGAAAACTTCAAGTGACAGCAGAATTAGATGAGTTACTTGGATGTAAGTGACTGCATTATTCATTACGAAACGTACGGTGTAAGGCACATGCGAACCGCAGAACGCAGACTCACTCGCTCTCCCAACTTGCGGACAAAAGCCCAGAGCCAAATATTTCCTACAAATGTATTTTTCTCTTTTCCACTTTATATAAAAACCATTCAACTTATACTTTTCTCAACTATTTTTACGTCGACAATGTGATACATATCGAAAATATATGCGTTTTCTTCAATTTAAATTTATTTCGGGATTGATGAGGGAAATAGAGAAAATTGATTTGTATTTAGGAAAAAATCTAAAGTACTTCTACAATCAATTCTTTAATTAGTCGACTGTTTCTCTTTTGACAATTTACTTCATTATTTTTATGTTTATATATTTTGTACTGTTTTTTAACCATTCTTTCAATTAAGAATGTATTATTAAAAAGAAAGAACGGTTTCAAAATTAATTATTAAGTAGAAATAGAACGTTTTCGTATACTGATACATATCAGATAATTAGTAATTTATTATAATTGTTCCAGAAATTGAATTAATATTTAATAACAATACGGAGGACTCAGGCAGTATTTTATAAGGGGTCCAAAAAAATTCAGCTGAAATTATAATTTTAAATATTAGTTCAAGTGGTCTGCAGAACAGAATAAGATTGCAATCAAAATTGAGTTGCAGCAAGAAGGCTTAATAAAAATAGTATACAATTACTTGTGTAAGTTTCAACGCGGAATAGGTTACTTTACAACAGGTTTAAATAATTTTTACACTTATTTGAACGGTTCTTCTGTTCAGGTTTCGAGTGAAAAATGACAGATATGTTAAGATTTTATAATCATTTTCGACTTTATGTGTGTAGAAATAAATTTCTAATATTTGTAATGGAGTTCTATTTTATTCTATTTCATGCTTTACTATTTATGTATATATAATATCATAATTACAGTACTTTTAAAATAAATTCTCGTCAAAATCATAATGGTAATAAATAAAATGTTAGATAGTTCAGCGATGTAAAATTATGCAACTCAATTTGAAAAGAACAATTTAAATCTAATTATAAACGGTTAAAATTGTGTTCCCTTGGATTAAAACTAGAGAAGCAGCATTAAAAAAAGTCTAGCGTCGGAACGAAGCCGCAGGCAGTTTAGAGACAATGTTAAAGTTTCCTCTTCTTCTAATGTTTCAAGTGACTACAGAATACTAAGTGCAAAAGTTTCTGCAAAATTCCGTGCACTAGCACAAAAGCGGTGACTAGTTGATCCTGCTAACAACATCCTGTTACCTACATGCACTTCATATGCTCTTACTCAAGAATTATATTTTCTTTTAAACTAAGGTGTAGCCGTATAACCTGTTCTCTGCAAAGAAAGATTACTTTAAGTTTTAAATTTGGTGCTGCGGATTTGTTTTTCTTTTTTTTAACTAACTAAATAAAACGGTAAGATTTCTTACTCGCGGAGTTTTTGAAACTGTCCAGCGTATATTTTGTTATTAAAGCTAATTGGAATAATGATATTATTATCATTTTTACATACGTATATAGATGTGAAGAAAAATATATAACAAAGATTCAAACAGAAATTATTTATTTAAGCGGCATTTTTCTTCATATTGTTTCTCCAATGTTTCTCAAATCTGTATTAATAATTCATATTAATACATTTCAAAGCAGTTATTACAATTGAATCTGAATAATTGCGATTCATTTATGTAATTTACTTCAGTCCTTTTATGATAATGGCTAGTTTACACTGGATTTAATTTAATAATTTATATTTAGAAATTTAATATTAAAAATATAAAATACGAGTATGTAACCTGTAGTGGTTTATGTTGGATTTACAAATTAAAAGATATAAAATATCACCATATTTCATATACTAAAACTAAATTTATAAATCTAATCTCAGCTATGAAAATTGTAAAATGTGTGTTAAATATGATATTATATTTATAATTATGGCTTAAGAACATCACATATAAAACCAGATTTTTATTTTTTGTTGAATACATATGTTAAAGATTTGAATCTTTTTTTAAATATTTAAATTTGTAAATAAAATCCTGTTTATACCAACCATGTGTTTAAATGATAAATTTCATATAAATTTATTTCCAAATTTTGAAGATATATAGAAACTGATACATTCTATTCAAAATACTCAAAATATTTAATCAATTTACAATAAACACAAAATAACTTTGTCAATACTACGAACTATAGTTCAAGTAATATAGTGTGAATTATTAGAGTAGCAATCATAACTGTATCCATGCGGATGTAATTTCCTTAAGGTTTTTAAAGGGTCGGGTAACGAGGTGGAAAAGCCATCACGAGAAGCACGTCTTGATATCGCTTGCATATCACCTCAAACAGAACGAAAAAATCTACTTTCCGAAATCGAAGATCGATGATATCACATCGGAATCAAAGTCACATCCGTTTTTAAAACTCAAACGGACCTTTCAAGAAAGAAATAAAACTTTTTCTTTTCAAACTGCAGACGATTTCCCTCAGGTAAACGAAATGAAATTCGGCTGATTGCAAAATATATCGAACGTGTTAGTATTGCATAAGGCTTTTCTAACCACACTGCGTTGCTGGTACGCATGCGCGTCTTCCCGCGTCGCGACGTTAATCTCGGCGAGCGGCATAGCGCGTCCGCACATGGCGTCGGGACGCCGGCTGACGCGGTGCTGGGGCTGAACACCGAGGCTCTCGCGTTCGCGTGTGTTTCGTGCGCGCTTGAATTTGCGTTGCGTGCCCATTGTTGTACTGGCAATCTGTTTCGGTTCTTGTTCTGTTTTTTTTCTAGTTCCTGTCAGTGACGCATATCTACCTACTAAAGGTGAGTTTTATCAGATTTTATTCATTGTTTTATGATGCTATATTAAATGTATTTTAAAATTCACATTTTTATCGCTTCTGACACAATTTGCTAGCAAAAAATTAATAAAGGTATCTAACATTATTAATTATTTGTAACAATCAGAACAAAATTTTTCGCATACAAATTCAATATATTTTTAAATATAGTTTTAAATTGATGAAAACTAAATTATAAATTGTACATAACTTGCGCACATAATTAAAACACATAAACTGATTAAGAGTGGCTTTATTTTATCTGAGTAAATTAAATTTGAGAAATTTTTTTTCATATACTCGTAAAATGATTATGAATATAATTTATTACTCTTAAGATAATTTATTATTCTGTATGTTTTTTGAAGCAATTTAACAAACAAATGATACAAAATGAAAAATTAAGTACTTTGAAAAACTTAGGTACATAAAATATTTATATTGAATGGAAAATGAAAAACTTTATAAAAATTAATTGATCAAATAGAAATTTTATTCAGTAGATGCACAAGTTCTTAGAATTTGTTTCACAAAAACACATTATCAGGAAGATTAGAGACATCATAATTATTTCGCATTCCGTCATTACTCAGTTGATGTCATATTTAAAAACTTCATTTATCAATATCAGTTTCTTGTAAGATGTACTTTTGTGCACGTATTTGATTTATATTTTTCTTTTCTTTTGCTTTTCTTCAACTTCCTCTCTGTAAAAATTTAAATTAAATGTGTCGAAAAGATTGATGGGTTGTAATTTAAAATGTTTTCTTTCGAAGTTTTAAATAGTATTAGCACTTGTTATAGCTTTCACAAAAAAAGCCAGACGAATCTTAGATTTATACAAGAAATATATAATTGTTAATAATATATAATCTATAATATATTGGTATAGATTTAGAGTTTTCAATATACTTAATTGAAAAATAACATTTAAAGCACTATAAATTATAAAACACTCGTGTTACATCTTTTCATACTAATAACATTACTTATTAGATAGGTAATATTTAAAATGTAAAAGGTTTAAAGAAAAATTGGTTTCTTCAGAATCTCAGAAAAAATTAAGAACCAAAAGGAATAACTTACTAATTAATTAAATGTTCATGTAAATTTTTAATCTTAGCATAGTGTAGCATGAAAAATAAAGTTCGCTGCTGCTCTAAATTATTCATGAATTCTAAAATTTACTATTCAATTTTAATAAATAAACACTGTCTCTAAGTACATCAAACTAAGGAAAAGAATTCCAGAAAGTTTTCCTATTTTAAGATATTTAACTAAAAGTGAGTAGCTTAATAGTAATGAGTTATTTTTAAATAGCTTTCTGATAGTTCTCCGATTGGTTGTTGCAAAAGCGCACAAGAAATGTAAATTTTATTTTAATTGAAGCTATTATTCTCAAGTAAACAAAACTGCATTGTAACTGCATTTTGTATACATCTGCATTCGCGTGTTAAGGGTGCAAGATCAAGTAGAACGAATTCCATTTGTTTCAGTTCCAATTATTCTCGATGTACTTGCAATGCAAGTCAGTGAAACTTGTAAACTTTATTTAATTTTGTGTCTCACTGGTTGGAATTTCAATATTTGTACACGAAGGATAACACTCAATTAGGAATTGAGTTTCTTAAGAGAACATAATTCAATTTTTTTTATAAATAAATATAAAAATGTTTCTTGATGTTCATATTATAATCACAAATGTTTGTTTATGGACTAGTTCGATAAAGTAAAAAAGCCTATTATCAAAATTAATTTCATTAATTTATGAGGAAAGTAATTAAATAGGAATATTATTTTTAGTATTGGTAATATTAATTACACAATTAGAAGTGTTATTTTGATGCTGTTTTAATCATTTCTTCCATAATAACAAGTTAGAATAATTGATACATGAAAATAACAGCTTGCACAATTTTTTTAAAAATAAATATTAATAAACAGTATGAAGGCTATGAATTCAACAAGACATGGCTTCCTCTGTTTTATAACTCATAATTTGATATTTACATAGTTACCCTTTCTTTTCTATTTATTTGTTTATGTCATTATTTTGTTTCCTGATGTAGAAGTATGTTTAATAATTTGAAACGTTAAATTTATATAAACTTATGTCTACAGAACTATATCGAAAAATCTAATTAATTCAATAATAAACAACAGAAAATATGCACACTTCACATACTACCCATTTTTTTCATATCATCGTCATGTATCAAATATAAATGTCATTCTAAGAAAAAAATAAATTATAATAAAAAAAATAATTTTAAAAATATAAGTCCATTTACAAAAAATAAAAGTAACGTACGCAAATACCAATCACACAGTAAATTTTCAAAACGAAATATGTGTACTTTATGACTTGACAGTGAGCCGTCCAAAATAGTGTAGCTGACTCCTGGATACACCAGGCCTATACACACATTCAAAGGGATGTTTTTTCTTTCATCCTATTTTGTTATGTTTCTCCTGTGTCATATCCCAATGCTATATTTAAAAATGTTTCAGTTTATTTAAGATAACTTTCACTCCACATCTTACACAGTCATCATATATTTTTATGTTACCAAAAGTTAAGTCCTATTTACATTATTCCAGTATTGCATCATACAGATGATAATATACCTGTTAAATTTATATAAAATAAATAAATAAATATATCATCACGCCTTTTACCCATTATGGGTGTGGCACTCTGCTTACGCAGATCTCGGTAAGTGATATATTTTTACGTATGAAGTGCGGTTACCAGCCGTCAAATCATAGCCCCCAAAGATGTTAGTGGAGGGGGAACCACAGGGGTAAATTTAAATTTGTAACTGTCGGCAGTGGGATTCGAACTGAGGATCTCACGATCCACAGTCCGACACGTTACCACGGAGCTATTTACCCCTAAAATTTATATGTATACTTATATAACCAAGAAATCATCTTTTTAATCAAAAGTAATAAAAAAACAGTGTTTTAGGTCATATTTTTATTAATTTCTAAAAAAATCAAGCTTTACGTAAATTTTTAATATTACATACATACCAACAACTTGATCATAGGCGTTTGACACGAGAAATTAGTTTTCCTATGGCTAAGAATTCAGTTCATTTTAGACGAAAATACTTCAAATAAATGTTGTAGATATTTTAATAAAACGGTTAAAACGATGAATTAAATAAAATGACTCAGATTAACACAAATATTACAATTGATGACAACGAAAGTTGAATAATTTCAGTTACCAAAACATTTTACAAACAATAATGACATAAAATTCTATATTTTGTAGAGCACTGCAGACGTGAGAAGACTTCTGCTAATTTCAAAATCTGAAAATCAATTGTCTTTGCGGGTTGACCAAATTCACTCAACTGCCCCATAAGTGGGTAGATGCGGGACAGGGAACCTCTCACAGGGCCAACACAAAAATTGCATAAAAAACTAAAAACCTAGGGTTTGACTAAGCCTCTCTGTCAACCCCAGATGGCAACTCAAGCCGGTATTTCAAAATATTTACCGCGATAATCTCAAATGACTATGAAAAACTAAAAAAATCTAACAAAGTTCCTCACGAAAGTGTGGTAATAAATGTAATTCGAGAACTCCTGTCAAGATGATTTTCGATGCATTGTGCAAACGCATTTTGAAACTTGATATTTGAAAATCGTTTTGACAGTAAAATAATAAATTGTATTCAGATTGTTATAATATCTGGAACACCTATATTGGTAATAAACTTAACTTCTTATAACAATGATATTTAAATTCAAGATATGTGTATAGAATATGACACTAACGTTTGCTGTTCCAAATACTGCTTACGGATAGCTCAAATTTCACAATTTATACCACACACTATCACCCCGTAATGTAAGTGTGACTAAATTTCAGTCATATTTAAAAATAATAATTTACAACATTTACTATCGAATCATTAAGCTATACTAAATTTTGTAAATAAATACTCTAGATAAATGTTCAATATTACTTATTTGAATATAGCAAAATGTAAAATAACAAATATTAAAAAACGCTCTTAATTTTAAAAGAGCAAAAGTCAAACTACACATGCTTCGCAAACTCATATAGATTTATCTAATTATTATAAGGTATTAGTAAAATTAATAATCAAGTAACAAAATGCCAAGTTGTACAAATGATACATTAAAGTAATAATGAACACACATATGAAAAATACCAGGAAGAAAATTTAATCCTTTCTGTCTGGAAAATAAATATGCGCATTAAAAGCTGCACGTATTTTATTTTTAATTACACGTACAAGACATCTTTGTACTAGGTTTAAAATGAACTTGGCTTAATTATCTGAACCAAAAAGTAATGTAGGTACCTACGCTGTGTATATTTTGCAAACCCTTATTAGGTATTTTAATATCCTGGTGCACAGTGTCACCTTTAATACATATAAATGATAGAAGTGTTACGGGCACCCGAGGCTTCAACCTGCGTTAATTAAAAAATAACATATTCTCCTACGCCAGATTAAATTTTAAAAATATTCTTTTAATCTAAGTTTGCTCATCTAATAGTCCACGATAAATTTATAATCACTGAATAGCTTCTCCTCTTAGATGCAGAATACCTTAAAAAGAAAATATTTACATACTAGGTTTGTTCCAAGTGGTCATTTCTGACATGTTTGTGACAAATTTCAGTGCGCCTGCGAAAAATGTAAACAAGTTAACTTTGAAACATATACTTCATTTCTTTTTTGTGGCGAAAAATGTATGAATTTCTTTATTTATATTTATATTTAAGGTTAGCTGTCAAAACAAAAAATGAGCATGCACATACGCTTCATTCCATTCACCGTTCCAGTCTATGTTTCAAACTTAACTTGTTTACATTTTTCGCAGGCGCACTGACATTTGTCACAAACATGTTACAAACATGTCCGAAATGACCACTTGGAACAAACCTATATTATTAAATAGAAAACTGTTTAAACTGATTTAACCTATATTAAAGAAACTCTGCTGTGATCTCGAAATGCTTTTCTTACACACAGCCAAGGAAACAGAATGCCGTAGGATAGACTTAAAACTTAAAAGAATAGGATAGAAAAGCTACAAAAGTCATAGAAGAAGAATATATAAAATTTACTAAACTAATTTGAAATCTATCTCGACACCCGAAAGGAACTGTAAAAAACTTTTCAAAATTATTATCAAAATCAACTCTGTTCTGTATACTACTAGAAAACTTATAATTACGAAATTTTTGTTTCACTAGACTGTGATCCATTCAACTCGCAACCACACACAAACCTCATTAAGAATATGATCAAAATGAATTTTGGAGTGCATATACGAAGCCGGAATCATATCATTTTGTCCAGTTAATTTTTCAAATTACGTTTTACCTACAAAGGGAAAATAGTTTTAATCACTAAACTTATTATTGTAAATTCTATCGTTTTTAACAATATTTTAATTTTGCAAACATTTTGAGCAGGGGATATATATTATCCCGAAAACATAACCGAAGCAGAAAATTTTACTTTTTAATGTAAACATGTAAATAATCGCTGAACAAATCTTTAAGTTAGTGATGTTTTTATGAAGGTAGTTAACGTACTAACTACTTTTGGTCATTTTCGCATAATGTGTGGAACAAACGACCATGTTCTTTAGTGGTATTCGAACCCACGACCTCTGGCTTGTTAGGCTAGTGACGTAGCCATGTTAATTTATTAAAATATAGTTAACAGATATTTAATTTTCCTTTTCTGAGATTATAATAAAGTTTTTAAAAAGCTATTTTAAATATCTTCACTGGGACATATTATATTATACTGTTCCCTATTCTGACAACTGACAAATTTGTAAAAGTTTTGTTGCCACTTAATATTCAATATATTTTTACGCATTTGCAGTTCAGTTACCAGCTGACAAATAACAGTCCATATAATATGCGATTAGAGCAGAAATAATATGGTGAATTACTGTACGCTGAAATTTTTAGTTGTTGAGTATTGTATTTAAACTTTCTTATATACACCGTCTAATAAATTACTCAGGAATATAATTGGGGGTAATATTTTCCTCATGCAATAATTTAAAATTATTATATCTTAATTCGTTGGAAATCTATTTCCGTCTGCAATTCGATGTGTATATTAAATTTATCCCAGTTAAAATAGAGTGTATCGCATTTGTGCTTATGCGACAGAAAACATGCACCTGACGTCATGTGATTCATTCCAGTTCGAGCCAATCAACAAGTCTCTGACAGGCGTGAACAGAAACATGGTCTATCGCTTCTCTGATATCTGACAAATGCAGAAATCCAGCAGTTCACGAGCCTGTTGTGTTTTTTGATCGTATGGACTGAAAAGTTTTAGCAAGCAAATCACTTGTACTTTGAATTCTCTTAGTTACTCTTTGCTATTGACTGAAACTAATAGTAGTACCTAATGGAAACTTGATATATGCTTTTTATGTAGGTACATTAAGAATAATTTAGCTATCTATTAAGAAATTTGAAAAACTCAATATCTTTTACAAGCAATTAAGCTTTATAAAAGCTTTTATACGAATTCATTAAAAACATTTTTTGTAAACATCAACATGTACTGTACATATATATGATTTGAATCAGCAAAGAAAAATAATTTTTGAAAATCATAATGGGTATTTAATCTGCTCTTTTGTTGTAAACACATAAAATACCTGCTTGTTCTTACAAATTGGTTTCAAAACAGTGAGAGATAAAATATTTTTTCATAAAAGTCTTTTGTTCAGAGAATTGTTTGAATTTATAAATAAAATTTAAATAGGTCAGTAATACATCATGAGTATAATTTGTATTTTGAAAAATAATCATAAAAATACATCTGCGTCGTTGGATATTACGGAGCAACAATTAAAAGTTAAATATTTTTAAAGAAAAATACTTGAAGTACATGAACTTCTACTACTATTTTTTGATGAATTTTTCTCTATAATTTGAGAAAGTTAGGTAAGGTAGAGAAACTTTATCAGTTCATTAGTTTATTTGAATATGTTCCTCGTTACAATTTGTGAGATAACTCTATAATGCAATTCAATCCAATTAGTAAAGATTATTATTTTATATGTATTCATGTCTAACTAACCTATATTAGGTACATACAATAGTAAAGAACTCGTGTTTTTTTTTTAAATATAATATTTGTCTGAAGACTTTTTATTTAAAATTAAACTCATTTTTTGTACTATTTCTGAATTTTATCAGATTTCTTTACTTCAAACGTGTAGAAAGAGCAAGCGTGAAACAGTTTCTTGCAGCTACATCTTTGACCAAATAGCGTAAAAATTTTGTGTAAATTGTTTTTAATATGTTTACTAATTTTGTGGCTATTAAAAACAGCGTAGATTTTTATATTGAATAGATAAAATATAATGGAGCTATTTCGTAGCTATTTTCTGACAAGAACACGAATATTTATATTTCAGGAAACATTCACACAGGTTTTGGATTCAATTGTGATCACTGATTTACAACTTGTGTAATAATAATAATAATAATAATATTTTATTTCCCGTCGACCAAAAATACATGATATAGGAACAGTCTACATATATACATAAATTACGAATTACAATATTGTTACAATCTGTCATTTAAAAATTCAGAGACATTGTAATAATTCTTAGATGTTAAGAAACTTTTGAGGTCTGATTTAAATTTAATTATTGTGTTAATATTTTTAATGGTTGATGGTAAATGATTAAATAGTTTAATACCAATATGGTTTGGATTTAATTAATTTATTTATTTATTTCCTTTAACATCAACAGGCCAGTGGCCCAATAACAGATCAAATACATATTACAAAAAAAAACAAAACAAAGTATACATGTCCAACAGAGTAACTATAAATTAGCGACTAGCTATGTAGAAAAACCCAAACAAAAAAAAAAGAAAAAACAAAGTAATACGTCTATCCCTCGAAAACATACTACCCAAATATACAAATTCATTCACTTGTTCCAGTCTCACACCATTCACTGAAACATTACAATAAGTCTCCAAATCATTCTTCTCAAACACCAACACTTTACATTTATCGACATTCAATAGCAGATTTAAACCTTTCCCTACTTCATTTAGGCTCAAAATAATTTTTCTCAATTGCTCCTCAGTTTCATCCAACACAACATCATCTGTATAAGCTAACGCAGGCACTATACGTCCACCAATACGTACACCATCAGTTCCATTTTATGCCTTTTGTAACAACACATCCATGTACAAATTAAACAACCAAGGAGACATTCCACAACCCTGTTTCACACCAACATCTATACGAAACCAATCACTCAATCTACCATGAACTCTCACCGCAGCCTCACTTCCTTCATACAACGCTCGAATCAGATTTGTTATTTATATAGTACTTATCATTAAAGTAATATGTGTTAATAATATAATTAAGTTTAATGGCGATAGTAAAACTAGATTCATAAATAAGACATTAGTAAATTGCCTTCCGTTCCATATAATGCTGGAAATAAAAAGCAAAACAGTGATTTATTTTCTAGATCATAAAATAAAAACCAATCTTTGTAACACGTAAACGAAATCCAATTAGCAAAAGCGTCATTTTCCTGGCGTCAATAATGATTTCCATCACTTTAAAACAACGTATAAAATTTCTCTTGCGCTATGTCATTACATTAAGACAGTAAACGTAATTCCAGGTCGTTTTGTGTTGCAGGTTCGGTTGCACTTGCACGTGATCACGTTACCTGGGGATGACACAGACAATGGACTCGCCGCGTGACTGCTGCATGTGATCGAGGCGGCTAGGGTGCACGATGACTCTTCCAAGATCGTGATCCTATCAAATATAAACAATGTTGAGTGTGGCTACAATTACTGTGGTGTGCCTGCAATTGCTGCTTCAGTCTTTCGGTGAGTGCTTATTGCATTTTAATGATGTAGAATAATATTAGCCAGGAATCGATAATAAACAAAATGTTACCCAATGCTTCTGTCACGCTATAGAACTTAGAAGTATAGAAAAATCCCTGCAAGAGCGGACAAGAAATTCTACTAATTTGTTTATTATTAGACATTCTATATTTAGTTGACATATGAATTTGCAACTTTTGTTTTGCGAAATTACTCTAGGGAAGGTATATAATTATACGTTCTCAGTCGCACATGTACAACGAGACATTCAATTAATTTTTATATTTCTTATTTATAATTAATTAAATACGAATTAGTATTTGAATGAAGAGTTACTGTAGTAGATTTGCTATAGATTAATTAATTGGATGTAACTTTGGTCCAATTCATGTACGACTGGAATCGTACCTATAGGACATGTAAAAACTTTTAGTATCAATGGTATTTTTGAGCAACCATTTAAGAAATTAATAATGAATTAATTGATTGATCTATTGATTGTAAAACCAGTTCTGAAATTTTTAATGTACTATTAAAAAAAAACTACATAATTTTGTGAAATATGATATTAGATTACATTAAAATATGAAAATTGTAATGCCACTATTTTTTTTATAACAAATACACTTGAATTAGGATCCGTTATATTTGTAAAACGATAATATTGGCAAGCAGACTAAAATTCTAGATTCGTCCGATTAATTGAAGAAAAAAGACAATTAGCTACCTGTACGCTGTGCAAACTTTATTTTGGAGAAAGAATAAAATTCTAGGTTACATTCTAATATACTATTTGTAAAGTGCAGTCACCAGCCATTAAATCATGCAGCTCAAACCAAAGGTGATATTAGAAGGGAAACCATGGGAATACATGATAATTGCCGGCTATAGCGCTGTAGGATTCGATCTGAGAATCTTACGGTTCACAGTCCGATGTATTACCACGAAGCTATTTACCCTATATTCCAATTAATATACTCGTATTCAGATAATATATGAAAATTATTATCGATATTTTAATATGAGACTTTCCAAACTTATTATTTTACGTAAAAGATAATTAATGTCCGGTTGCATAAACATTATTAACTACGGAAAAAAATTAAATTGGAAGAAAATACAACGCATGTAATAAGTAATTTTGACTTCAATCTTCAAACCTACATAAATTCAATAACATGTAAGAAATCAACTTTTGGTTTTTACCTCCTGCACTATCCTTAAAAAAGGAATCTCTGGCCACTTCGCAGAGCGTTAAATTTCGATGTTCGTATTTTACATTTCTAAGAAATATATGAAAATAAATTAATAAAATCTTTTCAATAATAGTTAGAATAATGTGTAATCTACTAACGTTCATATTTAATTTATAATTTATTTTAACCTTTTATTACATATTTTACTTACTAAAACGTGAAAATTATCCTCAATTCCAATGATTGATTATTCGTAGCATAGATGAAAAATATAATTTCCAACCATTTACGTGATGAGATACATCTTTTAACTATTTTAATTAATTTTAAACCGTTAATTTTGATAAATTGTGAACACCTGTTTTCGTTAACGTAACGTATGTCTGTTTTTGAGTCGGATGGTTTAAACGAGAGTCTCGGAGCGGATAGTCAGTAGCCAGAGATAAATTTTGGGGGTTCGTGGAATCAGATTTCACTATTTTCATGTTAACTAGCGTCTGTCTCTGTGTGTGGCAATTTTTTTTTTTTTGTACAAAATAACTCAAAAATTAGTGAAACATAAATGTCCAATTTTAAACTTAGTTTTAAGATGTTTAAGTTACGAGCTGATTGGATTTTAAGAGCAATCCGTCAACCAGAGTGGTAATTTATTTGAAGGCCCATTGGGGTTTTCTCAGTTAATAAATAAGTCAGTATAATCTTTTTTATAATTAAAAATATGTTTGTTGTTAATATTGGCTACAAATTTTATTTTAAACTTTTTTCTGTATTTTGTGCTGCTTAGAAATAAAATGTTTCCGTTATATGATGGCTACGACAGATTCCAATGATACCACATTTGGAAATTGGATTTTTAATTTACGAATTGACTAAATTTTGGTAGCAATCCCTCAACTGGAAGTGTTTGATTCATTAAAGGCCTATAAGGTATTTTGAGTATATCTGAAGAGTAAATTTTATATAACAAAAAATTTGTAAAATAATATTATGATTATAATTTTTATTGAAACATTTTTGTTCATTTTGTATCACTTGAAAATTATGTGTTGATGAAATCTTATTTTTTATTTAAATATCAGAAACTGTTTTCTTATGTTGTTATAAGCCTTGAAAATTTATTAAAATATGGAATGAAATGCGTTAAATTAATAATTTATATTAGAAATAATATTGAGTTATTATTTTTTTACCTAAACTGGGTACTTTTAAACTGCAAACTATATACATGGTGTTCATTTTAAGTGGTACACTATTGCTATTTCGAGAACTATGAGAGCTACGAGGTCGGTTAAATTAGCAAATAATTTCTATATTATAAAACAATTAAAATGAGCGAAAAAAGAATTTTTTTAGACCAGTGGTTCTCAAAATGCGGGGTGCAACTTTCTTATTTTAAATGGCAACCTACTTTTTTTATTTGCTTATTGGATTCAGTATTTTTTTCTGAATTCAATGATATTCACATGTAATGACAAAATAATACAAAATATTTGAGAAAAATGCAAAATTAAAAATGGATCATTTTTATTTAAATATACATATACAAAGTTTGCCATGGAAGAAAACAAATTATTATTCGATTCAGTATTTTTTTCTGAATTTAATGATATTCACATGCAATGACCAAATAATACAAAATATTTGAGAAAAATGCAAATTAAAAATATATCTTTTTATTTAAATTTGCATATACAAAGTTTGTCATGGAAGAAAACAAATAAATCAAACAATTTTTAATATTAGTTTTTTTTTAAAGTGTACCTCTGTATTTCTGTATTGTAACAACTAAATTAATAATTATTCTCATAATTACATTTTTTCAATTATTTGTGCATTTGATTTATTTGTTTTCTTCCATGGCAAACTTTGTATATGCGTATCTAATTAAAAATTATACATTTTTAGTTTAGCATTTTTCTCAAATATTTTGTATTATTTGGTCATTATTTGTGAATATCATTGAATTCACAAAAAAATACTGAATCGAATAAGCAAATAAAAAAAGTAGGTTGCCATTTAAAATAAGAAAGTTGCAGCCCGCACTTTGAGAACCACTGGTCTAAAAAAATTCTTGTTTCGCTCATTTTAATAGTCTTATAATATAGAAATTGTTTGCTAATTTAACCGACCTCGTAGCTCTTATAGTTCTCGAAATAGCAATAGTCTACCACTTAAAATGAACACCCTGTATAATATAAAAAAAGAAACTAGCAAAATGTGTAAAATGTGGTGTCAGCTATCTATCTATCTAACTAGACCATTGCTAATTTGTAACACGATATTAGCTAACAATATCATTAACAATTAGGCTGTACAATTTATAACATTAAGCTATGGCTGATTTGTAACTATTTTATATTCCAATATATTTATGGTGTTAAAAACCCAAATATTTGACGCGTAAGCCTTTATCAAAATTGAACGAATCCTGACGCAGAGAGTGTTGTTTATCTCCAGTAATGTATGCATTATTTCCGCATCCGGTTTTGGCTGTGTCAATATCCGGTTGGACTAGAGATCATATCGTATTTGCACCTGTTTATTCAAAGCTTCAATAAAAAGTTCCGCCGAAAAAGCAGAAATAAAAATTATTCGGTGAACGTGACACTGGGCCGCAATTTCGACTTGTCGTTCAGGGAGACTTGGGCTCCCAGCTCCTGCTTCTGTTGATGGTTCGATCTGCGATCTCTCGATCCTTGGCGCAAGTAGTGTACAGCATACAGTGGTCCCCAAACAGCTGTTACGATAAATGTGACACTTTAAATTCTATTGTTAGACGGAGGCACCGATAGCTGAATGGTCGTTGTGACATAACATGAATGTTACGATACGTATAAGAGAGAAACGTGAAAAATACGACCTGTATTACGTTTGCCTTCTTGTTCCAGTTAATAAAATTGTCTTCCGGTATCACTGATTTATCAATATCATGTTTTATTATAGAAGAAATACTGAATTTCCTTATTTTATATCTTTACATGCAAAATGAAAAAGATATATTTTTATTACCCATTGAAATTATTGATATCCTTTTATCAATTAGAGCATAATTATATACTTTTTAAAAATGAAGGAGGCTTAGATTTATTGAAAATAGTGTGCGCTCTAATATTGAAATTTATTATTTTATTCGCTTTTATTTTAAGCTCTTATTTTATGGATAATTTTTCGTGAAATTTACTAGTATTTCTTTAAAACCTATTTGAATATTTCTATCATATTAAACGGTTGTATCATTTCATCAGTTCGGCTGTCTCACTCTCCGATTTCTATTGATCAATTGTCCGGTTGCAGGAATTCACAATATACCAACAAAATTATATTGTCATTTGTCGTTCAAATGTTGTCAGCTTAATGTTGCTAATCAATGAATTGACCTATAGCGCTATAGCACACACTTGATAAGACCACTGGATACAACAATCAATAATAAATAACCGGCAATTACCCTTTGATTTGATTTCGAATGATTGATGTAATGTGCACGGCTGACACGTATTATGTGCCGTAGCTAATTCAATTTAACTAAACATTAAAAATAATTACAATTGTCTCTTGATAACATTTTAGTGTATTTTACAGTCACGGTATGTTTTAAATTTAAACGACTATCCAGAAATGTAAAAATAATAATTCTTACAATATTTATGCCAAATAAAATTCGTCTCAGTAGTTATAATAATTGATACCAGCAGTCACAGAAACAAACAACTTCTCTTAGTTCAAATGTTTTATTTGAAGCCCTAGTTCATAGTTATTGGCGTTTTCTTGTTTTTCGAAAAATCCTCATTACTCCCTTAATTTAAGGAATATTTAAAAAATACAAAAACTTTAAGCATTTGCATTTGGTTCTCTAAAATATTTGTATTTCCATTTTTTTCTATTTTTGTTAAACCAAATAAAAATAAGATGAATAAATATATGACCAGTTTTTTCAGTGCTTCTGTGCTTTTGTAGATTTCGGTAAATGAAATATTTTTACGTTTGAAGTGTGGTTAGTAGTCGTTAAGTAACGGCCGCCAAGGATGTTGAGATATAGAGATGTATTATAGAGATGAAAACACGAGGTGAAAGTAACAAGTGCCGTCATTTATATATACATTTATTTCATAATGTAAACATAGCAAATGTGAAATATTCTTAATTATACAAATTAAAAAATAATTTTAATAACTAATATATGACGACTAGGGAATGAAAGCGGACGTTTAAATTATTTTATTCTCTGTGGTATCGTTTCATACGTTTGCGCTATGAAATAATCTTGAATGTAATATGATGTTTATGTATTTTACTATGAATAACTAGATTTTTTAGAAACCCTAATGAAGAAGTAATGTATTTTTTTTTCACGTATAAATAATATACATGCCCAGCCAAACAATTAATTTGAAAATTCCATAAATACATTAGCATATTTGGCCCACAATGAATAGATCATTCTAGTACCTGCATACATGTGTTGTTATTCTGCGATTATAATTTTATTGCAGTGATCCGTTCATACACTAGTTCAACTATACTAATTATATGTTTAACTCACAATATTTTAACCATTTAGATTTACAACTTAACTAGAAGTAAATTTGAATGCTTTACAAATTATAATGTATATTTTAAATTATTACCCTTTCATCGTTAATATATTCACAAACTGAAAAACAATTTATAATTCAGTGAAAACCATTTATGGCACCAAAATTGAAATTGAAAACAACAAAACGATAATATGAATTGAAAACAACGCATGCGTTTATAAACCCCAGGACATACAGCCTAGAGCTCAGCATACAGCATAGAGTGAAGTGGTTTGGTAAAACAACGTGACTTATATGACGAATCGCATGTCACGGGCATTTTGCATTGTGTGGTGATTTATGCTGTATTGGAATTGGTTTTCCGGGCACTCCGGGCGGCGGGCGTACGTCCTCGTCCTCTTGATTTGTTTTCCGCGGCTCCGGTAAGTGCCGGATTGATTGATATTGGCTGGTGAACGCTTCATGCCGACCGGAGCAGTTGCTGATTACTGGATCGCTGTTTGTGTAAATGCCACTGGATGGTTTTACAACGGCCAGCGCTTCACCTCTTCAGCTGCCAAGTGCCCTGTTATGTGCCCCAGGTTTAGAAGGATACCGGATCGAGCTGATTGTGTAGTTGGAATTTTATTGAAAATGTGGCCACTGAAATGGATTTATCCCCCTAAAGATATGTTTCCAATTGTTTAGTTTATTGTTCTTTTACATGAAATATTACTTTGATGTATGGATTTATTTCATTTACACCACAATGAATTTCCAGTTCTAATAACGTTAATAATTATTTGAAATAGACATTAGTAATTACTATTGTATTGATTGGCTGTAATAAATATACCAGACCATTAAATTGACAATGCTTGTAGAACAATAAATATTGTAAACTTTTCATCCTTCCAAATAACTTCTATGATATTCGGAACTCACTGAAATTGGTATATATTTTTTTAAATTTCGTTTTAATTAACATAGTCAAGAAATTTTATATTTTGTGTAAGTATTCTTTTAGTTATTATAAAAAAAATTAATGAATGAACTATTTAATTCTTTACAACTGTTATTTTTAAATTTGTAAAATTATAAGCGTACAGACTAATTTTCCTTGATAACCGTCTATGTATCAATTAAAAGTTAAACATATTCCGTTTTCATTTACAGCCAATTTACAAAAAATATTAAAAGTAAATTTCTGATACGAAAGTTCTGAAAAATTAAAATTTAATAATTTTAATTAACATTTTATCTGCCTCATGTTTGAATGTTTTCAATTTTCGCTAAAATTTCCAAACTTTAATTACAAGCACATTCTTTAACTAATTACAAAACTTGATTTTTATTCAAACTTTTTATTAACGCATAATCTCATCAGTCAAAATTTCCACCAATCAAAAAATATTCATCATCTCTGATTATTTTAAACCCGGAAAAATCCACCACCGACAAAACAAAAGAATGGTCATTTTTTAATAATAAACCTTTTGTCTTGTGACAATAGTGCTTATATAGAGCAAAAGTATATTTTTCGATTTTCGATTGTTTCAGTTGTAGGTTGTATCACGTTAACTATATATCACTTTTTCAGTAAAATACATTGAATATTCTGGCATTGAATGCAGCTACTGTTCAAATGAATAAATTATTTATTGTTAGTAATATGAAACAGTATTTGCGGTGCGTTCAAATGTAGTTGATGATAATAAAATAGATTTAAATTTTGCCACTGATTATGAATAATTGTGTTGCTTCAAATGAAGTGAAATATTTCTACGGTAATAGTAGTAAACAACAATTTGTAAATTATGAATTTAAATGAACCCAGCTCGTAATTATGAATGTTTTAAAGTAAATTTCATGAACATTATAATTTCAAAAGCAAATAATTAAAATTATTTTAAACAGTTCGTACGCATAAGGCAAAAAATAATTATAGACACAACTACTATATATAAAACTACATTTTTACATTTAAAATCTGAAAGAAATCAATGTATTTCTGTTATAAATTTAATAATTAGTCCAATACCTAACATCCCGTATAAACAACTTCGGTACAAAATAGAGAAAAATATTTCAAATAAGAATTTAAGATTCTATTCTTTTACATTTTTATTATTATAAAAAAATTTAACATCAAGTTTTTACATAGATATATTTGAAAAATCTTATAGCGACTCAAGTACACTATCACTTTTGGATAATGGATTGCTACCAAAATCTATTTATCTCGTACTTATGACGTCATTATGGTTAATTGTAGAAATTTTATTCAAATAATGTATTTCAATACAATAATAAATATTTAACTGTGGTTTGATATATAGCCTGAATTGTTACTAATTTTAGTATATTAAGCTTTGTAAATAAGAATGTATTTGACTCGAAAATTACGGTTATAATTAACTTAATGCACTCGTCTTCAGCTCGTGTACAAATGTCCTCTTAAATAAAATAATTCATTATATTTTCCTGCAAATTCTTACTTGATCGTTGTACTTGTTGAAACAAACGTGGAGTATAGGTACTTGAAGAATACGCATAATTCTAAAAATACTCTGACTATTTAAAAGTTCTTTAATGTACTTAGAGTACTATTTGGAGTATTGAGTACAAGTATTATAGCAAAAATCTTTAGAGTATCAGTATAATTATTGATATTTTAAATGTACTTAAGTATGAGTACCGAGTACCAAATTTGTACTTCGAATAATACTTTAGAGTAATTTACGAGAAACTAGAGTACTGCCCAGCTCTGATTTTAAGTGTCCTAATTTATGCTTATGTAATACTCACTATAGAAATTTTATTTCCTTAACATTACTACATACAGGATGTACAAAAAATAGAGGTCACGGATTTAAGGGTGGATAATACATCTGAAAACAATAAAATAGTTCATATATAGCGGTTTTAATATTTTATTTCTGTCATGTACAACACCTAATTTTATTTGGAAATGGAATGGAAAACAGTCAATTGCAAATTATAAAAAATGTTCAAAATAACAAAAATTAATGAAAAACAAAATACTATCTTCCATTGTTTTTCATTTGATTTTATTGTAAAAAGTATATGACAAAAATGATAATTGCTATAGCTCTGAAAATAGGCATTTCCGGATATATGTATATATGAACTTTTTTTATTGTTTTGAGATATATTATTCAACCTTAAGTCAGTGACCTTTAAATTTCAACCTTTAATTTTAACAGGTTGACTGCCAGACGGTCGTATGGATAAAAAGCAAATAACAAAAGAATACAATATAGCTGATGTCAAATAATAATTGACGTTCTAATTGTTGTAAATTGTTATTCTTTTTGTTTTGAGATTATTTTGTGGCATTATGGCTGATATTTACAGAAATGAAAATTTGTATAATTTATTATTAATTTATGGTGCGTCTAATGAAACTGCCATACAAGCGTGCAATATTTATGCTCCGAGATTCCAATCAAACCGCGTCCAGGGAGGTCAGTAACAATTTACAACAATTTATACGTCAATTATTATATTATATCAGCTATATTTTGTTCTTTCGTTTTTTTTCATCCATAGCCTACTGTAAATGAATATTACAAATTAATATTTATTACAATTTCAATCGCATTTTTTCAATATTTTTATTATGTAAGTATGTAATACTAATACATGGTTGAATGCATAATCCCATTTGAGAATATATAACTCTGTGTTGGAACTTGAGTACCACTGGTTTAAAAAAATATTTTCTTTTGTGATAAGATGTCCCCCTTGGTTTTCTACAACTTTACTCTGTAGTATTTTTTTGTAACTATAATAATAAAGAAAATAATGGAAGTGGTCGGCTTTGGTGTTACAGCATGTATATGCGGGAGGAAAAATTAATGAACAAAAGAACAGATAAATAATTTAAAATATCTGGGGGTGTCAAAGTTGCTAGTTATAAAATTTGCAAAGCGACGTCGAGCCTTGAAAGATGTAATTTCAGAGTGTCGCACTAGTTTCAATAGGTACCGCTTACATAAATTTAATTTTATTGAAATTAAAACACCGATATAAAGTAAACAAATTCATTTTATTTCGTTGTTTAAAGCATTCCATTTGTCAATAATGTACACTTGAATATTATTTCTGTTGTGTTTTAATAATGACCTTTTGACTGAATGTACGATTTAAACTTGTTCAGGTAGAGATTAATATCGTACAGGGGCGGACCGCTAATAATGCGGGCCTTGAAATAACACTATTTGTGGGCCTATTCAATTAATTTTACTGACTACCGACATAGGCCATAGAAAACAGAGCCGTTTTAAATGTTACTGTCATTTAAAACATAGACTCAAATCCAACATTATTCCAAACCAATGATTTAAGCTTTTTTATTTTTAACTTAAATTATTTAAATTGTTTGATCGCAAAAGGGGGCCTTTCGATTGAACTTAGTCCTGGGCTGCCTAAATCCGATCCTGACTTCATTTGTTATATACGTGAGTGGGTCGAGGTAACACACATTCCTGCCCTGGACGTATATCAGTTTGTCAATCTATAATACATGTTAGGAATCTCAATCGCATACATTTCACAATTCTCTATATCTCCTATTGTATATTCATTATATGTAGGTACATTAGATGAGATATACTCGAGTTTCACATAACAAATCAATTAGAGACTATAATTAGAACTGATTATCTGCCTACTTATGTTATTGGGTACAAAAGTTTTCATGAGGCTATTAACGCTATTAGGAAGGACATTTACTCTTGGCATAGTTATAATTTTACAACCAAAAAATTAATTTTTAAAATTCAATTTCCTCAAACCAATAAACAGGATTTTATGATAATTTTTGTACCAGAGTTGGAGCCGTAACTTCCATTTAGTGCGCAGTTTTAATAAAATTAAAATAAATATCTTAAATCGTAAAGCTGCTTCCTGTAACATGTTCTGTGATGGAAAGAAAAAGCCCTAAAATTTTATTTGCATTTTTTATTACTTTACTGAAACATAACTGTATTTTTCATTTAATTTTTATATTTCACCTTAAGACCTTAATAAAATAGTCTGAGTTGTGTTTGAATTAGAGTGAAGATCGTTTTATTCTAAGAATGATTAAGTTCTATCGGAAATTTTAAAAAGAACAAGCGAATTATGGCCCTTGCTGCGAAGTCCGGAGCTCTACGCTAAGTTTTAACTTGTTTTCAAACTTTGCTCATACGTCAAACTCACTACGTAATATTTTAATGAAGTTTTTTAATTTGCCTAATTATTTTATCGTGCTCGTAATTTTTGCTTTACGGATGTTAATTTGCTGTAATTTTACACAACTCTTTCTGCATATAACATAAAATATTGTTTTTGAAACCAGTTCGTAAACTCGTGTTCAATAATTTGCTTACCACTGTAAGCTTTCATTTTTATAGACTTCATTTGAAATAAAATTATGTTTATGAATTTGCAAGGATACCAATTATGTTTAATTTGCATTTAGTAGCGGAACGATATACCAAGCATCAGGGATTGTTAATATGTAATATGATTCTTCCAATTTCGAATGAAAATTGATTTGATAAAATGTTGTTTAAAATTTTAAGCTACGGTAATTTTAGGTAATCGTTATTTTATATTAGTTTAATGTATTAGGTATATGGTACAATTTACAGTATAATTAGTTTTAAATAATTACAAAAAGCCCCTTACTGATGCGAATAAGGTGATTTACTGGCAAATTGTTTTGTGTGCTCGAAGTAAAATAACAGCAGTAGGTATTGTTTGTGTATGCTTTGCGTGGTTGATTTTAAACGACTGTTATGTTTAGGATTTATCAAGGGATCATGGTGTTTCACTTGCTCCCCCGTTTTCGTAAGTTTATTTTATGATTTCGTTGGTTGCTAATTGAAGAAAAAACTGGATAGTCGCAGTTATCATGTATGTTACAGTTACATAATTGTTGAACTTGTTTTCATGTAGGCAAATGTTCTGAAATTATTTTTAGAATAATTATTCAATTAGAAAAATAAATATATTAGCACCTATTTTGAGCGTGGCACTCTGCTTTCGCAGATCTCGGTAAATGATATGTTTCTGTGCGTATAATACAGTTCCTAGCTGTAACTTGAAATAATGTTAAACAATTGTCGACTATGGGATTCACACTAAGGATCTCTCGATTCACAACATTTAAATAAAATATTCCTAATACAAAGGAGAGCCATCAGAGCTATAGAGCTAAAGTTTGTACGGTAGAACATTTCAAGTTATAATTAAAAAATTTGAATATTTTTACAATCCACTGCCTCAAATACGCTAATTTCACAATTTTTATCAATTGAAACTGTATACATACACCGTACAAGAAATAAAAGAAATTTGCGTTGTGGATATATGGGTTCGAATTCCATTGAATAACTCAGAACCATCCATTCATTAAACTTTTGTGTTGTATAAGTAAGTGCAATACCGCATTGCAGAATCGAAAAATAGTTATTTGTCAAACTAGAGAGGAGAGTGCTTTTTCCCACTAGAGTTCGAAGTTTGACTCAATCGCTACAGTCATGAAGAAATTCGAAAGAGAGTGGAAGAAGAGCTTTCTTCTCGTGTTAGACACAACATTTTTTTCACAACATGTTTCTATAACCGATGTACTTGGACTTTAAATACACTTAGACAACACAACACACAACTGACACGTCAAAAGTTGAGTTATCAGACGCAAGGCGGTGTAACAGTGTAGCCAATGAACCAATCCTAAATATAAAATAAAGTTGTCAAATTGTAATTTAATCTAGAAAAAGAAAATTATAAGGCATAATTGTAAGATACTTTGAAGTATGTATATCACTAAAATCAGGGATTTACAATAAATTAGGAATTAATTTATAATTTTTACAATATATTTTTTGCAAATAACATTAATATAGCAACACTTCTATATTTATCTCCCTAGAGAGGAAAAACACCTTTACCTCACTATTTCGGGAGAAGTAAATTGGGGTTTCCTGACATGTCGTTAAAAATAGTTCTTTTATTTGTCAAACTATTGAGGTAAGCGCATCTTTTTCCTACTCAAGCTCGAAATTCACCAAATTTTAAAACATTAAGTGAATTTTAACATGTTTTCTTGAAGACTCAAAGCTGCTTCAAAATAGCTGCACTATTTTCAAGGTCAACACCAAATTGAAGCATCAAAGAATCTTATGTGAATCTTGTATGAGTCCATATGTGAAAAGGCTTAATGTTTTAATATGTTGTCTTTCACTTTTTATGGTAAATTAAATTATTTATATTTCTATATAAAATATGCTGACTTCGTACAAAATGTATCATGCTTAAATAAATAGAGTTTATGAAAAGAGAACCAGTAGAACGTAGTTGTATTTTTGCAATAACCAAGATTGGAAAAAGTAAACTATTGCTTATTAGGCAATTGCCTATCTACAGCAACGCAACACAACTATTTGAATTCAAATATATCGCGAGTATAATAAGTAATAAGTAAAGTTACTCTGTTAAAACATAGACTTTTAGATCTGATACTGGACTATTTGCATTCTGAATTTTCGGATTCTTAACTCCTTTATTATTTTGTTTTCGCAGTTTACATCCCTGACCAATGTACATACATACAGGTATGAAATGTGGGTTTCCATTGAAAATTTAAAAGTATTTAATGGTTTGGTCAGTTGAGCAGCAATCAGCAGTCTGTGGTGATGGGTGATTGGAATTATAGAGACACAGCGATATATATTTACGGCCTTGTTGGTAATTAATGATCAGATGCAACAACCAGAACGTGCGTCGACCGCTGAAATTAAATTTTGACAATTAATTCCGTTATTCGGATTTACGCGCGCGTTTCGAGTCCTACATGTCGTGGAATAAAGTTATTGATGCAAATTTTATTACCATATCTAATTTATACACGGCGGTCGCATGACAAATGTTTCTGATTATTGTTTGTCGATTCGGACAAATGTTTGCGGTGGTAGAACACTGATTAAACGAAAATTAGAAAATCCCTCAAATATCAGTGACACGTCACGTTGAAATTAACGTCATGGGCGTCAATAGAGAAGCAGTGAACGTTGTTGAACGCTGCTGAACGGTCAGTGAGCGCACCAACTTCGAGCGTTCCATCCAGGCCATTGATGTTTACATGGACCAACGCGTCAATGCCTCATTGTGACTGTTCACGTAAATAGATTAAATTAAAAATTACCGGCTATTGTGTTTTTCGCCCGGCTTTTTCAAACAATTAATTACTCAACGCGAAAATTAATATTGAAAATATTTTCCCTCTTCACTCGATGTACGAGTATTTGTTTCGCTTAGCTCGTTTAATACTTATGGAGACATTATTCGGTAGGTACTGTTTCTGGTTTGAAAACTCTTCATTTAAACCACAGATTTGTAATATAAATATGAAGATGAATTTCGAAATTATTATGTTCTTGCCGCCAAACGATCTAAATTATGTATAAAATAAATAATAGGGTGCTGTTGACATTGTTTGCAAATTTTATGTTTAGAATTACGAGCTGATTAGTTTTTTTTGTATCAATTTATCCATCGGAAGAACCAATTTAGATGAAGGTCTATAATGTTTTTCAAACGAACAGTTGACTTATGTTATAATAACAAAGATGAAGTTATGGCCGCATAAGAACCTAGTTTAAACTCGTACACAAATTGAGATTCTGACAGCACCAGAACGAATTGGTAACGAATCAAGTGGCACGGTAATTGAATCCCTGATCCTCCTAGAACTGTAGTGCTAATTTTATTTGAATTTTTTTTTCTTTTTCATCACTTTTAATACAGGCATTGGCAATCTTTCTCAGTTCTAGGGTCAAAATATATTTCAGTCTCTGATTCAAGAGCTAGACCAAATTATTAAATAAACTAAATTAATGATTGGAACGATGATTGACTGTGATATGTTAAAAATTAAATTAATATATAAAACTAGTTGTTCATTTCATTTATTTATAATGTGCTGCTCTGATTCAAATTTCTATGTTGACAGATGCCTTAAGTGCTTTGCTTAAGTCCTAATGTCATAAATTACAATGAGCCATTTCGAGTTTTATTATTATAATTTTAAGAAAATTAGAACTTTTCTAAAAAAGGATAGGGCTGGATAAAAAAAAGTAGAAGAGTAGATCCGGCTAGCGGGCCGAGGGTTGGTTATATGTGCTGTAAAATTTGTTCAGGCGGGAGGTTATGTGCTTGTTACACCAGATATTTTTCCATTACTTTCCTGTTTACCATCTATTTATCTATTACTTAATTACTTTACTTTTACCGTCTATTTATTTCACACAACAAACAACGAAAAAAAAAATCCAAATCAGTTCAGCAGAAAGCCATCACCATTTTTTTTAAAACAACCTAGTAGATGAGTTAAACTAGAATCTCAAAAATTACTTTTCAGAGATTGTAAATTGTTTTTATAAAAATTATTAGAATTCTATCGACTTTGATATCAAATTAAACTTTCTATATTGAGGAAATACATTAGCATGCCATTTATTTAATTTGGATTATTCTCAATGTCGTATGTATGTTTATTTATGTTTGAATAATCATAGTTGTTAAAAGAGCAAAGAAATAACTGAAACATAACAATTATATATTTATATGTAAAGTATAAATCGTTTGGTGACAACAGAGATTTTCTACAGTGGTATGCACAATACTAGCACACAATTTAAATTAAATTTAAATTTGAAGTTAGCTAGATATGATTCCTTGAACTCTCTGTCAACAGTATCATTGAAACCTGGATTATAATTTTTCTTCTGTAATTCAAATTTGAATAATGTAATTCGAATGAGTGTATTGTGCATTTTAAATTATTAATGCGTGATGTAAAATTCGTGTTTTCGTGTAAATGGAAAACGCTTTTAACCCTGATTTCATAATTAGTAAATATCTGATATATTAATTTCTCCCTCCTGATTTACAAGGCCATATTTTATCAATATTTGACGAGTACCCGTCCCCGCTTTTATTTGGGAACTAATGATGACAAGAACATATTTGTGCCTACAGCCCAATTGAATAATTAATCATTTATCCTCAAATTACGAATGGTTCAACTTCAAAGCAAATATTGAAAACAACAGAATGGTTCGAAGCTACTAAGTATTGTTTTGCATGTGAAAAATTGTTGTTTTAACATAATCATGAACAAATATTTCATAGGTATAATAAAGCTTTAAAAATTACTCGTGTGGTTAGATATTTGACGGCGAATTTTATTGCCGAATGGAAAAGTAAATTACCAGAGAAACTCGGAGTGCCGTTTATATTTTATACCTACGATGCACATATACAAGCATATATCTACATTAGGGGGTTTATAGTATTCTAGGATCAAATAAAAATATTTTATTTTGTGTATACTGCACTGTCTTGCAAAAAATTTACACATATAGCTATTTACTACAAAGTACTGTTAACCGTTATAACTTTTGTGAAGAATTGTGCCTCGTAGTGCACAGATAATTCACTTCGCGGACAGCTCTTGATGCTACGGAAAGAACGCTTGCTTTACCGGCTCAAGTCAAGTGTTCAAATCTAGGTTTCAATTTAATTATAAGATTATAACCCAGAGATAGAGGTTTAAGAATCTTTAACCACCTACAGTTTTTGTCTCGGTTTTGTCAGTGTAAAGGACGAGGTACCAATAAGGCAGAGTAAACTTTTGGAAACTGCAACTGAATTTTTTAGAATGCCATAAACGCATTTCTACATGTTTAATTGTTGCCAATTGGAAATGGAAGATTCTCTTCTTCACTTTGAGTTCTTGGAGGTGAGTGTATATTATACATTTCAAAAATACTGTAAATCAAAATGTATTATTCTGAAAGTAATAATATTGTTTCTTGTAACAAATTAATAATTTGCAACGTATTTACTTATACGGGGATAATCTTGTGAAAGTTAGGTGTCCTTTTAAAAGGACCTGAAAAAAGGTA
This sequence comes from Poecilus cupreus, assembly GCA_963942605.1. Taxonomy (NCBI): domain Eukaryota; kingdom Metazoa; phylum Arthropoda; class Insecta; order Coleoptera; family Carabidae; genus Poecilus; species Poecilus cupreus. The sequence continues at coordinate 18,686,338 of OZ012716.1, read as the reverse complement.
AATCTTAAAAATACATTTATTTGACGAAAAATGATTATATAAATGTGAACATTAAGTTTCAATCATATTTTTTCTAAAAATTAATTAAAATAATTTCAGGTTTATCTGGCTTAAATAATCTCTTTTTGACATATTTACTTTCTTGTACGTACTATTGAGAAATATAGGCTTCACAATATAATTCATGATCAGGTTTTCGCGAAAATAATCCGTCTGAATTTTTTCTCAATAACGCCTGTGTGCATGCAAGGATAGATGGATGGATGTGCATTCGCGTATTGAATAAATCACGAAGAAGGAAAATAAAGTAACTTTACACTACACGAAACATGGTTTCAATCACAATGTTAAAACGGGAATTGAGAGTTTATATAACTTGACATGCAAATAATTTTTTCAATTTATTTCATGTATAGAACCAGCAGTGAATAAAACTGTCAAATAATAGATATTAGTAATAATATTTTGAATAAAAAATGTTATTACCAATTTTCTTACATCTGCTTCCAATTTACCTTATCACATAAGTGAAGCATCCTTTATGTATTATGTGAAACATATGATAAGTGCCAGATTTTTAAAAATTTGTAATCAAATAACAGCGCGAATTCGTTTAAATGTCATTTAAGCTTTCTTGTCTATCTGATAATTATAAAAATATTAACAACAAAGTTAGGAATACAAAAATTAGGGTACCACAAAGTTCTGCTAGATCATGTAATAATTCAATAAATTATATTTTAAAGGAGAGAAGTTGTCCATTTTTTCCCGCGAAGTATCATTAAAACACGAGCTATAGGCGAGGGCTACAATACGACGAGGAAAAAATACATTTCTTTCCTATGGTGTATGTAGTATTTTTTTCACGACCGCTATATTTATAATGGTTGCTGTATTTAAAACATATTTGAATTGTAATATAATTTATGATAGTTACCTTTGATAAATGCCATTATTTGAGAACTTTCCCTCCCGACGGGAGCGAAAGTACACAAATCTCCAGTTGATATGAAATTGCCTGTTTCTGTCATGATTTTGGTATCAAATTGCCCCGTGGTAACGCATCGGACTGTGCATCGTGAGATCCTCAGTTCGAATCCCGCTGCCGACAATTACCAATTTAAATTTACCCATGTGGTTCCCCCTCCATTAACACCTTTGGGGAATATGATTAAGTAATAAGTGGTCCCAAATTTAGACCACTGCAAAAAAAGTTACTTCATCGTCTGATTTTTTAAATTATCCTTAACAAAATCAAATATAATTTTTATTAATTCTTACCTACTGAGTTTGTGCCGAAGTACGCTTCGATGAAGAGGAAGTACTTAAATAAAAAGTGAAAAGAAATTATGTCATTGAATTTTTAATATATTTACTGGTTTCAAAATGTCTAAGTCTACAACAAATTTTTTAGCGTTCATATAACATCTTTATAATTTTATTATTAACATTTTAAATAACAGACATTAATGATAAAAATACAAAATAGAAAAAAATTTTGAAACTATTTCACTTCTGATAATACAAAAGCCTGTTAGAACAACTTCTTGTTTCGCAAAAATTAATTCTTTTAACTATATATATATATATATGAGCATAAAACAGTATATGAAGTAATAGAAGGTAATTTTAACTCATTTTGAGTAATTATTCAAACCCAGAATTCTAATAATATTTGCCCAAAATTAATAATTTTTCCAGTAAACATTAAAGGCTATGAAAATTAATATCGTCGTGCTGTCACAATGTAAAGAGATATTATTAAAATTTGAATATGTAAAATAATATGATTACTCCGTAGATAAAGAACATTGAATTTTACTTCAAGTTTAAATACATGCATAACGAATTCAGTGACAAATCTAGAATATTATGCAATTCTGACAGTTACTAATGTATGCAGAAATAACGAATGGGGAATATTCGCGATCGATTTATTTGTTACGATTACCATTTAGGTTATGTCAGTAAAGTTTTTGAATTTTGATTAGTAACTTTTTAGGATATAACGATTTAATTTATGTGTGCGTTACATGCACTTTATTTTCTTGTTTATTCAACAATTGTAATAATTTGGTCCCAAAACAAAAATCCCTGAATTTCACATATATCTGGTAAAAACTTTTAATTATTAATACATCATGTATTACAATTGAATTCTAAGTATTATATATATTGCGGAAATTCTAAAAAAAATTCATAATAAATGAAGAAATATATGAAAATAATATATTATGCAACAAGTTCAGAAGCGCTCACGTGAAATAAGGAATTTTAATCTATCAGACTTTTAGTGATTAATAATAATTTATTATTAACATAACATCGATTTAAAAGAGTATTGGTTGCCATTTCGCGTACAGCAGAGGGAGTATTTTCTATTTCACTAGCCACCTTCATATGTATAGATTATGTTACGTATATTAATACTAGACACCCACAATAACGTCAACACAACACTTAAAAATATTAAAGGTACTCTTGACAAGAGAGAAATGGCGTCTCAATCTATTTAGCTTCTAAGCTAATAATGCGCAGATTCGCACAGTAATATCAACTAATATCTTATTATAGAAAACATGATTTATGCAAACAAATATTCAGAACAAAATGTTCTTATAAATACTAATATTTTAATGAATTGGTAACACAAATGTGTGATATTAAGTCATCCATTATTTTAGATTGTGTATAAAAAGTAGAATTGTCTATTCCATTAAATTATCACAACTGTCAGAATTACGTAAGTTAGATTAGAAGTAAAAAGAATTTGTCGTCACATTTGGGTTTGGTTGATGAACGATTGAACTTGTTCTTCTTCTTGCATCAGTCCGTAGTTCCGATCTCTAAAAGCAATAACCTCCGGATTACGTCTCGTAAGTAAACGAATGCGCGTCGGAAATCCGGTCATAAATAATTCAAAGTCGGCACACTTTTCACCCCTTCGTCACTAATCTAGTCTACAAGGTTATAAATACAGGGAAAATTCGGTTTGCCGCGCTCGGCGGTAAAAACGATTGAAGGTGGATGTTGGCTGCACTGAATTGATGCGTGTAAATCACCCGTTAGTACCGGTGCCCGCCGTCATTACATTACAAATGGCCACCATCTATCTGCGTACGTCTTCCGGCCGCAAGCCTGACAACAAATTGTGCACGAGATATCAAATGAACCGCGCCGCGCATAGAGTTCTCTCACTCCGGACTCCGGAATGACTCGGATTGTGAGTTGTGGACTTCGGACTGCATTCGAGTCCGAGTTCCGAGATCACATCATCGACCTACTGATTCATTTTCATATACCTGATGGATTGCTTTAATTACCGCGGTCGTTATTTATTATAGACGGAGGTGAAAATTACGATGACTGTGACAAATTTTATATTGATAATACATTCGCGAATTACAACCTCACTCAACGTAAATTATAGCAACAATTTCAATTGCGTCCGAGTGGTTAGAGTTTAGAGTATCAAACAAGTAATGATTTGCTAACAAACATCTGAAACTTATTTGTTGAAATCTAAAAACAATTAAAAGAAAGTACATATTTTATTTAAAAAATATATAAAATGCAGGAAAATTTAAATACAGAATGCTACAGAGGAAAAATTGTAAGCTGGATTATATAACTTTATTTTCGAATACAAAAATAATTAGTATTTAAAATGCAAAAACTATTCTAATCCGATTTGTAGAATTAAATTTAAAAACTTAAATATATTTAGTAACGTTTACATTTAATCTTTTTTGTTGCATACAAACAAAATATAACTCTGATTATACTTCATCTCTTAATTTTTACATTTACTTTAAAAAATTATTTAATACTAACAATAATTAAATAATTGTTTATACTACTTCTGTCATTGAAAAGAAAAAAAAAGAAAATAGTATGTTTTAAATACGGATACAAATAGCAAAACCGACATACAAATTTTAATGAGAACTTCACCCGAAATTACACAAGCGCACCATTAGCAACTAACAATGTATTACCAAGTAAATCAAAAAGGCAATATCAGCGACAGTTTAAAATTTATATTTATTAAAAAATTACATTTTTTGTTATATTAATGTGCGGTCTTAGAAATAGTGTAGTGTCATTCGTTTTATAAACTCTTTCGATACTCGTTTTTATTACACTTGCTGCGATTGTTCCTAAAAAACTCATGACTACCTAAAGGGGTGCTGTTTCATAATGTAATATTATGCATTGTACTTTTTATTTATTAAGACTGCAGCGGTTTCTAGAACCTGCTCAATTTTACCAGAAGGTTCTTGAAGCTACGCATTACTTCATTATACACCACACCTGATGTGTTACGACAAATTCGTACTTGTAACAATATTTTATAACTTTATTTGTAATTCCTTTGTAATATATTTAATACATAGTTCAATACATTTTATTTCAATATATCGTAATGTTTTCTTTTCCTTAAAACAACCACTAACTTTTTTTATACTGTATATTTTGTTAGTTAAATTTAAAATAAATAACCGGTTTTTTCGTTGTATTGAAATTCTTTATATTATTACTTCTTTCCTCTTACTTGCTAAGAAAAGCGCAGTGTGTTCTACATACTTACCAGAGTTCCAAATTACCGGAGACCCGGAATTTCAATCCGGAACGTTTTGAATGCGCATTGTACCAGGAAAATATTTATTACCGTTATTAAGCACAAGTGAAATTTGCGCCGCGTTCGAATAGCCTGGAAGTGACGTGTTGTTGTTCTCACGTTTGATCATGTTAATTATTAATTAAAACCCGACTCAAAATTCTAATTAACGGTGGATTCATTTATAGAAAAGCAAAATAAATTAGCTGATGTTGGACGATGCAAGATCGGTGTTATATTCACTGTGATAATATATGTACAATGTAACCTCTAATCAACACATACGACTACTGGTATTACTACCCACAAGCCGTGTAGGAGTATTACTTTGAATTCTATTCTGATTTATGTTTTCAAAGGCAATTATCATTATTAATGTAGCTTTATTGTGTTTCAAAGTACATTAGCCGGGTAAAATATATTAGGTTTATCGTTAATAAATTAATTTATTTCAATTTCGGTCTCATTATCATCAACAATAAGTAATTACTAATAAAATGATATATGGCGCAAATAGATCATTTTAAAATATATAATCAAACTATTTGTTATATACTGTCTGGCTCCACAAATATACGACAAAGCATTTGTATTTTTTCGTCTACCTCACTCTCCTATTTGTTGCAAAAAGGATAATTATTCAGCGCAGAACCTAATTATTTATTCTCTTGAACTCTTATATAAAAGTACCTGATATTTGGTACCAAGAAGTAAGTGACATACGATCGGATTTTACTTGATTAAATGGATAACTAAGGGTAGCGTAGTCGCTGGCTACTGCGGAATATTTTTACTCGATTTCGATGAATTTTAGAAAAAAGACTTCCTATCCAAATGACAGGAAATATACTTACATTAATTCACAAAATAACCTTCTCAAAAACTGTACGTACAATCGAGAGGGGCCCTTAATTTCACAAGAAAATAAAAAAAAAGTTATTGCTCCCTGCCCAATGTTGACAATTTCTTACTTAAGGAATGTGACAATGACATTCCACATAATTCTAAAACCTGGCAGTACTCTCGCATAAGATAGTGGTTAAATACCTCCTAAAAACATATTGACATCCGCTTAGTAGACAGAAACCGAACTGAACTGAAATTTTAAAGAAATGGAATTTTCCATGAACAACTAACAATGAACTATTTACTTAGTTTGATATCTCTGAGTACCATTCATAATTATTAATCGTAATAAACATAAATGTCGTACTGCAATTTTATTTTAAAATATTATTTAAAACAGTGTAATAATTTGCAAGCTTCAGATGGTGGCATAAAGGTCATAACTGAAATGAATTGTTGAATTACTAATAATCTACCTTCAGATGGCAATTAATTAGTGCGATTAAGCAGATACGTAAGATGTTTGTAATTAAAACTTGGAGATCTTCTCTTCTTACCCCATACCAAACAAATAAATTATTCAGTGAGAAATTTAAATATTTAACAGGATAAATCGCCAGAACTTTATGTACTTAACAGAGACGATGATCCCAGAGCGGAAGAGAAGATTTTCCGGTGTGCGGTAGAAACGAGGAACCTAGTGTACTTGGAAATAAACGATGAAAAAATTGTAAAAATCTAAAAAATGCGTAGAAAGATTAAATTTAAAAGCAACATTACAGAGGACGAAATGATTCTGGCTCGTTAATTGAGTTTTTAGTCTTGATGTAGGGTTTTAATTATGGCTGAGTTTTATTAGAGTTAATTAATTTCAGACACTTTTATTGCGACCTTTTTCCTGATATTTTAATTTAGTAACTATTTTTGCTTTTCTGGCGTTTCTTTCTTCTTCTTGACTCGCCTGGCCTCGCCTCGCCTCGACTATTTTACAGAGAACATTTCTCACTTGAATTAAAGGGCTGAACGGGAAACTTTTTATGTTTTCTTTGCCGCGACTGAGAATTGGAATTATGTGACGGAATATCACGATCCGTGAAGGCAACTTTATTTATGTAACTAATTTCAATTGAAACTTTAATTTTGATGGAGGAAATGGCAAATCTGGTTTAAGCACCACTCATTCATTCATTTTGAATACCATTAACTTTTTCGAACGGACGCAGTTCTTAAAAGCGTTCGAGTAAACTTAGCATTCGGAGATTAAAGTAGAAACAACGTCTTGAAATAACAATTTCAAAATGCAAATTGTGCCGCATGTTGGCAAAATTGAATGAAAGTGTATGCATTTCAAATACTTATTTTTCATGTTTTGTATTTAGTTTGTGCTGCATGCAAACATTTGCATGTTTCTAACTAGTTATTTAGTTTAGCAGTTAATTTTTGACTAAATGAAATATACGTTTCAGCAGCGAACAATGTAATTTTGTATGTCTTGGTTTACTTTATAAACAAACTTAAGATTAAACTGCATTGCTTTAGCGAGCTATACCACACAAAACTGTACACTAAGTAAAACAGTGTAACTTGCTTTTACGTTAATTCATTTTGTCACAGGAATTGTACATTGCATTCCTAAATTGTTTCTTATTAAATATAGTTCATTTAAAAACAAATATATATATTCTACATCAATATGTAATTTTCACAACAGTAAAAGATGGTTTACATTTAAAGGTATTTTTGTTATTTTATCTGCTATACCACAGATAATAGTTGTACGTGAGATTCGTAGCATAGTTTGAGAATGCTTGATTCATGTCCGTTCCATTACCAGTGAAAAACCGCTTGGTCAACATTCACTTTCTCAAACCTAGAGTGTAGATCAGCCTCAACAGGGCAGCAACACCGACAAATGATGTTCACGTTAATTGATGTACCTAATCGGCGGCGAAATTTCACCCCCTCCCTCTTGGTTCGCGTCCCTCGTTCCTACGACCGGAAACTCGCCGCCACCGCCCACGGATCCCATTACAGCGCCACGACCGATAGCCGAACTAGGAAATTACATTGGTGTACCATACTGTGGTATGACGTACCCTTTTCAATATCGATGGACAAACAAATAGATATTGTGACGTCAATTATTTGTCGTGGAAGTGATGGATATTTTATCCGGTTGAAAATAAATAGCTACGGTACTTTAGAAATTAGAGAATTATTGTGAAGACATAAACTAATAACTTTAGAGCAAAAATAAATACACATGGCTTATAAAGTACGGAGAGGGACATAAATGTCGGATAGGTAAAATAAAATTAGTAGGGGGTATGTGGTGGGAGGGAATGAAAATTATATTTTCTTAAATGGAAAGGGGTAATTTTTCATTAGAATGGATAGCCTGAAACATTCCCTTTTCAATGACATAGCGTGTTCCTATACCAAAAATTTTAATTACGATCACAAAGAAACATTAACATTTTTAATATGAAAAATGAAACTTTAGGTAGGCCGTTGGACAAAACAAGTTATTGTTTTCTTTTTTATTGATACGGCTGTAAACAAAAGTTTTACATTGAAAACAATAGTAAATAAATTGATGACAGGAGTATCAATAGTAAAAACAATAACTTTTTTTTTTAACGGCCTACCTAAGGTTTTAATTTTCATATTAAAAATGTTAATGTTGCTTTGAACTTTGTGAGCTTAATTTAAATTTTAAGTAAAGGAACATATTATATCGTTGAAAAGGGACTTCGATCTATCCAATCTAATAAAAAAGTGCCAGTCTCTATTTAAGAAAATATAACTTCCATTCCCCTCCTCACATCCCTCTAATAATTTCATTTTACCAACCTTACAATTATGTCCCCTTTCCTGCTGCATAAGCCTGTTTATTTATTGTTTCTCTAATATTATTTGTTAGACAGCAAAATTAATTGGTTGCTTTAACCCTAAATGAGAATAAACATAATTTCCTCTGTTTTCAATTCTTTTTAAACCGATCTGCCGAGTTTTCATACATATTATTCTCATTAGACCCTATGCGAGGCAAAAGTCACGTTTTTAATAGCAAACAAATAATACACCGTCGCATCCAGTATTAATCTTTTACTACTTCCGTTTCTTTTGACATAGATCATTACTAGAAGAACGAACTCTTTGATACAAGAAACTCTACACAGCACAACAGCTTGCAGTGGATGTGATGATGAGCAGCGCATTTAACAAATAATAGAAACATGTGCACTTTTCGGGAGACTTTTTTATGGTGCAAGACTTTTTTATATCTTTTCTTTGTACGTAGCGGTGTTGTGAAGCGCCTGAGTTCGTGTATTCATTGGTTTCTTTCTCTCGTTCTTATATCTTTCTTTTATACCCTCGTTCGTTCTCTTTCTTTTGGAATAACACCTCGGGGAACCATAGCGTCGGAGCGGTCAAGCCACGAAATACTCGTTTCGCCATTAGCCTCGCGAGAAGGCGAGCAAGGATCGAGCTCTTCTGAAACACGCGCGAAACCCAACCCTGAAAACTTACACATCTACGCACACCCTCACACGTGCGTAATGATTCCCACGTTCAGAATGCATAGGCCGCCGTTTATGCGATTGAATTTTTACCGCCACTTGTTTAAAAATCAATGGCCCGAATTCATATCGTACCGATAACTTATTCATAAAGGCTACGATGAATTTACCTTTGCTCTTTCTTGTAATCAGATAACGTGATGTTGTTTCCTGCGTTTGCATAATTTTAAATGCGGAATGGGTTTTATTTTTAGGAAGTTTGCGTTTGTTTCTTGGAATAGAACTCGGGGTAAATATGGAATAAATTGTGAATTAAGCAATGAAATTTTTATTACCATGAAAATTTATGCCTCGACATTTTTGTGATAGGAAGCTAGTAAAATATAATTACAGAATTATAATAAAAGTAAATGCAATGATTAGATCGGCCGATTTTACAAACCATAAGAAAGTCGCGTTATAACGTATCATTCAATCATGTCCTCTACACCTTTCCTAAGTGTGACAGCAAGGCACTTAAAGATTTTAGTGGAAGGTCTTTTTAGATAGAAGAAAAACCTGAAATTTAAAAAAAAATCTTTCACCTTATATGGTGTAACAGCTGTAGTATTTGAACGTGGCCAAATAGATAAGATATACCTGTATTCGTATGTCAGATAAAAATATTTTTTAAAATTAAATCTATTTTTGAACGAGTTTTAATATTTGTAAAAAATTTGTATTATATACTTATATTTATAACACTTTCAAATAGTAAATTTATAACATATTTTGTGTGTACCAGCTCTGCAGTTCCAAATGTGAGTGAAAAAGTGAATGCGATCGAAGTCGCAGCAAATCAGCAGAACATTTTATTTTCAAACGCATAAATAACATATTCTCAATCCACTTATCTTTATCAGTGGCCCATCTGACAACAACTACCTCTTAACGCTAGTAGAACGACCTTTCGACGAAACACAAGACAAAGCGAGAATAGAAAAAAACACTGATTGGTAATTCAGTTGTCATTTGTCACCTCGGGCGGGTAATTTTTTCTGGGTAAGCGTGGTCCCGTTCCTTGCTGGATCACCTGGCAGTTCCCGCGGGACGCTATCCAGACATTACCAACCCACGACGCTACGGCCCAGGTGGGATAAGACGGTATTAGCACTGGAGACTTGTGTAGATTGCAATTCTGGCAACGGCGCCATCTCAGGATAGATGAGAGGGACTGGACCAGTGTCGTGCGATGGGAAATACCAGGGAGATGAAGTACAAAGGAAAGATTATTTTGTCTAGATCGCCAGATAAAAAGTAACTAAGTGACTAAATGATAAATATTTTAAATAATTACAGTACTTTTTATATTTTCTACACAATGAACTCCTGATTTTATGCCGTAAATTCGATCCCTTGTTCTCGCAGTATTATAACTAATATGAATGCATTTTAGTCTTATGCCAAAGATGAATGAAACTACATCGAAACTTATTCAGATCTTTCCTTTATTATTTATGTAAAAGTATATTATACACCAAGGAAGGGAAGACAATAATTATTGTCCTAGTGCTGGTCAATAATTATTTTCTTATGTACTATTTTTTACTACTAACTCATTAATCCTATTCAACAAAATTATATTATTAATAATATAAGTATTTAGGTATAGTTAAAAGTTAAGCAAACAGAAATAAATATATTTTTAACATTGATTTCATCATCTGACATTTTATTTTGGTAACTGGGAATAATTTTTGAAATGATACGGAAAATTGTACTCCTTCGAAATTTATAGAAGCGGAATAAAATGTGCAGTTTAATGCATTGTTGTATGTAAAATCTAAACAGATATAATAGAAAATAGATCATTTCAAAATATCAACACGCATGAACCAATTGTTGACTGCTGCAAAAAGTGCCGTATACCCACCCATCCATCTTTGTCTATATGACAGTTTTGTCTCTGCTATAGTGTTTGATATTTGATTGAGATTCTAAAAGTTATATTATAATAGTTAGGACGGGTTCAAGTTGTTGAGTACCGGCTTGTAAAAATATTTCAAAGAAGAACAGAAATATTTCCTTTTATTCTTTAACAATATTAGTATAAGAAAAAAATGGATTCGTCGCATTAATAAAAAGTTATGGGAATCAAAAAAATATGATACAATTTGTGGAGTGCATTTTAATATAGTATCGAAGAAAGTCATCAAACGATAATTCACCTGAATTAATATTTCCCTGATAGCCGATTGTTTTGCGATGAAACATTTATTTTTTTTTATACTGATGAGGTCACCTGGATGGTTCTTAGCTACAGTTGGACCTGTTGTCGAGATCCAGATTTTTTTTATCTTCAAAATCGGTCAAGCCGTTGCCTAAGAGAAGAATTACGAACACCGGAATTTCAGCAAGGTGTGTGTCAGTACAACGTCTGCCTACCGGGTCCGCTGGCTAGTGTATATGTTACGTTTATAGACCGAAAATACTCATTAAGCGAAGAAACAGCTCACAGCGCTTTGTGGTCACTGTAAAACATCTACATCGTGAAATTCGTGTTATGACTCTTATGAAAACGCTCACGACGCGTTGTGGCAATCACAGGAAAAGCAAATGACGAAATTCGTGTCGTGGCTATCATGCTATACGACCACAACGCATTGCAGCAATGAAGAAAAACCATGACGCGTATGGAAGTTTTTTATGACAATTTAAAATTCTTTCAAGTAATAAATATATTTAACATAAACATAAATGTTTCTGTAGACTTAATTTATCACATTCTCTTTCAACATTTATGCTGTTCTTTCTGAATCAGAGTTTACAAGTTACATTTACACCAAACCCTTCATTCCACAGGTAACGTGTACATATCCATGACAATCTGAGCAATTGTGAGCTCCTGTCGTCTCATTTTCACAAATAGGATATAACTTCAAACTTTCAGCTTTTCCTAAATCAATTAATATATTGACCGATTCCTGTATTTTTTCATCATTGTCTATCTTCCTTGATTCTTCTATGACTTCAGTAATATCTTCCACGTTTGAATTGTGTAAATTGTCAACTTTATTTAACTGTTCGTCATTTTCTACATTCTTCTCCAATTCTTGGATATCAGTTTTGACGGAAGATAGAGCCAATTCTTGTAAATCTTCTTCAGTTTTTATGGAAGTATACCATCACTAGAAATAGATGAACCTGCTAGACCTATATTTTGTGGTGATCCAAACATAGCTTCGTAAGGACTTGCCGTCGTGATATGGTTACACCATCTAGTGCTCAGAACGCGTCATGGCTTTTTTTCATTGCCACAATTCGTTGTGATCGTATAACATGATATTCACGATACGAATTTCGTGATATGGTTTTTCTGTGATTGCCACAACGCGTCGTGAGCGTTTTCATAAGAGCCATAACACGAATTTCGCGATGTGGATGTTTTACAGTGACCACAACACGTGAGCTGTTTTTTTTTTTTTCGCTCAATGAACATTTTATGTCTTTGAGCGTAACATATATTTATATAAAAAGAATCATATTAAAATAATTTGCAAATGATTGTTGAATAATACTCGTATATTACACTTATTTCGCTTTTAATTTATGTTTTCATTTGAATCATGAACATTTTAAACACCTTATTTTTTAATTCATGATGACAGATCTCAAATGCGGCCGTTTACGACATTATATTTGTAGTTCGAAACTTAAATGTAGAAGACGCGCACATTTTTGTAATGGTTTATTGAAAGTTTATACTAGTTTTTCAATGTGTTCCTAGAATTTTTCCAAATTTAAGTACATAAGTTACAAGGTTACGGACCACAATTTCAACATTGAAATCGAACATTTCGCTAAAAATAAATAGAGACATTTCAAAAAAAATTGCTTACATTAAAGCGTCCAATAATTAATAATTTTCTTCAGGTTATTGTTTTAAAACTCTTTTTAGAAAGTGATCTTTTGTCAATAACAATCCATGATTAACCTCTTACATTTTTTATGAAGTAAATTCAAGTTGCTAGAATTGTAGAAAAAAACATAAGTAAGAGGGCTATGTTTTTCACTTGATAACGTGAATATCGCTTGAAAAATCCTACGATCCTTATATTTTACTAATCGCAGTAAAATGTTTCAGAAAAACTGTTTATGTCTTGCGGTTTTAGAGAATCCAGTGCAAAAATAAAAATACGCTTTGTTAAATTTAATTTCCAACATTCTGGACATATTAATTGCACGAAAATTCCGCACAACTCCACATACATCTTAAACACAATTAGCAAACAAACACTTAACCCAACAAAACACCCATTTAACCTGTAATCTAACTAACTAAAAGTACATCTGACTTTCGGTAACCTACATACCTGTGGGACGGTAACAGTAAGTATTGCCCCGCAAAGCTGCTGCAGGTATAGGTTGAGTTTTGGAGCAATTCGTCGGGCAGTTCGCCACTCGGTCAGCCGTCCCAGTTGCGGTCAGATGATTAACTCATGTGGAACCAAGTTTACAAACGGGTGGCGAGCGGACGAGCGGCGCATTCACCCCGGCAAGAAGCAGTCTACAATCGGAGCGTAAAACACAAGAATTGGTTTACCGCACTCGGCAAAACGACTACAAATACCGCGAGAAACATTTGCGACTGCCAGAGTGCCAACACAATGCGGCGAGGGTGATGCCGGACCCCCACTTTGTTTAGCAACAAAATAATCATTGTTTTGGAGGGTTAACTTTCCTAAATCGTAACAATGCTCCTGCTTTTTAATTCTTATAAAAAATACTGCTAATAAATATTTTATGAATCATTTGTGTTATTGATTGTTTAATAAAGGTTTCGATATCCAGTGAAATCAAATTATTGATACATATACAATATGCATAATACACATTCAGCCTTATTCTCGTAACCATTGATAATCGAGCAAAAATTGTTGAGCGAACAATATTGCTAACCGAACAAAAAATTGCTAAAATAGTATTCTGGTGACCAAAATACATTGTTTGCCTAACAACACATTTCTAGAATATATTGTTCAGTTTCCGTGGTGAAATAGTTGCCGGAACTACTTCAACAATTATTGTTGTAAAACATCAAAATGGCAAATCCCGCATTTTTATTACTGGCGGCAGCAATTGAAGATGAAGAAGAAAGGTTAATATTTTATAATTAATAATAATCTATTTTCTATACTATAAATAATTTAATGGGCGCATAAACCATAAACGAAATATGAGCAATTTATATCAAAATCGTGTAACACTTATAGAATAATTAGTAGTAAAGTATGTTTTTTCTTTCAAATATTTTGCAGTAAAGCGATATAACGAATTGAACATATTTTGACGTCACAGGTACTTGCATTGGCCAGAAATATGAAAATTGCAAATCGCGCGTCTGCTGCTGCGCCCAACGCCTATTGTGGGCTAAAATAGGACTACGAAATGTCATTTCATATTTTTGTTTGTTGGTATTTAAGATTAAATTTGTTGGGCTTCTATTACTTGCTTTATAATTTCACTGTTTTATTGTGCTGTGTTGGAAATCTATTGATTAAAATTGTGTGTTGAGGTTAGGTTACATCACTACTAACGCCACTGTCCTCAAACTTTTGTTGTTATTTACTCGAAAATCAAGTAAAATACTCTTAAAGTTGTCAAAGGAATTTTGTCTTAGATTATATTAAGTTTAATTGTTGTAAATTAAGACTTATAATATAAAAATATTATTTTTATATTAAAAAATATATAATATCTACTATCATGGAAAATCGTAGTCTTAGTGCCACTGGAGTAATACCTGTGACGTCACACAACGTCACAGAAACTTTGAAAAATCATATCTCGGGTAATACATGAAATTTTCACATCGGGTTTTCACTGATCGTCATATATTTTAATAAAGTTTCATAAAAATTTTTTTAAAAAAATTGGTTTATGGGCCCATTTCAGACATGAGCTAATGATTTTGCGACGAGAAATACGTGACGGTAGTGATCCCTTGAGCATGCCGGAAGATATTTTTCGTGGAATCTATAGATTGTCATGGGAACTTGCTCATGATTGGATTTAGCTCATTTACCATTATATCATAAATATTATTAATTTCATGTGGACCCATTCCTGGATCCATTTTTCCGGTCCTAAGAATTTTGTTTTCTTTTAAATATCTAATATATATTCCATACTGCATGAGACTAGTTTTCGGTCCTCTTTTATCTGACTTATCCATGTATATTGTGTAAATATAACACTAAAAGATTATTATCAAACCGCAGCACTGAACACTGAATGTCAAATTATTTTAGGTTATATTCATCTCATAAGTGTCCACTACACACTAACAAAAAAATCACTAGAAATTCCCTAAATATACAGAGGTTGATATCATTCCGTACGAATATCGCATCGAAGTCGGTAACAATATTGTTGAGAATATAATATTGTTGACGAATAATAACAATAGTCGCACGTGAATATCAAACTCTAACAATATTGTTATTGTTATTGTTGACACTTTTGTTAATTGAACAATATTGTTGGAATATCATATGTCACGAGAATAAGGCTGATTATCATAATACAATTTTACTCATTTTTGCACATAGAAGAAGGACTACTGAAGAAATTATTGTATCATGAATATATCTGTTGTCAAGTATAGAATTTGTTTTTTAGTATAAATTTCTACAGATTGATATATTGCTAGGGAAATAAACATATCCCTGATTTACATGGTTCGTTATACGATATTGAAAATCTCGGATTTTCGAAAATCAATCTGCACCAGTTATTCATAGCAAAAAAAAACATTTGCACACAAAAACGTTAAAAGAAAACGAAAATTTGGTAATTATTGTGTATAAAATGTTCCTATTATTGAACGGCCTCTCAGATTTTAACGTGACGTTAATAAATGTTTTACTCAACCAAGTATTAAGCACAATTGTTAGCCACGGATATCATTACCAAACTCTACTGAGTGATGAAAATTTCATCCCACAACTAAAGAAAATAAAATATTAATGTTTTTTGAAAATGACGATGTTAATTCAACCTTTGGTATGATTTTTTTTTCTTAAGCGGTCTCAACTGCTGAGGTTATATGCCGCATCGGTAACTCGTTTTCGGTGGTGTGACAACGACATGCAGTGTTTGCTGGTATGGGTTTTTGAAAAGCGGTCATCCATCCAACTAGTGACCGCGGGCAGGTGCGCTTAATTTGCATTATCGAGTGAACCGGCTTCAACGCTACTTGCCATGACCGTTGCCCGTATGATTTTTAAAGAATTAGATATACCTTGTTTCTGAAAAATGAATTACTTATAGCTTAATGGGGTTATTAGCTCCTTGATAACGTAGTTCATAAGATAATCAATTCGTAACCTACAATCGGCAGTTTGTTTCCGTTTGGACTTTACCCCTATGCTGCTATGCAGCATAACATATCAAATTTTGTAGAATTTATAGTATGAGATTTTGTTACGTTTTCAAATCATAAATGGAAGAAGAAGATTGTTCGAAGAATGTTCAGAGAGACCAAGTGCGATATTTAATATTGTTTTGACATTGATTTGTCAATTGGCAAATTATAATTTTGCGAGATCGTACTCTTAGTTTGAAAATGGATGATGATATTGTAAAAGTAGTTAATGCATTATTATGTATATTTTTAGTTTCCCTTAGTCTATTTTATACAAAATATAATAAATGTAAGAAACACATGAAAAAAAATTCATCCATTACCTCGTGATATAACCTGCAATTTGAAATCAAACATAAACAGCTGCGAATCGTCGCTAGGCATCCTAGATTTTCCGATAAATAAAATTTGGTCTTTTCTTACATGTTATGTTATGTAAAAGAACTATAAGTGCTCTAACGTACTTGCGTGTATTTATAATTCCACTGTGCTATGCTATGTAAACTATAAATCTTGCTTTAGACTATGATCATATTTTCTTTTTGTTCGTTTTGCAAGAGAAATAATGGAATTTAAGGTTGAATAAGCATTGCTTTTTTATAGTGATAATTAAGAAATTGAAATGAAGTACATTAATGTATAACGTTTTAACTGTCAAAAATCTTAAGATTGTTATGAATTGTGATTTAAGTGACAATAAATGGTATATTATTCACTATGCACATGAAGAAGATATATAAATAAAATAATTGCGTGGTGAAAGTTCAGTTATTTATTATAAATAAACACTTAAAAAATAACACGTAAAGACAATGTTATACATTTTTTTGTTATTATGTTGATGCATTTTTTATAATGTATTAAATCCGATTAATTCGTTTACAGAACTAGCAAAATGTAATGTAAATACTAATTTAGAGACAGAATTACTTATCTACAAAAGTTATTTCAAATATTTTCGTCTAAAATTAACAATTAACTTGTCACTGATGTTAAACGACTATGGCCAGGTTTTAATGTTACATTATGTAAGTATAGCTGTAACTGTTTAGTAATATTAATAAAATATTATAATTCCGTTAAGTGAGTTTGTAGTATTTATTTATTTATTATAATATTTAAACAAGGATTGAAAATGATATTTATTCGTAAAACAATGATAAAGGAATATAATAAGAGTTAAAGTATATGTTGCTTCGTAAGTGAAAGTAAATTGTTATCATAGAGACCATAACTTCTATTGCCTTGTTAGTTACATACACATAAGTATGCTGTCTGTGTGACTATGTGCGCGTTTGTGTAAGTGTGTAGGGTAGAGGAATGTTGGGTTTGGGAACACGCAAAAGACAATCTTGTTATCCCGCACAAGAGATCTTGACATTAGGCGGGCCTTTGATGTGGTACCAGCAGTTAATTACCGCGCACAATGATGTTTGATATAGTTTTAATAGGTGAATATTTCAAGCGAATTTAATAACCGAGTTTCTTGTTATTCATTGTACGTGAGTTGCTTTTAGATACATAAGAAAACGAATTGAAAATTCTGCGTTGTATGAATAATTAAATTTAAAAAGTTATACCCGATTTTTTGCGGGAAACATCAGTAATATTATATTGAAATATACGGAGAAAAAATCGCGTTCATCGCGTGACGTTTCAGAAAAAACAAAATTGATATTTTTTTCGGAAACTTATATGGAAGTGTGTATTTCATTCGTTTTATCTATAGAACTAAAATGGTATTGACCTGTAATTTGTTTTATAAAACACATTGTTTTTAATATCAGAGAATTACAATTGAATGAGGCTGTAAGAATAATAGATATTAGGAAAAGACTGCATTCAGTTTTGCGCTAGCTTCTATCACATTAAATTTGTTGATTTTGTAACAAAGTTTGCGTAGCTCTGATTTAGTAGAGACACTCGTGTTATATTGCGGTTCTCAGTTCTGTGCTAAATTCTCGTTTCGAGAATTGTTAACATGTGCAACTTCCTGCTGATCCACGCGTTAAAGTTTTCATTGTGGCAGACATCGGTTCCTCCTAATGTACTTACCAAGTGTCGTATTGCACGATGTGCACTCAGCTCTATACCCATGCGTGACATTTCTAAATACCAGCGGCTTCCGAACGCCAAGTGAAGAAATTCTAAACGTGCCAGTTTGTTGCGCGTCAAGATATTATTTAAGAGTTTAATTAGATGGAATGGCTATTTAATTGTTTCTTAATGAATGGAAGTTTTAATGATGGCGGGCGAGTGTATTTCGTTAACCTCGTTTTTTCGATACTTAATGTGTTTTATCACTATAATTTTAATGAAATATGGATAATTAAGATATTTATTTTATTAATTATGGTGCTACGGTTGACTGGTCAATCAATATATTAGCTATAAAAATGACTAAGTTTCCTTATATAGAACTTCAAAGTCTGTGTACAAAAATCAAATATAATATATAACATTTGTAATCCTGCTCGTGTCACATTTTCCTGAACCAATTTCACTTCCCATTTCAATGACAACAAAAACTAGTTGAATTCAGACGACATGCGAAAAGTTGTGGAAGCTGCTGTCAAGATACTAATTTAATATAAAAATAGGAGAACGAAGGGCAAAGCGAATGTGTTTAGCGCCATCTGGGGCAACCGTTTGACAGACCTCCCCTAACGGTCGTTGTTACGAACGTCAACTGTCAAACTCCAGTTTGGACGGTATCGGAAAGATTTTTCCGTTGGTTCTCTTTGAGAAATGAAATCTGAACACTGGAAGTGTAAATGTGTGGATGTGTGGCCCTCAGTGGATTATCTGCGAAGCAAACTTTAGGTAAAGTGTTGCCACGTGTCAGGGTGACAGCGAAGCGCTGCTAACAGCGCGATGCGTCAACAATGTGACTAGAGTTATTTATCGTTTTTCTTTGAAAAGTTCCTGAAACGAAATTTATTTATAAAGTGAGATGTTTCGCAGATTTTCTAAACTCTATAAATTTTAAAAATAGTTCTTTTATTATCTGACAAACTGGAAAATAAATTTTTTAACCTGAAATATTTATATGGTGGTGAAGGATTTCTAAATTTGGATTAAAATTATTTTCTGCTTCTGTAATATTATTATAGCCCGTGGATATACGCCAATTGCGGATACGTATCGGATGCGGATTATTTTCTTACGAATACGAATTGAATGCTGTTCACATGATAAATAAATAAAAATATCATCACGTCTTTTATCCATTTTGGGTGTAGCACTGTGCTCTCGCTGATTTTGGTAAGTGTAAAGTCACGGCCCTCAAGGATGTTGCAGGCTGGGTAACCTCTGGTGTTCAGTTAAAATCGGAATAAAAGCAGATAATTAACTCATTTTTTTAAGTACGATAATAGCATATTCTATATCAAGCGTCGGCAACCTTTTTTGACTGCGGGTTAAAGACAACCAATATGTGACAATTAAATAGACCTTGCGGGTCAGTAAAAAAATTAAAATATTATAAAACAAAGTATATACAAATGCTAACACAACTATTGCTAAATGTTTGAAGATTGGATGTGATTTTTCTGTTATTTGCCGAACTCAAGTGGGTCACTCGAAATTATGAAATGGGTCATTCGATTACCCGTGGATCATAGGTTGCCGACACCTTTTCTATATTTTACTAAAGGAAAACTTTTTTGGCAATAGTTGTTCAATCTTGTCCGGAAGCTGGTTTATTCTTCGAAACAATGAATTTCTTATGGGTGCCTAAGCACATGCCCCCCCCCCCCCCCCCCCCCCGTTTCTTTCTTTGAATGCTGACCGTTTTCGGAAGCAGATAATCGGTCCAATTCACTAACGAAGTTGTTACGTAGCAACTTGCAAACGGAAGCAAAATCGTATCAAAATTTCATGTTTAATGGAGAGTATTTCATTAGTTGTCAAGAAACGATTAATTTTTGTCACAATTAGCAAGTTGTTATGCTAGCAAGGTTTTAAAGAATAGGCCCAATTGTAATATTTATTCTTTCTAATTCACCACTGCATATATTGTATGCAATACTGCGAATAATAAATGTTGCTGTTTAATATTTCATTTTCATAAAAATATCTATGAAATCTAAAAAAAAAATTTGTTTATAAAACTTGCAGATGTGGATTGGTTTCGGATAGTCGATGATATATGCGGATGTAAAAATTTTAAATTTAAACGAAAAACGGAAAAATGTGCTCGCAGAGTAGGTACTTTGAATATTACATCCTTACTAACAAGATACGCTGTACTTCTAATTCAATTAATATTAATTTACAAATATAAATTTAATCTATGTGTGTACAAATGCGGAGAATGTGAATATTTTTACAATCTTTCAATTATATCAATACGAATCACGTCAAAATTACTTTTAAAGTACCTTCGTAAGGATTCTTAGCAATAGATTAAATTTTTAGTTTATAGAATTAAACTAGACGCTGCTCGAATAAAAAAAAATATTAATTTTATATGTATGTATATACGAGTACATATATGAACCCATTATACAATTGTTTCCATATTCTATTACTAATTGAGGCCTTCACAGAAAAAATATTTGTAATATTTTGTAATACTACCTCTAAACACTAGTAATTGAATTCTTGACAGGTGGATCGACCGCAATTCTAATATATTAAATAATACTAAAGATAGTGATTAAATGTAATAATTGAAAACTTAGAATTATGCAAAACATTAATTTTAACTGAAAAATAAGAATCTGTAGTTTTCTTGTATAGGATCCATTCTGTTTGTGTAAAGAGTAAACTTTCAATTAGGTTATTAAAAAAATGAATGGAACACTTCTATACAACAACTCTAAAGATGATTCCCAGTTGGCAATAGATTCAAGTCCCTAAGTGAGGAAAATCCGTACAATTCAAAAACAGAGATTAAAAGAAAGCTAAAAGAAAAACAAATCCGTTGCAAAGGAAATGTCAAAGTGTAAACGACTGTCAAAGCAGAAGCAACGTATTCCAATATCCCACTGTTATCCTTGACAGCGTATCAGGAGAAGGAACGAATCCTTAACACGCGGGGCCCTCTTCATCATGTCGGAATAAACACGGAACAAGAACAGGCGAACAGAAAAAACAGAAAGTAAGGTGACAATCAAATGCATCCTGTTGTGAACATATGAGTGTGAATATGTGAAACAAAGGGGAATCGCTAAATCAGTATGAAACAGTTGCTTGCAAACATCACAGCAAATTGCGATGCTTTCAGCGAGCTGCTTGCTGGTATTTTGCACCTTTTAGATTTCCCACTTTAAATTCGATTTGTGGAACTGTAGCCTTGGGTTATTTGATGTTTACACTGTTTTTATTGTGCCAATGGAGTTTCGCCCCTTCTGTATTCTAAACATTGCATGTGCTCGATTCAGGTTCGTATAAAAGGGAAAATTGGTGAAATATTGCAGTTATATCAGATCGAACATGGAAAATGTTGTGTTTACAAATTTGTCATCACGCTCTTTGCGCAATTATACGGGTGACAATATGCTAAATTTGAATTTCCAAATTTAAATTTTTTAATGGCTGCACCAAATCACATAAAAATAAATATAGGGCGTGCATTCGAAATTAATTAAAATATTTGTATGTAGCAAATATGCAAATAAATATAAACATTTATATGTAATTTAGTAGAAGAGAACCATGTATAATATTAAAAAATTGAAATGCACACGTATTGAAAATTTAAATATTTTACCCATGGTAAACAAAATTTTAACTGTAAATAACGAATAATGAACTCAATATAAATGCGGTTAAATTAATTGTTGCTTGCAATATATTCTAATAACTTATTGAACATAAAAACGCAGAAAATATTAAATCCTTCCAAGCAAAATAACACTTTGCCTCAAAAGTCAAAATTCAAAATGAAGATAACATAAGAAACAGAACCGAAATCGTTATTAAATCAGGGAGACAATCCTCTCATCAGAGATAGTGATCTGTGCTTCCACCAAAAGACCCAACGCAAGTGCTCCAAAGAGCTCGGCTTCAGAATTGTCGATGCAAATTAAGTTTGCGGCACGGATAGCCCGCGGTGTTCCATCGTTTAAACCGTGTTTTACTACACTAGCACACATCCCGGCGCCCCCGCGCCATCACCCCTAAAACCTTGTTGCCGCTAAGCGAACAATGTGAAGAGAGCACTCTTAACAACACTCATAAATGTTAAATAATGTTCGCGGGCGTATAGATTACAGGTGTGGCGTTTTAAAATACCCTGAATTATTTATTGAACGGTTTTTTCTTCATCGGGAAATGTTAATGGAGTTTTGAAAACTTGTTTAAATATTTAGCGCGTCCATATCTAATAAGGAAAGAGAATTTACTGACGCTTGTAAGGTGATTTAAATACTTGCACCTATAAACGCTCTTGCAAGCGCTATGTGATTATGAGGAATTTGATACATTTTATTTATTTTCTTAAAGAATCTCCTTGTAAAATACTCAAACAGGTATGATCATTTGTCTACTATTTAACGATATGTTTGTAGGTATTACATATATTGTACAGGAATATTTAAAGATAACTAATACAATTTTAATTTGGATGATAATTATTGCTACTAAATTAAGAACTATACTTAATCGTTGAGTTACTACAGTCGCCTTACCACTATTAGTCCAAATTCACGTGAGTTTAATATTTTATAATAATTATATAAAAATCCCAATTTATCCCCAATCGAAACTTTGTAGAACCGAATAATAAAAAATTGTGAAATCATTCTCCAGGAACTTGTAGCTACTAAGCAGTTTAAAAAGTAAATATGAATACAGAAGTAAAGTCGAGGATAAAGTTAGGGCAATCATTATAAAACAAAACAAGCTGTAAATTTTATTATCAAAGTTTTATTAAATAGTTATATCACGAGTGCTACGAATTTAATCGTTTAAATTTAACATCTCTAGCTTATGCAACAAATGTTGCATCAAAAGTGTTTGAGTACATAATAATTTGAAATTTATCTTAAATTATTATGTACAATAACACTTTTTTAAAAGCAAAATTTTTTAAATAAGCAAGATATCAAATTTAATTGATTCAATTCGTCAGCACGAGGGATATATGTCAAGATTATTTCATGAATTCATAGCATAAATTTTCATACTTGCCGATGAAATTGTACTAAAACGTTAATTTTTACACATTTTAAATAAATAAATCAGTACACACATAACAAAAAGCACCATGAAATTTTGTTGTTATATTGTAACTATAGCAAATTGATTGTTTTTATTTTAACTTGTCAAATAAATGTCAAAAATTTGTAAATAAAAATAGCTTGATTTTAATAATTTAGCATGTTTAAAGATATACAATATCAGTAAAGGTAAAAAACATGTAAGTAAGTCAGTAACTAATTATCCGGCTAATTATGTCTTCAAAATGTTCAAAATTTGCATATAAAAGCTAGCTTTAATTTAATCGCGAATAAACAGCATGGTGCTGTTTAATCAGTTATCTAAAATGTTCAACAATGGAAAATGAGACATTCTGATTGGTCAAATTTGTAATGAGTGAATTAAATGATTATAAAAGTATTTAAATCTAATTATACAATTTACTAAATATAAGATACACTGCATTATATTATTCTCTTTCTACTTTTATAAAACTTGGGCTCCTAGATACCAAACACTAGTTACTTTATAATTTTACTGGCAAGAACGTACATTGAATTAAATTAAAAAAAGTTAATTTATTCAAATGTTGGCAATATTTGCAAACGTTTATACATATGTGAACCACGAATATATCGAAAGTTCGCCAAATAGACGAACATACGTAAATGTAAATATTTGCGTACATTTCTCATTAATCTATTCGTTCATTCCCTTAAACATTCACCTAAATTTAGTAATCGTTTGTATGCGTTTAATCGAATGACAAACTTTCCTCTCAAATTTATATAATTCACGAATCGTCTGGTAGAATCCGAATATTTATCTTTCTGAAAAAGAAATAAATAATTCCTAATAGCTCACAGTCGATAAATATAGAAAAAAAAAATATTCTAAAATTGCACTATCTTCATAAAATTATCCCTTTGACATCTCCCTTCCTAACTTCTTTGGTGGACGTAATTTGACGGCTGTTATCTGAAGAGTTCCAAACATAGAAATTGACAAATGGTGTTATATATCTAAACTGTAACCCAAATAGTTATTTTAATTTCATTTATAATAAATAATGGTATTTGAATTCAATTTGATGTTTTCCTGTACTTTCTCTGCTAATTAATTTCCCCTGTAAATAGCTCCGTGGTAACGCGTCGGACTGTGGATCATGAGATCCTCAGTTCGAATCCAACAGCTGACAGTTGCCAATTTAAATTTACCCCTGTGGTTCCCCCTCCACTAACATCTTTGGGGGTTATGATTTATCGACTGGTAACCGCACTTCATAAACAAAAATATATCACTTACCGAGATCTGCGTAAGCAGAGTGCCACACCCACAATGGGTAAAAGGCGTGATGATATATTTATTTATATTTTATTTATTTATTTGTAAACACCCTTTGGTAAGAAATTTTCAAATGTCATTCATTTGCATAACATTATAAAATATTTTTCCGTGTGTAAATAATTATCGCGGAAATTTATTAATTTTATATTTACGTAGAATTATAAATATTAAATAAAGAATATGAAAATTTTAGTTTGAATTAAGAGTTCAAATTAATATTCTCTGCAGTGTCAAAATGATAATATAAAAATATAAATCCTACATATATTTTATGATCTAACGTAACTTTTACCCTTATAAATGTCATAAATTTTAATCACATAGTGGAATAACCTCCAAATGAATATATCCATCCAGCAAAAAGAAACAAAGAGAAGGAAATAAAATATCACAATGACGAATGTATGGCATTGTTCAACGCGAATCCACGCGCAGCAAACGTTAATAAATATTTCGTTTGGGTCAAAAATTCATTAACTTTATCCAATGTATTCTAACCACAAAAATGTGTTCCAATCAATCGATTTACAATTTTTGCGTACACGCGAACATATTCAATCAGGATTCATAACCAATTATCAGTTCCATCGGACCCCTAGTGTCACTCAAATATAGCAAAACCACCAATGGTTGATTTAAATTTATATACTTAATTGATTTTTTTTATTCGGGTTAAATCTGAACGAATTCGTTTCGAAACCTCGTGAAACATTGTTTGAAATTAAATCCTGAAAATTTGTTTCAAATATTTTTTACTTTTGCTAAAATTGGGAATTTTATTTTCTGTAAATGTCAGGAAAATTGATATGTGTTCGATGATTTTGTCGATTGATGCATATTCCCGGACAAAATAAGCTAATGAATATTGCATTACAGGTTTTATTGTTTCATCGGAAAAACAAGTTGTTTAATGGTAATACATTCGTGACATATTTCTCTATAAAATTATCAGTTTGATCGAAGCAAAATACTTGTTAGTATAAAGAATTTTTTATTAGGTTTCTACTAACACTTTGAATAGATTCGAAAAGGAAAACCATGTTATTCTCGAGAAATAGATGCAAGTATAGAAGCATTTCTGTAAGTAGTTAGCAATTAGTTCATATTTTTATATTAAGCATATTGTAACGTTCGTGGGTCACAAAAGTTTTTATTAAAACGAAAATAAATATTATTAATAACAAATAATTAATAATTATTATAATAAAGAGTAAAAGTTAATTAACACTAAATTTAAAGACTAAAATAAAGAATACAAAAACTTATACATTAACACTTATCACTGCTGTAAACAAACACAATTATTTATATAAACTAGCCGAGCGATATTTATTTATGACGATATATTTATGTTCATTTGTTCTTCATAGTAGCTTCGGAGTCTACTGACTGGCTTCCGATGATTCGTCCTTTTATAAATCGCTTCCCTTGTTTCTAGAACTTTCGGGAGTCTTATTTATTGTGGAATGAGTCGACCGGTTCAAACAGATCGGTGCTGCGTCTATTCCACTTATTTATCTACTCGGTGGAGTAAGCGTAAGTTTTAACTTGTCGGTGCCGCTTCCGTACAATATACATTTATATGATAATGTTCACAATAGAAAGAAATGTCCAATTACAATACAGCTTAAACAGTTTTTTTTTTTTATAGTAGAATCCAAACTTCTCTAACAGTTGTATTTTTGTGGATTTTTAAAAGGGAAATAAGTTCAAATTTCACCTATACCCCTATTAATTTATTTGTTTTCCTTAAATTATCTGGAGAACGCTGAATCGATTTAGACAAAATATATTGTAAATTTGTAAATATATATGTTTCCGACTAGGTTATGGTATATGAATGATAGCGCAACATCTTAAAACCAAATAGTTACTATCTTTCTTTGGAATTACTTGACAAATTAAAAAAAACTTAAATATGTATAATCATAAATAAAATAAAAGTAAATAAATATACCAATATGCTTTTTACCCATTATTAGTGTAGCACTCTGCTTTCGCAGATCTCGATAAGTGGAATATTTTTGTTTAATAAGTGAGGTTTCCAGTGGTGAAGTTATTCCCCTCCAAAGGTGCTAGTGGAAAGGAACCACAAGGGTAAAGTTAAAATGGCAACTATTGGCGTTGGAAATCAAACTGAGAACTACTCGAGACAGTCCGATGCATTAGCAGGGAGCTATTTACCCCCAAAATATCATATCATTAATTAAATTAAAACAATAGAATAGCATCAGACACTTTGTCACACGAAAAAAAAAAAATTTGTAACAAACAAATATATTTTTTTAAAAATGTAACACATAAATATAATAAAATGTAAAAAAAATACTGCTTTCTACCACGGTTATATTACCCAAAAATAATTGTTAAAATAAGAATGTTTTTTCGGCGGTACCAGAACAATTATGTACAATTTTGTTTACGTAGAATTTATCTGTAGGAAAGCTACACTTTCGCACTTTTCGCAAACAATCCCTAAGCTTTTTTAATGGAACTTATCTGAATATGAGCTCGCCTTCACGTTCAGCGATGAACAAATAAAGTGGCCCGTTGTTTGGTACAGCTCTATTTGTAACATGAATATATTTCGCGCATGCGCCAAAAAAATTATTTTTTTTTTTGTAAAATTTCAATGTTACCTTGTAACACTTCAGTATTTCCGCGAGGGACTTGTGTATAATAAATCAGTATCCTGTGGCAGAATAAATATATATTCTATTTAAAAATATACGATAAAACTATACCGTAATGTCCTAATCAAAAAAAAAAAAAAAAATATATATATATAGAGAACGAAGTTTATAATTATAAGTTTCATTAAAATGTATAGGGTTTATTAGATTTTAGTCGTAATTAATAATATTCGAAAATTAACAAAAAATAGTAATTTTTTTCGTCTGCTTTATTTTGAAGAACGAAATTATAAATTTAATAATGTATTTCATTTTCATAATTGTCAGGGGAACAATAAACAACTGAAATATCTATTTTATGTCACACATGTGCCAAGTATAAATATGAATTTTTTTTTCATTTATTAAAAATCAAATAATCATAAGAGAAGTCCTATTGCTTGATGACGCTTTGTTGTTACTGGAAACGTCTAGATTCCACAATGGCATAAACCACTGATTTCTATATAACACTGGATTGGGCAGGATCCACTGCGGTGCGTTCCCAATTGAACGCCGCCATTATGGTCAATATTGAGGTTTTGTGATACTTCTATATTTAAACATCTATCTCTCTTGTCTATGGGTATGACCATACTTCGTAGTATGAAAAAAGAGGTGGTGGCGAGCGCAGTGTAGAGAGAGTGAAGGCAGAGCTTCAGATCGCGCACTTTACTTTACAAAAGTGGCACAAAACCTCAATGTCACTCGTTCAATTGGTAAAGCTCTCAGATGGCAGAATATGGCCTATGCCCAATCTAGTGAAATGAGTGGCATAAACACATAGCTACTAAAAATCGAATTTCCTCGCAATACCCTTTGAAATTAGGATTTATTTGCTGTGAATAAGAAAGGCAGCGCTGAAATAGACCGAAAATAATAACTGCCAATGAGAAAGCATTGTAGTATCAGACTTTTTGTGAGATAATAGTTTAACGTATATCTTTTAATTAATTTTAATTCTGTGCAAAACACAGAAAGTGAGTCAAGAATTACATTGGAGTCTGGTACGATTAAACAGAATATAGGTTTAGGGAATTAAAATAAATATTCTAACAAGTTTTAGTTTAAGTGTAAATGCAAGTCATTGAGGAGGCCGTGATTTCAAGGCTAGTAATTGCACCTCATACCCAAAATAAATAGTATACCAAGAACCGCTCTAAGCAGACTATTACACCTAGGATTGGATAGCTAGTAAGTGATGCATTTTTTTTTTGTGAAATACGGTTTTTAGTCGACAAGTAACAGCCACCAAGAATGTAAGTAGAGGGAAACATAAGTATAGAGGTAAAATCAAAGTATAAATGCTATTAGCAGTAGTCGCTTTCCCTGAAATTTTTTAAACGTGGAAATTTGGCCTTCTTGCGGTAAACTCCGCTGGTTCTGGCCGGTTCATTAATAAGGTTAGCCAATAATTTTTTATTTTAATAAATATATTTAATTATTCGGGTTATGTTTTAGTCATTTAAATATTATAACGGATCATTAAAGCGCATTTATCTATCTATTGATTAATAAATATATAAAAATAAAAAGTAATCGGAGTATCATTAATAGCATATGCATAAATATATTACATTAATTGGAATTGGTAGTGTGAAGTTAACTGCGCATAGAGGAAAGTTTGATCCTGCGAATTCATGAACGTTCCATCTATAACTACAACAAATGCACATCTACGGTTTTCTATACTCTATATATGCCGTTCGTCCTAATTTCGAATCTCACACTATCCTAGTTTTAGTTCGTGAGTTAGTCTATTCGAATTCTAGTTCCTGCTAATATTCATTTACAGATGCTGGAAATACGATTTCGATACGGATTAGTTTATTGAAATTAATTTTGCAACGTTGACTCTCGACAAATGCTAGATCCGCTTACAGCCGTTCAGAGTGCCGAAGTAAAGTAACAGGGAGCCCTCCAGCGGTTTCAACACATGTCTAAAGCAATGGGAATTGCTGTATCATACTGAGAACTTGATACTTTTTGTACAGTTAAATAATTATACATCGTTATCACATCAGATATTTATGTGGTGCTTTTGAATTATTGTGCTCCAAATTTAATCAAAAATAAGAGACAGTACATATTGAACCTAGGTACTGTACAAAAATTTAAATCAAGATTCTAATTTATAATGTAACATTTATTACCTCATTCTGGTTTGAAAAATGTATTGCTAGAGATTTGCAGAACCACGGATACAAGAATTTTATGCGGATTATATTTTTGCGCATGTGGATCACATAACAATTAATAAATTTAAATTAAAATGACTTAATTTTGTACTCTCTATATTTTATCAAAGAAAACGTTTTGGCATTGGTTGTGTATTTCTGTCCTGAAGACCAGATGTATTTTACAACTGTCTTTTCTTGAAAAAATTAAATATTTTTAATTTCTTTGTTCATTTACAAT
This sequence comes from Poecilus cupreus, assembly GCA_963942605.1. Lineage (NCBI taxonomy): Eukaryota > Metazoa > Arthropoda > Insecta > Coleoptera > Carabidae > Poecilus > Poecilus cupreus. Next base: position 18,656,359 of record OZ012716.1, on the reverse strand, counting down.
ACAACTTTTGTTTTACTTGCTTTAGCGCAGTTGCTGACGAGCAATCACCAGACTAGTGCGAAGGACCGCTGTCTTAATAGTGAGCTACGAATGAATCACTCAGACCCATATGTGGCCGTTTATCAATGTTATGATATATATTTATTCTTTTAATTCGAGGTGTATCATGAGCAGCGCGAGCCCTGATTGTCAGATTACAAATTGTAAAAGTGAGCTTTCTTACGCCTATAACACACTGGTTGAAGAGCATCAATGAGCATCGATGATCTCTCCGGTGAAACAGTAAACAGTACACAGCCGCCTTTCAAAATTTTTAATTTCATCAATGACGAATAAAGCGAATTTCCCTGTGACAAAAAAAGTTAACCTGAAATGAGACACAAATGATACGATGAAATGAAACACGTTTGTTTCAGTGATGCGCTTCGATGAAAATAGAGAAGCATCAATTATTCGTCGATGACGGGTGCGTTCTGTTATTTCATCGAAGATATGGTAGTTGCGAATACTGGTCAGATTTACAATTTTGTTGATTCAGCGTATGTGCATATGTAGTTTGGGGATGAGATTATTACTATTTCTTCACACACTGACTGTAGATCTAAAGCTGAAGTACCGTCGGCTCATCCACCCGTTTAACATCTGTTCTGTGGGCTTCTGGAACCTTCTCGAAGCTACCAGAATATTCTCGTGCTATAAATTTAATTATTTGGGATTGTAAATGAAAACTAATATGTAAAGATTAATTAATAATATCGCAATTTTTACCTTTATCCTGGTTGTTTTCTCTCCATAAATAATTCGTGTAGCATTACAAGACGGGTTTTAGTAGAATTTTACGCGTAAAAATATATCACTACCGATATTGGTACAAAACAGGTGCCACTTATAGAAATGGTTGGAACAGCGAATTTCTAATTTTCATTTAACATAAATTTAATTTATTTAATAATTTGATTCGGCCCTTTACTTACAGACTGAATGACAAAGCTCAAGAACTAGGAATAGTTATCTTTACCTGATTTATATAAAACGCTCTGAAGATATATTTTTAAAAATGCTACGTTATAACAGCAGATCTTAAAAATCTATTCTGTATCACATTAATAATTTAATTAATTAATATTTTAATGGTGAATCCACAAAAAGTGGTATGAAGAAGTATGAAAATAAAAATATATTTTTTGTTTGTATTTCATTGTAGTAGATTGTAAGTTTATATATAAATGTTCAATGAAAAATAATTTTAAATCAAATATAATTTGATTAGATGATTTTTATAAAAGTATGTAGATAGTCATTATAAAGATTGAAAAAAAAAACACTTTTTTAGGTGACTTGATAGTAAAGTTATTTTCCATTAGGTACACGTCGCTGTAAATACGAGCCCAACTTCATAAAATTTAGAATATATTAGCGAGGTTATTTGCACCTGTAGATTATAACCGGAGTTTTACCTGTGTATATCGCGTGTAAAACCTAAATAGCAAAATGTTACCTGTTTATTGTAGATTTTTATCCCTGTAACTGTTTATATTAGGCTTTTTATTTCACCTAATCGTATGTACAAAAGCATTGTTGTTGTATTTTTTATTGCAAAGAATATAAATTATATTTGGAAACTTAGATTTGCTTTGAGAAGGAAGATGAATTATATGCAGAATTGTCGCAACCAAGCAACGTTAAAAATATAAATTAATTTGTGTGAATTTTTCCTGCATCTGTCATTTGAATTTAAATTGCCGCTGAAGTTGTAACATGAGCGCGATATAATTTCATTATTCTCCCCATTTCTACATGAATGATGCCCAACACGTCGTGAATTCCATGTGGAAAATAAAGATATTAAAACGTGAATTTCATCAAAAGAAAACTGGTTACACACTCGGGCCGTGGAGTAGAGTAGCCGTAGGCAATATTACAATGTGTGATTAAGAGTCGTCCATGGGACGGGATATATTGAAAAAGTTTAATGGAATAAAAACAAAGTCGTCTCTATCGGGCGGAATTAGGGCGAGTGGCGTTCGCTGAGAGCAAGGAAGAGTGTGTGGCAACGAGCGAATGAATGCAATTACATCCTTTGTGCGCGGACTTTATGCTCGGGCCATTGTGTGTTTTTACACTGTCCGGCTCCTCTGAGGGTAGTTTGCCTCATTGTCTCTGTGATCCTCTAGTGCCGCGATTTCCTCTGTTGCGTCAAATAACAAGTGGACCGCGCGGTGAGGTCGGAACAAACCGTCCTTTCCTTCTCCCTTCATGTCTCACTGCCTGCCGCGCCGTCCACGGAATCGTAATGACTTCGTTCAATTGTCTTCCCGGGCCCGGACTCCGGTGCTTGCACGGCCTGTACTCCTCTTCTAGAATGTGTCCACGTACACTGTACTTCTGTTTACTACGTTCCTTCTCTCCACTCTCTGCCAAGTTCAAAGACTTAATTACGAACGAATTTTATTGAGAGCTTGTCCTTCTATAGGACTCCTTACGTTTCTTTTTAAATTTCTAATTTATTGTCTAATTTGCGTAATTTTTAACGACAAATAATAATAAAAAATAACTGCGGTGACCAGTGAAGCTAATTCTCTATAATATCTCTGTTCTTTGCAATTCTATTTTTACTTCTACAGACAATAATTTAAATTAATTATAGTCGATTCCATCAACAGGTAATAGGACTTACTATACTGTGAGTAGATATCATTTAAGATTCAGTATATTCTTATTTCATACTGTACGACATTTGCAGGTATACCGGACTGATTTCAATCCCGTTAATGGGACTTTACAGTATTCATATTTTTACGGTACATTGTCGCTGACAAATAATATTTTAATCAAATTTAATGCCGATCTTGGTGGCGTAGTGGCTATGTCACTAGCCTAGCACGCCAGAATTCATGGGTTTGAATCCCACTACAGAGCATGGTCGTTTGTGTGTTAATCATATAAATTCACAATCATCCACTAAGGATGCGGCATTATAACGAAAGTAATTAATCCGCTTCCCATCTTCATAAAAAAAAAAAATATTCACACTATCTTTTTCTGCATGCATTCTTCAGAAATGATTTTAGAAAAATCAAGAAAACTAAATTGGTTGCTATAAAAATACGACATATTTATATTATAACACGTTATACGCCATACTTCCGATACGGTACTCAATTTGAAATTCCTTATTCGTACAATAAAAACTCATTTACCGGACTTATAACATAATTAACTATTATGCTCGATTGTATTATAATCACTTCTTTACATTGTTTAGCGTCCATAAAGTAGCTCTTTACTGACTAGTCCGATAGGGTAAAAGCAATAAACACGAACAGAAAAAAAGCACACTTCGAAATTATATTATTACATTAATATACCATCATAGGATGGCAATATCAAATGAGCTTCTCATCATAATTTAAATATAATGTCTAATGAAGAAAAATTCGAATAGTTAGTATAATTTTGGTTATAGTTTAAGAAATGTTTATGAAACATTCGAAAATTTATTTCCTGAGTAATCTATGATTTTTCTACAATCTATGTTGCATCTTAGCATTCACGGTATGACATAAACTGACAGTACCTAATGAAAAAATTTTTGACAGAAAATTTTATAAAGTATTTTTACCTCCCGCCTACCTGTAGGTAAGGGAGGTATCGTTTTTGGTCAAAAAATTGGGTAGTGAGTTTTCAATGAATAAGCACGTTTTAAGGTCCCTACAATACGATTTTACTATTTTCGCGATGATGTCTGTATGTATGTATGTATGTATGTATGTATGTATGTGTGTGTGTAGTCTGTGGCAATTTTTTCGTCTCGCATAACTCAAATACTATAATACCAAAAAATACAATTTTCTGAATTATTGCTTCTTATATTTAAATGAAGAGCTGATTAGATTTTGGATAAAATTGGTCAACCGGAAGTAGAAGTTTACTTGAAGCTCTTAACAGTTTTTTGTGAAAAACACGGTTAAATTTCCTTTTTCAACAATTTATATTATTTCCAAAGTTGAAGAATATTTAATTTTACATGTATTTTGATTATACTATTTTTAATAATTTTCATTAGATTTGGAGATAATAAAATATAAAGAAATTAGATTTCACATATCTTGCATTCCTAGTACACCATGGAAACATTTAAAAATTTTAAATTTTTTCTTCGAAAAGTGACACATGTCATTGTGATTGTGAAGCGGTTTTCTTAGTGAAATATATGTCAAAAAAATTCAATAAATATACGAAAGAAAATTTAAATTCTCAAATATACGAGTAAATAGAAAATAAACAAATAAGAAGGTATGTTTTTGTATCAAATACTATTTTGTACTGTTTGAGAGTAGTATTGGGCGGGAGGTTATGTGCTGGCCACATCAGATTTTTTATTTTATAATTTATTCAATTGAATTCTTAACTTTTAATTTTGTTATTAAGTAAATAATAATTCAACCCATCGTAGTAGGTAATCTAAATTCATGTGCTGTATTTTCGTCTTAATTTCCAAGTTTATTGAAAACCTGACAAGACTAAAACAACGCTAAATGCACAATAAGTAACTTCCTCTGGTGTAAATGATTCACCTTTCAATTATCATATATTCATGAGCCGAGATCGGATATGCGCGTGACATAGAGCGAAACAACAAGCTTCCCTGCTCATGCCAGAGCGAGACATCGTTAGCAATTCACTAGAGTACATGGGTTGGCTAGGTGCGCCTTGGTGGCACTTTTGCTCGCCATATTACACATACGTAGCACGCGAACTATTCATCGCAGTTCACGTTCGCGTTGTCCGTTTGCTTTCTCGTCATAGCGATGTTCTAACCTCTGTCGTCTTTCGTGCCGTTTCGCTTTGGTTTAAATGTCACGGTACACGCATCAAGATTTGTTACGCGCGTGTCGAAACGCTTATAAGCAAATGTCAGCAGGAATGAAACGGAAAGGAGACGTGTGATTGAATTATGCACGCAACGTAGCAACAAGATGAAACGGTGAAAGATGTTGATGTTGATGGTAAATTCTAGACATCTAGAGTATTGTGTCATCACTAGAGAGCGGATTATATGTAAAGTGAATTTTTTTTTGTATATCTTTAAATAAAATTAATTTTCTGGGCGAATTACATTGATTAGTGGAAAAGTCAAAACAACGGACTAGCAATCAAATATTTATAAAAAAAACTATGCCGACGTTTTGATGCAACGGCTTCAGGGCTATGTTGAGGTCAAAAAACAATTAAATAACATGGACACATACAAACATATTAAAAACACGTAGAAAAAATCTGAGTCAAGATGTTAAAATATACACAATTACAGTCATATAATAAAATAATGAATAATTATAATTAAAAAGATCTATGTTCAGCTCCAGATTTTGTAAAGTTTTTCTTTTTCAAGCTTACAGCGTGAAAGTGACTTTCATTTATAATTTAGACGGAAAAGTCCAAATCGCAAATTACAGAAATCATATTAAATTTTTTTATAGTCTGGTTCATTGTTTTCAGTTTCTCATTTAAAGTTAAAACGGAATCGTATTACCTCCATAGCGTTGTTCTTGTTTGTTTGTTTGTTAATAATGAAGACGGGCGGTTGGACCCTGTACGATATTACTGAGCTGAACTCAACTCATAAGCATGGACAAGAAGCAGAGACCTTCACATGGCTGGGTTAATAAACAATGACAAAGGGGAACGGACGGGAACACTGGGCAAAGAGGTTGATAATGAAATTGAGAAATGAAAAATTACATCCTTTATCCTGTAATATTTTCCATTTTTTTATGTGTCTCGTGTTCTGAGTTTGTATTTTTTAATATTTTAATTTTGTCGACTGACTGAGATTCTTTATCAAAGTCGCAATAAATTCCCAATGAATATTTATTTAATACTTGGGAGGTAAATATATTAATTTTCAATTATAGTACAAGAAGTCTATTAAGTTTTCTTATTTTTAGTAGTGTAACTTGAACATAGTTATACTTTTACATTCTTATACGTAGTAGTATAAGGTAGTATAGAAATCACGAAAAAACTTGATGGCGAAATTTTTACACAAATATATGTTTTGAAGTCCCCAGAGTCGGATTTGCTCATTGATATGTACAATAACTCAATTACTAAAAAGATACAGTATCGAAACTTCATCATTACAAATTTCGCGACAATGTGACGAACTGAGATGATTTGATTATTACTGCAAAACCGGAAATGGAAGTTTCCTTGATTTGGCGTATTTTATATGATATAATTATTTTAGGTGTCTATTTTAATTCGAATAATTACAGTTGCTATGAGAAAAACTCATTGAATAATCCATTCCATAGGTACAGGGTGGTGACTGACACAATCATAGGCATTTCACATGTTAAATAATACTTATGCAATTTCCTGCTTCCCTAATTATTTTGAAGCAAAATGTATCAAATAAAAATTGAAGAGATTTAAAATCTGCACCTGAATCAGTGAACAAAATGCATTTCACTTCTTTAATAAAGGCTGATAATACATTCAAAATATTAAAAATTCAATTTACATAATGAACCATGTAAATATTTACTTGCTTACTTTGATTGTGAATAACGTTAAATATTTGTTTGAATTTAATTTCATTTTCATAGTTACTCATTATTAAAACTGATTTTTTGACATATTTGAACGTCTCTCTCACCTCTATTAAGTAATATGAAATTTGTTCACTGATTTAGATGCAGATATTATATCTCTTCAACTTTTGTTTCAAATATTTTTCTCTAAAATGATTAGGGAAGCATGGAATCGCATAAGTATTATTTAACTTGCAAAATGTCTATAATCGGCTGTGTCAGTCACCACCTTGTATATCAAACATGTGTCATGTATAATTATTTAACCAATTATATTTTTGAGTATAAGGTAGTCGTACGCGGTCCGCACCAAATTTTTAGTAAAAGAGTTGCAATTCTAAAATGCGAATTTTTGCTTGTGATTCGTACGTATGGGGCACCGTTTGTGTCAAAACGTCAAAAGTAAACGAACATTGATATAGGTAATATTTGATCATTTCTCTATTATGGAGTATTCTACATTAATTAATTAATTCGAATTAATTAATTCCTATGAATTTCAAATTTAAATTTGTTTAATTTAAGTTCGAAAAAAGGTCAAATAATTACAAAGAATAGAATTCTCTTTTAACATTTTATTGACGAAGTGAATTTAATCTCGGGTAAAGTGAGTGGATATAAAAGCATTCTTTGAGTGTATATAGCACCTACAAACAGTAAAGTTTTTTTTTATTTGTAAATCTGTTACATTCACCTCATGAAATTCAGAGTTGTGATCAAAGAAAGTATTACTAAAATGAACATTTTAAAAATTCTATCAACCATTAAGCATACCAATTGGTATAAATAATTCTTGATTAGATAAGTATAAAAACAACAAAATTTAGACTGTTTTGATCCCTAACGAATGGTAAAATATTTCTACACGAGAACAAAGAGTAAAATAAAAAGTTCTGGTGTTAAAATGTGAGACTGCAGACAGACGTTGCAACAACAATGTGACGTGCAAGTGGTCGACATTCACGTTCCGCGATGTTGTCAGATCGCATGCGGAACGAATTCATTTGTTGCAATTTCTAAACGAGAAGAGAGAAATTCTATTGTACCTACAAGTAATTAAAAGTAGATGAAAGTACAACATAGGTACGACATTCAATTATTGGTTCAATTAAAGTGACATGACAGTCTGGGAGTTCTACCACCTAAATTTGGTTTTGCGGTTGTGATGGATGGTATTTCGACATTAGTTCAATTTGTACTTGTATGTGAATCTAAAAATGTACATTGGTTTTCAGACGTTCATGTTCCGAGTGTTTTAGGGTTTGAATGTACTTTATTCATTTGAAAACATATTTAAAAAGTTGATTAAATAATTCTCGGTTTTATTTCACAAAAAAAAAAATTCAAACGAGGGCGTAGAAACCAAAATGTACTACAATAATATAATATCGTTTCCCTCGTTGAACTTAAAAGAATAATGTAAAAGTTTAAGTATAACTAAAAAAAATATTTATTTAATTAACGCAATAAACACTAATAATTACCTACATTTATTTACACAGCAACTATTTATTTTAACCGATTTATTTATCTTCACACGTTGAATATTTATCTACACTCGCTGACATTTCATAATGCACATTTCACCATTAGACCTGTATTCCTTTATAGTCCTGTATGGTTCTGGAATATTCTCGAAATCTCGGAAATCTATGAGAAACGGTACAAACAGCTTCATACTAGTTATGATATTTAATTTTTTTTTGTGATATATTACCAAGAGTAAAATTACTTAAAAACTGCCCGCGGTCAGTAGTTGGATGGGTGAACGCTTTGCGCAAACCTATACCAGTGATCACTGTTTGCCATTGTTAAACCACCGAAAACAAGGAACCGCGGCGGCATATAACCTTAGCAGTTGAGACCACTTTAAAAACAAAAACAACAAAAAATATGTATATCTAATCAACTGTTGAAATAACAAAAAATGAAAGATATATTTTTCCTGTCTAGACAAACGACGAAATTTGCTTCTTTTTCCTGCAAATAACACAACATTTAAAATAGAACAGATATATTGTGTTCTATATTATCTGGTATATCCAATAATTTAGTGTTAATGTACACCTAGCTGCATGCATGTCTGTCTATTTGTAACTTTAACTGCTATAGATAATATGCAAACATAATGGTACTGTAATATAAGCAGAGTAAATAGTTCAACTAAAATCTAAATTTTAAAAATAAGCAATGATGCGCTAGTAACATGCAATAGGTATGAATAGTATTTTTCAGTTCATGTACTGATTAAAAGTACAGATTTAAACCATTCTTATTTCAACCAATCATTTTTACTAGTTTTCAATCGACAATAAGGTACAATACATTTTAATAAAGAATTTAAATACCTAGCTAATAATACAAATAAAGATAAATTATCACTAAATATAGTCTCTAAGTTGGTTTGACAAGGGTCTTTATTTTCCTACGTTTTGACACACGTATATTTGCTATATCGTTTGTAGATTTAATTTTTATGGATTAAATAGCTACATGGTGAAGCGTCGGACTGTGGATCGTGCAATCCTCAGTTCGAATCCCACAGTGGACAGTTGTCAATTTGAATTTACCCCTGTGGTTACCCCTCTATTAACATCTTTGGGGGCTATGATTTGGTGGCTGGTAACCGCACTTCATACGCAAACATATATCACTTACCGAGATCTGCATAAGCCGAGTGCCGTACCCATAATGGGTAAAAGGCGTGATGATATATTTATTTATTTTATTATTTTATTTAATTTTTATAAAATTACAGTCATTTAAGAATGACATGAGTAATATTTTAAATTATTTCGTTTTATATCATGTCATTTCTGTTAACATGTTTTATATAATATTTCTATTTCGTGCACCTCTCCATATATGAATTGAAAAAGATCATACGTCTCTTAGCGCCTTCTGCTCGCTACATACAGTATTCATTGTTTCATATAACTGGAACCTAGCCAAAATGTATTCTTTATTATTGTACTTTATTAATTTGTATATACTTCTTTCTGCGACCACTTAAAAATCTGCTCATTGTATGTTTGTTGTTGTTAGGGAAAATGAGGCACATTGCAAGCATAGTTCGTAATGAATTTGTTTTGTGAGTATTTTAATACAGGTCATGTCATTTTAGTGCAGGTGCCATTGCTAGGATACTTACTTAGAATTGTCAAATATTTCTACATTATAGTAGAAAGGGTGACAAATTTATTATTAAAATATAAATTAATTAGGAAATAATATCGTGGTCGTAGAAAAGTACAGTGTACAACTCGCATGGAATGCCCATTTCATACTCGTATGATTTGCAGCATGAGCCGGAGTACCATTACATGCTTGTTGTAGAATATACTATTAACTATTCCATATTAGATTTTACCATAGATTTATGATACACTGTAAATTATATTTGAATACAAATACTGTTATTGTTCATATTTTATTTCTTCAGTCTCTAAGCTTGCTACAAACGTTTGCGTATCGTAGTTGGCGTAGACGGCAGGATGATGTGTTATACTAGAAATATATAAGTGTGTAGAAGATACCGCCATATACAGTTATACCAAAAAAATTTAAAATAATTATATTATATTTAATATTTTAATTATATTTAATAGGAATGATATTTTCGTCCGTATTATATACAGCATTAGTTGTGTGAATATTAAGGTACATAGGGAACTATTGTTCATTTACACCAACTAGATTTTAATTTCATTTGTCATAAATTATTAATATCGAATTGTGTATTTTGTAATAATTTTATTGATATTTTCTGCGAGTTGGTTATACTTATATAGTTCATATGTAAATAATATCCAAGTGCCGTAATACACAGCAAAATATTTGGGTAAGATATTGGACTCTAAACTACGCTGAAGAGCACATATCAACAAGAAAAAAGAAAAATGCACATTCAATTTTGATAAATGTATTGGCAGCTACTTGTGAATCTAAATGATGGTGTAGTGACTGGCTCAGCCGATAATAGGCATTTTACATGTAAAATAATACTTATGGAATTTCTTACTTCCCTGAACATCTTAAAGAAAAATGTTTTAAATAAAAGTTGAAGAGACTTAATATCTGCATCTAAATCAATGAATAAATTTGATTTTATTTTTAATATCGGCGATAAAGACGTACAAAAATATCCAAATCTTAGTTTTAATAATAAGTAACCATAGAAATGTTTACTTGCTTACTTCGATTATGAATAACGTTAAATATTTGCTTCAATTCAATTCAGATGCTTATACATATTAAATCTCTTCAAATTTTATTTGAAATATTTTTCTTTAAATTGATTAGAGAAGCAGAAATTACATAAGTATTATTTAATATGTAAAATATTCTATGATCGGCTGAGTCAGTCACCACTCTGTATAATAAAGTTTTTCTGTATAACCAAATTCTAAGGAACAATTTAGAAATAATCCAGCGATTCCAAAACAAAGTATTTAGAAGTATTGTCAATGCTCCTTGGCAATTTAGAAACAGTGACCTCCATAGGGATCTGGAAATGGACACCGTTAACCAGACCATTAGCAATTCGCAAGGATTCGTCAACAGCGACTCCTTCATCCCTTCAATGTTCAGGCTATCCAGCTCCTCAATAACACGAATTTGACCCAAAGACTCAAGAGAACTAAACCTTTTAAGCTAATTTAATGTTTGTGTTAATGCAAAAGCAGAGTATAGTGCTGGTGTACAAGTTATTATTAGTGTAAGTTATTAGAACATAAGAGATATTAATGAGTAAATCCTAAGCTTCAAATATTGTAGCAGTAATTTAGGTTTACACAATATTGCTCAAAGATCTTTTTTGATCAGTTTGTACTTAAAAAATATTAAAGGATAAAGAGAAATAGCTCCGTGGTATCGCGTCGGACTGTGAATCGTGAGATCCTCAGTTCGAATCCCACAGCTGACGGTTACCAATTTAAATTTACCCGTGTGCCCCCCCCCCCCATTAACAATTTTAGGGGCTATAATTTGACAGCTGGTACGCCAAAATATACCACTTACCGTGATCTGCGAAATGCGAAAGCAGAGTGCCACACCTATAATGGGCAAAAGGCGTCATGATATATTTATTACATTTTATTTTATTTATTGTGCGTATATTTTGAAACTATACACAAATAACTTTGTTCGAAGAGGGTGGCAACATTGGCTGAAATTCTTATTGGTTATATTATAAAATTCAGTCACTATAGTCGAAACGGGAAGTCTCCACTTGTGTGTGTTTGTAATTTACCGTCCCCGGAAACAGCAGTCAGCCCGCAGGAATCGCCTCCTCGTCTTTCGTCTCTTGTCTCGTCTGCGATGCACGCACACAAACAAACACCTCTACACTTACACGAAGTCTTAATTAAACTTTGTTTCGCGAAGTTTAGGTTCGTGTGTTGTAAGAATTAAATCAAGGAATTATGAGACAAAGGTTTATTTATATGACTTGTGGAATGACTGCTGTAATATTATTGACTGCTGACTGCTGACTGCAGACTGTTTCACCTTATGAACACGATAACTTCTTGGTGGATTATGACACGAGAAATGTATGGGAATGCTTTCTATTATTAGATATACATTTCTCAAATTGTTTAGAATTTGTTAAATAAAATTACTGCCTGTTTATATAAATATTAAATAAAAGTTCTTGAAATATAGTCGCATCAAAATATATGCCTAAAATGGATTAAATTAATTGTTCTTAAAAACTTAGACTGTTGTGGGTTTAATGAATATTTTTTATTTATTTATTTAGAATTATTCTTGCCTCAGGGCTTAGTATCTATAAGACAATATTTATAATAAAGTTACTTCCTTTGATTCGATAAATCCTTTATTCCCCGGTAACCAATGTTTATCTAATTTTAAATATACCGAAGTATTGACAACATTTATATTGCATATGTTTTAGAAGAATTAAACTAATTATTATTAGAACCATAAACCTAAAACTGAATGAATAGTTAAACTTTAAAACTACTATAGACCTTCAATTTCTTTGGATTTTACTTTCTCATATACCATATATAAGTATAAGAAACGAGAATAATATTGATAACAAGATTATCTTAGAAATACATATAAATAAATTTTCCTGAATTTGTTTGGGCCATTTTGTCAATAATGCCTGTAACTTGATGGACGAAAACAGAAAAAAATTGTTATGAATAAAGGAATAAAGCTTTCAAATTATAATTTTTGTGAAAATCGATTAATTACAAATCCAAAAAAGTACAAGATACACAAAACAAAAAATTCAATTTGTTTGAAATGTTGAATTAATTACGAGAAAATATTCAAATGAAAGATATGACCAATAATATTAGTAATAATTGTATTTATCGCATTTCTTCTTTTATGTGTTTCCAATTTTAAGAACAATTGAGTTATAATATTAAATTATACGTAGATTTAAATAATTCTAGTTGGTCTATCACAAAGAATTTGAAAAGTGTAATTTACTATCAAAATAAAATTCATGTATTTTGTATAAGAAGGAGAAACATTAATCTTGTATTCAAATGTTAATAAAGAAATCGGTATCTATTTAATTAACTGCATTAAATTGTAATAACCCACTTTTAAAAATTAAAAATTATGCTCTCTTAATAAAAAAAAAAACATAATATCTGACAACAAAGCTTCATCAATATTAATCAATGTTATTATTCGGCAAACATCAGTATCACTGTCGTCAAACGCAGTATAAATGAAATTAGCTTTGTTTTTATGTTGGGAGGAAATTTCCTTGATCAGTGTTTGCACAAGTTGAGCTGTTGGCGCTCTTGAGCTTCGTGGCGTCGACGGCGAAGGCGGCGTCCTGAGGACTCTTCACCTGCCAGCGAGAAGTGAACGGAAGCGCTCAACTTAACCACGCTGTGAACTTTCACAGAATATGAATTGTTGTGTTGTACTTATTTCATGAGCTGAAAAATGTTTTTCAGTGTGGTTGTAATATTATTACTGCTTGAAAAGGTACTTCAAATTAATTAGGATTATTAAAGAAATTTCATTAAGAAATATATGAATATTAATATAAAATTTTATTTGCCCAAATTGCATTACCAATATTTAATATTTTTAAAGTTTTATGATTCCGCAGAGTATTGATTTATTTTAGTTGCATAATGTAAAACTAATTTTAATTTCAATATTGGTTGCCAATAAGGATGTCGTTATTTCTAGGTTGTTGTATTAATAATGGATTGGTATTATAAGTTTTGGGCAGTAACTTTTACAAACTTTTTTAATATTTCGTCGAATCGGAAGCGTTGTGCATTAATTACATTGGTTTCATATTCAACAGTCACTGTTGCCAAGCCTTTATTTCAGGTTCGGACTACAAATTTTCATACAAACCTAACTTAACTATTTGCCAAGGTATAAATAATGTTTAGAAATTTAGGTGTTACGTAGTTTCAATATAAGATTTGCTTATACATATGAATCATATTATTTTTATATTAAAATTAAATAAATGTATCGATGAAATTAGATTGAGCTTTTTTTCAATTTTTAGCAAAAGGTCATATTCAATTGATTGTAGGTAATATAATACCCAAACGAGATAATGTAATTTTGTTTGTAAATTATAATTTTATCTGCCAACATTTATGTTTTCACATATTTTAACTAAAGCGTATCAGTTTTCTGCAGCGCAAAAGGTTTATCATTACATATTTTATAATCCGAAATAAATAATTGTAAAACTGAATCAATTTGTGTTGTTAACGTGTTTTTATTTCTAATAGATTGCAAAGATTTTCTAAATAATTTAGATATTTCTATTTTTCTCGAAAATAAAAAATAAATACAAAGAAAACTGTTGATTTTGTACACGTGAAAATTTTAACTCTATAGTACACACATAATTATTCAAGCAATAATCTAAAAATTGCAAAAACCATAGTGAATTACATTAAAGATATTTGATTGGTTTAAACGATATAATTTATTATCATCTCCAAGGATTAGAATTGATGGTCTGTCCCGCTCAATTGATCATCTCTTGGGTGTGTTGTCTACATTTCTTTTTCCTCGTGGGTAGTTTATAGCTATCTTAGAATTCTGGATTTGTGTTTTCTGTTCACTTGTTCATACAAATGCATTTTGTAATCATATATTTTGTCTTGAAACATGCATAATTTTTAAATTCTGTCAGATGTTTTCGTTTCTAATGTGATATAATCTGGTACATCCTTGGACTTTTGTTCATAGCTTTTCTTTAAATCTCTGCCATACGTTAGGGCGACAACAACCAAAGTATTGTAAAATTTTAGTTGAATTTTTCTTCGACATTTTTTAAATATGCTTGTAATAGTTCTGCACATTTTTGTGAAGTTTGTTATTTTGATGTCTACATCTTGTACTTTATCGTACGATAAGTTACAGTATAAGTTATTAAAGTTAGTTCCTTTGCCCTTCGTTCAGCTCTAGTATTGTAAATACAGATTTTTGTTCATATTGTTTTAATTCCGTGGAATACTATTACTTTGTTTTATTTTTTGATATAAATTAATTCGATTAATCGATTTTATTAACGTGAAATAGAAAAATAAATTTTCCATAGCAATGTAAAATGTATCACACACCTTCGTGTTCTTGGTGGCAATAAGCCCGGCCCTGTCAGGGTAGGTTTTCCGCGATCATGTGACACGTTGCGCACGCGGACAAGTGTTGATGATCTGTTTGCGTGTCGCTCCGATATGTTTAATTAATAATCGCGATGAGTGGCTTGAAGCCTGAACCTAATACCAGTTGCTTTCTCTACCTCTACCTGCTTTTATATTAGCATTAAGAGCTGACATACCTACCCTAGCTCTTACAATTCACCCCTATGTTTTCCGAACCCATTTGTTTTGATTATTAAGTAAATTTTTATAATTTGTTTGAAGAGATATTAGTGTTGGTTTTTTTCTTTATTGAACGAAATATTGTGATTTGTAAATTTATTATGAGTTATGAAAGTAACTTCATAAATTATTAATTATGTTTATTGAGTTTGTTTAAAAAGTAATTAAGAAAACTTAATATATTTTTTTTTGTTTGAAAATTAAATATATAAAGTGGATAGAATAAGAAATGAAGATATCAGAGAACGACTAGAACAAATACAATGATTTGGTCATCTAATCCGAATGAACATGAAAGACCAGTAATAAAAAATTTGACATACAAGAGCTGAACCGTAAGCGAAGACTAAGAGGAAAACTTCCCGAATCGTGGGATAAATATAGAATAGAAGAAATATTTAAAAAGAGGGGCCGATCTCGCTGGTGTAATAGCTATATCACTAGCCTTGTACACCAGAAATCGTGGGTTCGAATCCAACTGAAGGGCTTGGTCGGTTGTGATGTTCACATAATTCTCAATGCATCAATTCATGATACTGCATATGACCAAAAGCAGTTAGTCCGCTTTCCATCTTCGCAAAAAAGAGGGTTAAACAAAACAAGAGGAAAAATACACGCATATAAAAAGAAAAAACGGTGTGATATAAAGAAATATAATACAAATGCAATAAAACCTTAACACTATTTAAATATATAAAGGATCACTGGTTATACAGTCTGTTTGAATTTCGAGGTTTACAGTTAGAATCCAGAGAACTATAAGAGTTACGACGAATTGTACAGTATTATTCAGAAGTTATACCCCATAACCCCTCCACACGTACCAGAACTGTATGAAAAACCAACATACGTTCTCGCTGGTCGTATGAAAAAGATAAACGATACGAAATGAAGAACGGCTATATTATCCATTGCTTAATCAAATAAAACAAACATTCTACTACATATCAAATTCAAATTATCTAGAAACTAATAATATTAGTGGATGAAATATGAAACAATTAACTATAAAAATATTGTTTGTAACTGTGTCGCCAATATACCGGTTGCAGTATTGAAATGTGGAATATAGGGTTTAAATTTTTTTTTTTTTCATATTGCTATAAATTATATCCGAAAGCTATTCATTTATCTTATTTCCTCTCCACAAACATGTTTGGGGACGGCTAGTATCCGCACTGTACACACAAAAATATATCACTAACCGAGATCTACGAAATGAAATTGTCACACCTAAAATATGTAAATGGCAGGAAGGTTTATGTAATTTATTAAATTAGAAAGTATATTTATATATCAGTTTTTTTTATTACCATCTTTATCTTTCACAATATATAATAATCAGCCAGTTAAGCCCGTCTGATTCCCTTAATTCAATCTTCACACTTCAGCAAAAAAGTTAGCGTTAATGAATCCGACATACGATCAGGCGTATCTCGCCAGCTTACACCGAATTGACCGGGTATCACGCGCACAGCGCTCTGCAAAAACCGCGAGCTTCAAGCTTTCCGCCGTCTACAAACTTTTAACACTGCCATCCGGAATAAAAACGTGTATTTCTCGTTTCATCTTCGCAGGTTTGTCCGCAGCGAAGGAGAAGCAATGAGAACCGAGCTCGGGATTCCGGATTTTTACCGGATTTGCTTAATGATGTTCCGCAAAGTACCAATTCAAACTAAAACCTAAATGGATTATAACGTTTGAATCGTAACTGCTTTGTAGTGGAATAGGTAATTAATGTGTTGTGGTATTTCTATTTTATGAACAGAATGTAAATGAAAAGAATTACTTTTGTTGTTGGAAACTGAAATGTAACAATTTTCGTTCCGGTTTTGCTCACAATTTAGTTTATGCTCTTTAGGGATAATTTGGTGACAATTCAAATTTCCGTAATCACAAATGTGCTGTGGTGATTGTGTATAGAGAACTATTTGCTCCCTACTAATTAAGAGTTTGCAGATAAAAAGTTTTTGTGTATTGTGACGGGTCAAAAATTTCAATAATGAGTTTTCAACAGATATGCATGTTTTAAGGTCCCTAGATTACATTTCCACTATTTAGAATAATTCATATTCTAATAATGGTCTATTTTTAAATTTCATGTTTCAAAGTTTAGATGATCAAGTTATGAGCTAATTATAATTTGGTAGCAATCTATCACTTGGAAGTAGTAGTATTATTGAAGGCCTATCATAATTTTAGGGCATATCTTAGTAAATAATTGATTAATGTTTGTATTATTAAAAAATACAGTATATTTAATTGTAATTTATTTCTTTATTTTTTATACCGTATAGATATTATTGTATTTTCATTGAATTTTTTAGGCGGAGTTTATACATACACATTAGATTTTTCAAAACGGTTTTGAGGTTAATATCTGCTTCAAATGATGCTTGTATTTTACTATATATTTCTATATCAACATTTTCAGGAACATACCGTGTTAATTTTTAAAACTAAGTACAATGACGGAATTTGTAATCCTAGTATCACAATATCAATGCTTGGCAAAATTAATGAATAGGTATATTTGTAACCTAAATATGGGGACATACTTCATAGATGTAGATATAGGTATCAATAAAAGTTATAAACTCAAACTTTTATAATAAACCTCTGCATAATTCGTTATGACGGATACCAGCCAGATATTGAACTAATTTCTTTTGACAGGTAAAAACTTTATAAGCAACTGAAGGTGAACCCTAAAGAAAGATCACAGCGTAATCTTGAATCTGCGCAGGCATGGTTAACATTAGATGCTAATTATTACTTACACACTCTTTTAAATGCCGTTTTGATAACTGGCGGATTTTGGTCAGCTCAGAGAAACATACCATAGTTCCTATTGTGTGTCAATATTGCCGTAACAATTAACACATGTTATGACGAAATATTTAAATAGGCATTAACAAATTATTTTAAAGAAGAAAGAACTGCTAGTTGATAAAATGGAAATTTTGCAATAAATACTTTGATTTGAATAATATTCTAGCCATTCGAATTGTTACTGATATTCTCAATCTGTCTCCTATCTTTTTTATCATTGAAGCATTGTGTATATGGAATTAAAGCATGTTGCGGTTTATTTAAAAAACATATGTCAGGCAGCCAACAGAAAAGAGGACAGAAATCAATGAGATTAATCATGATGTGTTTGAATTTAAAGTGAAAAATAAAATCTGAAAGATGACTGTAGGTACTTTATTAAATCTAGTAATTAAATTAATATGTTTTTCATTTAATATTCGTGTTGTACTTAAGCACATACATATTTAACAAATGTTTCTACTAGGAAGAAAATAAGCGTTAAGTGCCATGATTCGGTTGTGATATTTCAAATATTTAACATAAGAAATGTGTATCCTAGGGTTCCACAGTAACTTATATGATTACAGCCAATAATACATGAATTTTTATATAGGTACATTAAATAGTACTTAATTATTTTGTGTCTACATGTTATACCTTTACGTTGTTTACAAAGTAAATATAATCGTGTTTTTGTTTGTTTGTAATCATTATTCAGTCTAAGAAAATAATCAATAATGGAATTAAATAGTACAGTAAAACAAAATTTTACCCAGTCGTAAGTAACACTACTATAGCAGATTTCAATGAGTTGTATATTTTTACATGTGTAATGATAATAATGAAGGGAATAATTTCAGTTGTTTGTTTTGGAATTCGAACTACAATGATTTCATATATAGGTTGCTTTGTATCATTGTTATCCCGAAAATTAAAAGTTGTTAGGTTGGTAAATTAGTATATCATATGATGATTTTTCTAAATAGATATGAACGAAAATGTAAAATTTTCAGTTTCATTTTAAATATATATACGCTGCCACATTTACTACCAATATTTATAGGATCATTCGGCCTTTCTCAAAGATATGACGCGACGTACCGGATTTCACCATCTAACCAAAAGAACAATTCATGACGAAAATGTTGTCGTAGCCACCTATTGTTTTATTTTCGAACCGACTTATTTGGTAATGTTTTGTAAACCAGCTGACGTTTACATGTGTAAATAATGGTTTGGCAGTGTTTTTATGTTATTGTTTAAATCTTTTGGACAAATTCTGAACTTTTAGTCTCTGTTATAATTCTGTACTTTATTATTTACTTGTGAATTATGCTGATCATAATGGGTGTTTTTTTTTTTAGAGGTTAGCTTTTCGAACTGGCAACACTATTTCCAGCGACAGCCAATTTGACAGTTGACAGCTGTTTTGTGCTCAGTTTGGTTTGCCATTTCACAATAAATAGACTTAAGCTAGACTAAGGCCAGACATTGGCCAGAACTACGCTAGCAAATAGTGCAAATTTATTATGATATTTTTATCAAGCGATGAGGCTAATTTTTTGTCAAATGGCTACGTCAGCAAGTAATATTACCGCCTTTGGGGTAAAGAAAATCCATAAGATATTATTGAGACGGCGTTACATAACCAAGTCTCTGTTTGGTGTGCTTTGTAGACTGCTGGAATCATTAGTCCATATCTCTTTAAAAATTATACCGATCCGAAAGTTACAGTCAATGGAGACTGCTATAGAGCCATGATTACTGACTTTTTCGTACCTAAATTGAATGGCATTAATGTGAAAAAGCGGTGGTGCAACATGTCACAAAGTGTGCGCTTCAATCGATTTATTTAGGGACACATTCGATGAGTACATAATATATCGCAGTGAATCTCTAGATTCGCCTCCAAGTTCTTGTGATTTAACACATTTGAATCATTTTCTGCGGGGATTTTGAAGTCGCTAGTCTACGCCGATAAAAACGAAACGATTTTTTAAAATAAATCTATTCTAGAACGTGGTGCAGTATTTAACAGTATTACAATTTTTGTGGTTAAACTTCACACTTGGTACTTTATATTAAACACCGTTCCACAATTTCATTTCACTCCGGAATATGTTTAGTATTTTTTTAAAAATTTATAATTATTTTTGTTTTACATTTGATTGCAATGAATTATGTAGGTGAGGATGTATACCTGAAATGATGATTGTTATTTTCTGAAAATTTACAGTTGAGTAATGTTTCTTCTGTACGGTTTTGATTGGTGATTCATCATAATTTATTTGAAATCCTGGGTTTTTTTCGACTAAATAGTTTTTATTTTGATTTCTCTTTTTGGTATTTATTCGATTTGTATTTCATATTACGTTACTTCCTTTCAATTTTCTTTATTAAAAACACTTTATTTTAAAATTATTTTTACACTATTCAATGCATTATATTTCACTATCTAATTACAATATTATTACTTTGATTTATAATTACGGAACCTATTGGTAGGTATTTGCCGTACGTCCATTCGCTATTGACAGCGGCTCGATCCATGTAATCTAAAATTGAAAAACTGTTATTAAAATTTTGAGAGTAGAATGAGCATGTGCTGCGAAAATACACTCATATTCATTGAAGAAAGATTAAAGTAAAATAAACGTTATCGCAAAGCTCCCAAATGAACAGAAGAACAAAAGAAAATAAACACGAAATAAAGATAACAAATAAAACAAAATCTTCTACACATTCAAAAACCGCAGCTCGCAAATCGAATCTTCTCAAAACAGAACAAAAAATACAAACATAGAATTTATTTACCGCTAACTTATTTCACCGGCATATGAATAAAAATTCCGCAAAGGCTGTATTTAATTACGAAGCCACAAACGAACTGCGTACATTCGTATAGTCTGTGTGTTTCGAAATGTTATTATCGTCTGCGGACGTCGACGTCGCCCAGGGCCGTACTTCACGTATTTGACAATCGGGGGTTAACATTCTTTGTGAACCTTATTGCAAATACACAGTTTGATTTAGTAGGTGAAATAGATTAAGCTTTACAAAATGAATGATGTATCTAAATATCTTCAATTGAACACATTAATAAATAGACTGATTTTAGGGGCAGAAATTATACATGTTCATTCATAGTTTGGTTATTGGGAAATCGGATGGAAATTTATTATAGCCTAAAATTGCAGAATTCAGTAGTCGTTCTTTGATTGAATCAGAATAACAATCTGAAAATAATGGACTTAAAATCTTTTTATATGTTTTTCTGAGATAGGAACTTGAATTTGTTTGGATTAAGTTATTATGACACTGAAATTTTGAATTATAAATAAGAACGAATTTTGAACAAAATAATGGCATTTTCTAATGATTAGCAATTTGCGACTTGCAGTATTGAAAAAAAAATCAAAGTAGTTGACACCTTGCGGCAGAAACATAAACTAGAGAAACAAAGAAAACATTCATTACTTCTATTGAAATACATGGTAATCCAAGAGATTTTTTTTCTAATTTACACGTATAGTTATGTTATTCATGTTCTATCTTTATATTATATTAAATAGATAATGTTTAAATTTTAGTGTAGTAGTGCTAAAAAGTATTAATAGTAGAGTTTAATCATTATATGTGAATATATGATATCGAAAAATGCTGAGTAAGAACGAAAGATATTGTTCAATGCCACAGTGTTATAATTATAAGAAAGACTGTACCAGTACACACTTCTCATATCCATTATTATCGAAAAAAAAAAATCAATTGTACTCTAAATGGGGAAGCCTATCTCTAAGAGCATACATATATGTTTGCTCCGATCACTTTCTGGCTACTGATTTTTATTTAGATTAATTTGGTATGTCATTATTTTTACATAAATTTATAAATAACACTGATTTCGGTTCGTTAATATTCAAGGAACAGATGTTTGTGCTTGTACTATCATCACAAAACGTCTCCAATAGAAAACTTAAGTATCCCCATAATTTCACAAAAAAAAAAATGTAACTAAGTTTGTTTGCTATGAATGCTCATACGCAACAATAAAAACAATATTTCTTATTAGAACGGTTAATTAACAGTTGTTTCTTGGATAAACCTGCTACGGCAGGTTAGTTAGTTTTCCTCGTTTCGTCGCCATTTTACCACTGTCCGACCTGCCACCTACATTCATGTTTTTATTTATTTTATTTTTTTAAGTATGAAGAGGTCTGATGTTTCTTAGCTTGCGATGGTCGCTTCTGTGGGTGCCACTTTATGTTTATAAAATATGAATAAGCAATTGCAATATTTTTGGTAGCGGTTACCCCTTTTTGCTTGACACCTCGCTCTTAGTGCGCTACTGACGCAGTCCCGTCGTCGCTCGACGCCGCCACCGCGCGTCTGTTTGCTTTCAATCTAGCGGGAGATAGCGCTGCAGTCGTCACACAAAAACTCAATTCAATTCTGGATTCGCTTGCTTGCTGTGTGTTGCGTGCGTGTTTGTGCACCATGTATGAATTATTATTAATTCCGCAGCTTGGCTACATTAGGCCGATTATATTGATGCAACGAAAACAGCTGTCTGTTACGGAAGAAATTACGCGCTGCTGTAATTACGAACCGTAATGGGAATTTGCAGAGTTCTAGATTATCGGTAATATGATTGGGATACCATATTTGTCTATTGTTTTGTGTGTGCTTATGTGTTTATAAATTTCCAAAGAGAATTTTTTGCTCATAGCTAGGGATTAATTTTATGAATATGGATTAGGTACGCCTTTGATTTCTACTTAATACCAACTAATATAAGTACATATTTTCAATAAGTAGTATATTATTACAATATTCGTATTTAAATGATTACTACTAGTAGAGAGCGGATTATATGCAAAGTGCAGATATTTAAATTTTTGCATATCTTTAAATAAAATCATTATTCTGGACGAATTATATTGATTAGAGTTAGTTAATGCTAATTACTAATTGCATATATTGGATATTTGGGCATTCCTATGCATATTTTTACATAATTGCATATTTCAATATTTTAAAGACTTTGTCTAGTGATAAGAATTCTGAAATTTCTGGTTATGCATTTATAATTCCCAAATGCTGGAGAAAACCGCAATAAACAGAAGAATATAACGGAAAACGCAATAAACAATAAAATATACAAATACACAAACCAATAAACTCTAATATTTCTAGGGAAATCCCTGTAACGGTAACGGTAGGTCTTCTTTGCATACGAATGCTGGTAAAAGTGGGTACAATGAAGATTAGACCGAGAATTCTCAGCTGGATATAGATTTTACGTATGTTTCACTTTTCTTTAAAAAATTTTTTTATTGTAATTATGTATATATGTCATAATGTCATAATATTATGTTCAAGTTTCTAAGCTTAGTATATTATGTATATTAGTTATATTTTTTTAAAATTGTGAATCAGGATTAAGGCTGTTTTGTGCAAAAAATTCATAATGCATTCATTTATACTTTTTATTTAATAATTTAAGATTATTTTTTTTTTTTTCATGTTTTGCTACAAATATTGTCATAGTGAGTGCATATTTCCCAATAAATGAGTACATATATATGCGCATGTAATTCAGAAAATGATAAGGAAAGACAAGATTAGTCACCACAGGCTTTAATATACATTGTATTTTAATTTAAATTTGATTTAGTAATTACACATGACATATTTAACATGTAGAATAAATATTCCTGCTAATATCAAACATGTAATCTAAATTTTTTTCAAAGTTATAAACAGATGTTAGTAAAATCTTATTGCTAACATCACATATGAAAGTTTTTTCCAACTGCTTCTATGTTTGAATTAAATTGAATTTATAATATAAGTGTCCAGTAAACTCCTACTTACGGATTTGCAGTTATGATAAATTTATACCAGTTCAATTATGAAGATTTTTATCTTTTCTCGTTCGTGAGTTAGTACGGGTACTCAGCCATTTGTCCGCTGAGACGTCATTGATTAAATTGGCAAAATTAATTCAGAAGACTTCATAACAATCCGTGAAATTTTTGTCATACATGTTCTTATGATTCTTTTTCATACTACGTATAAAAACTAAAAAAAAATAAGTATGTGAAGTGTGAAGTAGCAATTGTCGAAAGAATATTATAAGTTTGAACGAAATTAGCAATCGCAAGGTAAATACAATTAGAACTACTTTAATCTAAAATGTAACAGTGAAGTGTTTTGAAGATGGAAATATAAAATACGGTCTTATATTTATAAAAAAAAAATCAAAAATTGTATTACATTATATACGATACATATTTTTAAAAAAGTGGGTTACAATGTAATATACTGAAAATGTCCTTTACATGTCCTTTGTATCCTGACGTTAGACACATGTAGCTTTTGGTTAATCTAACAAAATAAAAATGATTACATATATAATCAATTAGAGCAACTTTCTATAACTAATAAGCAACGGTTATTTTTAAATTGGTAATTAAAGTCTATCGAGATCGATGGAAAGCTTTACGGACAAAAATGATTATATCATCACCATGGATTTTATATTCAAAGATCTAATAACATCAACATTGAATTGACAATAGATTTTTAATATTAGCATATTATAATGCACAAAACTTAACTTTTTATAGACTAATTATAATTTGTTATCAACTTTATCCAAGCTATTTGAAACTCTTCTACTCATAAAAATGTATTCAATCTCAAAAAAAAGCTGATACGTAATCAACAATTTGGATTCAGAAATAAACATTCTACAGACTTATATGTAGTGTTAGAAGCAACAAACAACCTTCTTCAAAATTAGATGTTTAATTCGGCAGTTTTCCTTGACATAAGCGTAGCTTTAAATATGGTTTGTCATATTGGATTACTCTTCAAGTTGAAAGGTACTATCAAGTCACCAAATCTGTGTAATCGGTAATTCTAAATAAATTACCTAAACGAATTCAATTGAACCAATTCTATATTTATTGTATATGACTGATTTCACAACTCTGGATTAAACCAAAAATTACTAATACAAATGATACAACACAAGCATCTTACTTTTGCCGAATTTTGTTTCCCAACCACTTCAACAGTATTTAGATTTAATTCTATATTGACTTAAAACGTGGAAAATTAGAGACAGAGCCAGCGATATACTTCAACAATTGTCTACCTTGGCGTACAATATCAGGACAAATGAGAGCAGTTACAACATTGATAAAATAGTGGCGTATATGAAGAAAATCCAATTTCTCCACAGATAACAAATTGCTGTTATACGAGTTACACAGTAAAAAATTTATAGTCAAAATTGACAAAATTTTAACAAAATTCTTAGTCCCAGATGATCCATCGGTAATTTTTGTAAATTTAAAAAGTTTCAAATTTGTTAGCAAGTAACAAATTATTTTGTCTATTTCGTGAATAAATATATTTGTGAATACAATAGTAATTCATATTTATTTTTATGTGATTTTGACTTAAATAAACAGAAAAATAAATCATAGTTATTATAGCAAATTAAGTTACAAAGGATACAAATTTTCTTTAACAATTTCAAATTGATAAGTTAGCTAAATTTTCTTGTTATTATTGAAGAGTATATTTGTTAAATTTTATAAATGTAGCAAATAAAAATAAACAACATTGTTTCTCCTTAAAAATTCAGAATGCACGAAATTTTAATTTAGTAAATTGTCATATTTGTTCAAATTGTTAATTTAACGCAATATATTTGTCAATGTTAACTAAATATACTTAACAACCTGAAAATTTACAAATCGAAAATCAAATTGTTTAATGTGTACTTTGGTTTAACAAAATTGATGTATATTATAGTTCACTTTCATCATAGAAATTATCAAAATAATGCGAAAAAAATGCTATATGTTTATATGGATTATTCTGCCTTTCATCAAAGAAGAAATTCTCAGATTGAGTGCTAAGTACGACGAGTACATTAAAACTAAACTGTCTTCAGTGGTTCTCCTGCAATGCAATAATTGTGCCAATGGCTTGTTACTCTCTAGAACCAAAGAGACATAGATGAAGAATAATTATGATAGTATTAAAATTACGTTTTCATATCTGATCCTTTCAGCTATATATTTTAGTCTAAGAAATTATATTAATAATTTGACAGCAATAGTATGTTGTTGAAAATACATGAATTTAGAAGAAGCTGCCAACGATGGTGTACCGTGTACGAAATGTTTAGCTTTGTCTTAAACTAATAATTCAGGTAGCAAAAGTCTGCTAATATTTAATGTCATTTCAATCTTATAGAAATATGAATTTATATCGTAATTAGCTCGAAATATTACCGTTTCATGAATTTGTCTTTTAGTTTGAATATATTTCTGTAGTGTTAATAATTTTATGTATTGTTCCAGTTTACAACAAGTTGTGAATGTTCGAAAAATAAATATATTGAGCAAATTATGAAACTGGGAGACCGGCAAAAAATAATTTAATAATTAGTTAATAAGAATAATTAAATCAATATCGTTGAACATTTCGTGCGCAGCTGCATTTCATTCCTCCGTTTAATCTCAATAAAATTTACAGTTTTGTTCATGGTTGAATAAGTTGTCAAATCCCGAGGTATTCTAATTGGAACACATAAAAAATCGAGAATTAATTAAAAGAAAACTCGATAACAAGTTCGGATATTAAAAGTCAAAGGCGACGAGTGAAATTTTAATTTCGTTGGTAATTTCAGCGACTGTGGAGTGTTCTTAAAATTACAGTTGCCTTCCTTACCGACTGGTATTGTGAGTGGGACTGGGACAAACTCATAAGCTATCCTGAACGAAATCGTCCACCCGCTATGTTTATTGCCGCACTGTTCACTTTAGGAAAGAATATATTTGAATATAACCGGTTACTTGTAATTTTTTGCACCTGTCGCTTGCCTGCCGTGCTTTTCTTTATTAATTTTTGAAGAATTATTTCATTTATGGAGCCAGAAATAGAAATGATTGCGAACTTTTATTTATCTAGTGTTATTTTGAATTGAAATTTATTAAATACTCTTAATAATTGTACTGTGCTTTTAGCAATATTTTTCTAATATATTTTTTCATTTACAGGTAAGTTTCCTACTCCGAAAAGTGTATTGTAAGTAGAAAATTGTATTTTAATTTTAGTTATTTTACAAATAACATGAATATGACTAAATATTTTGTGGTACATCGCACAAAAACTATTTTCAAAATTTTCGTTTGAAGTACCCAAGTTTATTAAAAAAAAGAAAAATTTACTAAAAATTCTTTATTGGACACAATTTGACTTTCTAATATCTGTTATAATGTTTAATAAATACATATATGTATAATAGATGATTCAGTAATTTTTTTTTCTGAATATTATATTGACTTATATTATTAAACAATTAATCAAGTTTTTCTCAAATTGGAGAAGATACAAGAAAATTGTAAATAACATTGTATGTTAAAAATATTATTGCTTTCAGTTGATCATATATTTAAAAATAAAAACTCTGAATCGATAGTTTATACAGTAAACTTCCAAGTCTGGTTTTACAATTATGATTAAAATCTACTAATAAATCTTAAACTTAAAATTATAATGTTTCATTACTAAACTATTTTTTTGCATGAGTTATTGAACATACGGGCATTTATTCATCCATTCACTAATGCAGACATTACTGAAAAAAGAAAAAATATGATCAAAACGGAACTCAGACGACCAACGAATATATATTTTCGCGAAAATATCGACATGTTTTTTTTTTCTTTTTATAATATGAGTATGTATAAGAAAGTAAAAATTTACTACATTCCCATATTTAATAAAATTTATAGATTTAAAGTTATTATTTCAGTAACAATGAATGTTTGGTTTCCAGGCGTAATTTTTATGAAAAACTATTTGTCATTGGTTTCTTACTCATATGTAATATGATTATATTTCTGTTTTTGTGCTAAATTTAATAGGGAAGAAACTATTTCAAAACTGCTCAACACCTTGGCTAAATAATAATATATTTAACTTAACACATTTTTTTTTATTCTAGTTCATTTTTAATTCTCGATTTTGAAGGGATCATATCTAAATAACCTCATTAGCTAATGTTTTAATATCTGTCGGGAAACTATCTTCAGAATCATTCGTTTAAGTTTTTCTAGCAGTTGTGCAAGCTGCGAATTTTTTTTTGCAGCTAACGCAAACAATGATTCTAGATTTTGATACACATTGAATCAGCCTGCTCAATCCTGAAAGAACAAAAAGGAAATTTTCAAATTTAAGGTATACATTGTACAATACTAGAATGCAATCAGGATCGTCGGAAGTTGGAATAAGGGTCAAATAAAAATTCAACTCTTCAATGCATACGTTTCGGCATTTATTACGCATTGAAGAGTTGACTTTTTATTTGACCCTTATTCCAACTTCCGACAATCCTGATTGCATTCTAATAATTTATCTGGAATCGAGTTTCTCTAATCTCTATTGTACAATACTTTTTCTCATATTATGGAATTAGGTAAAATATTGCACGATGTACGTATTATTTATAATAAATAATGAAATTTTGAGTTATACAGTCATGCTATTTTCAAAATTCTTTACAGTACTTGTATTGTAACAAAATTCATCACAACACTTTTTTTAAATATTGTTATATGGATATTACAATATGAAATAATAATAAAATTATTGTTGACTACAATATTTTATAGCATATTTTATTCTAAGAGAAATTTATTTGACAGCCAATAAAAATTCGAAAAGATTAACTTGATTGGATTTACTTTCTTCTACTTTCTTACAAAGATATTAATTTTTTTTTTTAAATAAATAAATGTATGTATTACAAATTTAAACTTAAATAACCAGTATTATACACAATACTACAGGAAATATTTATTTTCAATTGAAAATCTACTAATCTCATTCCTTGTTATTTTACTAAAATCCTTCAACATTAATAATGTCTTTAACAACGATAAATTATAAAATGACGCTTCTTGATACTAACTTAATTTTTAACCATTTTATTTTCTCCAAACTGATAATTGATTGATTAAGTACAATTTCTATATTTTTATTTTGTACCGTCAAAGAAAGAAAAAAAACCCTTCCACCACTTTCCGAACTACAACTCAATTTATTATCATTTACAGTTAATTCAATTTTATATTTCCTTTATGTATCCACTTATTTTATCTTTTCGTTTTGTAAAGTGAAAGAGAATATTATATATAGTACGCTCTTTGCTACGCCATGTTTACCACTAAAGTATAATGGCTGTCTTACTTCGCTGACGATGAAATTCTCACTACATTAAGCTGTTTGGAAGTTTTGCCTATCATGTCAGGCTTAGAGAACTAGCTACTTTACTACTTATCACTTGAGATAGATGTATATGTAATCGAAGTTTATATTGTAATGATCAGGAATTGTTTTCCTTCAAAATTATCAATTTTAGGAATGTTAAGTTAAAGTAATAAAGAATTAATAAAGAGACTCGAGTTTTATTATGGCTACGCTAATAATAAATTAATACATCAAAATCATTTCTGAAACGGTGATCTCTACTAGATATTTCATAGAAATAAGCACCTAAAAACTGTAATTAAAAGCAGTTATCTATCTTCTCACCAATTTGTATTTCTTTTTTCAATGTTCTTAAAAATAGTTTGAAATATTTCAACAAAAGTCGGAAACGTATCACGTGTTTAGATTTTTTTTAATTGTCATAATATAAATGAGTACAATTTTGATAATTTTCAATGTGGATCAAAACTTGCTTCTTTTAGAATTGAGATTCTTATTTGACAGATAAGTCGACATAAATTAGTCAGTTTGGTGTTTTGACAAATTTAGACATAATTATTCAGTAAAATTATATATATTATCTGATTTAAATAAACAATTTAACTGGCAATTTGTTGCCTGAAAATAAACGAGAAATCATTGGTATGGATAAATAGAATTCCCAAGTTGAACTCGTATAATTCACTGTTCTAGTGTATACACATTTCTGTAAGAAAAACAAACGACGAAAAGGGGATTTCTTGAAATATTCTACTGTAAAACAATTTACGAATATTAAACAAACAAAACTATGTTATAAAGTATTTAACGGTCAATAAATTAAATTTAACGTATCTATTCGACTTTATAAATTGAAGTACAATCATTCCCGTTTATCAGCAATTACAAGACTCATTGAATTGCTTTTATTAATATTAATGAGATACACAAAATTATGACTGGAAGTTCTATTTTTCGGTTTCATGTTATACATTACGCGATTTTGTTCTGTGCTAGTAACATTCATATTTCAATCGATTGTTTGCTTGGAAGTTGAAATAATGATTAATGTTAGTATGTGTTGATGCATTTAAATATTATTTTTTGTTGAATTTAATTTACGATGATGATTTTTCAATATCAGGATGATTTATGGATTGATTGTAAAATTGTGAAATTAAATATAAATTATGATTGTGAATATTTACGTGTGTATGCAATGAAAAATGATAAATGGTGGAATTATTTTAAAAAGTTATTGATTTATTAGTAAAGAACAGAATAATAAAAATTGTGATAGTTTTTATATCAATCTGAATAAAAAATAAAAAAGAGTAATATTCGTATTACACCATTCAATGATTTATTTCTTATATTTCTACTATAGCTGGTCTTAGTAGATGACATATTTTTAAGAGGTTGCCGGCCTTTAAATCTGACCTATGCGAAGAAACAGGGTATTCTTATAGTATGAAATATTTTATTTTCAAAATCCCATAAATTACCAAGAAACTATTAAATAATAATGTATGTCTTTTATTTCTGATATCGTGCAGCATGGAGCTGGAACTCCACCGGTTTTATTGACCAATTATTTTATTTGCATGAACGATGATGCTGAATGTAAATCAACAGAAATTTGCAGAGGACCGTCGGGT
The DNA here is from genome assembly GCA_963942605.1 of Poecilus cupreus. Classification (NCBI taxonomy): domain Eukaryota; kingdom Metazoa; phylum Arthropoda; class Insecta; order Coleoptera; family Carabidae; genus Poecilus; species Poecilus cupreus. Next base: position 18,625,153 of record OZ012716.1, on the reverse strand, counting down.
TATAGTGACAGCCGAATCTTTCAGACCCATCTGTGGCCGTATATCAGTACTACGAATTATAATTATTTTTACAATTCATGCACCGTTAGATTGCAGATTGTAAAGCTAGGTGCTCTTAGTCTCTTGCTCACCAGAGGTTGAAAAAACTTTTAGATCCGTAATAAAGTTATTAAAATTGTTAGTCCGCATGCAACTGTGATACTGTATTTAGTACGGCAATCTTAGAAGTAAGACTTTCCCAGTTCAATTTATATCCACTTTGCTGGGTTTATTTAGCGTTTGTTGTGTTGTATCGAAAAGTACCTTAACCTCATACAGAGCAACGTCGCGTCTTATCGTTGACTTTTCGTCAGGGCCGGCGAAGTAAATTTTGCTGAGGTATGGAGTAACATTGAAAAGTGTTGACGGGGGGGGGGGGGGTCATATTGAATTATTGTCCACCTACTTTAGAAATATTCTATAAATTTAATAATATCCTATTTAATTATGTACAGGGTTCAAAGGAAAAGGGAGCTAAATCTTCAAACCTAATAACATTGAATACAATTATTTTTTTTACTTTTTGAGGTATGGAGCTCCATACCTAGACTTTTCTGAGGTATGGAGTGCTCCATATCATCCAGACAATGTTCGCCGGCCATGCTTTTCGTAACGTATCGTATTCGAGTAAGAATAAGAAGCTGACCAACGCTGACCACTGACGGTTGCTGACCGAAGTATAAAGCATATTCTGGGCTACTATGCACAATTAGTATCCATAAACTTATGAACATATTATTTTACCAATTTTAACTCATTTTATGTCCAATAGTAGAGATATAGCTGACCAAGGATGACATACGCTGACCATTAGAGACAATTAGAATTAAAATTGGTAAAATAATATAATAATGTTCAACTGGATAATATTGCAAATCTCTGTGTTGGTCGTTATAAGTTTATGGATATTAATTGTAATAGTAGGCCAGTGTAAGCTTTATACTAGGGTCAGCATTCGTCAGCGCTCAGTGTTGGTCAGCTTTTTATTCATACCCGTCTAAGCGAACAGATGGGCAACTTTTATCTTCCTATTTTACGGTAGCTTACGGGGTTAAAATTATAATGCGCACAGGTGAATTTTCATGCTGTCTGTTTCGTAAACTGAATGGCTGGGTTATTTTATTTATTTATTTATGAAGATGGGAAGCGGACTAACTACTTAGGTCATGCCGCTAAATGGTTGATTGTGAATTTTATGAACAACAGAAACAACCATGCTCTTCAGTGGGATTCGAACCCATGACCTCTGGTGTGCTTGACTAGTAACATAGGCTGGTAGCACGATCTCTGTTTTAGTTTCTTTCTTAGCGCTGTTCAATGTTATATTTTATAAAAAAGTACTTTAAATAAAAGTGGTAGATAATATATGTCTCTGTAACATCTATTTGAAGTATTTTTAATAAAATAATTTTAGAACATTGTACAGCGCTGAAATCGAGACATAAAACACTTCTCTTAAAACACCCAAAACCCAAAAGAGCTCGTGGTACCAGCCATAACCATTGCACCACTGAAATCGGCATGGTAGGTTATATTTTGTATTCATTATTACAATACTTTGTTATTATATTATATAGTTAAAAATAAATAAACAAGATGGACTGTTAGTTGATTTAGTTGAACAAAATCTTTTTTTATATACAATAAAAGAAGGACTGATTTTAAAAACAGAAGTTTGCTACTTCCTAAATATCAAATGCAACTGTTATGAGCCAAGGAAAAGAAACTTAAATCTCTCTTCGTGATTTATAATTCCTTATATATTTTATTTCCTGGTTTTTCAAATAAATATCTAAGCTGTTAATCTTAGAAACCGTTTACAAAGATCACTAGAAATTGTTAAATTAAGATACGGTATGTTAAGATACTTTACAACATACGCTGTAAAATACCAAAATAATAATCTAATATATGACTATGTTTAGTTCCACAATAAATAAGAAACGCCGCCATTGTACAAGAATCAAATAATTAAAATACTATGCTTATATTCGTAAGGTATTATAGACGCGTATTTCATGAATAGCAATTTAACTAAAGTACAAAATAAACAAACAAAAACGATAATACTCTGTGAAGTCGACAAAGTGTTGAAATAAATTCATCCCCTTTAAATTACAAAGTTTAGTTTTAAAAGTGAAAACAGCACGTTCATTTTCCGCATCATTTGACGAATTAACGGCATGATCGAGATACACAACGGAGGTTCGTTCGTTCGTTGATTCTCTTAGTGGGTTGGGTTAGGAACCAACAGCGGTGGTAGGCCGCACGCTTCTGGCGAGAATTAGACGAGCGAGGAACAAGCACAGCTGCTAGCTAACCAAACTTTAGCAATAAACCCGCTCGTCATAATTGAACATGAAATCTAAGCTACTCGGTAACTTCGTTATAACCATTGATAAATCGAGCAGTTCATCGATCCATTTTGTAGATTGCACGAGAAATAACGGTGCTTGCTAGCTTGGCCAGGGCATCAAGCTCATAGCCTCACAGGCAGACATTTTGCTGCGGGCCTGATTCAAAACTTTGTCTCCGAGTCACGCTACAGTTTGAAAATTACTTCACTAAGATTTTATGACTCTGCGCTCTTTGGCTCTTTCTCGTTTATTCCTCATAATCTGCTCTCCTTGCTCTCGTCTCCTACAGTATAGTTGTTACTTACTACGTTTGTCGTTCTTGCAGAAACTGATATTTTTTAATCTATATTCTCTGCTGATTTATAAAATATAAATTTTATAAGAGATAGACATTAAAGTTACAACAACATTGTTATCGTTCTCGCTTCAAACTTCGTTCTAGTGTATCTGCTACTGTAACTGAAATTAACTGTATATTGCGTAAAGTAGTAAATAAATTAATTTAGAAGTGTAATTTTCTAAAATCTAACAATTTTTGTTATTTGTAAACAGAATGCGGCACTGAACGAGTCTGCTTGGCGCCTTTGAAGCCGCTTAAAGTTGTTTAAATCTTGAAACTTGAAAATCCCTTCAATATCAATCTTTTGCTCGTTATCTCTTTCCACAATGTCATGTCCTGTCTGACAAAATAAATTTATTGTTCGCTCCCCTATTCTCAGCGAAGTACGGCAAACATGATAATTTATTTACAATGACAAAAGTAAAATTTTGCAGAGTTTACCATTGAATAATAAATTGCGCAACAGCAGAGAGATGCGTTTAATTTATTTTAAAATCAATATCATAATGCGCTCGCTATTGTGTTCTTGTTTCCTGCTTTCCTGCGTTGCTTTTTGTGAAACTCACTGTAGCTTTACTTCTTGGCTCGACGCTTATAAAAAGCTCAATAAATATTTACTCTGCTTTAATAATCGCGCTGAATTTATCGCTTCTCGGAGACTAATCCCACTTATCAGAAACTTGTGCTGTAATTATCGTTCTTTTGCTGCGACGTTTTTGCGCCGAGCGACAAACTCTTGCTATGCAATCACATGAGTTCGTAATCAAGTCAAGGCACCAACTCTTGGAGTCAGATTACGACAATATTCGCCTTCAAGGAAACTTCTGCTGTTTAATGAGTACAAACAAAAAATGCGACAAATTTTTTAATATACGAATATAAAATACGGAACTTTGAATTCATTCGCTTTGTAATTCTTTATTAGTACGTACTTTAAAGAAACGGATTTATTTGATGCTTGGAATCAAATATAATTAATTCCGTAGAGGTCACGAAGACAAAATAAAAATTATTTTGTTATTTTAAGTTCATTATACAATATTAACATTATTCTGATCTTGTAACTATTTTACATTGTGAATCAATTGATGCATTTTAATTTAACTCACTATTGTTGTACGTGTTTACAGTAACTTTCGTTTTCATTTAGTTAAAAAAATTCACATTATGTATTTAAATTTGAAGCTCAACGCAAGAGAAAAAATTATTTTCAATTACAGTCCAGGAAACTTATTTATTATTACCTGCCGATACATGAAATGTAGGTAATATAGCTGATAAAAAATCAATTTCTCTATTTGTACGGTGTTGTCTGTATGTGTGTGTGAAACGATTTTTCAACCACAGTTACTTAAAATCTAATTACAGCAACATTTTTAAAATTCACGCATGTAGGTGCACAAATTGTGAATAACATTACTAAATATAACAAGTTTTGACAGTACAGGAAAATAGGGATACACTGTTGCTAAATGTTTCCTATAAAAGTAATATGTTAGACAAGGAAAGGGCTTGCTTATTTTCTGTGGTATGATACAAATCATAATATAATTATTGTAAATATATACCTGCACATTTTATTTGTAGTACATTATCTTTACAAAACATGAAAACAACAATATAGTACCAATTAAAGTACAACATGGAAAGCAAGAAAGTAGGTAATAGAGCAACAGCTATACCTAAACAATCTGATCACCTTTATTGAAAATATTCTTCGTCACTTTCATAGACATATTCTAAATTTAAAATTAGAAAGTAATGTAACGTTCGTGGGTTTTTTGTTTTTATTTAAACGAAAAAAAATATCATTAATAACAAATAATTAATAATTATTAGAATAAAAAGTAAAAGTTAATTAACACTAGGTATATAACACTAAAATAACGAATACAAAAAAACTTATAAACTAACATCTATCACTACTGTAAATAAACACTATTATTTATATAAACTAGCCGAGCGATATTTATTTAAAACGATATATTTATGTTCTGACCGAGTGATATATTTGTTTACAAGTTGACCATTGTAGCTTAGGAGTCAACTGACTGACTAAGTCTGAGTCAACTAAGTGACTGACTGACTGCTCCCGGTGATTCGCTCTTTTATATATCACGTTCCTTGTTTCTAGAAGTGCCTGGAATATTATCTATTGTAGAGCGAGCGGACTAGTTCGAACAAGCGTGGCGTTGGGTCATTTACTCGGCGGCGTAAGCCGACAAGCTTCAACATGTTGCCGCGTCCGTTACACTAATGTCGTCATAAGATTTTAAGTTATTTACCGTTAAGAAAAGATAATGCACACGTCATCATGAACCGAGAGGGAAATCACTAAGGTCCATACCATACAACTGACCGCAATCCTTGCAGATTGTACATAGATTTTAAAGATTTTTGAGACTGTAAATAGATTTGCAATGATTTTAGAGATTCTTACGAGATTGCAAGGATTCATTAAATTAATAATAAGATTTTGAAGATTACGTTATGGATTTTAAAGACTGTTTAGATTTTATAAGGTAATGCAAGGATTTCACATCAAATTATAAAAATTATTACGGAAAATAATGATGACTGTAAGGATTTATAATAAAAAAGTTTATAAAAAATATAGAATTCAATTACTTAAATACTTAAGACGACAGTTTTAATAATAAAATCAAAGTAAAAAAATTATGTAGTTTATGGAAATTTACACTTTACTGAAACAAAATACAGATTTTTAACAACAAAATATTTTCCATTATTACATGATTGAACCATTAGGATTGATTTTTCTATCTACGATCATACTCGGTATAAATTATTTGCTGATAAAAAGTAAACTACGTGTAGAATATATATGTATGTATTTGGAACAAATAATATTATTTGACCTGAGAATTAAATGTTTTTTTTTAGTTATTATTTATTCGAAGTTTTATCGAAGATTCCTCAGAGTAGTTTAAAATTAAATCATAACGATTTAATTTAAAATGTTCTTTTCCAGTTAAAATCAGGGTTCCATTATGTAGTTTATATACCAAGGGACTGAAGTGCATAATTTAATCCTGAAGGTGAAGTTTATTTCACGAGCCGTAGGCGAAGTAAATAATCAAATGAGGGTTTAAAGGCACTTCAGTCCTGTGGTATATACACTATTTTTGCACTTCCAATACTCTTTCCAGCAATACATTTTAAATAATAATTAATATTATAGGCTTTAAATTACATACTCGTTTAATTTACAAATTGAAAATGGATGGCTTTAATAACAACGATATCATTATGCGAATTTTATTTTGAGTTAAGTTTCATTATGGATAATTTGAAAAAATCTAGAAAATTATATAAAAACAATTCGAAACTAAATGTAACACTAAAATACATGCATCGGAAACAGTGCTGCTTCTTTGTTTTATGAAAATACAAAAATTGTGAAAAAAAGTCAAAAGCGCAGCAGAAGTTTATCAATTCTTAAAAGATGCACAAGACATGGAATTTTTAATTATCAAAGCAATTAATTTTAGCAAAACCTATTAATAATAAATGTAATTTATATAATAGTTATTTACGATACAAGTACGTAAAGCTAGTCTTTACTCACGAATGGGTCCATTAAAACACGAGCGTAGCGAGTGTTTTAAGACCCCTGAGTGACTAAAGACACTTTACGTATGTATGTCGTACAATATTTTATCTATGATATAATGAAAAAATCCAATAAATATAAAAAAATACTTTTATTTATGAATTAGGATCACAATATTAAATGAGAAGTTTGTCATGATAGCACAATTTTTCCCTTTGGATTATTTAAAAATATATAATTACAAATTATACTGTGTACTTTTCTTGAGACACCCGGTATGATGGCAATAACAATTTAAAAGTGTAAAATATGAAAGAATTATTTGCAATATTATATTTACATGTTATACATTATTTTTGTTTTTATTTCTGTAAATATAACACTTTTTACGAGAACAATAATTGTAGTCTGTTTGTGTTTTGTACACCAATAAAAAATAAAAATAATTAAATATTACGTACTAATATATAGTTTGGTGTACAAATATTGTAATTACTATATTCGAACTTTATTGTCTATGATAAATACAGGTTTATTGTGATAAAATAATATGATTTTAGAGATTAGCAAAGATTACAAGATTTTTGACTAGGTGTACAAGGATTGTTGTCGAGATTTCCCCCTCGTCATAAACATAGTGAAATAATTTTTTGGTAAAGTTGATTTTTACCTAACCTTATGACGTTTTGAAATGCCACTTTTTACATAATTGCTATGAAATGAGTTTTGTAACTCAGTTACGTAAAGAATATTACACAACCGATATTCAATTAAATCAAATGCCTTGTAGATGCCTACTTTAATAATAAATAAAATAATTTGTTGCTTGTCAAATATTGACAATGAATAATTTTGGAAGGTAGAGGAATGCAATTACGGAATTAGATAAAATATTGTATGTTATACATTATGAAAAACGATATTGTTTAACGAGCTGTACGTTTGCCAAAACGAGCGTAAATAATAATAATAATAAATAATTACATAAATAACTATTTCATAACTGGGAGAGAAATTCGATTATTATGATACCAAAATCATAACAGAAACAACCAATTTCATATCTACTGCAGATTTGTGCACTTACCCTCCCGTCGTGAGGGACAGTGCTCAAATATTTTGAAAAATGAAAAAATTAATTAAATATAAGGTAACTATCATAAATTATATTCCAATTCAAATAATTTTGAAATACTTAAAGCCATCATAAATATTGGGGTCGTGAAAAAAATAGAATATGCGCAGCAGGAGAGCAGTGTATTGTTTCTCTTGTCGGAGGAAAAAAATTATACACTTCTCTCCCTTAATGCATAATATACTATTCTAGTGTCATTAACGGGTGATTGTCTATTGTAAACTCACTATGAAAATTTTTGAACCGTCACAATACCTCCCTAATGTGCGTGACGTAAAAATTAGTAATTAAACATTATTATTTATTTTTGATACGTTATAATATTTGAAAAAAATAAAAATTGAAATAATTAGGAATGTGAACTATTGTGTACTATCAATATCATAGATTTATTAATATGTTTTAGAGATTGGGATTATGAACGTATATTGTGTAGTTCCTTTTAAAATATGCCTTAAAACATTTAGTTATTAGTTTCGCGTACCAGTTTAGATATAGAACATCCAGGCATGCAAAGGTGAAAGGATAAACTGCAAAGGAGCAATCAATATACTGATTTAATCACCAGCAAGACAGGCTATGATATTTACAGGCAATTAACTACCTGTCTTGTACATTCTGCAAGCCGTAGGGGTTTCACACAAACATACCCATACTGTTACATATATACTACACTGCATAAGACATTCAACGTGTTAACATCCATGTATATACGCACCTGTGTATGTGTTAGTGCAGAGCTCGCACTGCAATGTATCAGTTCGCGAACATGTTCCTCCCTCCTTCACCGCGTTCATATCCGATTATGTTGCTAACCTGCCCCGGACGTTTCTGGAATATCTTATTAGGAAAGCTTAACTTAAGTTTCCACACAAAGCTTTTAAGCTCAGGGACTTAGTGAAAGTTTTCAGCGGTACTTAGTCTAATATTTAACATTTTATATATAAAGAGTTCCATATTCAATCACATAAATTTTCATGAAATCTTAAACTGGTACATATTCAGTAGCTTTTGAAATTTCAGGTTTATAAGTTATTTTGGGAAGCGAGGTTTTATAAGAAAAATATTCAAACAGAAGGTTATAGTTCCCGGATGTAATAAAAATCTTAATTATACTGTATAGAACACTTTCCACAAAAACATGATTTCGAGGGTTCTAACCTCGCTCACTGCAATTTGTAACCAAACACACAAATGTGCCTAAAGGATTTACCCTATAAAAATATAACTTTTCCAATTGAGAAGTACTTCTTGTTGTTAAGAGTAGATATATTAGCAGAATTCTTACGAAATCAGTTAGAACTTCAATTGACATTAGACAACAATTGAATAACGTATAGCAATCGTTCCATATGCTGAACAGTATTTGGAAATTGCACAATATTCTATTGGGACGATGTTTAATTTTTTTTAAGAGTAAATTTAATTTGTTCTCCTTTATGGACTCGAAGTGTGGATATTATCTCAAATCGATACTATACAACTCCAAGGCTCCATAAGTAAAGGTTTGAGACAAATATTTCGTATATGTTAATCCCAAATTATTAGAAATGAAGAACCCACCAAATCAAAAAACAATCAATCGGTAAATAATACTACGGAAATAAAGACGTATTTCGGCACATATTTTAGAGAGCAAATTACAAAGTTGCGAAACAAACATGCTTTAGACTTGATCTCACAGGTTGCTACAAATAAGGTCGCTCAAATAAGAATTGAAGATGGACAAGCCAACAAGAAATTATGACCATGGGCAAGACACAGTGGAATGAAGAAGCTCTGGGCATCAACACTCTCCGATGGGAGAAATTTGTAAATGCCCTATGTTCCATGTAGAAATAAGAGGATCTATTGTAGTAGTAGGCCTTACCACAAAAGTCCGCAAAACTTATTATTATTATAATTTAATCGGTCTCAATTGTTGAGGTTATATGCTGCCTTGGTTTAATGCTACCGGCCATTGCTGTTGCCTGATATATTTTATTTTGTGTACTGTCAAATACTAAGTAATTTGTATGAAAACGTACACGGGGTGTAGCTTTGATTATTTAACATAGATGGCAGCAGTTTTTCATTTTAACATTCACATCTAATATACGAGTAGGTTTCATATTTTTAGTAACGTTAAAATTTCAAATAAAAGTGTGAATATAGTTAAAAATTTGTTATTATCTGAACAGAATTGACATATCTGTGCCACTCTTATAACAATTTCTTGTTTAATTAAATATTGTAGCTAATATTATTTTATATATTTTGAATAAAATAATATCTATCTATCTAACTCATTTTTATATTGAGATACTCTCTAGAACCGTACAGGCCTTCAACTAAACTACCACTTTCAGATGATCGATTGCTCTCAAAATCTAACAAGCTCGTAATATAAATATCTAAAATTTAATTTTAAATATATCACTGATAGTATCATTAAATTTTGAGTTATTGCGGACGAACAAATCGTCACATAAAATTGTTAGTAACAAGACAAAAGTTATTTACTTTACAAGTGGGCAAAGGCTGAGTGTGATAATTTTAGCGAGTGGGTAATTCCACTTTGCCCACGTGTGAAATGTAACGTTTTATCCAACATCTCTTAATAATAATAAAAAAATATATATTAAAGAAATATTATTTGACAGTGACATATACTTAAAAATTTTAAATTTTTAAATGTAAATCAAAGTGGTTACCAAGGTGTTGTGTGTTATTATTATTGTTATAAATAAAAATTACTAACAAGTGACTTTTCTCAAAATTATATTCACTAGTGGGTAATCTGTTACTTTCCTTGTTTAAAATCGCTATAGTTATAGAGCATTTAGTAAGAGGTGTTGGATAAAAATTATGATTCCTTAATTTAAAATTAGGGCTTGTTATATAGTGTCAATGTGACTAATAAATAATTAAATAATAATAATAGAATGGTTTTCTGTAAGAATTTTTATTTTATCTACATATTTTTATTATAATACTTGTGTATTGAGAATAAATGTAAACCTGTGTACATAAATGATTAATGTACAAATTTGAAACTAAGTGAAAAGAGAAATATGTAAACTCCACCACAACCACAAGGTAATGTTATTTATAACTTTATAGGATTATAGTTTGCGCGAGTATGCAAATTAGTTTATTAATGAGTTATTATTAAATTAAATTACAAGATCTGAAAACCGAGTCTGACATACATATAATGCTTGCAAACACATTACCTGTTGTTGGATTCCACGGAGTATTTGGTTTGTTAAGCGCGCATTAAGCTGCAATATTACGTGGTGAGAAGCATATAATATTACGAGCGGTATTGTTTGGTGATCTGTTCATACGATTTAAAAATAAACCATTTTATTACTACACAGACACATATTCTTGGATTATTTTTAGTCGTCAATATTTCTATTGCTATGTTTTTAAATGTAAATAATGTTTTTCAAAGTTATGTTAGAAATTTTATAATACCAGGCTACTTGGTTTGTCTTGAATGTGTCTTAGAAGTCAACTAATGAATGTTTAAAGTGGTCACAGCGGAAACTACTCGTATATAATATTAAGTGTTATTACTAGCGGGAGAGTATGACAAAATAGTCTCTGAGGCAAAATGATGCCCAAGCATAGATTATTTCCGGACCTAGTCAAGTTAGGAAACTTTGAATATTATTACCGTGAATGTGTTCTATAGAATCATTTTTCTCTTATGGTTATAAATTTAACGTGCACACTAAAAATTGTATCTTGAACTAGGCTTTCAGAAATAAGTTTCAAATTTCCATTATTTTAATTATGATATTAAATTAGTAAAAATTGTACGCAATGTAAATTTTCATTGTTCCAATATATATTTTGAAACAACATTATATTTATAAAATTATTAACAAGATAAGATTTTTAACATTCTGTCTATATTGGCAGTCTCTACCTAATTAATATTTGGTTAGACCTTTATTTAATATTTAATAAAATTTCAAATGTAATTTACATAGAAGAAAGAAATTGTATATTGCTTTATGTCTGTTGAATCTACAAGGAAACTACCACATCCGGTTACTATTGCTACTTAAATCTAAACAGTTTGTTAATTGAACATCCATGTTCTAATTATGAAAATTAAAAATGATAATCTGATATTACGGTACAAAATGTAGAAAAGTTTCAAATAAATATTGTAGTTGTTACTATTACTCTTCATCTTTTCGAGTACCTACCATAAACTTTAACTTATTTTTTCACTGAGATATGCCCAAAAAACCTGATAGACCCTTAATTAAACTTTCTGTTATGGATTTCTTTTACAATCTTATCAGCTCATAGAGAATATAAACATCCAAATATAAATTTAATGTATTTGCTTAATTAAATGTTTAATTTACGTTTTAGAAAAAATCGTCTAAAACAATCACACACTCACACAGACGTCATCATGAAAATAAAGAAATCGTATTCTAGAGACCAAAACTTGCTTATCTTTTCAAAACTCACTTCCGAAAATTTTAACCAATCACAAATCTGCCTCCCGGAAATAAATAATAAATATAACCGCTAGTGTGAACGTTGATTATCAGTGGTTGTTCATAAATTATTTATAGAACAAGTGTTTTAAAATAAATTAATTCTTTGCATTGATGATTTGAAAATATTAGTATAACATAAACAACTGAGTTAAAATAGTTTACCAAACTTGTTTTTATAAGCGTCCAATTCAGTGATCGTAATATTATTTGTGTTGTTAATATTTTGCTACAAGTTATTATGTTGTAAAGTTTATAAATTTTGCAATTTTGTATGATGTGTTAAGTCAGCATTTCATCTTGCACATTGTTCATTTTTGTGGGTGAAACGACAAACGACCCCGCGACCCGTGCCCTGAGTTTGTCCTCAGCGTTTATAGGTAATAGAGCCGGCGTTCTTCCTACATATTTCATGAACAATAGCCACGTTTAGTGTCATCAGTGTCTTACAGTAATAATGTTGTTTGATATATACTTTACTTAGGGAGCAGTTTGTAGATCCATTATGTTCCTCCTCTCTTGGTATTAGAAATTTTCAAGTTTTCTAGCGTAATAAACTTCACTTCGTCTCGTGCAACGGTTGGCAAATGTGAAATGATCGATTCCTTGTAGCACAAATGTGTATGTACTTAAATAATTTCCCAAATGTAATACGCTTAGGAAATTTAATACTCTAGTTTTAGTCGCTAGTGTACTGCTAATAATATGATGAACTACATAATTCATATACGTATTTACTGCCTGCAAGTGCCTAAAGCAATAAAACTACCAATAACTGAATCTAAAATATATCGTTACGATTATTTTTATAGGGGATTAATTAAAATACAAATTAACAGAGAATGCAATTTAACCAAGAATGCAATTTTAATTATTAAAAGGTCCCAAATCATTATAATTAAAAAGAGTTAGTTAGTAGTAAATATTTATTTGTTACCTTGAAGTGTTCAAATTTCTATATTATCTACATATACATTATCATGTGCTAATTTCGTTTATTTATAATACTATGCTCATATATTTATTCTATTTCGATGTACTCTCTTCATCCAATGACTGGGTTTTCTTCAGGTAGTAGCTATTATGTAGAATCATCATTTCGTAGGTCTTTATTACAGGCTCTTCTTAAATGATTTATTGTCCCACATGTTGTCATTAAAAATAATTCATATAAAACTAAAAAATGGGGATTTATTTTTTATTTTCAAAACAATTCTCTCGAATACATATGTATGTAGGTTTGTATGTATATATTTCGGAACTTTCAACCCCATGGGTTATAATTCAAAAATAAACAGACACATTGACATCTTTAAATTTCATTGCATCGCCACTTATTTTATTACGTAGATGCCCGGTGCAAGTCCTTGTTACAACCACCAGTCGGTGCCCGATAGCTTTGTGGTTGCCGAGTTAATTGTATTCCAATTTGGAATGGTGACGGGCGTGAGCACAGATTCAAATCAGGCCATGAAAATTTTTCAAACTTGATCGGAATTAGAATCCACGGACTCTTTATCCAAAGGCAAGCACTCTTACCACTGCGCTATCTCGCCGTTTTTTAGAATATAGAATTATCTTAAATAACTTATAAACCTGATTGTTTCTATGATGTATAAATTCCATGAGTTTTGTCGATATAAATTAAGAAACATTACTGGTTTAGCATAGTTAATAATTACAATATTATTTATTTTTTACATCGTATCAAGTAAGCTTCACATAACATGATCTTAAACATGTACATATTATGTTTTAGGAGACGATAGCTCCAAACATAAGCCATCCTTATACAAATATACAACTAACTAAAGTGATATATGCAGTGTACATTTTAGAACACAAAAAACTCAATTAGTCAACTTTTCATGACATGAATAAATTGAAACAATATGCAAAATCTTATTACACGAACTAAATACAACAAGTAAAGATAATTTTTACCATTTTTTCATAATTTACTCTAACAATAACATCGCGTGCAGTACGCAATGACTCTGTTAGTCGACGCAGAGCTGGGTCAACATAGTTTTAGAATCCAAAGTGCAAACTTGGATATATGAATCGTTTTACATAATGATGAAAACATGCACACAAATGACCAAATAGGTGTATTAAATATAATAAGTACATCTGGGTACATAATATATTTTTTCGTGTAAATGCAATTAATATTCTCTAAATAATTATCACTATTATAAATAATACACATTTGCTTATTATGTAGTTGTCGTTTATATTAGTTAACAGTGAAAGATTTTATCAATTTTTTAAAATATAAATGATTACAGAAAACATGAATATACAATTCATTTGCAATAATAATATTTGTACTTTAATTCCAATATTCCTTACTTCTGGCAGCGTCTACGCTCCCCCACCATATCACAATACACAGCACTATGATGAATTCAAATTTCTTTACTAGAAATTAATCTTAGTTAATTAAAAATTTTCATTAGATTTAATCATATAAACATATTTGAAATTTAATGTATAAGTTTTAATAAATTCTTGAATAACATAATCCAGAAATATATTTAAAAATATGCAAGAGTGGTTTTGGTAAAATATTACTTAATTTAGAGCAGCTTAAATTAATATTTAAATTTTTATTAACAAATGATACTCTTCTAGTCTCTCCTTAGTACTATAAGACTTAAACTACTGTTCTCTTTATTAAAAATAATATGTAATATTTTTAAAAATATGACGAAAGGTCTCAAAGAGCAAATGATTACCGAGCGTCAAGTAACAACAGCTATAGTTCGTAATTATGTACTGGTGAACCGGCATAGTGACCGTTAGATAGTTGAAAATTTTCAATTTCAAAAATTACAGAGTTATTACATCATGTATTCACAAGTGATATTTCACTAAGAAAAAATTATATTTAATTACCTCTATAACAATTTTTCGATAATATAATACAGTCTGCTACTTGGGAAGATACTCCTAGAGACAACAAATGCGTGCGAACAAAAAAAAAACAAAGAAATGATAATACATTTAAATTAAGGATAATTTGGGAAGAAATGAAGGCAAATAAATAAATGCAGTATTCAATCATTCCATAGGCAAAAACGACAGCATCGAAGAAGATAAGCTTGTTAGTCCATGGACGACAAGACTTCCAGTAATATTCAAATACAATACTTCAAAACTTAGAGGTATTTGTAACCAGTCTCAATATCAAGAAATACCAGGTGTTTATCTTATTGGGAAAAACAAATTAAAGAGTCGTCTTCATCTAAGAACCCTAACAAACTTCCATAAGACATATCTTCTTTAGACCGATAAGTCTATCAAAAATTTTCTCAAATAAGAAACGTTCTATTCGTAAAACTGTACGATTTTTAAATAAATCCGACTTTAAATATTTAATTTAGTTTTATACATTTTACATTGTTCAGAAAACGAAAACGGCAACGTAAATGACAGTTTTCAATATAAGATATTTTGCTGGACATTTTCTTTGCCATCATTGGAGCTTTCGAATAGGTTTGACATATGAGACTATTCTTCAAGTTGAAGCGTGCCTCACGCACCAGTACAATCTTGTAAATCATATCTAGGTAACCGACAATTCCAAATAAAATGCATAAACGCTCTTACTATTCTTCGCCCAGTAAAATTGGGTATGCCTCTTAAAAGTGTTAGTGGGCCATATACTTTGTAGATGATCTTTCATCCAAGAATCAAGCAACAGTTGTTAAATATGCAGACTGTACACATATACAGCAATATGTGGGTTTCCCAGCTACCCGAAAGGAATTTTTATTTAGTCCAACATTACATGTTTGTAATTGTCATTGTTTTGCATTTATAATTTAAGTATAGGTATATATATATATATATAAGTATAAGTAAAAAACTTTTAATATTTTGTAGTTTTTTACATGCTCCCTCTATAACTTTTTAATATATATATATATATATATATATATATATATATATATATATATATATATATATATATTCGCCCTTATTAGCAAAATTGTTACCGATATCTTCTTTGCAGGATAGGAAACCTAATTGTTTTGAAATTATTTCTGGGAAGATAATATTTTGTAATTTATACTTCATAAAATATTCATAATCAAATAAGCAAGTAAACAGCCAATGTTCTTTTGCTACATACTGAAAACATTTAACTATCAATATCATAATCAATTTTGTAATTTATAAGAAAGAAAGAATTATAGCTTACAATATCATTGAAAATTTAAAAAATTGTACTTTATTTGCAGTAGCATTAACAGGATGCGAGATTGGTTTGTGGGATTATAACCTGATCCACCAATTCTAACAAAATAAAAAATTGGTTGCTTGCATACTTGACTATGAATAACGTTAAATATTTTCTTGAATTTAATTCAAAAAGTTTCTTCAATTTTTATTTGAAACTTTGTTCTCTAAAATAATTAGGGAAGCAGGAAATTTCACAAGTATTATTTAACATATAAAATTCCTATCGTTAAAATCGGATAATATCGATATTATCCGGATAAGATTGACATTATTCAAATTACTTGGATACAGTTCTTAAATGAAAATCTGTTAAAATATATATATAAAAAAAAAAAACTAGCTAATACTCTTTGCAAAGCCACTCAAAGAAAGAAAGTGTTTGTGTTTTAATTGGGTTTCTTGAAGTACTTTCGAATACACACTATTATTTGTTTTTCCGATTGGTGTGTACATGAATAAATCAGAAGGTTTTTCGACGCTTCAGCAGACCACATACAGCTGTCCATGTGAGAAGCATGTATTTTCCAAATTTAGTCCACACACTTGTAGCGATTGTCCTCGTGCCTTATTGATGGCCATTGCAAATGAAACTGCAAACGTTTGAATTCGAATGGCATATCTGTCGGGATAATTGGGATGCGTGGTAACACTATATCTTCTTCTAATTTTTTTCATTGTTTTAGTTTTTAATCCTTTATTCACTAATGCAGTATTTCACAGACCATTTCCTGACCTTAGAAAAATTGGTAGATCATAGATAGTTTTGCCTGCGAGATCTTCAGGTTTTGTTCTTTTTACTTAGGTACTTTCTTGCTTGCGAGATCTTCGGGAAAAAAGGTAAAATTTTGTAATATGTATCTTGTCCGCAGTAGTAATCTATCGTCTATATATATATATATATATATATATATATATATATATATATATATATATATATATATATATATATATATATATGTATTAATAAAAGTGTCAAAATTTGGTCAAATTTAAAACTACTGGATCGAAATACTTTAAATTTTAAAACAGTTTGAAGTAAATGCACTTGTGGCGGCAGAAATGAATGAAGATTGAAATTTAGGAGAATATGATTAAAATCACTAATTTTCAACCACATCTAGATTTATTCGGCCATATGTGGTATCTAATAATACTTAGCAAATTAATACGTATTCAATGATACATTATATAAAATCGTAGAACACTAATTTAACTTCTTAGTCTTTAGTTACATGCAGTAATTTATACCTTTTTATGTAGAGCAATAAATATATAAATGTACATAGGAGTGTTCGAAAATAGAGTGCAAGTAAAATTGATATTCCCTGTATGCGACATTTCTCTTATACAGCAGTTAGTTCGGTCTGTGTTGTATAGTGGGTCATTGGCCTGAACTTTATGGTCGCACTTCTCCACTGTGCAAAATGAAACAAAGTTGCATTATTCATCGTCGTACAATAACGCGCTATTCATTCACTAAACAGCCATTTGTTAATAAGTTTATAAATTGTGAACAGGGTAAGGAACTACTCGTATTTCCACGAGTTAGTGGTTCAAGTAATGTTGTGTGTTTGTTTCCGGTCGGGCCGGGTGTAATTTTATAGTAACATCGCAAGCGGAAGCTGGGCACTAGCGGCCGGCATCGTACTTCCGGATATCGTTAGTCCGGAGCGTGCCCGGACTTAAGTGCAATCGAGAAGGGAACAGAAACTGTCACTGCAAATTACTGAGTAACACTAAAATGCTTTTTTTTTTAAATCATCAATTTATTATTATAAAATATCATTGATTTTGATTAGTAATACTTCAGTTTAAAGAAATATTTCTCAGTTTAGTAAATACTGGCTAACTAATAACTTCAAAGAAAAAATTAATAGGTTCATAGGCTTATACAGCAAGGAGGGGACAGTAGTATGGCTGGCAATATAAAATTATTAGTGTAATGTGACGGGAGGAATAAAAGTTATATTTTGTTAAACGGAAAGGAGTACTTTTGGAATGGATAGCCCGAAATATTCCCTATTGAACGATGTTCCCATACCTAAAATTAAAATTAAGGTCACAAAGTTCTACAAATATTAACGTCTTTTCTTTCAGGAAAATATAACTTCAGGTAGGCTGTTGTGGCTTTGCATAGATAATTATTGTTGAAAAACTGTTGATAGAAGTATCAATAAAAGAAAAACAATTTTGTACCAAAGCCTACTGAAGTTTAATTTTGCATATTAAAGATGTTAATGTTTTTTTGAACTTTGTGATCAATTTCGTTAGTATTATACAAATAAGATATTAAGAACAAATTTTTAAAAAGCCAAAGAATATTGTCCCCCCTGATATTTAGAAAATGTATCTCTTAGGACCGATATTTCCAACCTCAGAAAAACTAGAGTAGCGTTTTTCAAACTTTTTGAATACGCGACTCCTTTAAAAGTTAAAAAATTCTGGTGAGACTTCTGTAATTCGCTCTGCCATTCGCCAATTCCTACCTGTTGTATCAACGTTCTCTTCAATGGTAGAAATGACAATTAAAATGAGAAATAGCCTCCAATTAGAAAGAGATTTGGTTATTTGCGCCTCAAAAATAGAACCACGTCGTTTCGACAGTTATTAAAAAATAAACAGGCACATCCTTCTCACTGAAATTGTAGTTTTTTTTTATTGTAGTGCAGGTCCTACAAACTCTTGTCTTTTTCTTTTATTCGCAACCCCCTGAATAAGGCTTTGCAACCAACAGATTGAAAAACTCGGAACTAGAGAATAAATTTGCAGTGGATTAAACGAGAAATATCGCATCAAAAGATGACAGCTAGAATAATAATCGTTATATGTATATTAGCTATGAATTTGAAGCGATATTTTTTGCTTATTCCACTCATAAATTTATTCTCTATATTCAGGTTGGGAATATCACCCTTTAGTAGTTCAAAAGACAAATCTAGATAAAGCTGATGCTGAAAAACTGGTAAAAGACACAATAAATATAATAAATAATAAAAGATCGGATGCTAGCTAATCATTCTCTACAAATTTTAAGGATATTGTAAATGTTGAAGGGAAGTAACGCCTACTTTTTGTATGCTCCTATTTTTATAATGCAAAAAATATGTATTAGTAAAAATATTTTTAACTTTTTTATATTTTGTACCGTTTAAATACTCAATTTGGGAAAGGTAATGTACTGAACACTTGAGATTATTTAGAGTAAAAATCAAGTCAAAGTACATATTCGTTATTCGATATGCCTTAAAATACACATTTATTTATATGTGCGGAGTTAAATTTAACGAATAAAATATTCCGTGTAGGTAATTTAATACAACTTCATTTCGGTATGACAATGTGCAAGGTATACAATGGGGTCGTTCACCATTTAAAATCTGCACTTTTAAAAAGTCTTAATTGTTATTAATTAAGCCACAATTTTTAAAAATGTTGTGACTTCATTGTATATTTGTTGATGGATTTCAAACAGTAGAGATTTACATAATTTTAGTCACATATATATTCTATTTCATTGTAATAATAATAATAAAATAGAAATAGAACATTTATATGATTACAATTATTTAAATCTACTGTTTGAGATGCACCAGCAACTCTACAATGACGTCACAACATTTTTAAAAATTCATTGTGGTTTAATGAATTGTAATTAAGACTTTTTTAAAATGTAGATAGCCTTCAATTTATGTAAAGTTTCATATTTTTTTTAATGGTGAACGACCCCATTCTGACCATTATTGATGGGTTTTGTGTTAAAATCCCGTTAAATTTAAATTCTTTTAGAATGCGTACATTATTATATGTAGATCTATAAATTAAATTAATTAATATGTAGTAATTCGCTGCAAAAACATATGAACACCAAGAGTGAACAATACTCAATACCCGAGTATATTAGCATCATCTTCTCTCTATATACCTAGTAACCAACAACAATCATCTGCGCAATTGAACAGCTGAACAGCGTCGCTATATTGGGGGTGGTTGTGGGTGCACGGGGTTCTAGATGGGATGAATGCATTGTGCGAACAAAGAGAAGGCAACTATTTTATTATTGATGGCGATGTTACGAGTTCGCTGGCACACCCGGTATCATATCATGATAGTTTCATGGAGATGCGACTCCATTGTGGATGCAATGAATGTACTCGCCGTCGTTGCGACGCTGCGGCGACGGGATCGTCGCTAGTCGAACAAATGTCGACGAAGTTGAAAACATATTTTTCTTTACTCTTATTAATAACTTTAATATAATGCAACGAAACTTCGTAATTATTTCACATTTGCCTTTAATAATAATAATACATTGTATAATTCTATCTGCGCTTGATTGTAAATGTATTTATCTATGCGAGTGTAAAATTAATTAATTATTTATAACTAGATACGTCGAAACTTTTCCGTGATACCAAACTATAGTTCCTAATAAATCTATATATAATGTTTCATGAGAAGTGTAACGAACTGAAATGTATGTATTCAGTAATAATATATCATTTTATATGTGCACACAGTAAACAAACTTTATTGTCTATGTTTAATAATGAAAAATTCATTTCTTTGTTGTTATGGTTTTTAACTAAAATAAAATTGTAACAGTTAAAAACATCAAAGCAATTGTATTTTTAATTTCCCTCATTTTATTGATGTCATATAACCAAATAATGTTTAATATAATGAACAAAAAATTTACGCTACGTATTATTTTATGCGGTATTAAAGCAAATCATAAAAATATAAAATGAACATTGTTTTATTGTAGCGGTTATTGTTTACGTCAGTCAGTCACTCTTTTGTTTATAGAACACAAATATGGCTAGAATTTACCTGGTAATATTCTATTTGCTACATAATTTTATTATTAAAATTGCAAGAATTTGGTTTATTTCATCAATGTATATGAGGAGCGCAGCCCCTATAGAATGTGCTAATAATTTTTAAATACATAATAAACATTATAAATATTAGGGTTATAAAAATATAGCATATACCTTACCACGTGAGAGAAATGTATTTTTCCTTGGCGGTATTACAGTCCTCGCGAGGGGCAGCTCGAGTTTCAATTTTACTACTAAAAAGGAAATCATACATTTCTCTCCTTAGTTGTATAATATACTATTATTTTAGTATAGTTTGTTTTTACCGCCGCCATGTATAGAAATTTCGTGTTCGACGATATCAGTAGTATGATTTGCAACCCTAACTGGGGTTCAAAGCGAATTGATGGAGTCGCGAAAATTTATTTCAGGTACATACATAAATCTGAAGAATCACATGTCGAAATGTCTTTATTATCTTATATTTAATATATTGCAATTTTTGTACAGCCCTAAATAATAATTTGGAAGCGGTAATGACCGATCCGCTTAATTTCAGAAAAAAAAATAATTTGGAAGAATAGGGTGGAAAATAATTCGTTCGAAATGTTTTCGACTATAGACAATTTCATAATTAAAAAAATATTCGTAATACTTTAAATGTAAAAATTAATTTAGGTTACCCCTAGGAACATAATTTTACTAATAATTTTAATCGGATTTTGATTATAAAATGTTATCTTTCATTCAATACCACGAATTACATTAATAAGATTAATCACTTGTCATATAAAGCCCAAGAGGAATTTTGCTGATACCAATTAGTACTGAATTTCTTACAATTTATAAATGACATTAAATGTTCTTCGACTATTGAACACTGTCTATTTATGTGAAACATCTTTTTTAATTTTAACTCTTATTAAATCCAAATATCGTTCGGGCCTGAAAAATATTGAAAAGGCTTAACGTCCAGCAGTATTAAATATTGCGCTAAAATTTAATTTGTTATGCAGCAAAAAACAAGCACATTCGTCTCATTAAAACGCGATTTTCTTTAATTAATTTTTGAATGTTTTTTGTCATGTACATATTGTTTACAAAATAATAAATTATTCATGGAAATATTATATTATTTTATGAGCTTGTAATGATTACTTGTACTCTTGAGGATGAAATTTGCAACATAAGCCGAAGGCCAATATTGTATTTCATCCAAATGAGTAAAAGCCATTACACGTGCATAGAACACTATACTTTTTCTAAGACTAGCCGAAAGTTGCACTTATTGATGTTTAAATTTGGAATAGTATATTCTACAACAAGTAATGGAATGGAACATATTCCACCCGAGCAAAAAGTGTGTAGTCCGAGCCTAAGGCGATGACTACGGTTTGCGAGTGTGGGATATGCCATTTTGTTATCTGTTGTAGACTATACTTTCTATAACAAGATTTCGGATATTTTACAAAAAATACAAATAAATAAAATTAAAACTAACAGACCTAACCATAGTAACTAAATCAAGATACTTCATACATCGCGCTAATATGCGGCTCTGATTCGTCCAATTTATTCCATACGCGGTGTATAGAATGATGGTTAATCCAATACAATTTTTGGTTGTAAAATTTGTAGTTTCCAAAACAGTGTTATAGAAAATATCAACCTAATACAGATAACGTAACCTTGAATACCGTGCCAATGTGACATATTTAAAATATTTCTTCCGCCCGGAGCGCTAGTGAAAAGTTTTAGAAACGTCAAAGTATTTTGCACCATCTGTTATATGAGCAGAAAAGACATAATTGCGCATCATAAAAATGTTTACTTATGTGTATCAAATTGTCATGTAATATGTACTTGTAAAAGTATCTCAAATCGTAATGTCTGTCATCTATGCATTTAAAATGACAGATGAGTCGGTAAATATTACACAGTTGTTCCAATTGGTCGATTTAGGCTACGCTTTTAGTGGGTACTGGGTAATAATTTTTCGAGAAACACAAAAAATGAAAGCATTATCCAATACTTGTAGGAGGATATTTATTTTAATGTAATATCTTGGATCGCGAAAAAATCTCGGTGAAAAAAGGGGTCATATATATCTCAATGAACAGAACCAATATAACTATTTGTTGAAAACTCCACATAACACTAATAGGAATTAAGAAACCCTCTTTTTTTAGGTATTATGTTAAGAATACGGTCAGAAAAGTAAAGGAAATCTAAATTTTTAAAATAGTTTGCTTAGCAAAATCTGCGATTTAATCACGATGTCCGCTCCAGTCAACATGTTCTTTAGCCATCCTCAAACAACAGCGTCTGTATCGATCCACAGTGTTAATGTCTATAATTAACTCTTAATTAAATGCCCGTTTCTTTAGTTCTTGGCGTCGTCACGTGACTAAGACGTAAAGGTCAATAATTTATATACACGTTGTGTGCGTGTTTGCATGATTAGATAGCGAGCGACCGCTCTGGTACTCTGCTATCAAGAAGACCCTCCGACGCCGACGGACATAAACGACTCTCTCTGAAGAGTATTTCACCCACAACTTACACGGTTTTTATGTTAACGAAATGTGTTTTTTAATTCATTGTTGCTGTTACGACTACTTGACTTGTTTGTTTGTTGTTTGCTATTCATAAATTTGACGCTATATTAATTTGTATATTTATCTGATTATGTAAATATGGAACTTACCAAGGTTGGTTTTACTGCAAGTGAGAAAGAGAAAAATGTCAAATAAATTATATGGTGAACTTATGTTACGCGCTGATTTAATGTACTTGTTGCATAGCCTATTTTTAAATACATAATACAGTGAATAAATTTATTATAAAATCATATTAATGTCGAAGTTAATTAAAAATATTTAAATAGTTTTCAAATTATTTGATTCTTAATGTGATCAGGCATTTATTTGCAGTAAATGCAGCAGATATTTGTTAGAAATCTATAAAACAGGGATAACAAGAGAACGAAATATAAAAATTTGGTAAGATCATAACAATATCACCAAACAATTTTTCTATACATACATACAAACTTGTAATAAACGGTATTTGCGTTTATTACGATTAAAGATTGCAAACGATATTTAGAGATTTCAAACTAAGTAATTGGTTCATTGTTAGTTGTTCGTGGAAAATTCCACTCCTTTAGTATTTCAGTTCAGTTCCCGCCTAATCAGCGGAAGTCAATATGTTGTAGAAAATATTTAACCAGAGTCTTATGAGAGAGTAGTGCCCAGTTAGAGTTATTTTGAGTGCCACTGTCCCATCCCTAAAGTAATAAATTGCGAACCTTGGGCAGTGAGCAGACACTTGCATTTTGGCTTTTCTTGTGAGATGTTGAAAGAATTATTACACAGTTTAAGGGCTCCTCTCTCGATTGTATGCATAGTTTTTGTGAAGTTTATTTTGTGAGTTCATGTAAGTAGATTTGAGTTTCATGTATGAGTATTATTAATAGCGAATGTTATCTCAGTTTCGATCATTGAAAGTTATTGTAAAAGTTAGTTAGTTAGCGATACTTTGGATTATATAGCGTCGAATTATTCAGCTCGTAAAAGTATTTGATTTATATAATTTATTATGCATGTTCGTTATTAAATATTATATAATTTTGTTATTGTTGAATAGGTGTTTGAATCCCGCCTGCGCGCATATTTCCCGCCATTTGATCAGAAGTTTTTGTCTAAATACTCTTCGGAATCGAGTTAAAATATTCCGTGGTGGCCAGCGACTACGCTACCCTTGGTTATTCATTTAATCAAGTAAAACCCTTTCGTATGTCAGTTACCTCTTGGTACCAAGTGCGAGGTACCTGTTACAAACTAATATTTTTACATTTTACACATTGACATTAAATAGATGTTTCTATTGTTGGTTTTATTTTACAACAAAGAAATTTTTTATTAAACATATAAATTAGTTTTTCTTCAAAGTGATATTATAAAAAATGGCAAATAATATTTTTTTAAATTTTTTTTATATTTTGTGTGCCAAGTATTCTACCACTTTGAAGTATATCTATTTTTTCTCATTTATGAATTATTGAATCTACGGACGTACATTCTTCTATCCATCCATACAGACGTCATGAAGAAAATGTTCAAAATGGATTTATTTATTTATTTTTATTAAAAAAGTATTAATATCGCTATTGTAGCCCTTTACTTTTACTTTTTATCTTACAAATAATAATTAGTGCCTTTATAAAATATAATAAATATTCATCAGTTATAAATGTAATCTATAATAATTAATTAATTGGAATGAATGTTCCTAACGGTCAAGGAAGTAATATAGGCTGGTCTTTAACTTGATTTCTTGAAATAACTTGTGAAATACGCAATCAACAAAAAAGTTTGATGATATGAAGGGGGAAACCCGATTCTGTAAAAAAATTTACGCCACCACCCCAAAATTTTAAATGGGAACACCTATTTTTTTATTGCAGAATTGGGTAAAGTAGATTTTCTGGGAAAAGATTTATTTTATTTCTGACAGGTGGCGCTATGATCTATAAAATTTGTTTTTTACAAGAACCAAAATAAAGGACCGTTCGGTCTTAGAAAATAATGGAAACATCGAAATACTTGCTTCAATTACAAACAGTTGAATGAACATTCGTAAAACGACGAAAAAATATGTCTTGAATTTAATGGTCATCAATTTGTTGAATTATTATGAAATATTTTTTTATTTCAAAAGTTCTGCAGCATCACCTGGAATAATTATGTTCGTATTATTTCGAGTACAAATAATTTTTTTAATTATTTATTTGGACTTCACTGCCTATGGGCTGTAAATTAGGTACGTATTATCACCCGCCCCCGTGGTCCATAAAACTTAACGTATCTTATACGTATGGACCGTTGATACAGGGTGTATTAATCATAATTTTTTTCATGACCAAATGCTCGTTTTTTTTTTGTTTCCGTAAAAAACAAATTTTATCGATTACAGCGCCACCTGTTAGAATAAAATTGTTTTTCCGTAAAATCTACTTGGTATTGTATGCTTTACCCGAATCTGCAATACAAATTAGGTGTTCTTATTTAAGATTTTAAACTTCTGTTCATGTCTCCCATTCCACGAAAAACATAACATTTTTTTATGAATTCACGCTTACCTCACCCGGTCTTCATACGACTCCAATAAATAATATATACAATAATTGTTCATGTAATATAACTAATATAATTAATTCATTCTTTAAATTTAGTATTTAATTTTTAATTTTTTTTATTACTCATGGTATTGTTTACCCGCATACAGCGTAACAATTGTAAATTGTCATGCTCGACGTATTGCCTATAGGAACTAATCAAGATTACACTACAAGATCGAATCTGAAATACATACCGGATGTGACACGAAATGCGGGCGATAGGCGTTTAACAAGGAATAACAGGTATTTTCATGCGAATGGCTTTTCAAAATATTTAAGACCAAAATGCTTCAAATAAATGTTGTTGATTCTGCATGTAAATCAGTAAAAAAAATTAATTTGTTATGGGTGATAATTGCAGAAATTAATTATTTAAATTTACAAAATTATTATGTATTAGTGTTCGCCAAGGAATAAAACAAATGTGTAAAATTTTCCTATAAAATTTTTAACATTATTTCAAAAACAAAGCAAATGCTTAATAATGTCAAAATATTTGACAGGAAATCATTACACATTTATTTGTGATTTTGTTATATTCCAATGCAAACACTATTAAATTGTAGTTTTGTAATTTTTTGTATTTAAATTTGTTACATGCAGAATTTTAAGCTCTACAACAATTATTTGAAGCATTTTTGGCTAAGCAATGCGCACGAAAAACTGTTTTCCCATATGTTAATTGCCTATGGCTCGCATTTCGTGTTACAACCTGTATATAGATATTTTGTTTATAGTTTGAAGGCTTATGGTTTTATTTTCTTCATTAATTTAGTCAGCTGCTCAGTGACATTCATAATATGAACCATATGAATCCGGAATCAATATGGAGTTATTTATCTTCAATTTAAATCCTGATTGCGAATCTACTTTGTTAAATATTAAAAAATATACATATTCAAGTGATTATCTTGAAATACTTGAATTCTAACGTACATCACAAAAATTTAATATATTTTTATTTTATACACATTCAAACATCTGAGTCTGCATATTTGTAAGTTAACACATATAAGACCAGTGATATCAAACTATAAATGTGAATAACAGCGTAATTCCGACCATATCTGATCTTAATTATAACACTTTATACATTGTTGACCTAGTTACAAATGTAATAACTGTTCTTCTAATTAAAATATTTGTGCAAAGTTTTATCGTTTGCTACAAAATAAATAATGCAAGTATTTTCTAATTGACAATCCATTTGGTTGGTGTCTTATTTAAGTGTTCACTATTCTACTTCCGTAAGATAACCCAACTCTCACAAAGCGCCGATTAGAACAATATATCCAATCCTCCAAGTTAACGTTCCAAGGCACCTGAATCATTCTCCGTCATAAAGTGGTTGAAGTGCCCTGCAGTGGAACGCAGATAACTTGTTGATTTGCACACCCGGCATCAGGCATCCCGACGTCGGGTTGTCTTCGCGTCTCATTCCTCATTTCGTCTCCGCTACCGTTAAGCGACGGGCGCCTCGACGCTCTCTTTAATATTTGCTTTAATAGAATCTCGTACTGCAGTTGTCCTGATACAAAAACGGGAAAATGTTTTTGTTTATTGGTTGAAGAGTAATGTAAATGGAATTTTAACTAAAAGCAAGGAAGGAATTTTCTTCACATTGATAAATATAGGTAATTTTTATTGGGTAAATATAATTTTGATGATGCATTAAACTGGACAATATGATATTTTTCATTTAATTCCTACAAGATTATAAAGTATTAAATAAAATAAAAAAAATAGAATTTGTCCAGCGTAAATGTGGCACTCTAGCATATTTTGGTAGGTTATACATTTTATCACGTACAGTACAGTTTCCAGCCGTTAACCCATATCCCCCAAAGATATTAGCAAATAAATAAATAATTATTCAAATTTATGTTTTGTTGCAACTTTAATAATTTTCTTTAACTAATTAATCCTTAAACCTTTTTCGGTGTAAGGTTGTGAGTGTTGTGTGTTGGTGTCATTTTTTATGTCAGTATATGAACTTTTATTTCAATAGTTTTGCCAAGCATTTTTGTTTCCCATTATATGCTTTGCATTTTTATTTCTGTCTTCTAAAGCTGTTTTTAATTTCTCGTCCCATATTTTTATAGGTTCTCCTTTCTTATTCTTATCCAATAATTTTGCTTCATACACGCATTTCGTTAATACCTTCTCTATCTATATGCATTTTGAGAGCCACTGGTCTAAAAAATTCTTGTTTCGCTCATTTTCATTGTCACATAATATAGAAATTGTTTACTAATTTAACCGACCTCGTAGCTCTTATAGTTCTCGAAATAGCAATAGTGTACCACTTAAAATGAACATATATTGTATATTGTAGTACTGGTAGTAAAATATTTTAAAATAATATTCTATTTAAAAGTAAAAGGAAAACACCCATAGTTTTTACAATGGATATAAAATCCGTGAGTACTAATTACGGTTCATAAACAGTTGCTAAAAACAGAAATATGTTTGTAGTTTCCCACGATTTTTTTTAGTTCACATCTTTCAATCATTTCAAATACAATGAGAATGAGCAAATCCACTTATTATAATAAAGCTTTGCACGATAAAAAAAAAATGAGTGCCTTCGCGAACAGTGGCAAATATGACGTGTTCTTAGCACTTCCTTCGATTCGACCATTAGTAATCTCGTCAAGTATCTAAGACTCAATTTTACCAAATGTGTGTCACATATTTTAAATCATTTTGTTAATCAAATATATTTTTGTGCTAGTTACGATTTATAACATGCATAATATTTGGTTAATTTATGGATGTAATATTTTAATAAAATATGTAGTTAAATAAATAAAAAATACACCATAAATTTAATGGCACCAATATGAAGCAACTCATAAATAATATAAGAAAAATATATCATAATATATAATATACGAAAATACTAATTGATTGACATAAATCAATGAAAACTTTTACCGAATGTTGATTATTGCGTGCTTATAATTTATATGTGTGTAATTATGGCTGACATATAATGAATGAAATGTGGGAAGTACGAAAGGATTGACAGAAATAATAAAAGGTAAAAGGTCGTACGTGTAAGAATGTATAAATTAGAAAGTTTCCATTGCAGTAGAACTGTAGAATTCAGAATTCCGGACAGATTTACTCAGTTAATGGTGATGAATTATTTCCAAGCATAGCGAGTTTGTGGAAACCAAATCATCGGTTACTATTTCAACGAGTCTAAAATCGTGAAACATAAAGTAAGCGGACATTAAAACTTTTCAAACTCTTCTCTTTTATTAAACAAACATTAAGCTAATTGAAGGCTCAGCGTTCATGATATTGTCGGTTTAAAATGTCAACCGAAAGTAAGCCTTAACGTCAAACGGAATTATACATCCAAAGATTAAATATCAGAACGAGTACGTCCATTGCCGGATCTCCAATTTTCAAATAAATACCAGTCAGTTTGCGAGAAGCCACGAAGTTTGTTGAAAAACTTCTAAAGCTACGGCGACTACTCGGCCGGCCTTCTAATTGTGGGGTTCGTGATATAGCAAGAGCAAGGATACCTTACAATACGGATTAGCTGGGACCCTTTACTTCTCTACCCTTCTCTTTTTACTCCATTTTTCCAATTGTGTTTTTCTGCCAGAAATAAAAAGCGTCCTTCGAATGTTCCAATACATGCAAAGGAACATTTTCTTCTATTAATTATTGGCAATAACATGCTTGAATGTTGAGCATATACGACATTTAATTAGAATAGTATATTCTACAATAAGTAATAGAATGGCACTTATTCCACACGAGCAAAAAGTTTGTAGTCCGAGCCGAAGGCGAGGGCTACAGTTTGCGAGTGTGGGATATGCCTTTCCGTTACATATTGTAGACTATACTTTCTATAACAAGATTTTGGAAATTATACAAAAAATACATATATAAAACTGTTGAAAACGTCAAACTCAAATAAATCAAGTTAAAACAAACAAACGCGAAACATATATCGCGCTAATATGCGGCTCTGATTCGTTGAAAATATTCCATACGTAGCGTATGTAATGTTAGTGATTCCATAACAATTGTTAGTTGTGGAATGCATAGTTTCCAAAACAGTGTTATAGTAAGACTTTTCCCTCTGTTTTATTTTTTGTTTGATTGTTATACATATTGTTAATGGAATATCCCGTATTAGTTGACAATGATTATTCATCCTCCTCTGTTTATAATTACAACTAATAAAAATTACCATAATTGTAATATATTTGAAACACATAAATTATATACTGGATGTTACAAAAGTTCCTGGACGGTGAAATATCTCGAGAAATACACATGGAATCAAAAAAACAAAAACTAAACCACGTGTTTAATATTTTTCAAAAACTTATCTTATATCACCAAGCACGATCCCTCACCGACACCGCTTGGGCTGGTGCGGCGGGCCACTTTGAAATTGTTTTCGTATTCTTCTTCCGGAATTATGAAAATAATTATTTTTCTGATTACAGCGCCATCTATAGCGAATTGGAAAAAGTTTCATACAAAACCTACTTAGTTTTAGCCGTACTATCCGAATGTAAAATAAAAAATTGGGGTTTCTATTTAAGATTTCAAAGTGGCCTCCCTGCCCCACCCCCCGAGGGTGGCGGTGGGGAATCTTGCTTGATGATATAAGATACATTTTAAAAAAATTTTAAACACGTGTTTTTTTTTGTTTTTTAATTCCATGTGTATTACTCGAGATATTTCACCGTCCCAAACTACAGAATATTGACAATCGCTTCATATTTCATACATTTGATGATCTAATTACATTTTATCACTGTGTGTACCGACCTTTTACGCTTGCAATTGACTTTCATTTTGTGAAGGGATTCAACTAATAGGTGGGCTTTTGAATACAAGTAGTTATTTATTAATGAATAATACATTTTGATGTTAATTTAACTGTGGATAATCGTATCAAATAAAGTATTCTTATTTTGAAACTGCTTGTTTGGGTTAGAGTTTAGAAACGTGTTGTACTTATACTTTTAATTTAGTCGGTTGTCAACTTGACAAATCTAAAAGAGAAAAGTGATCTCTGTGGAAATATTGCAAACTGATGAATATCTAAGACGTCTGTGTGCGGATCTTCGTTTTATATTAGAAGAGTTTCTAGAAAAGTTAAGTGAAAAAGACAGAAAGAGAATTAAATGTAAATAATACAGACAGATGACTTCGAACTCTCAGTCACCAGTAAAGAAGATAAATGATTCCTTGGGCCCCGTGGGTCCCAGACCAGAGCCCAGACCGAGATGCGAGACCAGAGAGCTGCTGTGCTGCTGCTGTGTACAAGGTGAAATACACACTTTCATTTCCTACTCGCCTCCTTCTTCTCTCTGGATTATTTGAAATTAATGAATCACGAGTCACAGGATTAATTCAGTCTTATTACGAGCAAACTCTTTTTTCATCTTAAATGAGTTTCTGAATTGAAAATTACTCCACGGTGCGCGTGTTTGTTAGAGGTTAGTTTTCTTGTTTAAAAGTAGTCGCGATAAAACTTAATTAGTTGTATTCTCATAAAAGAACTCAACTTGTTTACCTTCAGAAATTTTTATTTTTTCTTTGTTTGTATTTTCAGTGTTTTCTCTCCACGTCTTCAGTTTGTATTATTCCTGAATACCGCATACTTTCACAACTAAACAATATCGAATAATTTTTAATTTCATATTATTAAGAACGCTAATTAATACACATGTGTTGAAAATAATTACAAAACTTATTATGTTTAATATAGAATTAAGATTTTTGTCGCAATAAAAACAATATAATTATTTAAACATGTTTGCAGTTTTACGTTTTCACTATGAAATTTCCAAATTTCGTCTATAATTACATTAACCCTGAACTACTATCGTGAGGTCAAATCCGAACCCAATTCTTAAAATTATATGGATATCTGATACACGGTTTACATAGTTTACCAGTCCGTTTATTATATTGATTGCATCCGATTGATCGCACGTACTTTGGTTTTGGGGTCGGATTCGACCCGCGATAGTAGTTGCGTTATTGTTATTTTAGTTATTATATCAGAATGACTGATAATGTTCTAAGAATTGGCGTTGTCACTATGATTACACATTGTTGATGACATTTTAGAGGCTTTAAAAGACACATCGGAGAATTTTGACACTAATAGTGACTTTAATAAAATAATACAGACATTAGAAACTGAAATTACTTGTTACTTGTGACCCAGGGGTAAAGATACCAAACATTTCACTCTTTGCTCAGAATGTTATAGGACAATATGCAAAACTCATTCAATACAACAAGTCACCTGTATTTCTTGCAAAGAATAGGTAAGCTTCAATTGCTATTGCTGCATTTCATTTTTATATTAAGGCAGAAATATGACCATCCATTTTGTTTTGTTTTTTTTTTTCAAGAGACTTGAATATCCATTTTTTTTTTTTTTTGTTAAAGGTTAAGACAGTATTATTATCAACCAGTTTTCAGAGTATAGAACACTATCTTAACTTTATCTGTTATATTTGTGTCGTAATACACTGTTATGCTTTTGTTTATATAAAACCCGAAGTGATGTTTATTATTTTTCATCTCATAATTTAAATACAAAGAAATCATAAAATACATTTATATTATTTTTGTAACTAATTAAAAATTGGGGTTACTTTTAAACCCTCGATAGTTCGGGGTTAAGTTATTACGGTCGGTAACATTAAAACCTGGCCATATGCATTTAACATGGGAGTTTTTCCTTGCTCAAAAGTTTCCAATTTAATTTTAGGAAAAATTGTTTCCACTAAATGTTGCAGATAATTAAATTTTGCATCTAAATCAGTAATCAAATAATCGGATGTAATTGTATAAGAATTGCTTTTTTATGGTGACAGCCATGAAATTGAAACAAAATAACAAACATGTTTTCCTATTTCACGTACACAAAGTCAATTTTGTGACACTGTTTTTCTCAAAAACAATGCTAAAAAATTGAATTTTGTGCAACTGTTTTTGGGGAATATATTATTTGTA
Organism: Poecilus cupreus; assembly: GCA_963942605.1. NCBI lineage: Eukaryota > Metazoa > Arthropoda > Insecta > Coleoptera > Carabidae > Poecilus > Poecilus cupreus. Next base: position 18,591,933 of record OZ012716.1, on the reverse strand, counting down.
AAATTAACAGCCTGTCAAACTTGGGGCTGTCATTGCTCACGTAAATTTATTGCGAAGCCCCTTGGTGACTAGTGGTATATTAAACATGCCTTACAATTTTATTTTATTATTAGTTTTATTGAATTTATGAACGTGAAATAGGAAAAGTAGTATGAACAACTCGTGTTACAATGCCTAATTGTAACACTAAATGTTCAATATACTATTTCATGTTTCAGTTTTTATATATTGTACGTAACACGAAGAATCCATAAAATTTGTAAAATTGACATTCGTGATATAAACTTCAATTAAGTCGAATTTAGTTTTAAAATCGTCAATACTCTCATGAAAGCGGAATGGCAGTGTGGCAAGTACGAATCAATATTAAGCATGAATTATTACACAGATAACTGACAGATTGTCGTACACATTGGAAAGTAACAGGAAGAATCGCGTCAAAATTTAGCGTTTCTCTCGAAACTGCTATTGATCCTGCATCAGTTCACCAGTTCTATGTTCTAAAAACGAAGCAGAACACATGAATATTTTAACGAGTGCAGTGTGCGATGCTCGATGCGATGCAATGCCTACATGCAGGAGCCCGGAGCACCGGAGGCTGCTTTCATTGTAAATCATGTTGAAAAATTATTGCATGAGAGCTGTAGGAAATTGAATTGGGAAGTGTTGTAGAGAATTTTAGCAAAGAATGGGATAGAATACGCTGCATTTTTCAATCATTTGCTTTAGAACGAAATGCATTATCGAAACAATATTCAATTTTCTATCTGTTTATGTATCTATACGTTTATATTTATGTTGTATTCTTTAAATTAATAAATACTGCATACGTTTTCATATTTCTTATAATATCTTTTATGAATATTTGTTTGTATCAAAAGTTCAAAAAACTTTTGCGAAAGCGAGTATATTTCCAGGCGGAATCGAAAGCAAGGCTTGAAAATTACGAGCACTTGCAAAACAGTTTCTGAATGTATGATACGAGGGATTTATAAATATAAATAATTAATTTGTTATCTTTGAAAAATTCGATGACATTTATTTAGTTGATATCGTATAACGGAAATAGATACTAAGTTGAGGAGAATATTGTCAATAATTTTTTGCCAGAAAAATTGACAATAGAAGAATACATAGAGCAAAGACAACTGAGCTAGTGGGGCCACCTAATGAGGATGGACGACAAGAGACCTATGAAGAAAGTCTAGGACTGCTAAAATAATTAAGAAGAGAGGAAAAGGAAGACCAAAAAAAGAATGGGACGATATTGTAGAAAAGACACCAAAGAACAAAGGAACCTCAATACAAGAAACAAAAGCTCATGCTAAAGACAAAATCAGTAGGCTAAGTTCGTACATGAAAATAAAACCCTACACTTAATGGCAAAAGAGTGCCAACCCTAACCTTACAAAATTCACTAATTTTTGTAGGCGTAGGTCGGAAAACACGCAATTTCTGGACGATTTTGAAAGGTATAAGTCCAGTGTTTTTGGATGGAGGCGCGAAAAGTATATTTATTTTGGTAAAAATAATTGGTTTATAGAAAGTCAAGATAATTATTTATTTAATTCTTTCTACAATAGTTGAGTATTTATTATTTATAAATACAAACAGTGGATAGGTACATGCACAAGTTTTATTATATCAACATTTATGAAATATGTATATAAACTATACAGATACGAGTACACACAAGTAGTAGTTTCTGATTAAGATGCGTCAAACTTTGTATATATTATACTCAAAACTTTACTTAATTCCAAAACTTGTCATACCAATCAGTCGCTAGTCGTACGTAGAAATATTCTTAGAATACTCGTATAAAAACATTTAACCTATAAATTCGTCCCATTTTCATAAAACAACATTTTCTCTTTAAGTGTGTTCTCATACCCGACAAGTTTACGATCGAGGCATAATTTTATATTAAGGCTGGTACCAGCACAGCCAGTCGCAAGCGTCTTACTTTTTACAGCGAAATTTATTTCTTCCCTACATTACTCTCACGACTAATCAAGATGTAGGTGTAGGTTCCCATACTTGCCTGTGACCCAAGATGCAATCGCTTATAATTATCAGCTTAATGAACAAGCGAAATTAAGAGCAGCAAATAATACACAAACCAGCTGCATGCTGCTGCTTTAACTTACTCATATTTAGTGTTCACAGGAAAGCAAAACATAGGAAAAGACTGTTTCCCTGATGATTATTGAGGCAAATAATTTAAATAAAACATAAAAAGACTGAAATCGTGCATTTTAATCAGTCATGCATTGTAATGAATTTGATTCATTACAGCTAAAATCAAGGATATAAATTAATCAGAAAAAGTTTTTTTTAAGCAGCCTGCTCATGTGAGTTTGGTATAATTACAAACAATAAAATAATAGTAAATTTGGTATGTAATTTCAGAAGCAATTAATATTACATATTACATACGGGATGATTCATACAATAAGAAGAAAGTTACACCAAATTAAATCAGTTAATAAACAGTCCACGTGATTGAGAGCGACTTTAAAACAAAAACACTCCTAAAATATATTGCCGTTTTCATTTAAATGTTAATTCATTAAACGTCAAACTATGTTAATTGAAAATGATTACTGCTTTCAGTAATGAGGAATATAAATAAATAATAATAATAATAAATAAATTTATTTATACTGTAAATATACAGAAAATTCCAATAACATATTTACAGTTTCTGATACAATTATACGAGTATTCAATAAAACATGACATATTAAAAAAATAAATAAATAAATAAGATTAAGAAAGCTGAAGCTATAATACATTATCAATATGAAGACATGATTATGGTTTGTGGAATAAGTTCCATTAATTAAAAAAATTCTATGAGCAATCGATTTTGCCATTATTTTTATGTGTATATAATTTAAAATTGAAATAACAGCAAATTGTCAGATTTGAAAGAAATATGTTCCTATGGAAACGAGAAAATAATGTTACTAATGCATTTTCAGTGATATTCAATGAATGGGTGTTAATTTCATAGTATATTATACATTAAGGGACAGAAGTGTATGATTTTTTCCCGCGGAATAAACAATACGACAAATCTCCGGTAGATATGAAATTGGCTGTTTCTATCATGATTTTGGTATCTTAGAAACCTAGTTTCGTAGTTTCTCTTCCAGACATGGAAAAACGAAATTTATTTTCTTGAACTTTTTGGTTATTGAGTTTTGGTCAAAAGTTTATTATATAAATTATATTGTAATTTTAATCTGATTGGTTACTTTTGCACACGTGATCAGAAATATAGGGATTTAACTGGATATTTTTTAACCAAACCAAAATATTTTCGCTGGTAGTATCACAAAACCACATGATTTTATAGATAAATTTTTATTTTGCACGAATTTTATTTTGGTATGGTAAATCCAGACACCGAAGTAGGAATGGTTAAGTGGTTTTGCTTAAAAATAAAAATTTATCTGGGAAAATGAGAGAGGTCGTATCGTATTTGATGATATAACCAAAAATGAAACTTGAAATATTAGTTAACTCTCACACTAACAGTTATAAACAATAGCTACTGTTTATTTCCTTGGTAGCGGGAAATTCACGGGGTAACGGGATTTATCAGTATAAACCCATTTGTTGAATTCATTTAACAATCAATCTTTAATTGAAAATGAACTAGAAAATACAGGAAACCTCATATATTTCATATTATACTTAGTAATGACGCATTTAAATAAAAATTATTATAGTTTGCATGCACTAATAGTACTTACTATTCAATAGTTCTATAAAATTATTCCGGTAGATTATTTTTTACGGGTCTTGCTAGTTTGGTAAAATTTAAGTAATATCGCATTTAATTGGTAGGTACCAAATGATATAGCCATCTTCCAAATAATATGTATATTTGTAACATTCATAATTTTAATTTGCACAGTACAATTTTTCACGGGACAAAATTTTCACTGAATTCGAGAATTTTTTAACATAATTCAATTTCAATTAATATGGTGGCTGAAAATCAATGTATTCCATATTGTATGAAAGATGATATAATAAATAATTTATTGCTTTAAAGTTTTATATGATTCCTTTTACTCTAATGCTAATGTAAAGTTCTTTTATTTCTATAATGCAGAAATGCACATTTTTTGATCAATATACATTTAAAATCTTTTAGAGATAATAAAGAATACATCTCCAGTGAATCTTATGTCCGTGTTCTTTGCGAAACTTGCGTTAAAAGCGCTTTAGTACCAACCGAAGTTGGCTGCAGGCAAGTGACACATTCCCCTTACTTTTATCCCTTTACTGCCACTCTTCACCGGCATCGTGACGCCCCGGGCAAACCCCAACTCAAGCCCTTGAGCGTCTATTCAAAACACGACGCTTTGTGAACTAATAATCCGATTGTGCTCGAGATGCTTCTTCTATCTGCACTCGTTGGTCGTTGAAAAGTTAAGACTCTGCACTTTTTACTGCACTTTGTTTGCTAAGAATTATTTTGCTTTAATGATATATTTTTTATTTCCTATACAAATTAATATTACCACTTTAGAACTGAATAGAAATATAATGTCAATTAAATTTTTTTATTCTGGTATAAATATATTCCCATTATTTTAATTTTTTTCGATGAATTATAGTACCATAATTCAGAACAGTGAATTATGATTTACAATTCACTCTTCTCGACCAATCACAGAGCCAGAAATAATAATTCACGGTTATTTTAAAGACGTAATGTGGATCACCAAACAACGGCCGTCTGACAGTTGACTTGTAGTCAGTTGTCATTATGTGTTTTTATGTTGACGTTTTTCAACGTGTGTTTTCAACGAATTTGGATTGTTTTCAAATATGTTATCCTAATTTGTAGGAGTAGAAAAAGTATAGTAATATATTCGGGATTATGGTCATGATTCACTCAAACTTCATCATCGTGGATAATTACTATCATAATCCCTCATATAATAATATACTATTAATTATAGAACATAAATGTATATAATAAAATAAATGAAGTTAATCATCACAACGTTATGAAGCATAATAATAAACCTAAACTTATTAAGTACTGAGTATCATCGTATATATTGATTTTGTTTTGAATACTATTTCAATTTTAAGCACTAGAAACACAGCTTTAACAACAAAAGTATGGTTGTGTTTTGTGAAAATTACATATGAATATTTATGCCAATTTGTTTACCAATATTTATTCGATAAGATCTATTTTATTTACATAAAATAATTCAATTGTAATTATATTTTGTAGTATTATTATAAATCGATACAGAATACGTTACATATTAATGTTTAATTAAAATGAAAATTTAATTTACATTTATCATTGAATTTAGTATTGCACAAAATTTAAATAGTTTTATCTGTATCTCACATGAAATATTTACTTAAATAAAAATGTTATTCCAATATCTCGTACTTGAATTAAAATAAAATAGAAACAAACAATAGTTATTTACTTTACAAGTGGGCAAAGTAAGGAATTACCCACGAGAAAAATTTTAGCACACGAAGCCGAAGGCTGAGTGTGATAATTTTATCGAGTGGGTAATTCTACTTTGCCCACGTGTGAAGTATAACGTTTTATCCAACACCTCTTAATAAATGAAAAATTTATTAAAGAAATATTATTTGACAGTGACATGTGAATAAATTTTTAAATTAAAATGTCAATCGAAGTAGTTACCAAGGTGCTTTGTGTTATTATTATTGTTAAAAATAAAAAAATACACACTAGTGGCTTTCCTCAAAATTATACCCACTAGTGGATAATCTGTTACTTTGCTTGTTTAAAATTGCCATAGTTATAGAGCATTTATTGAGAGGTGTTGGATAAAATACCTTTGCTACCTATTATATGTACATAAAAAAAATCTAGTGTCACCATACTTGACACATGTTTAACATATGAGATAGAATACATGTGTCAGTTATGTTTATTCTCATAGCAACTGTGATTATTGGAATGTACATGTTAATAAATACAGGCTACATTGAAAAAAGTTAGGGCACACTAATAAATTATGTACACGTATAAAAAAGAAATTACCATGCTTTGATGAAATTTATAATGAAGCCTTGCACCATTTTTTTATGTATATTCTAATCGAAAAAGTGATGAAAATTGTTACATTAGCTGTTTTTCTATTTTCGTTAATTACATTTTGTTGAGTAGATATTAATGTTAGAAAAAAATTCACTACATTCTCTTATTCTATATTGTGATAAGAATTCTTTCAAATAGAACTGCAGCAGTGAACGTGTTTTTCCGTCTCTTTTCATGTAGTAACAAGTAACAACTGTCAAGTTAAGATGACAGATTGCAAAGTTAAAGTTTAGGTGAAGATTTTTTGACTTTTCATTCCTATTGAAATGAATACAAATTACAATATGTAAACATAGATCACTGATGTGTTAACCAAATTTCAAAACAATCATAGAATCAAATTAATAGATACATTTCTATAATAGATTTAAATTAAAGTTTATTATACTATATTTCTAAAGAATAACTTTTTTTATAATTTAGCTTTAGTTAATTAAAGAGAAAAAAATATATTGCTATTTTTAGCATAATAAATATATCACTTTTACGTATTTCAGTTTCTTACTGTTCTGCAATAGCACTCATGGAATGGAACCTTCTGATTCGCCATTCCTTAAGTCGTTGGGGACATGGCAATTTGGCGACTTTCAATCGTCATTACGTTTTAAACTTTAAATTTAGCATAAATATTTTTTTGTTCAATCCTGCTATTGGAACTTGTTGTTTCTTACTTGGATACACTCAACTCATTCCTTTGGCAAGGGGATGGGTAATGACAGGTGAGTGGGCGAAAGTTCTTTTGCTCACCACTGTCATTCACTCATCTGTCATTGCCAAACTGAACCTAACCTAACATTGAGTATATGAACCACAAGGATGCATGGGGGCGCGTACTTACAATAGCTCGGCTGACGCTTCGTGTTCAAAACTTACACATGCGTGAGCGAAATTCTTAGTTTCTTCACTCGTATTATAATATACTATTTTTTAACATATTTATAAATTTGCTGAGCGGTTAAATTTATGCTTCGTCGTATTATGGAATATAATTTACCTGTTTTATAAATTAGCATGACCTCGTAAAGAAATGTCGCTACTCTGTCATTTTTCGTTCGTGAGTTATTGAACATCAGGATACACAACCATCCATACACACTGTCGTCATATAGAAAAACACATCGAATTTATGGGACCTCAAAACATGTATTTTAGTGAAAATCTCGCAATCAATTTTTTCATGATTACTAAATTTCTTTATGAAAAAGATATTATGTTCGACGTATGAGGAATATGGAAAGAATAAAAAAGGACTTGCAATCAATTATTTTCTTTAAAACTACGCCGACGTTTCGACAGTTACAACTGTCATCATCAGGGCTAAGTTAGGGATGAAAAAACTATTTTTCGCGCCGCCGTCCGACATTGATACAATTACATATCTCTTAAAGTGGTCGGAAATCATGTTTTTGTCGTACTAGTTCGACAAAAATTGCTAAATTTTTATGGTTATATGTTGGCATCACTTCACTAATTTTAGCTAACTTCTGACGCTAAAAATGTCAAAGTATTACATTGACTTAAAAATATTATGGCAATATATCTACAATTGAGTATGTGCAATACAAGAAAACAGAATATTTATGGATTTTAAACATATTTGTAAGTAATTATAATTGAATTTGCAGTGTAAAATCCAAATAAAAATATGTAGGTATTTTTGGTTATGATATTGGAAAATAAATATAATTGACATTTAAATGTTGTGAAGTTAGTAACATAAAAAAATTCCCTGTCATTAAGAAAATGAATAATAAATTAAATTTATTTATTAAATTTACATAAATGTTGGCGCGAAAAATCTTGTGTATCCCTCGGTTGGAAACTATTTTGCGAGTGCTCGTATTTGTAGGACTCGCCTACGGCTCGTCCTATCAAAATAAACTCGCACTCTCAAAATAGCTGTTTCCAACCTTGTGATACAAATAACTATTACGTGGGCACATATACCTACAAAATTAAAAATACGTTGTCAAGATGTTAAAAATTATACACAATTATAGTCATGAAAATAAAATAATAAATGTAGACAAATAGATTGATACTCCAAGTAGTAATGAATTTAAACATTAAATGTTGGTTATTATATGATTCGGAATTAAATTTTCAGTTCGACACGTCATCGTCAGTAAGAAAAGAGTTAAGCTCCAGATATGTTTTAGATTAGAGAGTATAAAATAATAGAGTGTATAATTTTTAACAACTTGAATCAGTTTTTTTTTTTATTGTTATTAAAGCGGTCTCAACTGCTACGGTTATATGCCGCCTCGGTTGATCGTTTTTGATGTTGTGACAACGGCGTGCAGTGTTCGGTGGTATGGGTTTTTGCACAGCGGTCACCCATCCAAATACTAACCGCGGGCAGTATTGCTTAACTTGCATTATAGAGTAAACCGGTTTGAACGAACCCTATCATGCCGTTGAAAACATAATGGCTGGGTACCACGTCCTCTGTTTTTGGATAAGTGTTTTATCCTCGGTTTTAGCGCTGTACAATGTTCTAAAATTATTTTCTAAAAATATTCTTCAATTAAAAGTGGTAAATAATACATTTCTCCGTAACGTCTATTTGAAGCATTTTTTTTATAAAATAATTTTAGTACATTGTACAGCACTAAAACCGAGGCTAAACATAAGGGCTGGGTACCACGTCTCTTAAAACAGCTCGTGGTACCAGTAAATGTGTTTTTAATTTTATATGTATCAATGTAAAATAGTTTTTTCCACAATCGTTTATTTATTTATTTATTTATTTCTATATTCTACAGGTAAATAACCCAATTACAGAGTACAATAGGTACAAAAATTGATAAGTAGAAAAATGTATAGCGTACTAGTATATATGCAATATATAAAACACAAGCCAAACAAAAAGAAACTAATGGCAATGAAGCCGGAATAACCAAAACCCAAGAACACAGAATTATGAGGTATAAAAAAATAATTAAATTAACTCATTTAATTTATTTTTAAATTTATTTAGAGTTGTATCAAAAAAAAAAAGAAATATTGTTATACGATTTACACATCATGTTCAACAGAGAATTTGTTTTGAAATTAGTTCTGCACAACTTAATTGAAAAAGTAGTTGTATTTCTTGTGTTACAGGGACGCACAAAAAAATCTAGTTGAAATAATAAAATGGGATCATCGATTATATTATTGATCATTTTATAAAGGAATAAAATTTGTTGTTTGATACGTCTCGCTTCTAACTATTCAATGTTGAACATTTTCAATAGTTCACTGTAATTATCACAAGACCATGTAAAATTTAAGCGATAAAAGTAATTTCTACAAAATCTTACTTGTACTTTTTCAATTGTATTACTGAGAATATTGTAAAATGGATCCCAGACTAAACTGCAATATTCAAGTTTACTTCTAACTAAAGACTGATATAGTCGGATTAAACATTCTTTAATTTTGAAATCAAAAGTTACACGTAAAATAAATCCTAAATTTTTATATGCGTGATTTACCATTTGATTTATAGAGGTTGAAAATTAAAAAAGTACTCCTAAATCTTTTTTAGAATGTACACTCAGAATAATATAATTATTAATTTTATATTGAAAATTTATCAGAGAATGTTTATTTGAGAAACACATTGTTTCACATTTAGACAAGTTAAATAAAAGTTTATTTTCTACCGTCCACTGGTATACTCTTAGTCTTAACAAATCCTCTTAAAGAAGTAGACAATCATTATCTGAAGAAATTGTACGAAATAGTTTGAAATCATCAGCAAACATAAGGGAATTAGAATGATGTACTGCTTCAGAAATATCATTAATAAACAAAATAAAAAGCAATTTTGATGTTCTTTGCTCACTCATAACAAAGTAAGCAATTTAATCACTTGTGAGAAAAAGATGTTTTAATCATAAATGGAAAAAAGTTTTCGGCTCCCTTTTTTTTCAAATTGTCAATAGATGTGCCATCTTGTTCCGGAATTTAATTTTAAACTACTTTGCAATATTAAAATAATTGCGTTGTTGAATTTACGACTTCACAAAATGTATAACTTGCAATGTTACATTTTAACTCACGAAAAAAATTAAAATGGTTTCTTGACAAGTTAGAAACTATCACAATGTCATCCTCTGATATCAATTATGTTATTTAACCTCTTCGGCTTCTCTCAAAATAGTTACTGTGCGTTGTTTTGTCTTTGTTGCGCTAATTTGCTCTACATTATTGTTCTGTTGAGTTTAATGCGAGTAGTAATGGACAATAAATAAATATTTTGTGTTTATTTGTATCTTGATTGAAGCAAAAATCAGATTTTACACTCGTGAGCAAGGGTCCATTTAATCGCTCATCCAGTTGAGGCCCTCGCCTACGGCTCGGGCGCCGAACTTCTGGACTCACGATTAACCCTGCAGAACTCGCGTTATTCAGTAGAACGCCAGAACTTGTGTGTGAGCATTTCTCTCACGCTTAATATTTTTTTCATATTAAAGCTCAGGATGTAGATAAAACTAATATTTTTCAAGTTGAAATCAATATTTAGTATTTTTTAAACATTTTAGTTGAAAAAAGGCTATATTTACCCATTTAAAAAGAATATAACACAAAAATTACTCCAATATTATAGAAATTTAAAACATCTAGCATTTGCTAAAAAACAAAAATAATAAATTGTAGTGTCTAGTACCTAATTAAAAATTAATTTCAAAAATCCTATATTTAGGTAAAGAGTTAATCACTGATCTGAAGAATTTAATTCTACATATAGTTGTCTGGCGAATACGACAATTTTCTAACTTTTATCTATTGCAATTATCCTAAAAATATAACAATGTCATGTAAATATATATATCAATTTCACTGATATAAAACATTTAGTACGCGATTATATATTAATGCATGCAATACTCACATAAAAAAAACAGAAAAACACTTCAAAAATGTAACTCGCGTATGAGTTTTGCATTAGTGTGAGAGAAATGCTCATATCGCGAGTGCTCCAGGGTTAAACGCACTACTTAAAAATAGCTATATTAAACCGTACCCTAGCACTGATGATGACAGTTGTAACTGTCGAAACGTCGGCGTAGTTTTTAATTATATAATTGACTAAGTCCTTTTTTATTCTTCGCATATACTTATTTATACTTATGCAAAGATGTAATACTCGTATATGATCAGATTGTAAAATAAATATTAAGAAATATAAGTTGGAAGTATTAGAATTAGGTCAATATGTAGAAAATAAAACCCAATAGCCCAGTTTCTCTCTTTACCTAATTATCCCCAACTTAACCAAAACAACAATCCCGGTCTAGATCTCGTTGGTCGTGGCTTGTATATGTATAAAAGTTTCACTGGTTGGTGTTGTTGGGCTCGTGAGCTCATCAGCTCGTCAGCTCGACCCATCATAAAACCCTCACAGCAAGTTCTTAAGCGCTGAATGACCAGCCGCGTCCCTTAGTGAGGGCAAGGGGGTTCTAGGAGGTTCTAGAGGATCCCAGGGGAGCACCCGTATCCCAGTGCGTCTCCCCTGTCGAAGTGACAGCGACTAGCGAGCGTCGAGGAAAGGACTCACCACATGGAAGAGATTTTGATGGTTTTAGTTTGTGCGAGAGTTGTATTTTGTAGGGTACTAGAATTGAAACGATTAGGTCAAGATAGTATTAATTAAATTTTACTAAAATTTTAATTGATAGTGTATTAATGTAGGTTTATGTTACTTATTTCGTCATAAATAATTGGTAACAAATTGATTAGAGAATTAAAAGTAGTTTCTAAAACATTTACACGTTAGACTAACTAATGTTAGTTGTTGAATGTTACTTCTCTCTATCTTATAATATATAATTTAAGTAGGTATATTTATTATTTTATGAAGGCTTACATTTGACAATAAGAAATGGAAGTATTTCTTTAATAAAAATAATTGAATGTGAAATAATATGAATTAGAAAATTATATTCATATGCTGTTTTTTTTTATGTTGATAAGGAATACGGAAAGTATTAAAGCGTTTTGTTTATAAGTAAATATACCTAGGGAGAATTTGCACGGATTATTATTTTTACATTTAAAGTACCTATGAACAAATAAGAAATTTAATTAAATTACTGTAGTACTTAATAAATTACATTAATTTGGTAAAAATCTAGAAATATTTCAAATTATTCCGTTTACTTCTAAAAAATAGCATAAATTGCTGTCAATTACTTATCTATAGCTGTGGTAATGACGACGAACTAAAAAAAAAAACTCCTGGTAAAAGTAAAAAAGGTTTAAACTAATCAATAGTGAATGGTTCATATGATACCTTTTTGATAATGGATTTATCTATTTTTAATGTTTATATTTATTTGCATATTGGTAATTGTGTCTAGTGACAGATTAAGGAACTACTGGGATAGGAAAAATTGGTGCCTGCATGAAAATACTGCGCCTGGATATTGTAAACTAAATAGTTATAGATGAAACAATAGCATTTTAATATCACAGGATTACAAGAAATGTATTATCTTTAAAGTTGTTCTGTGAAATTTCACTATAACTGTTACCCTAAAGAGAACAATGTACTTTATTCTTAAAATGTATATAATTATTTTACATAATAAATAATAAAGTACACTGCATACATCTTCATTGGCGTAGTTGTAGTGCTGTGGATGACACGCTCTTCGAATATGAAAGATTTAGTGGAGTTATATCTTCCTTTTGACACGATATATAATTAAATACACATACAGCACTGGACTCATGTACTTTCCGGAAGTATGTGCGATCTGCGGTTTCATAATTCTTGAGGTCTTGAGAAGTATACGAGCTTCGACTTCGGTTAAATTAGAATTCAAAAATGTTTTTATAAATGTAATATGCGACATTTTGAAATAATTTTATTTCATTAATGGTGGCAGATCAGAAAAGATATTTCATATAAATATGACAGACAACAAATTTCTACTTACTGTAAGTAAGAAACAAATTAATGATTGTCGTATTATAAAACATATTTATTTCTTTTGAATTGAACCTAATCTTAAACATGTGTTTTTGTAACTGTTCTTTTTCGGAACTGCATTCAGATACAAATCAATGCTCTATGTACATATTATTGAAATAACAAACTCACGGAAATTGTCTGTACGGTAATCTTGGTCAAATTAAATCAAAGTCTTAGATTTTATAGTTTTCGGTACCCAGTGACGCGGTACGTGTAAAAAATCTCATGTATATCTGGAAAGTACCGTCAGTAGTAAAACTTAAAGATTTGTTATTATCTTTTAGAAGCGTCCACTGTCCACCAAATATACGATTTCATTATCAGTGTGAAAACACGCTCTGTATACAGACCACGGAGTCGCACACGCACTTGTGTCAGTTTACCCCACCACTCCGGAGTTTGGGGAGTCCGGAATGAAGACTTGAGTGGCAGCGATAGCGGTTCACGAAACACTAGCGTTTGGATTAGCGATGATTGACCTCTTCTGGCCCTGGTTAAAGTGGATGGTTTTGGGATATTTGATTGTAGATATGAATTCACGAAGCTTTGTTTGATTTGAACTTTTGGATATGGTGAAATTGTTGGTTTTGGAGAGTACTTTACTGAATAATAAATGGCTAAAATCATTAGAACATTATTTAAATAGCAGTAGATTTAAGGTAATTGCCTGTAATGTTGCAGTTATGGGACTCTGAACGCACGCTAACATTCGAGAAATTGCGGATCAAGTAATACTCATTTCTACTTCAAAAATACAATCGGGTCATTGTAGTTCATGTTTCCAAAACTGAAATTAAGAAGTACTTCCAGCAGAGTATAAAATAAATAATAAGTAAATAAATATAAAATTAGAATCTCTCCACATATTGTTTTTCGAATAGCTCTTCATATCAAAAAATTAAATTAATAGAGTTCAAGTATACAAAATATATGGCAAAATACAATATTGTATTTAATGTTATGGAATTGAGTAAATGTGAGGGAATAATCGTTATCTATTTTGCTACAGTATAATTTAAGCTACCAAATAAACCAAAACAAAACAAAAAATGTCAACCGTAAGATAATGAGGTATATTCATCCTGCAGCGGTTAGGGAGTTTGCTAATTGCTTATTTATTCAATTCCACGAGGAGCGAATATCCGCTCGAAATAATAGCAGACACATCAAGCAAACGTGAAACATTAAACGGGAAAACAACAGCAAAACAAAATCCGTCGCAGATATCATAGGCGCCGCGAATAATCTCTTTTCCGGATGGCTGCGGTCGCAATAAGCGTGAAAATGGTTAAATTTGGGGACAATGGCGGCTTGTCAGCTTTGATTAGCGCGTCGCGACGCACCACGCCACAACGCGGTAAACAGATTCACGCGAACTACGGTGATAAGATTGCAGGCGGGTGGAGACGCCAGCAACGGCGGCCGCGTTACAAATTAGGCGGCTCAGCGCATCCGAATCCGTGGATTTGCGAAGCACTAGAAAAATTAACCCATTTATTATTAACAGACGAAAGAAACGAAGCTCCCTCGGATACAAAGCTCCTGACCGTTCATTTTTCACGAGTCGAGGAAAGAAAATGTTTGCGCGCTCCAAGAACGACTGCACGACATTGCGCTACTCCCAAGGATTAATTGAATTTTGCAATTACTTACATTAGAATCTAGATTTTTCTCTCCAAACTTACTCGTATTTCATAATTTTCTCATAAGAGAGAATTACTTATATTAAAAACGCTGCAATGAGAACTAGCATTATTTGAATTACTAATAATATTAACTTTCTAAGAAAATAAATAAATAATAATAATAATAAATACGACGGAGCAGGTTGGGTTGCAGCAATCTGTTCACCCGTCACTTTGTACCTTGAAATGTTGGGCTTTGTGTTGAATTGCTCCACATTTTGCGGTGGTCTATCCACAGACTTCTCCCCTGGGAAGTGACGACGATCTGTGCATAAGCCGAGACCTAGTGATATTTTATGTTTACTTAAAATCTAGGACCCTCTGCTTTAAACACCACCAGAATCTGGAGAAAGGCTTCCACATCAGCCGGTGAGCTATGGTGTATGTGTTGTGTTGCCTTTTTGTATATTTATTGAAATATGTTATCGAACATATAATTTGGATTTTTTCAAAATTCATACCAGGAAACCCTACCATTTTCTCCCGATATAGTGAGGAAAATGTGTTTTTCTCTCTAGAGAGGAAAATATAGAAGTGTTACCAATATGAATGTTATTTAGAAAAAATGAATTGCAAAAATTATAAATAAATTCCTAATATTATTGAAAATTCGTATGTACTGATATACATACTAAATTATGTTTTATATTTTTCTTTTTCTAAATTAAATCACAATTTGATAACATTGGCAATACTGCTACACCACCTTGAGTCTGATAACCTAACTTTTAACATGTCAGATGTATTTTCAAAGTGTATTTTAGGTCCGAGCAAATCGTTTTTAGAAACAAGTCGTGAAAAAATGTTATGTCTAACATGAAAGGAAAGCTCTTCTTCCACTCTCTTTTGAATTGACTCATTCGCTGACCTCATGAGGCAATTTTTTTAAAAATTAAATGTCATATAAGTATTATTCAAGAAGAAGGTAGTGGGAAATATTCTGTATGCAACACGTGAATAAAGACAAATTCCACTTGCGCTCAAGAGAGGAACATTCCGCTCGTTGTGAAAATATATTTCTGTTCACTTAATGTATAAATAACTATTATTGTAAACATCATTGTTAACATCTTTCATTTAAAACTTTTTTCGCTGTTGATTCCTGAATTTATGTTAGTGAGTGGTAACTAAACCTCTACCTTCTTGAGTTATGAAGTTCCGTTATTATATCTTCTATCATTCGTGAGTTATGTAACATGTGCCATACATTCAACCAGCTATTAATTCATCAGATATCCGTGCACCCATCCAAACAGACTTCATTGGGATAATGGTCAAATGGAATTTAGGGAGCCTGTATTTATTTCCGCAAATATCTCACTATAAATATTTTTAATTTTTCCCATATTATGCATAAGAAAGTAAAAAAATCATGCTTTGCTTACAACAAAAGATGTCAAGATTACCAGACCGATTTGAGATCAAGAGAAGAACCAAACAAATTTTCTCTGACATGATTTTTCACCCGACTCTAAAAATTAAAAGGTACAGCAATATGTAATATTTCGATATATAGTTGTATTTGTTTTGTACAGTGTGGTAAAAAGCTGCAAACACTATTACACTTCAACAGAAAAAAAATACAAAACGCAATTCTGTTCAACAAATTCCAGTAATTTGCACAAATGCAACCACTGAGCAGGAAATGAATGTTTTCAGGATTTTATTTTAATTTTATTTTGAACCGTCGAATAGCTTTCGGTTAATATTCTACGTATCTAGTACATATTTTAATTAAAATTGATGTATTTACTTTTAATTAAATATAATAATTAATGCATTGTGTAAATAATATAATTCGCTATATTAGTATGAGCATTGCAGGCGTGCATTGATGTATATTTACAGAAAAAAAATATACCAGAATATAATTTCATTACATTAGCTGTTATCAGTACAACAAGAGCAAATATAAAATGATATGATTTCATTTAAAGCTACTTATTTATTTTTCATGTAATTAGTAATTACATAAAGGTAATTAAAAGTTCTACATTACGTTTTATTACAATTCATATAGTTATTTACCTCCATCCAGATAAAGTGATTTAATTTTACTTGAAATAGTTTTAGTTTCATAATTTTAGTTTAGTTTGAAATATCGTATATTTTCTACAGTGGTTCACCCGAAGAACAACTTGACGTTATTGATAATCTTATTCAATTACTGTAATTTCATTAATTAAAATACATTAATAGTCACAAGGAGTTTAAAAAATGCATTTTTCTAATTTCATATGTTCGCTATATATATACAGGTTGATGACGCCAATCATAGGCGTTTTACATGTTAAATAATGCTTATATAATTTCTTGCTTCCTTAATAATTTTAGAAAGAAAGAAAAATGTTTCGAATAAAAGTTGTGCAGATGAAACATCTGCATCTAAATCAGTAAACAAAAATTTCATTTCACTTTATTTATTAAAGTCTAAAAAGACTATAAATATTCAGTGTTCATATGGAGATATTGTTTAAGCATATGATAAACCAGATTTATTTTTAATGTTTCTTATATTTTAATTTTCTTATTAACAAATTTTTATTCTAAATTACTAAAATAAATTTAATAAATTGTTCACTTTAACGTAAAAATTAACAAGTTGCAGAATATTTGGTTATGAATAACGTTAAATATTTACTCGAATTCGATTTCATTTCCATGGTTACACATTATAAAAACAAATTTTTTGATATTGTCTTTTTATCTTTTGCTAAATAAGTAAAATAAAATTTGTTTTTTCTTTAAAAAGATTAAGGAAGAAGGAAATTGCATAAGTATTATTTAACCTATGAAACACTTATGATTGGCAGAGTCTGTCACCGCCCTCTATATAAATAAATATTAGACAAGAGGGACGCTTGACACGATAGGTGGAAGAAAAATGTATTTGGTTATATGTGAAATGAAATTTGTAGAGAATCTGTAAAGTTAACTTATAATTTAATTAAAAATTTGTGTTTCTGAAATTATTATTCTCAACAATACTGTATAACAATACCCAGTTAAAAAAATAGTATTGGTTCCATTTAAAAAAATGTCTCCAGCGTAATTTTGAAGCTGGTGGATACAAATTATGTTTTTTGCTGATTGATATTACAGATGCGATTTTTTGACAATTAACAATCTGAAAAATGTCACATTTAATGCTCAGATAATAAATATGATTTTACATAATAATCGCTCAACAAACACATAGCAACATAATTTAAGTAAAATTCTAATGACCGTGTTAAATTCATTGAGAATTTTGATGTTAGAATTAAGAAATAATCAGGTTTTGGTAGCAATCTATCAAACCTGACGTTGTACTTTGTCTCAATTCATAATTTATTTGTGGTAATTTTTTTAAAATATTAACTACAATTTTTATTTAGTACTATTTTCTCGATTCTTTATCGTATAAAGCTAAAGGACTTTAAATATGCTTACCTGTGATTTCTCTTAAGTTTTTGAGAAACAAAAAGTTGAAGAAACTTTGGGAAATCAAAAATTTTAGATTATGTTCTGAAAATATTATGTTCAGTATTTTATAGATCTATAATCCAAAATGCTTTCATAATTTTAAAAATATGTCTCATAAGATGATCAGTCATAAAAACTGAATAGTATGAATAGCTTTCCATTTGGTTATAGATTATATACTTAAATGGTTTCCTGTAGAGTAGAACATACACAGAAAAATTAGTAAAATGGAGGATTATGAAATTATGTAAACACTTCTTTTTTTTGCTTAAAATCAGTAATGTACGACAAGCAAGTAGTAAATATTATTTAATAATATTTTCTTTTGCATTCCGAAATTTATTTCAACGCGGAGAGCAGCAATGGTCCGCACAACACACATCTGCACCCTCGCTACCTGACAGGTTGGACGCTTCCACCACTTTCTGCTACTTTTAGCTCCTTTTTTGCCCCGATTCAATAGGCGTCTTAGCGCCAAATCTCCCTGCATCGCAGTATTACCGCGTCCCGACGCCCAGACGGAATCACCAACTTTGATCGAAGTCCGCAGACCCGCGAACGTCGAGTAGAAAGAACGAAAGAGCTGCTTGATCGACACACATGCCATATTCTACATCTACATGACTGATGGATTGATTTATTATGCACACATGATTTGTTTTATATTTTATTTATACGGCCAGTAAATATCATCAGCGTGAAATGCAAGTTCCATAAGTCTGAAACAAATTTGATATAATCTGTCTATTATCAATCGCTTGTTAAAAGGGACTCTTACGAGTCAAGCAGATTAAATTGATGCTTTTGGCAAACGTCCTGGTAAGATTATTCTGTCTATCGTATATTTTATATATTCCCGGTATTTAACAATAAGTATAAGTTTTTACCAACACAGTTGGTATTAGTATTTCTGATATTTGACAATTACAAGTGGCATTTGTGTTTAGAGGCAATGTGAATAAAATGGCACAAAAAGGAAATATCTACAAATGTTACACCAAGTGAAATTGAATTAATAATTCATTTAGTAATAAAACATGTTAAAATAATTGAGTTAAAAAAAACGGATGCTGCAACAAGATAAGAGCGAGATGAGAGAAACTGAAACATGAATTTAATGTATCGAATAGCATTTATTAATTAGACGAAGAAAACGATTAAATTAGATTAGGTCCTTTATTATTGAAAATTTGAAGAAATGGTAACGAGGGAAATTGTAGCGGCTGAAGAGTTCTTCAAAACTGGTTAACAAGATTTAAGTTTCTTTTGCTTTAAAATAACGAAAAAGCGGTTTCAATATTTTTTGAATAGGGAATGTATATTGAGATTTTTTTTATAGTCTATATTATTAAAATCAATTAATTTCAAATAATGTTTAGCGATATTATTTAAAATAACGGAGTTATGATTTTTTTCGAAAATTAATGTTATATTATTTTTATTTATTTATTAAATTTACACTACCCAACAGAAAGAATCCAATAACAGGGTAGAAAAAACAAATTATACATCTGCGTATTAATAATTTACATACATAATGCAGCAACATAGTTTTTGATATTTTTACAAAAATTCTTCAGCGAATTCGAAAACAAATCAACTTTGTCATCAAGTCGAATAAACAAAATGCACATACAAATTATAGGTGACTGTGACAGCAGATTTGTTCTGGAGAAAGGAAGGTAAAAAGTGTTGGATTGTCGAGTACGTATATTAGGAATAAAGAAATATAGATGACTAAGACAAAGAGGATCATCAATGGCATAATTAACTAGTTTATAAAGATAAATAACTGTGTACATATATTACGTCTAAATAAGAGGGATTGACAATTGAATATATGTAATAATATATCATATGAGATGCGATGATCGGCACAAGTACCCATGATTATAAAATAAATATATTTCAGAAATTTCTTTTGGACCGAATCAATTAGATCACTGTGAACATCATAAATAAGCTTCCATACCAAGGAACAATATTCGAGTTTAGATCTGACTAGAGAGAAATATAGTATAAATATTGCTTGAATATTTTGAAAGTGACGAGTGTTTCTTAATATAAATCCTAGCATTTTCATAGCAGAAGACAAAATATGTTGAATATGTGGAATGAAAGTCAACATGGAATCAAATATAACACCAAGATCAGTTGTAGAATAACATCTAATTAAAATTTTATTTGAGATAATTAAAATTCATTTGTGTTTTTATACGAGTATTTTATATTACCTTACATTTAACTATATTGAATTCAAGTTTGTTTACATAACACCATTCAGTTAAAGTATGTAGATCATGATGCAGTAATAAGCAACCATTATAGTCAATAATTTCATGAAATATTTTTAAATTATCTGCAAATAATAAAACGGTACATTTGAAGATATAAGGGATGTCGTTAATGAAGAGAAGAAAAAGTAGAGGCACTAAATTAGATCCTTGAGGTATACCTGAAGGAACTGAAAAAGAAGAATAATTGTGTCTCAGCAATTGAATAGAGGAAAACGATTACTTAAATAGGTAGAAAGAAGAGAAATTGTAGATAATGGCAGAGAGAATGAGTGCAGTTTTTGAAGGTGAATAGTATGATCTATAGACGATCAAAAGCTTTGGAGAAGTCGGTGCAAATTGTGTCTACTTGGACATTGTTATCTAAAGCTGAAGAAATACAGTGAGTGAAATAACTGAGATTAGTTACAGTTGATTTGTTTGCCATGAAAACGTGCTGATTAAAAGATATTTCGTTTTTAATCTAACTGTAGTTATTTGTATATAATGAACTTTCAAAAATTTTACTAAAATTAGACAGAACTACTATGGGTCTGTAGTTTTTTATATTAGAAGAATCGCAGGATTTGCATATTGGAGTCACTCGCGCTTGTTTCCAAGTATCAGGAATTGAGTTAATGTTTATAGCTAAATTAAATATATGATACAGTGCAACAGACAGAGGATAATAACAATCTTTAATTATAGTATTAGGTATTTGATCAGGTACACATGAAAAATTGTTCTTAGTGTAACATTCGTGGGTTTCAAACGTTTTTTATTTAAACGAAGAGAAATATTATTAATAACAAATAATATATAATTATTATAATAAAGAGTAAAAGTTAATTAACACTAGGTACATAACACTAAAATAACGAATACAAAAACTTATACAATAACACTTATCACTACTGTAAACAATCACTATTATTTATATAAACTAGCCGAGCGATATTTATTTATGTCGATTTATTTATGTTCAGACCTAGCGATATATTTATGTTCACAAGTTCTCCATAGTAGCTTCGGAGTCAACTGACTGACTGAGTCTGAGTCAACTAACTCACTGACTGACTGCTCCCAGTGATTCGCTCTTTTATATTGCTTTTCTTGTTTCGAGAGGCTTCGGGAATATTCCCTATTGTGACGCTAGCGGACTAGTTCAAACAAGTCACAACATTTTTAAACGGCGGCGTAATCCGACAAGTTTCAGCTGTTCGTTACCGCGTGCGTTACATTAGGCTTTCTTATAGATAATTGATTCTTCTATAGAAAAATGAGATTTAGAAGCAAGTAAACTTGAAGTGGAAATGGAATGCGAAAAATGATGAGAGCACTAAGAAGGAGTAAAAACACTATGGAAGTGGGATGCGAATGCTTCAGCAATATCTCGGGGATTATCAAAAACGTCATTATTGAAATACATACTTGATGGAAAAGATGACGTGTCATTTTTTGGGTTCACATAGTTCCAAATTTGTTTACGATCATTAACAATAGATGATTCACAATATTTTACATAATTGTTATATGACAGAGTAATATCTGATTTAAATTTGGAGCGGTGTTCACAGTAAGTTTCGTGATATACCGGGTGTATATTGAAAAGTGAAACATAGGCGTTTAACATGGTAAATCAGTTTTTCCGTTCGCATTGCTTCCCTAATTATTTTAGGCAAAAATGTATCAAATAAATGTTGTTAAGCATAAAATTATACATTCGGATTAGTAAACAGAATTAATTTTGATTGCTTCATAACTGCTGAAATTAAATTAGAAAATTCACGGAATTGTGAATTAATAGTAACAGCCATCGAATTAAAAACAAGAGATGAACAAATGCGTAACGTTTTAAATGTCAAATTATTAGTATTTATTTTGACAAATTGTGATATTAAATCAATATTTGGGTTTATTTATTAATGTTGTTGGACCATAAATTGCCGAACAAACAAAGAAAATGTGTGGTTCCAGCATGCCCTGCACATAGCACTAGAGAAGTTGTGGAATATCTGAACCAAGCATTTCCTGCAAGCTGGTTAGGACGTAGAAGACCTGTTAACTGGCCAACATGGTCGCCAGATTTAAATCCGTGCGATTTTTTTTATGGGTCATTTGAAAACGAATGTTTAAAAACACTATTACACAAGAATTCCAGAAAATAAATAATCGACAAAGCTTCTTCAACAGATTCGGTTATTGTTTAGCTCAAAACGGTGGACTTTTGAACATCTATTATATTTTAACAATTTAAGAATATTTAGTTGATGTTTTTATTGAAATTTATTTGTTACATAAATTAATTTTTAAACATTTATAACGACCCTAAAATATTTATTATTCTTATAATAAACATTATGCTTTATTATTATTAAATTTAGAAAATAATTTAGTATCTACGTATAAATGGTTTGACAATGTATTATTCTCACATTGATGTTTAAAACGCTACGCATTTGTTCATCTCTTGTTTTTAATTCCACGGCTGTTACTAATAATTCGCAATTCCGTTAATTTTCTAATTTAATTTCTACAGTTATGAAGCAAACAAAATGAATTTAGTTTACTGATCCGGGTGTAGAATTTTATGCTTAACAACATTTATTTAAAATATTTTCGACTAAAATAATTAGGGAAACAATGCGAACGGAAAAACTGATTTACCATTTTAAACGCCTATGTTTCACTTTTCAATATACACCCGGTATAGAAATATGTGGAAAAGTTTTAGACATTTTAATGTAATCAGAGTTTCTTTTTTAGATCAGATTTAATTTGAGGTGTAAACCAAGGCGGAGATGAAATAATTCGTTTAGATTTTATAGGAATACAAATATTAAACATTCAATATAATTCAGAATAAAAGAACTCACAAGCCGAGTTAACATCACAAAAATTTAAAAGTACATCCCAATTATAACAAGCAATCATATATTAAAGTTTCGGAAAATTACCTTTTTTAAAATCATACGATGCTTAAATAAATTTATTAAGAATTTCATTCTCTTTAGTACCGAAATTAACATTTATTTGGAGCAACGGGTGATTGCATAAAATTTTATAAACCAATGATTAATAGCGTACTTAATTGTCGTATTATCATATAACGTTAGTAAATTTGTAGACGTAAAATTTGTTCTATAGAACTATGAATTATTTTATAATTTTTTTTTAAATTACAAATCTTTTGAATTATAGTTCTATAATACATTATTTTAATCACAACCTTTTCAATTATTGAACATAATTCTTCATCAGGTATCAAATGAGTAACACAAACAAAAGTTCTGAAAATATTTTCAATTCATTAAGATTTTGTTTGTTAATACAAATGTTTTAGCCTTATTTCTGTAAAAATAATTCGTACTTATTTTCAGAAGACCGAAAATTATTACCTATTAAATTATTTTCTGTAATAATATAACAAGAGAGTGGGAATAAATTGAAAATAATTTGACAGATCTTTTGAAAACTTGTTGCCAGGCAATAGCCACTCAAGCCCTACGGGCTTTCAAGGCTATTGCAAAATGGCAACAAGTTTGAGAAAAATACTGGATTATACAACTCATAACTAATTCGGCCACTGGAATTTGAGAATTTTACTTAGTTACCATGTGTTGATACCCTTGACGACGTGGTATATTCGCTTTGGTGTTTCGCTGGGTCTCATCTTCATAGTAACCACCAGTAACACATTGTTTTATTTATCATAAATGTCTTTTTCATATCTGTCAAGATATCTGTTGTCATTAATTTTGTTCATTATATAATCATAACGAATACCACTCATGTATTCAGTATTATCAGAATATATTGTGTTGATACACTCAACGTATTATTTTAAAATAATAATAACTCTCGAGTTATATTTAATTGGATTATTTTTTTATTTCATTATCAGGCACGCCACTAAATCTATTTTTTTGCTCATTTTTATTGGTGTTGATGATAACTATCTGATATCTGATATCTGTCAACAAAAACAAAAAAGCTACAGAGAATATTCCCGGCAATAATCACAAGAGCATTATTCTTAGTATAATAATGACATAATTGGATAAAACACAGACACGTGACATACAATGAAGCACTTCATTGGTTTTAAGAAACGTCAAAAAATAATCAGTATAATAATGACTGGCTTGGTTAAAAAGCAGACCCGTGACATACAATGAAGCATTTCATTGCTTTTAAGAAACGTCAAAAATAATTACGTTAATTATTTTGAAGTGTGGGATGTTATACATTATAGATATCAGATAAAAATAAAATTTTTGCTACCTATGAAACTTTTTATTATTAGTTCTATTTAAAAAAAAATATATGTTTGTGTTTGCAATATGGGCTACAGAAAATATTTTTCTATGCTACTGGTTCTTAGTAAAAATGGATGCCTTTTGTATTTAAAACATTTTTCTTAAGATTCGATAGTTTAGATTTTAAATTAGTCTGCTAGTGCGGCAATTTTTGTCTACTGAACAGAAGTTGTAGCTCTTATGCTTCTCGAGATTCCAACTGTGAGCGTCGAAAATGAAACTTGTATATGAATGTTTTCAAACAACGTAAAAATGAGTATTTTCAATACAGTATGTATTTGTTATTATTGTAGAGCATATTTTTTAAATTTTTTGATATCAGATATTCTTCATGAAATACTTGCTTGTTTTATATTTATATGATATGAAATAATTCGCTTTCCTTAAATGAACTACAACACGTAAAGATTGCTTCCATAAAGAAGTGGGTAGCTATCTAAGGAATAAATCTTTGATAGCTAGTAGAGTAGGTCTGAGTAAGTAGGAGGAGTACCAACTACGGAGATTACAACTCTCGGCTGTTGGAGTCTTGGATTTGCAATTTAGTTTGAGTCGGTTCTGCGTGCTGCTGGCGAACCAGAAAGCGAAGGAAGTCCGCGCGCGTGAAACGAGAAGAACAGCGCCAATTCCTAGCCAAGGGAACCAACCTGAACCTACAGGGCTCGCTCGCTACACAGCTACAGCTGATATATGGCTGTATCCCGAGTCTAATGGCCGCTAGGAATGCACTTTCAAATATTTACCGCCTTCGTATGGCGCCTCGCGAGCATAATTCTTTTCTTCTGTAAAATATTTTCGGTTAAGGTTTAGCTAAGGCCCGATCGTGCACTACACCATTTCTCTTGCGGACACGCTGAGATTTCAATTTTAAATTTATAGCACGGGAGTATTAGCTCGTTAACAGCGAACCATAAAAATTTTATTTTATTTTATTTCAACTTTAAAAATTTCATCCTTGATAAAATATCTTACTTTAGATAGAATTGCTGTTCTACACTAAAAGTTTTTCAGAAGGGATTACAATTCATTTAAATTATAATAGAAAGCCAATTAGTTTTCAATTAAATCGAGAAAATGCTTAGGTCACTAAATATGAATAAAAATGTAGAAACGATGATATTCTTTAATAATTTTATTTGCAAATTAGAGACAGAGAGATCAAATAGATTCAAGTACAACTTTGAGTTCAAAAAGCCCACTTGACACTGAGGTATTATTAAAATATTTATACTGCCTAATTTTGAAGTTATGACAACTAATTATTTTTTTAAATGGTATAAATAGGTTTAAATTAATATCACTAAAGAGTATTTTTTCTTATTACAACGACGTATTACTTTTTAATTTAATAACATATTTTGTTTATTATTCATATCAATAATATTCAAGATAGCTATTACAAAATTTGACATAAAAGTCATATTAAATTATTATTAAACATAAATTAGTATTAAATCAAATGCTTAAATTAGATTCCTTTATTTGCTAAACAAAATCTAGGCTTTTGAATGACGGTATATTGGAATTTGCTGTTTGTTGTATCAGTTTTTCAAATTGTCAACATTAACAGGTATATTAATGTAATCGTTAAATTTGATCCAAATAATTTGTACTGCGTTTTGCTTTACGCGCTAGACGGGGCGCTAGTGCACTATCTTCTAGGAATTCAGTAAAATTTCTCAAGATATGTAGAGGCATTTTTAAAAAATTATTTTCACATTCATTTTGAAGAAATTTTTTGGGTATGTTTACGCATTTTTGTATCATCATAAAATAGACAATTATCTTCATGCCTAAAATTCCAATCCACACAAGAACACTTAATCTATGTTGAAAATTTGTTTCTCTGACAAGAATGTATTTTCCTGTGTCCAATGAAAATACAGTAATCTGTTGAACTTGCTGTTATTGGTAAATTTAGATTTGTCTGACCACATGATCTTTCTATAAAATGTTGAATTACGACGATACTACTGTAACATTCAACGACATAATATTATTATACGTCTAAAGTCAGTTTCTTCAACACGGTGGAACTCTCTTACATTGTAATGGCGATATTTTTCTTGAATGCGGTTTTTGAACTTAACCCACATTCATATCTAATTTCTCTTACAGACATACTTTCGTTTACATTATTTGTATGTGATACATACACAAGCACGTTTTCCGCATTTTCCTTTATTGAAAGTGAAAAAAAAAACTTAAATTTTTTTTAACCTTTTAAATATCCTTTGATGCGGATACATTATAAATTGATACGTTTCAGCGTATGTCCATACCGCAACCGTCGTATTTCTCTTACACTTAGAGTAAATAAACAAAAGATCTTCTATAAAAACAATTCAATTGTTTCATAGCTATCTTAAATATTATTCATATATATATATATATATATATATATATATATATATTAAATAAAATATGATTTTATTATAAATGACGTATTACTTGAAAAAAATTAACAAATAATAAATCGTAGAAATAAGAAAACGTAAATGCTATTTAGTGATAGTATTTTTTACTACTGGTATCATTTATCAAATAATATTTAGTCGTTTCACTATTTTCGAATTAAAATAATATATTTTAAAAATAATATATATTAGCGATATTAGCGTCACCCACTGTGCATTTTCAAGAAAAATGTTTCCTGGAAAAGTTTACCGTAGAATACAAAATTGAAATAAAAAATATTGAGTTTAATTTAAAAAAAAACTGGGTTAACCTTCATTTAACCTTGATAATTGCTCTCCATGACAAATTCAAGGTCCCCATAATGTGACCCCCTCAAAAGTTATTAACTTTTGTCTGAAACATATTTTACCAACTCATTCCTGAACCAATTCTTGTTCAGTTATTTCTTTTTCTTTTTAAAAATAAAGCATGGGGTAAATAGCTCCGTGGTAACGTATCGGACTGTGGATCGTGAGATCCTCAGTTCGAATCCCACTGCTGACAGTTACAAATTTAAATTTACCCCTGTGGTTCCCCCTCCACTAACATCCTTGGGGGCTATGATTTGACGGCTGGTAACCGCACTTCATACGCAAACATATATCACCTACCGAGATCTGCGCAAGCAGAGTGCCACACCCATAATGGGTAGAAGGCGTGATGATATATTATTATTATTTATATTATTATTATTAGGAAACAGAGCGACATACTTACTTTTCCGTAAACGTTTTTGGTTAAAATTAGTTGCAGTCTAAAATCCTAATAAACAGTACGGTTTGTTAACCTGAATTGCATTCAATTATAAAGTCTTAATATGTAAAATATCATTTATCTTAAGTGTCAAGTAGCATATATGACTTGAATATAAATATAAATCAGGGGGTTGCGAAATATAATTTTAGTATTCGTGTATGGGAAAAATAATTTATATAATTTAGCACTATCTACGTCTCAAAGCAGTTCGTATTTAAGTAAACGCAGCCCTGAATACGAATGGTAAGTTATTGGCCTTTCTTTCTCTTTTTCGACCTACAGGAATTTGCCTTGTTCGTTCTGTGTAGTGAGTATAAGTGCTGATATTAAAGATTTAAAACATGAACGTGGAAGAATTTAGAATTGTACATTACTGGTTGTAAAGGTCGAACGATATGTTTTACAGCGCACTTACGTCCGTTGCTTTCAAAGAATTTACGAGATAATTATGCAAAATATGAAATATTCTAATGTCGCGGGAAATACCTGCAAAAGATCTAGAACGGAGGATGTTTTTTTCAACATTCTGAAGGAATTTAACCTATAATCGTTTTATTATATTTACTTTATCGCTTTCAAAGTTTTTCACTATAAACCGTCAGGGTATATATTATAGATTTTTAGGAAAAATAATTTAAGTTGGCACGCTTAGTTAAAAAAATATACTGAAAATTGTATGAATACATTTTTGTATTTTAATTTAGTTAGGTATCATTACATTTCATAAAATTTAATAATAAAGTATAGACGCATTGTTAAAAAATAACGAAAGTAAGAGGTATTTAAATTTTTATATCTTTGCCCGGATAAAGTTTTCTATCCTTCAAAATCATCCAAATAAAGCTGGTTCCAGGTCTTCGCCAGAAAAAAGTGGGATTTGTTTGATTGACTTGTTCATTGGTGTCACAAATTCAAATTTTCATATGTTACTAACTGAAATCTTATGTATTTAATATTTCAGATAATATTCGAAGTTATTTCAAAATTCTATGCGGCACAAATAATCTTGGAATTACACATCCAGAAGCTGTTTTGCGAGTGCTCAACTCGGTCTGTCAAATATATTTTCCTATTTCACGTACACAAAGTCAATTTTGTGACAATGTTTTTCTCAAAAACTATGCTACAAAATTGAATTTTGTGCAACTGTTTTTGGGGAATTTATTATTTGTAAAATTAACAGTCTGTCATTGCTTACGTAAAGTTATTGAATCGAGCCCCTGCGTCGGGGTTGCGGGTTGGGACCCGATAGGCCCCGCGGGCAAAGCCCCTTGGTGACCAGTGGTATATAAACATGCCGTATAATTTTATTTTATTTTTATTGAATTTATGAACGTGAAATAGGAAAATTAGTATGAACAACTCATGTTACAATGCCAAATTGTAATACTCGTATTACTAAAAAGGTCATTGTAACACTAGTTGTTCAATATTGGGCTTCCAAACTATCAAGAGATGGCGCTGATCACAAATCTCTAGCGGTACATGTCAGATTCATTTTGTATGGTCTTCTATGGCGAATGCGTGCTCTAGTTGTGGTAATTTGTGTTTTATTAGTGTATTTGGTAGATTTGTTTAGATTTTATTATTATTAATTATTGACTATAGTTATATTTACATTAGCCATTAGTTGTTTTGTAGTTTTTTATTGTAGGTAAGTAGTTATTAACTGTAGCATTATTTTGTCTAAGATAGGTTATCATTTTTCTTTGTTGATATTAGTTTGTAGTTGTATTTATTTTCTAGTAGTATTTAATATTAATATTTTTGCAGTTATTTGTTGTTGTTTTCAGTAGTTTTATTTTACTTTAGTTTAAATAGTAGTATGGATTCATTTATTTGCTTAGATTTAGATAGTATATGTAAGTTCTCACGTTGCTCTTTATCTTCTAGAAGCATGGTAGAAGGCCAGCAAATAATAAATAGTGGCCACATAATATTATGTGGAAGTACATCAACAATATCATCGCAATTTTCAATGCTCTTTTCCATGCCTTTAATTTGGCACACTGTCACACATCATTGTGACACCCCATTTATTCTTCACACAAACTAGTCTTTTCTCTTTTTTTGAGAATGAATGAAATCGAACTGTTCGACTTTTATTAGCAGAATAACTGCAGCCATAAACAATGTAAATTTTTCTGTTTTTAACAGGTTTTTTTAGAGAAAACTTCAGCTTAACCTCTAATCTACAAATTAAATGTATACTTATTTAAATAATACGTCATAGATAAATGTAATACTTCCATTGAAATTCTTCTATAGTCACTATAGTTGATATAAATTTAGAAAAAATAACAAATAAGTTCAAATTCTTTAAATAAATAAAAACTCAGAATAAACGTCAAAAATACAATGTACCGCGAGTCGTAGTTCAGAACTCTGCCGCTAGTTAGCGTATTTTAATATTGGAAGCCCAATACTATTGCACTCCCGAAATCGGAAGCTCTACGCTAGTATCAATAAAATAACTAGTTTATATCCGCTATTAATGAAATAAATTAAATGGGAAGTTAAAGTTTAAGGTAAATATCTTAAATTTCATTTCGCTAAATATCAATTTGTTTATAATATCTATTTTCCAAATGTAAAATAACTAACTATCAGAAAACTTAATGTTCCAAAAAAGAGGACTGAATGAATATTTAAATTTTTTGCTGAAACCTATTGAGACATTATTCTTTAAAAATTCTTTAGTTCAATTTTGCATGTTAGGTACTAACATTGAACTTGCAAATCAAAAGTCAGTGTTTTAAAATCTAAAAAGGATAAAAAACTTGAAATATTGATTCATTTTCTCAATAAGATGGGAACAATAAAGTTATATTTATATAAAATTATTTTTAGGTTTCTTCTGCAAGCATGTAATTGAAAACAATATTTGTGTTGTAATAATATAAACTACATTATTTTATATGTAGACATTAGAAGATTCAAACAAATATACCACGTTTAATTATAAATCAAATTACAGTCGAATGAAGTCATTGTTTCTAAAAACTGCTCTACCCTTTTTCGAATAAACATTGATATTTCTTATACACTAATTTATAATTTGACGTAATCAGGCTGTCAAAGAAATGTATGGAAAAATTCCAAAAGATTTACAATTCAATTCGAAGCTTTTATGTAACTGTTTTTCATAATTGAGGAGCATAAATTTAATGTCACTCTTACAATATTTATATATTTTGTTTTTCACTCAAAATAGAAAAAATGATACAATGCGAAATACATATTCAAACCCTATATTTTATTATCTTATCCAATTTTGGAGAAGAATCCCTTATTAGAGAAACTGTATCCAAAAGATTAAATAATTATCATGAAATATATACATAAAATGATGTTTTGAATAAGGTGTTCAAAAACCGATTTAAAAAAGTTGCGATATTTTGGTAAAACGATGGAAAAAATTCATTGAATCTGAGCTTGTTTCATTCATTTCATTAGAGTTTACTAGGCGCGGTGTTGAAAAGAGATGCGTTGCGGCAGCAATCACGTTCTTTTTGTTTACAAACTTTACGTATAAAGTCAATCGAGGGTGAACAAGACGGGCGGCGTCGCGGCGTCGGAGAGCGTCTTAATGGGAATCGGAATCGCTGATTATTCACGGGCGTCGTTGTCGCGTGCATCGATGAATCCTAGCCGTTCTGTTTTCATTAACTGGCACTGGAATATTCGAAGATTGGATTCAGACCCGTAAAAGTTTCCTCCATAAATCCGCCCGTTACAAAGAATGCCTCTTTCGTTTCCATGGGCGTACCCAACATATCTGATACCCAGCGCGATTCATCTAGTTAAATTCTATTACAATTCCAGAGCCTGCTGGTAGAGGATATGGGGACCGAATACTTGCGCGATGTGTGCAAATTTTTAACGACTTGCAAATGCATGGACCTTGTAAAAATTATTTGAGATCTGCGAGAGTGTTAAACTACCAATAAATTTGCAGTTGTTCTAATGGAGAGTTTCTTTTTGCAAAATGATTTACAACTACACAAAATGTTCTAATGAGTTAAAAATTGCAGATCGTTAAAAAAATTTCACTCATTTTCGTAAAACATTACTTTCCTTTGGGATCTGAAAAATCATCCTTAAAAACAAACTTTCTACAATAGCAAATATGTATAAGCAACAAGAGCAACAACTTTCCGATATTTTTAATATATGTATACAGAGATCATCAATTATTGAGACTGTGCAATTTAATTTTTTATAATGTAATTAAAAATTTCTTTTCGAATTCATATTGATAATATATTTTAAAATTATTATATCGATACATGTTTTGTTCATACTTCGTACATTGTCGAGAAATGTACATTAAATAAATAAAATTATGTATACGCCAGAGGTCGTGGGTTCGAATCCTGGTTGTTGTGATTACATAAATTCATTATTATCCACTCATGAGGCGGCATATGACCATAGCAGTTAGTGCGCTTTCCATTTTCATATAAAAAAATGCAAAAAAAAATCATGGAAAGGAACATGTACTATACGAGTATTAATAAATATTTTAAAAATCTCGAATTTTATTAATCTCTCGTCTTAAAAAATACTTGAGGGGAATAAAGCTGCTCTCGTGTTGGATTTCTCGAAATTTTGAGACGAAGTCTCGTACTAATTCTCAGTACGCTACTGGTCTTTCCATTTCGGCGTTGGGCCTTTCACTGATGATAAAATATTGTGTCGCATTTGAAATCAACACATGACGTGTTTTTAGTTTCCTCTTCGGGGACATTGCTGTGGCTAGCTTGGTTGGAGAGAGGCAGGGGGACATTACAAGAACCTCTGGACCATTCTTTCCTATTTCTTTGGTCGCGGGACAGTGCACAGTGTAGTATTTTCGCGTCACGTCTTTATTATATCCTTCCCGGGGGTCACACAAAATGTTACATAACTTCTTGTGAAAGTCGAGACCTCACCTCCCGCGAGAAAATAAGTTTGCCCGCTTTTTTGTGGATTTTTGTTCTTATTTTTAGCCCCGCTCCGCAAACCAAGATGGTGTGAGATGATTTCCACTAGATGGCGTGTGGGGTAATTGATATTTGAATTGTCGACCATTCTGACGATATTTCTATAAAGTATTATAGTGACGGCGAAAGCTATTTCTGGAAAGTGGTTTTGTTCTTTACTGTTATTCCTGATAGCTTGATACTTCCTAAAAGAACAAGATCCCCGCCAGAACTTTTACAATAATGTTAAATATTTTATTAGCACATATACTAGAGTTAATTAAATTTACTATATATGTTAAGATATATTAAGATCGGACAATTCATGGATATCCCTGTACTTTTAATTGTATTGTCGTACTACATCGCATCAAATTATAAAATAATTTATTCAATGAACATCCAATAAATGATCATAGTTTCACAGCGTTTTACTTACATGCCTGTCATATTTCAAATAGCTATCAACTTAAATTACAATGTAAACTTGAGGTATATTGCAAATATTTGGGAAATTGTTCCTATTTCAAAATCAGTTTATCATTATGTAGGTACTCTTCATAATTTGTACCTAAAATATATAAACATAAATTTTATCATGGAATAGGTATATATCGAGTGTCTACTTTTTTACAGAACATGGGAAATATAATGTTAAAATTTTCATTAGGTAATAGTTCGTTCCCTATGAATTTTAGAACAAAAATAAGCTTAGCATTAAAAACTGAACCATATGAGCCTAAATTTATTAATGTAATACATTTCTATCATGAGACAGACGTAAAATAAAATGTATAATTTTTAGCTGTTTCCAGAGTGCCTTGATAAACAAAACATACAAACAGTCGTATCCATGGTCGTTTTGTTTGAGTTTGACAGATGTCATTTGACATAGTTTGAATGGTTATTAACTTGTTTAAATTATTTCTAAATGGTAAATGGTCTATGATTACTGAGGAATAATTTAAACAAGTCAATAATTATTAAAACTATGCCAAATGTCATCTGTCAAACTCAAACAACACGACTGTTTGTATGTTTTGTTTACTATGGCACCATGAAATAGCTAAACATTATACATTTTATTTTGCGTGTGTCTCATGACAGAAATATATCACATAAATAAATTTAGGCTCATTTGGTTCAGATTTTAATTCTAAACTTATTTTGTATTGACACCTTTATTCTAAAATTCATGGGAACGAACTAAAGCCTAATAAAAATTTTAACATTATATTTCCTATGTCCTATAACAAATGTAGACATCTGGTGTATACTTATATGTATATACAACTAAAACTTGTAATTTGCCATATGATAAATTTCATATGATGAGCTAGTTGTTATTAGTAATATTTTAAGTGAAGATATATATATATATATATATATATATATATATATATATATCGTGAGTTTCAGTTAAAATGCAATATTTACTTTCCTAGCTTGAATATAATATTATGAATACATAAAATGCAATTTCAAATTTACTTGTCATTATGCTTTAAAGATGTTTATTAATGAAGAAAAAAGACGTATGGTTGGCACAATTAAGGTTACATCTTGTGATAAGTTTGCATATTTATTTTCTGAACGATTTAGTTCATTTATAATTTATTATGTAATTGATATCCATATTGCATCTTGGCTGAAATTCACAGTATATAGTAGTAAATATTTTACATGTTACCTTGCGGTATTCAAATTTCTATATTATCTATATTTACATTATGATTGTAATGTTTCATTTATATTAAAAACTAATTCTATGTACTAATATTTGGTCTCTCTTTATGCAATCAGTGTCTAGATTTTCTTCGTGTCGTATCTGTTGTGTATATTTATCAATTCCTAGGTCGTGTGTACAGTCTGATTTATTATTTCAAAGTCTCTCTCACATAATCTGCATTGTTTGTCATCTCTTGTCGTCTTGTCCAGTAATTGTTTCTTTTTTTTTTTCATTGCCTATCCTAAAACTTGCTATTATTTACATAATTTTATTGACTTTTGTCAAATATAGTGGTCTGTTTGTGGCCAATAGGAATTTAAATCCGGGATTATAAGTAAATATCATTTCTCTTCTTAACTTAACTTAACACTCCGTATAATGTCGTCCACCATATTCTGACCGGTATATAATTCCTTTATTTAAAATATATAATTATAATGTAAATATCAATAAATAAAACTTTTTCTGGCACTAGTAAATATTAAATTGTTAAAAAAATGTCAAAATAGCTGCCAAATCAAATCACAGAAGTATTTCTATTTTGTGAAAATTTCAGTTCTCTGTTCATGAAATTCAAAATCAAATTTTCCACTGTTTGATTCAAAAATACTAGTTTTTTAATATTATGTGACGCAGGTATATTCACATCTTGTTATTTATAATGAAATTAATTTCTTTAGGTGTTCTAATTTCGTAAAATATTTTATATGGATTAAACTTAATCTTGAGTTAATAAAATCTTATAAATAATTCGTTCTTCATAAAAAACTTCACAACAAATTTAATTTCTCCGAAAATCCATTTACTCCTTTCACATTAAAGTCTTAACCCTGATTGTAAAAAGCAGAACGATAGCTTCACCTCAACATGCGAGTCATTGTAATACGCACGTAAAAAACGTAACCGTTGAAATAGAGCAGGCGGATTTGCGGGATAAGCCAGATTAAACGTGAGATACGTCTGCAGCGTGACAGTGGCGACGCAGGTTGACCGTTCGCGTAATCCGCGACAAATCCAACAAAATATGGGCTTACGGCGGAAAGATTCGCGGCGATATATCAAATTATCGCCATCGCCACCTTCTCTGTTGCTACATTCGAAAACTATTTTCTGTTTGTGTTATGAATTGCTTCCAACCAACGGAAACAGTAAATTATTTTCACCTGGGATTCCTTTTATGCCATGTGATTTATTTAAGATATATTTGTTCCGTATTTTTCATTAGTGTTCAGTTTTTGGTTAATTGTGTCACTAACATGCACTGCTCTAATATAATACCATATTTTATTAATAAATTATTCGTTTTGAAAAAATTATATATTTAACTAATATTAAGTTTAAGTTTGTAGGCGATATACATACTTTCTGGGCTTAAATGTTGATTCTGGAAATTGATATCATAGAGAGCTATATGAAAAATGCATTCTGGTTTTCTAAATATTGTAAATATGTTTACTTGTTACTCACTAGTAAAAACCATTTATCCAAGCCCTCTATTGATTTTGAAAATTAATCTTACAAGTTATTATGCGACAACTGCATTGTAAAAATTTTGCAAGTTAGTAAATAAGGTAAACAATGCACGTTGCCACAGTAATGCTTACAAGGCTTATGCGAAATCATTTCAAATAATTTTTGACAGAACAAATGAGTAACAAGTAAAATGTTGTACAATACCTTCAAGGTAACTGTTTTACTGCTTCAAGGAGGTGAGAGGCTCGCCTAATCAACTCGCCGGTCGTTTTCTCCATTCAGCAGTAAAAACTGTTTTACCTTGCTTGTAATGTAAAACACTATTACTTCTTACTAACTTGTAAACACCATTTACCCAAGCCCTCTATTGCATTTGAAAATGAATCTTTACAAGTTACTAATTGACAGCTGCATTTTAAAATTTTTACATATTAGTAAACAACACTGATTTCTAGAACAATGCACGTTGCCACGGTAATGCTTACAAGGCATATGTGAAATCATTTAAAATAATTTTTTACAGAACGGTAGTGTGTAACTGGTAGGACTTGGTTATAATTTTTATTTGGTTTACAAATAAGTAACAAGTAATATATTCAATACACAATACTGCTTTAAGTAGGTGACAGGCTCGCCGGTCATTTCCTGCATTCAATAGTAAAAACTATTTTACCTTTCTTGTAATGTAAATAACTATAATTTGTCTTGACAGATTGAATAAGATTTACTGAATATTTACCTCATCTGTAATATATTAAAAATAAACCAATAATAACGCAGGATATTTAATTCCATTTTCAATCAAATTAATTTTAATGATTATTCGTATAAATAATTTTGTTTATTAAATATACTACTGGTACTGTAAGTGAATATTTCAAATAAATAAAAATCTCTATTATCAATATTTACATATACCTACGCTAATTATTGTCAGATTAAAAACCCATTTGGCAACAAATAAATAAATGTATTGAATTAAATATAATTATATACATTACAAAATAAAATATTTTATAATAAAATTAAAGGCATAATTTAAAAAAATGTTGCTGCACTTGCTGCATTTACATAAAAAAATAATTTTAGTTTGTCAAATTCCACATTTGCCTTAGCACACCTTCCTCAATATTAACTACGTTCACCATTTCACTTTCTTATGGTGTAAAAGTCTAGTATAGAAATAAATATATCATAAATATATCATCACGCCTTTTACCCATTACGGGTGTAGCACTCTGCTTACGCAGATCTCGGTAAGTGATATATTTTTTCGTATGAAGTGCGGTTACCAGCCGTCAAATCATAGCCCCCAAAGATGTTACTGGAGGGGGAACCACAGGGGTAAATTTAAATTTGTAACTGTCGGCAGTGGGATTCGAACTGATGATCTAACGATCCACAGTCCGACACGTTACCACGGAGCTATTTACCCTTCCTTTTAATTATGATATATTGTTTTTCGCGGAGATACAGGTACCCTGAATCCGTTTTCTGATTATCATCTAGGTGTGTTTCTAAATGGATGAGTAGATATATGTCTATATAGACGATAACTCATTAATGAGTAAAGAAAAGCCATAGTATCACAAGCTTATAATTACAAAATCTCATGAGAATACGCTAAACTAATTAGATTTTCGTCATAATTTGAAAACCGGAAATGAAAGTTTACTAGCCACGCAAAACAATACATTCAATGTATATATTATATAGAGTCAACTTCAAACAAAAGTTTCAAAGGTGTTACCAAATTATAGGGTTCTTATGATTTAATTAAATTGATTTAAATCATGAATTAAATCAAATAATTTTTTTTATCGAAATTGAACATATAATGTTTTCCAATCACATTCGCATCAAATCCCAAAACAACAAAAAATGAAAGAAATTCAATAGCTGGTACCACGAGCTCTGTTTTAGGGTATTTTAAGAGAAGTGCTTTAGCCTCGGTTTTAGCACTGTACAATGTACAATTATGTGATAAAAAAAATATTTCAAATATAAATGGTAGATTAAAGTTTCTCTGATATCGACGTAGGTATCCTAATTCAGTCTTTTAAATTGCAAACACTGATGAAAATGCATACCGTAATCTTACTTTTTTTCAACCCTTCCAAATAATATTTGCTTTAATTTCATATCTGCTTCTAATGTGGATATATAATCACTTATTTAAATAATCATAGAATGCATAATACAGGCTGAGTCATCGAAAGACCCGTCGTCGATATCATCACTGTCGTTATAAATACAGCATAAATTTATTGAAAAAATTTATTCGACTACTCAAGAAGTATAACGTAAAATTATTTTCATATATACAGAATGTTACGTAACGGCTTGGCGAAAATTGTTTGTCTTTTTTTAAATGTAGCATCCTATATTTTTATGTATTTTAAATTGTATTTTATTCACCTGTACGGACATATAAATTTTGTTTTAGTTTTCCGAGGCGTTGTCAAGTTTTTCCGTTTTTTTCTCTAAAAAAGGCGTACTGAAGTTATTTTAATAGTAAAATTTAAGACTTTTTTTTTCTGCACAACTGTAACTATACTCTATGTTATACGTAAATACTTCTGACTGAAAATTTATAAAAATTTTGTCAGAAACCAGAAATTGTATTCTCCATTTTCATTTTAAAATAAAATAATACAATGAATAGCCCCTTGAATACCAGTCTTATCACCACAAAAATTTAGGCATGATTGAAATTCTAATTTAAAACCCCACGGTTGACTGTTGCCATCTTAATCGCACTTCATATGCAAAAATGTATCACTTACCAAAATTTGCTCTAAGCAGGGTACCATACCCAAAATGAGTAAATAGCGAGATTATTTTATTTAATTTAATGTAACGATTTGTCTAGAAGAAAAACGCGATAATGCTAAATGACAGTTATTACAAACTAGAGTTTTGGGTGTATTAAGAAGGATATATTTAATATGTTGAATAAGTTAAAATCAGTCTCTTAATTTATCAATAGAACAAGATCATAAAATATTACGTTCGTTATTCAAAATGTTTTCACCCTCATATAAAAACGACAGGAACTTTTTGTATGCACCTCGCGCCTGTACTCATAAATAACAAAACTATTTTCCACACAATGATGATTTATATTTATCTAAGTCTTTTTTTTCTTTTGCAGGCACGTCGGCGGTCAGCTGGGAAGAATGGTGGACATACGATGGAATTTCAGGTAATTCTGCACAAGTCTAGAATGCTCTTTGTTGGCTGGCTGCTACTACTGCAGCGGTAATACTATCTCGCGATAACAATAACGTACAGACTTCGCGACATGTATGGGCTAAACAGAATTTGTTGTTATTTAACAACAACGTATCGTATCTGGTGTTCTTGGACTGTAAGTGTCGGCCATAAAAGTATAAATGAAATTTTAAGAAGTGTTTATGATTTCGGAGCAGTTTATTGCCGTTTATTTAATTGTTGAACTTAATAGATTTTGATTAGAGGTAAAATGTACGTATAACGTACATGAGAGAAACAATAAAGTATTTTATTTTGAGGTATTTCATATCAATTTAAAAAATGAAATGATGAAACGGAACGTAAATATAAATTACTTGTGCTTTATCGTTAGTATATTATAAATATTTAGTTTATATTAAAATTTAAATCAATGCAAACGCAAAACACCTAACCAGTAAGTTTCAAAGTTAGTAAAATTTAATTTAGAAAGAAATCTGTCGGTTACCAATAGTATCGTCTCTCCCACTGCTGGTTAGTTTCAAGTTCCAAACTAAAGATATTCCGTACGCACGCTTTATCAGTATTTCCGCTTTCCTGCAACTTCACCTATATTTTCCACATTAATTTACTTGCAACCAGAGAAGTTAAATTGAATTTGTTTCTATTTCATTCGCTTAGCATATTCCTAGATACGTCAGTTTAATTAAAATCGAACGTAAGCAGTCAACAGTTTTACATGGTTGACTGCCTCACTAGCCGAGACCATTGCTTTAGATATTTTAATCAAGAGCAATTGTCCTTACCGTAATTTTATTATGAAGCATTTGTATTGTTGTTAATTATTAAAGTGTTGTGAAGATAATTATATTCCGCACTAATTCCCTCGCGAATTCCAATTAATGTAATTCATCTACTACGCCTACGCTAGATACCATTCATCAATTTTGTTGTGTGTAGCAGGGACATCTTTGTATTAATTTTTCGTTAGAAGTATGTTTTTTCAAGTAATTAAAAGGATGGTCATTTCTGTTAAAAGTATATTTTCTACACAGTAAATTCTCGGGTTTAACCTTGCTCACTTTATTGTATCAACTTTGTGTTTTCTTGGGGGGTATCGAGTCTCCCTTACATGCACTGCTATGTAGCTGTAGGTTGTTGTGCAGATTCGGTTGTATAAGCGTACTAGATTTTTCCAAATATATTTTTAAAAATATATAATAACTTAGTTCTGCGCAAAAATAATAATGGCTATATAATAAACAATACGCTGAAACGTCTCCCAAACTAGTTGAGCGTAGCAGTTTTCAATGTACCGTTTTCTTTGCATCAATTCTATTCAATATTTCTCTTTTGTAGAATTCTCACAATTAAGTACGCTAAGTGAACTGATCCTTTATATATTGTTTCTGTTTAGTAAGTTGTATTTTAGATATACATATTAAATGATGCCTGTTTATTTATATTGTTTAGTTATTTAGATAATATATTATTCCGTTCAAATGATTTCATTTCATTACTCCATACTTATAATTTTCACAAGAATAAGTTAATAATTATACTTAATTCTTTTAATTAAATTTAAAAAAAAACATATTTTGCACTTAATTTCATTTATTTATACTTTTGTATTATTACTTTTTAATATATTTATTAATATAATTTGATTATATTTTCTTTGTTACCTTAAAATCACAAAAATTATTTGTGTAAAGAGAATGATAAAAAATAGTATATTGAACAACTAGTGTTATAATGGCCTTTTTTGTAATACGAGTATAGTTTGCGTAAACGAGCCGCAGGCGAGTTACGCAAAATACGAGTATTACAATTAGGCATTGTAACACGAGTTTTTCATACTACTTTTCCTATTTCACGTTCATAAATTCTATAAAAATAAAAATAAAATAAAATTGTGCAGGATGTATAATATACCACTGGTCACCAAGGGGCTTTGCCCGCGGGGCCTATCGGGTCCCAGTCCGCAACCCCGACGCGGGGTTCCGATTTAATAATTTTACGTGAGCAATGTCAGCCCCAAGTTTGACAGACTGTTAATTTTACATATAATAAATTCCCCAAAAACTGTTGCACAAAATTTAATTTGTAGCATTGTTTTTGAGAAAAACAGTGTCACAAATTTGACTGTGTGTACGTGAAATAGGAAAAATAAATTACCGATCTCGATGGCGTAGTGGCTCTATCACAAGCATAGCATACCAGAGATTGTGGGTACGAATCTCAGAAGAGCATGGTCATTTACATAAATTCGTAATCATCCGCTCATGAAGCGATATATGGCCAAATTAGTTAGTCCTTTTATTACCGACCTTTATAACAAAAAAAAATTAATTAAATTAATGATTATTAATTTCATGACAGTAACGAATCGGTTTAGTTCGGCGCCCCAAATTTATCAAAATATTTAATTTGTTTCGCAATAAAACCAAAAAGTTAAAATCAGTATTGAATTTATAAATTCAGGTTCCTGATTATATTATAAATGTCATAGAGGCACCTTTAACTTCTCTATAAACATCCACGGTCCTGATTAGGAATTAATTGACTGTACAGAGTTAAAAAATACTCGTATAATGAATAATGAAATGTAAAAAAGAGGTTAATGAACGCATGTAATTGAAGCTACATTCGTTCTGCTAATTACGTGTTAGAAATTAAATTTTTCAAACGTCACATGATCATCATAATTCTCTATTTCCAACGTGTATATTTTATGAAATGACAGATAAACATCCATTTT
This sequence comes from Poecilus cupreus, assembly GCA_963942605.1. Classification (NCBI taxonomy): domain Eukaryota; kingdom Metazoa; phylum Arthropoda; class Insecta; order Coleoptera; family Carabidae; genus Poecilus; species Poecilus cupreus. The sequence goes on along the minus strand of OZ012716.1, from coordinate 18,549,747 downwards.
AATTAGTCATTGAATTAATTATTATTTGTGTTATGATCAGCGTACAGTCCATCACAGAATACTCTTTTACATAAATCATTATGCTAATTGCATTTGCGGGCAGTGAAGCGGCGATAAGTTATAGCAATTTGTAATTTAAGCGGAATTTTATTGGTGTAAATTACCTTGGACATATTACATTACAAGCAAGTCGTCGTACTTGGGTACTTGTAACCGCAGTTGCTGGTTGCACTATTGGTCGGTTCGTTCTCGGTTCTAGCACCGCGTGAAATTGAGACTTCCATGGAGGAAAAACGATTTAATCGACTTCATAAAAGATTATTCCGCGCGGCCAATATTTTATTTGTCGTGACCGGAATTCAAACCGGCGTGCTTTACGGCATTTGAAACTGAGCTGAGTTTTCTTTCTTCGTTCTTCTTCAACTCATTGGAATGTTCTCGGACTTTAAAAGTTAAAGTTGGTATTATGGGCGTGCTGCGGTTCACCACTATAAATATTTGACGAACAACGAATGGAACTGCAAATGGCATTCAAAACAGTTTGCTGCCGAATAAAATTGTAGGGAAGAAAACGAATTAGGAGCACGACACCACCACGGGAGGGAACGTGGACTATTCCGGCACCTGTTTGATGTTTGTCGAGTTCGTTTCAACGAGTTTTCACGAATATTTTGCATTATGCGCTCCAAGTTTGAATGGAGCGCCTGTGCTTGTTCAAATAATGTGCTCCTTCAACTTAAAGATGCTCGTTAAATTTTTAACGTTTGACCTACAAAAAATTTCACTGGCCATTCAAAATTTTCTTATTATATCGGATTTACAATAAAAAAATATTTAGCTACCTTGAGGGTGGGCACTTCAAATACAGAAAGCAATGTTTTTTATGAATATTTTATAATAATAATACAATATTTTAACTTTGAGAAGATAAACTTTGTTTACACGTATAACATGCAAACATATAATACATGCTTGCTCTATAAGACAGTTAAGGATTTTAACAGTTATTCTGTATTTTTGGCTTGCGCAAGTAATATGCGAGTTTTTCTAACGTGTTTTATATAATTTTATTTGTGACGAATTTTCTGCGTTTACAAAAATAAAGCCCTATACTGTGTGTCTTAAAAGTGTACATAGGAGATTAACATGGGAAATCAGACAGACACACGGTATGCACACATAATACTATTATAAAAACATATCTACTATAGGTATTATTTATTTAATATTTTTCTGTATAATATATAGTCTTGAAGAAGACACAAGTGGTGTCGAAATGTCGGATTTGTAGAAAATAAAGACTTTGACTGTATCCTCGATTATTATTTATACTTCTCCAGTATACAATCATCTCTTCATATACAAATTAAAATAAAATACTAAAATATATGTATTTCGAGAAAAATTTCATATATTATTTTTAAAATTGTAAAAAAATAACCTGTTATCTTACGATTTATATAATTATCTACTTATACGAATATAAGTAAAATGTTCTCTCATCGACAGTAGGTACAATTCATGAAGCTGAAGTTTTGTAAAATCACGAAATTTTCTAATTTTTTTAAATCCACTCGTTTTATAATAACCTCATATATTGTTAATAAATAACACAATTTTTTAAATATCAACGTGTTCTGCAAAAAAAAAACAATCAATTTACAAATAATCAAATTCTAAACGGATCGAATTTTCAAAATACGATATATTAACACAATACGAAATAAGATAACATATTTTTACATCAAATACTCAAAGAAAGTAAGTGAGTTTAGCTAGTATGGATGTTTGACAAAAAACATATCTTCATATTGAGTAGTACTAAAACCATACATTGTGAAATCGAGACATAATCAAAAGTTATACATTGTTAATTATACAAATAAGATATGATTTTTATATAAAACGATTTATTTTTCAAATGTGTCTTGATTACGATAATTCGAAAATTTCGAGTTATTTAAAACTTACAACTCTGTTGTGTTTCGGTAACAAGAAGGTATAGGAGCTATGTTTATATAACATTTTTGGATCAAAAATACCTGTTGATACACTAGCCCTCTATATTAAATTTTACTATTGTTAAATTTTTCAGTAAAAAGTAAATAAATTAAATAGTATTTTGTTTCAAATTAAACGTAAATAATAATTGATGTATTTGTTCAAATGTGCAATTTGTTTAACTATCCATTTATCTATAAATACATAATTTAAAAATGAATGTTTTTATTTTCTAACTAGAAATCTAAGTTTTAAGTTCACTTATTTAGCTGATTTTTCCAAAATAATTATTTATTTGGGACGACAATTACTATCCAAGTCATTAATATTCAGTGCTGTTTTTAAATAATATGATGTGAAATTTTAATTTTACGAACTCGGGGAACAGAAGCAAGTACTTTATCGACAGAATAAAATTATTTCTAGGAGTTGTGAAAATAGCACAAACAACTGTAGATCCACAGTCCGGTGTTCATTACCAGAGAGCAAATATCAAACATAAAACAATTATTTGTGTTATTTCCCGTGGCATGGGGATCCAAGGCAAAGTATTCTAACCATAGCATAATCGTTCCAATATAAGTATACGGGGGTTGGCCGTAGCGTACATGTGGCGTGCATTTCGAGGGCTGCTTTGCATAATGTTACCCTAGGGTAGACAAACCCCGTTATACAATGAGATTCTTTTTTGTATTCTTCCCCGTTCCTCTTCGTATTCTCTTTCCGGTTACCTATACACATTTCTTGCCGACACTTCCGTTGCTTCCGCTATGGATTTTTGTATTTATCTGCGAGTGTTTCCGGTGGCAGGAGTTCACTTCATCCGCTGTTTTGTTCATTCCTCGCGGTGCATGCACAGAGAGAAGAATTTGTAGAATGAAACTTCCTAATTTTCGGATTTATGGTAATGTGCAAGAATCGCATTTCTACTCTCGCCGTGACGGAGTTATAAACCACTTTATTATGAGACAAGAAAGATATCATGCTTTTTGTACCACTGTGTTTTGTGATGTGATGCTATTTGAATAATAATTAAATATTATACTAATTAACAGTGTTGTCAAATCTTAAGATCTTTAATCAGATCTAGATCGTTTTATATTTTCTGATCTTGATCTATATGAAAAAAAAAAAAAAGATCTATGATCTTCAAAATATTAGATATTTTCCTCTAAAACTTGACTCTCAGTACTAAATTAAATTAATATAATATAATTTAATTATTTATATTATAGGTATAAGAAATTCAATATATCTCTTGGAAAAAAAATATATATATAATAATTTTTTTGTATGACCACTTAAAAATCTGCTCATTATATGTTTGTTCTTGCTAGGAATATGAGGTACATTTCAAGCATCGTGCGAATTTAATTTGTTTTGTGAGAATTTCAATACAGGTTATTTCATTGCAGTACAGGTGCCATAGGTAGGATACTTCTTTAGAATTGTCAAATATTGGAATGGTGAAAGCGGGACAAATTTATTATTAAAATTAAATTTATTATTATTATTATTATTTGGGGTAAATAGCTAAGAGGTAACGCATCGGACTGCGGATCGTGATATCCTCAGTTCGAATCCCACAGCAGACAGTTGCCAATTTAAATTTACCCCTGTGGTTCCTCCTCCACTAACAGCTTTGGGGGTAAAAGGCGTGATGATATATTTATTTTATTTTATTAAATTAATTAAGAAATAATATCGTAGTCCTAGATATAACTCGCATAGAATGCCCATTTCATGCTCGTTGTACAATATACTATTTTGATTTTATTTTGTAAAAAGTAATTTGTATTTTCTTTGTTGTTATTAAAATTGTCACCTATATATATTTTCTTAATAGAAATTTAAAAAATTGTAAAAAAAAATACTGATCATTTTTATGATCTAAAAAAGATCTTTTATTCCTGATCAAATCTAAAAAAGTAGATCCGATCATAAAAATTAATTTTTGATCTGATCTAGATCATATTAAATGTGAATATCTTGATTTTGATATAGGTCATTTTTAAAATGATCTGTCACAACACTGCTTATTACTAAAGTGGTCTATCTATAACATAATTTTAATAGTCTATCAATGATAAAATTGTCATTCGATATACGTTAGAGGTATAATTTTCCATAAATATAATTCTATTTTGAAAATTGTAATAATTCACACTATTATAACTCGGAAGTGATTAATAATTTGTCTCATTTTTTAAATATAGCATTATCACATGAATCGACTTCAATTTAGATGTTAAATATAATTCCGAGCACTTTATATTTCTATATATCATGATGTCATTTACTTATTATTATTGGATTTGGAAAATGACACTAGTTTTGAGCTTTAAATCTCAATACGAGATAAATGTTAACATAAGAAAAGCAGATGTCAGCTGTCAATTCATGACCAACAAAGATGTTGAAATATAACAAATAAATATTAATTTTTGCAATATGTTGTCAATTGTAGGAATCAAACTATTTGTTATCTTGAAGCTATTTGCTCTTTTTTATATAGAGTACCAAATAAAATTAAATAAACCGACTCCGTGGTCCGAAGCGGCATGGTGCGAATCCGGATGATTCAAGAAGGAGCAGTGCAATGCTCTTAAGGAATATCCATTTAGAACAATTACGTTCTACTGTGTTTTCTTCCCTCGTGACGGGAAATTGTCTACGGAAGTTCGTTCCGCACGTAAAAATGAGTTGTGTCGTTTTTATTCAAGCATTCAGACCATCGTTCATGTGCATTGCAAGTATTTTGAGCCGGTGTGTTCATTTTCGTACAATATAAAGAGATTCTGTGTAAAATACTACCTATGTAATTATCTCTTTAATGCATAAATGATACAAGCTGCAGGTATGCTAACACACAACTACTACCGCCGAATGTTTTATGTTTCATTTGGATTAATGCTCTTTAGGATTATAGGTAAATATACAATGGGGCATTTTAATTGGAAGTAGAATTTATATTTCTTGTAGCATTTTACAACGGGTACGGTCTGATACAACAGTAACAGAGACTGTCTATGTAATTTTTAATTATTATTTCTGTGTGTATTCGTGTTAACTAAAAGTTGGGTTTTTGTGAAGAGTCCAGAAGCATTTCATTTGGTCCAATATTGGTTTTTTGAGTAACTGTCTAATAGTAATTAACCTATTAAGGACTTCGCCAACGTACACACCTCGTGCCAGAGGCCCCCGGCTGCACACGGTTGACCTCACGTATTATTGTCCAGTTAACGCCCGTGGTACGTTCAACGATTAATATCCAACCGATATATTATTTTATAACAGATTTTTTTATCGCTTTTTATCCTGTCATTGCATTTTGTTAAACAGATTAATCTATTTGCTTGCAATCACTGTAACTAGGTAACGCAATATTCTTATTTGTTTACAATTTCTATCTGCCAGTAATAAGATTGTTTGTTTCTATCTGCCAATAGAAGTCAGTGTTTGTGTATTCTGGGTCCAATAGAAACAACTTCAAATTTATAATGCCCGAGAGCTTTATATGGTATATAACTGCACAGCTAGCTGGGCAATAACGTAACTGTCGGACATTAAATAATTTTATTATTATACAAGGGAAAAAATTGTTTCACTCACTATATTTACGAGTACATCTTAAATTCTTCATTTTAAACAATGTTTTGAAGAAATATTGCAACTGAAATAATAACAAATTAACTTGAATCACTAACATGAAGAATTAATTAATCATACATATTATTGGGCCCAAAGGTAATTATTACAATTATACAATTTCCATTGTATAATATCGCCTTTCATTTTTAAGACTTCCCGGTCTGTAAATTATATTTACACTATTGTAACAATTTTGTCTTTTAATTCGCCACTGTTCTAGTTAAGTAGCTCACTTTTTTTTCTTTTCATTATGAGCACAGCGTTTTAATAATTGAGAGATCTGAGTTACTGGATAACCAAATTAATTCCTTAATATTGTAACGAATATATTTTGTGTATGTGTGTGTTAAAACCTGTCGGAGTAAAATCACGCCTGATCAGTACGCGGTACCGTTTCTCTTAACTTCGGAAGAAGAAGAGAACATTCCAGAACCCGCCATGCATAAGGGGTTGCCGGGCTAACAGCGGACAGTCCTCTTTAAACCGCGAGTCTGCGTAAACAAATATTCGGCATGTGAGGGCTCTTTAGAAATAGTATTAGTGTTATAGTGTGTAAATAAATGCAGTTAAAAGTGTATTGTTTCATTTTAAATAATAAGTGAAAATAAATAAATAATTTTTTGTTAGTTATAATTAATTTTTTTTTATGTTATTCTATCATCTTTACCGAATCCAAGTAACAAGTACAACGTTACAATATCGCGTCAAGGAAACACACACTGCCATTTTGCTGAAAAATATACTAGTGCAGTTACTTAAAAGGGGCGTGGATATTGAAAGTAGACTTGTCAAAACTAAGCAAATTTTATTATAAAACCGAAGCAAAATTAATGAAACTATCGAAAACATGAGAGGTGGAAGAGTATGTGGTGTCTGAATATTGCCATACTGATAAGATTAACCCTGTATTGACATCCTTTTCCAAATCACAATTATGAAGTTATCGAAAATACACTTGCATCGATAAAGTGCGAAGAAATTCTTAATAATAAATAATAACTGCAAGGCAAACGTACGTTAAGTATATACTTAATGTTCATTTAAAAAAAAATTAAATAGTTAAAAAAGTTTATTGTATAACCAACAATATTTAGAGCAAACGTTGAGCAATACGTTTAGAATAAAAATTTATATTTTCATTAAATATTATTGCTGAAGTTAATTGTGGACTACGCTATGATATCTGCTGGATCAGAGTATCCATCATTGGGCATATTTACAGCAAAATCAACGGAACCTCAAATTTCCATCCTACAGTTCTGCAGAAAAAGACACTACCTATCACAAATTAATCTAAGATTGCAATATTTCCCATTGACTTGTTTGTATTGAAGTAAAATACCCAGGCATTTATTTTTCAAGGTAAATACCCATGGTAAATATCCGGGTATTTACACAAGTGGGTGTATATTAATTGATAAATAATATTTTAAGTATGGGTGTTCAATATTATTGAAAAATATATCAAATCACGAATAAAAGTATATTATTTAATAATTTCTTTATCAAGGCCCTGTATTTCCAACCTCGGAAAAAATACGGAATAAACTATCATTGAAATAAATGAAAAATTTCGCGTCAAAATCATCATTGCACAAATTATTTCTCTTCTAGCTGTCAATATTTGATGCAATATTTTTTGTTTATTCCAAACATAGTTTGTTCCGTAGTTTATCTGAGGTTGGAAATACGTAAGGGCCGGTATTTTCAACCTCAAATATACTAGAGAATACATTTATCAGTGGAATAAACAAAAAAATATCGCATCAAAAGATGACAGCTAGAATAATAATCATCATTTAAGCTATGATTTTCATGCGATATTTTTCGTTCATTCCACTGATTATTTTTTGACGTTTCTCTAAACCAATGATATGCTTTATTGTATGTCACGTGTCTGCGTTTTAACCAATCCTGTCATTATTATACTGAGAATAATGCTCTTGTGATTATTCCCGGCAATTTTCTCTGTAGCTTCTTTGTTTTTGTTGACAGATGTCAGATGTCAGGTAGTTATCGTCAACACAAGTAAAAATGAGCAAAAAAGATAGATATAGTGGCGTGCCTGATGATGAAATCAAAAAATAATCTAATGAAATATAACTCGAGAGTTCGATAAATTAGAAAATAATTCTCCAGTATCTTTCTCAAACTTGTCGCCATTGGCAATAGCCACTCAAGCCCTACGGGCTTTCGTGGCTATTGCCTGGCAACAAGTTTTCGAAAGATCTGTCAAATTATTTTCAATTTATTCTCACTCTCTTGTTATATTATTACTGATAAATTTATTCTCTAGCTTAACTGAGGTTGGAAATAATAGTCCTAAATAAAACAAAAACATAACAAATTTTACTATTTTTGTTAAAATATTTTGTTTAATTCCGCATGACACTTCAAGCATTTAACAATGTGATTTTCTATTTCATTTGCATATGTATGAAGATATTGTGCGGAACAATATTGACATATGTTTGTTGAATGGCTGCTATGCATTTATTGACAGTTACTATGAGATTGTTGAGCGGTTGCTATGTAAAATTGTTTTACAACCTAGCCAGTAAAAGTGATACTTTACGGACTGTTAGTAGTCTGTAATGTGTTAATTTTATTGTAATCGACAAAAAAATTATTTTTGGGTAGGTAAATAGAACTTGGGTAAATACTCAAATTTTATTTACCTAGCTATTAAGTATTTGCCCGACTCATATCACTACTTGTACGTCACTTACATGACAACTTTCGCACAATTTCCGATCTATACTTATACTTTTTTCGCGAAATATACCTAAATCGATTAATTGAAACCCACAGCAAATAATAACTTCCATTTTTATTTTTAAAAATCATTTGTTCAACTACTTTTTGCCAATATTTACATACCTGTCAAAACAAGCATAACACACAACTGTGAAATTGCACGCAAACTATTTCGGCACTTTGCCACTAGAACACCGTTACCGTCGCCAGTAAAAGAGGTTAGTCACTCAGTTTAACCATTTTTAATGTGGTACTCTGTAGTAGCCATCAATGTTTCGTCTACAAAAGATGTGAAAGGAGGAGGTGGAAACACAAGGCTAAAGAAACATGGCGACTGTTGGTTATTGGAATCGAACTGAGAATCTCTTATTCGCAGTTCGAAGAGTTACCACCGACCAATTTATTATTATGGTTAGTTTACTTTTTTCGTTGGTGAAGAATTGTTTGATAAATACTATGTTTTAATTAAACTTCTTATTCACTTTGCGAATATTTCTAATATTTTATTTGAAATATTTTTTAAATATTATATACATTCTTCGGAGAACACAAAAAAATGTATGTATAAATATAGCACGTAGGCATTTATATTTATTGATCTTCATTTTGAAATATGAAATACAAATATTTACAGAGCCAGATAGGATTGGGGCTGCACGCCACTGACGATGTCGTCATGACGTGTATATCGACAGAGGTTCCATAAAAAAGGAGAACTTATAGCAACAGAAAATTTCCTCCCTGCATATCCGGTGCGGGAAGCCATACTGCGGGAAATATAAAATATTTTCTTTTTTCCCGAGACGATGTCAGAAATGAAATTCAATCCTGAAAAACGTATTAATTTTTGTCAGAAAACTTTTCGCAACGAGTTTTGCACATAGAAGGTGATAGAGAAAAAATAAAATGGTCGAATAAGAAAAAGAGAAAATTCGATGTACATGATAAACCGAAGTACATGCGAGTTGTCGATATTTATATTCCCAACTTCTGAAATGACAGTGAAATATCGAATCGGTATTTTCTTATCAGGCGCCAAATTTTTCAATATATTCAACTGTATTTACAAAGCAAGATACGACACCAGAACGCCGAACCGAACCGAAAGCAGATCTTGAATATGCCATATTTCAAGTTTCGTTGCACGCACGGCCGTATGCTGTTGATGTTTCACTTTTTCACTATGCTCTATATATCTACGTGCCAACACGTTTTTACTTCTCCATTTTTAAATTCAGCACCTAGTACTCAACCCTTTTTCACTGCGTTGCTTTTATTTTGCTCGCACTTCAATATTCTAGCTTGGGAAAATATTCAACGGTTTTTGTTATTTTCACATCGTTTTATCCTTTAAATCACATTAAAATTCATTCTCATGAAATTTTTACATAAATATTTTATTATGTCATTAATTTAGGCAACATATCTAACTTAAACGAATAATAAACAAAAATTTGAGTGTTCCGTAAGTACGAACCATAGGTATTTAATACTTTTTAATACAAGTGCTCGGTCATTAATGCTTTACTGACCCATCTCTGGGTGGTAAGGCATTCAATTATTTACCTAGTCTTTTATAAATGCCGCACAACCCTAAAAATAGATCGGTAAAGCATCAATAACAGTGAACGTGTTACAGAGGTATTAATTTATTATTCATTTGTAAATCGTCATTAATTTACACTGTTTATTAGATAAATAAAATATAAATATCATTATGCTTTTTACCAGAGACAAGACAGAGGAGACGTGTCAGCTACAGCAAAATTGAAAAGGATAGAAGTTCTGCGCCTCTACTGTCGGGACCACAAACTAATGGCGTATATAGGCGGGAAAGTACGAAATTTCAAATTTGAACAGGAATAAAAATTAATTGAAAACAATAATTATGTATTAATAAAAATGTTATATTTCAAATTAACGAAATACACATCAAATAACAGAAAATATATACATACTATATATGTAAAATACATGTTCAGCGTCCATTCTTCATACAGACGGAATCTTTGGTAGACAAAAAAATGTCAAATGTTAGATCTTCCTTATTAAAACTCCTGCAGCCAGGAATAATACATTTGAAGCCACGCATGAACTGAAAATAATTTAATGACATTTATAATCATGTAATAATAACAAATTAGAAAAAATAAAGATGTAAAATAAGTTTCAAATAATGAAAATATGTGAAATCGGCTTACCTTTCAAATAAGATGCACTAGTCAAAATAATCACTCACACAAAATCAACTAAATCAGAATATTATTGATCCAAACGAAACGAAATCAGAGAGAAGTAAATGTTTCAAATTTCAAATGTCACTTGGAAACTTCAAAATAAAACGAGTGTGCAGTGTGCTGCCACGTTGCGTGAAGACCATGGAACTAATTTCACATTTCTATCACAAGTCGTACGTATAACTGGCAGGGCCCTGCTTTTTACCCATTTTGGGTGTGGCATTGTGCTTATGCAGATCTCGGTAAGAGATTTATTTTTGCGTATGAAGTACGGCTACCAGTCGTCAAAGCATAGCCCCCAAATATGTTAGTGGAAGGGAAACCACATGGGTAAATTTAAAATGGCCACTGTCGGCTATTACATGGTATTAATCTGTATAATAGACACCTATCCTGTAAAATTTTTTTAAGTTAGTACCTAGTTGCATGGTTTATATTTGAAAATTGTGTTGTTGCTACAGCAGCACTTGCAAGTATCTTTCAAGGTTCATAGGATACCATTTAAGATATTATGCACACATTAGTACCAGACAGGATTTGATTATAATTTTAAGTTAATTAACAACTGAGTTACAAATAAACTGTTGCCATACCAGCGAACACTGCGTGTCGTTGTCACACCACCGAAAACGAGGAACAGAGGCGGCATATAACCTCAGTAGTTGAATCCGCTTTACCAAAAAAAAAACTATTGTACAATATAGGTACCTTTCTAAAAATGTAAACTATTATAAATCTAAAACTAAATCAGCAACACATTGTAATAAATTAATATCGTATTCGTATTTTATTAGACTTGAAATTTATATAAATGTAAATTAACGTATAGTAACTCATAAAGTTTACTTAAATTATAATTAAATATGTTTTCCTATTTCATGTACATAAAGTAAAATTTTATAACACGGTTTTTCTCAAATACAATGCTACAAAATTGAATTTTGTGCAACTGTTTCTGGGGAATTTATTATTTGTAAAATTAACAGTCTGTCAAACTTGGGGCTGTCTAAAATTATTGAATCGGAGCCCCTGGGGCAAATCCCCTTGGTGACCAGTGGTATACTAAACAAGCCGTACAATTTGATTTTATTTTTATTGAATTTATAAACGTGAGTAGTATGAACAACTCGTGTTACAATGCCTAATTGTAATACTCGTATTACAAAAAAGGTCATTGTAACACTAGTTGTTCAATATACTATCTATCATGTAATTCGGAATTTAATTCCCTACAATTTGTATTAATTATTTTACAAGTGAATCGGCTATATAGACTTTTCTTGGAGCAAGCATTATATGAAATCCCCATTAAATAAATACAAATTAAATATCGTTTTGCTAGAAATGATTTGCTCGGAATACAGAACGCTTAGGGCGACCGAATGCGGACAACCCAAAATCCGTTCGTCAGACCCTCAGCAGAGGCAGAGAGCTCTACAACACAGCACATGTAGCAGCGGCAGTGTGTGATTCCCGGGTGGTAGTTGCGGCTCTTGCTCTTCAAATCGTCATCTGGGATCCAGCCGTGCGAGCTGTGTCACCTGGCACGAGGCGCGAGGCGAGCGTCGCCATTGTGGCAGAAATATGATTTATTATTAAGTTATTCCAGTTTAATCTTTCCCTACTTGAAGCGTACAAAGCCGAGGTCGCTTTTTAATAGCTCGTTGAGGTATGAGGGTATTCAGTGGCGGTGGTAGTGCTGGAGGTCACGTGATCTACTGAACTACGACCGAATGGCGAATGGCGAACCATTTTTCGGAGATGATTAAAATGCTTGCCCGAGGCGGCAAATTATTTACAGATAAGATTAATGTTTTAATACGAGCGAAACGGTAAAGTATGGCGACTCAACCTGTCACGTATAAATTTCATTAATAAATTAGCTCATCAAGGTTTTGTTCTACATACTATTGCCATGAATCATGAGTCACTGCCATACCAGGACAATACAAATAATATATACAACTAAAATTTAAAATAAATATATAAAATAATAAAATTTTGAATTTGAAAATATTCTCAAAACTGCTAGCAAATAATAAAGACTTTTGGATTAAATTCTGTACCTGCATTATTTTATTTAAATGCAATGAATGTTTCGAATTATACTACACAATTTTTCATCAAAAAAACAAATTATAACATAAATTATTAAATTTGCCGATCTCGATGGCGTAGTGGCTTTGTCACTGGTCTAGCACACCAGAGTTCGTGGGTTCAAATCCCACTACAGAGCATGGTCGTTAATGTTGTTCACATAAATTCACAATCATTTAGTCATTAAGCGGCATATAACCAATAGTAGTCCGCTTACCATCTTCATAAATAATAATCATAAAAAAATATATTAAATAACAAGAACACTGCACCTACAACAAAATAAACTAGTAAATAATTGTGTTGAGTTTTATTTCGCTTTTGAATACTGCTCGTTCTGTTTTGACCAGGATATGAATTTGGTATCATTCCTTGACGTGTTCCAGTTAAGAGATTGTCACTGTTATCCAGAGATTTCCAGAAAAATAGAGACAAGAAATTCTTACGAATATTAAGTAAAAATTGAAGCATGCGAAGAAACAACTTGTCTTATAGTGAATTTAAAATATTACTTGAATTACATCAAAATAATTCAATCGTAATTTTGCCTGCTCACAAGGGTGAAGCATCAGTTATCTTGAATAAGGATGATTATATGAAGAAAACACAATATTTACTAGATGATTCTGTGTATGTCAAAGTGGACAAAAATCCTTTGATTACTGTCAAATATTCATTTGTTTTCCAGAAGAAGAATTATGTAGAACAATTCGAAATGTTGTAACTAAATAAAATATTTTTTTCACTACATGGTAGGAATCCCCACCGTTCTTCTTCCGAAATAGTGAGGAAAATAAAGAAGTGTTGCCAATATGAATGTTATTTACAAAAACTATATTATAAAAATTATAAATAAATTCCTAATTTTATTGAAAATCCTTATTTTAGTGATATACATACTTTAAATTATCTTACAATTATGTCTTATATTTTTCATTTTCTTATTAAATCACAATATGACAACTTTTAAAGATATTTAAAATTAGTTCATTGGCAACACTGCTACACCGCCTTGTGTCTGATAACCTAACTTTTGACGTGTCAGTTGTGTTTTCAAAGTGTATTTTAGGTCCGAGCAAATCGTTTTTAGAAACATGTCGTGAAAAAAATGTTGTGTCCAACACGAGAGGAAAGCTCTTCTTTCACTCTCGTTCGAAATGCCTCACTCGTTGCGCTCATGAGGCAAACTTCGAACTCGAGGGAGAAAAAGAAGCGCTTTCCTCTCTAGCTTGACAAATAACTATTACACATCTTAATTCAGAAATTTTTATAATTTAAATATATACATATTGCGTGAAATGCAGTTACCAGTAATTAAGTCACTCTCCCCAGTTACTTTAGTAGAGGGGGAAATACAGTCAACTGTCGATTGTGGGATACAAACTCAAGATACTCACGATACTATAAATATCCGTATAATCGTAACAAAAAAATTATACAAGTATTACATGTTATTAGTGAACGGAGATTGTACATAATTCTCGTTTCTCAAGTAAAAATTCACTTAAGTATAAACTTATAACCAAAAATACAACTACGTTCGACTGAATAATGGGCTAATAATAACAACCTTCTGTACTGTAGTTAGGAACTAGTATTTCTTGAGCAGAAAAAATAGTTTAATTTATATATTACCCACATCTCGCTAAATGTAGATACCAGCCACCAAGTTGCGGTCCCCATAGGTATTCATGGAGGAGAAGCAATAAGAGTAAAAGTGACAACTATTGGCTGCAGGATAGTTGTATCAAGTAAATGTAGAAAAGGCTGGTAAAAATTCAGTATCTTTTTACTATTCATAAATCGGTTTCATCTGATCATACAAACCCTGAATTATTATTTTTTTTACGTAATGAAATGTGTCTCCTACTTCTTGTAAGGAAGTGTTAATGTAAGAAGAGCACAGCAGAAGGCAATATCTCTTGCGATATTTACGATGAATGAAAGTTTATATTAACAATTTCAATTTCCCGTACATCGCATGCTTGCTACAGAATTAAGACACCATTCCCGAGTTTAATATCACAACGATAAATCTTCACCTGGCGCAATTAATATTTCAACGTAAAGCGTATAAAAAAGTCCAAGATGGCGGGCGCATGGCGGTTGCATTTTATATTCCCGGCTCATCGTGCACGGCGTCATGGGTCCGACTCTCACAACGTATACATTATGGATGTCAATCTTCAGCAGAAGTTAACTTTGTTTAGTGCACTGTGTCGGTGGTTGCTGTCAGTGGTGGGTGTTCTCACTTCAAGTAAAAAGAATTCGTGAAATTCTCGCTGCTGGTGAATCTCAGCGTGGTGTTATCACGGCGCAATACTTCACGTATCTCGGCCATTCTTCACCGGCCCAAGTCCGACAACTATACTCGTTTGCAGCCCAGGGTCGGACTCCTTGTTTTATGTCTTGTTTTATAGTGAATCCGTCACCGACTGGCTATTTCATTACATTAAGGGTGAATTATCTTATCTGCTCTGCTCTACTTTTTAAATTAGGTTTTATTTATTTACAAGTAAATACATTCACAATGTACTACTTGTGTAGATAAATATGTGATACTAGGAAAAGTACTACTGAACTACTTGTGTAGATAAATATGTGCTACTAGGAAAAGTATTTGAAAACAAAAATATAAGATCACGAGCTCTATTTTTTGTGTAAACAGTTTTCGTAGAAACGAATCGGACTGTAAAAATATAAGTTCTAGTCTCAAAGATAACAATAGAATATTCCACATAACATTTACTTCTGCATCTGTTCATGTGCATAACATCTATGTGACTGGATCAAAATATAAAGCTTATGATGCGAGTTTTAATGGTATATTTATTTATTAAAATTCAATTTAAATATTTTTTCGCTGTTAGTATATCACCTGTGATGTATAAAATATATTTATTCATTGTTATTGTAAATTACATGTATTTATTTTCAATAAATTGTACAAATTTTGTCATAGTAATGTAATCCGATAACAAATATTTAAAATAATAATAATATTTTAATAATTTTGTTTCATTGTTTCTAATATGCTGTACTGTAACTGACAACTATTTTGTTATTTTAAATTCAGATTATTATTGTTTCACATCATACGTCAGTTTTAAAAAAATGCAATCGTTGTTTATTATTCACACACGGATTTAATCAAACATATAAATATCTGTTTTATGTCACCATATAAATATCAACTTGCGTTATTTGTAATACAGAGAGAAATTCCACATATGAATTTACAAACGCTTAGCGCTAACAATCGGAAGGAATTCGTACGTCTGGATAATTTCATATGCAGATCGAACTTAGCGTAGAGCGCCGCGGCAGCGTTCACTGCTACGTGAATCACATTACGCGATGTATAAATTTACTTTGCTAACGTGATCTAATGCAGTAATGTGCGATGTAATCGTGACAAATGAATCTGACACCGAATTAATTAATACGTACAGTTGTCATAGCAATGAAGACGTAATGTTACTCGTGATATCCAAGATATTTCATGCTCACGGAATTATTGCCTACTGTAATTTTAAAACTATTTCATTTTTTTTTTTTTATATTTATTGCAAGCATACATAAGGGATTTATTCCCACATGTGAATATTATTGTCTCCATAGTAAAATTAATTCTGCAGCTGATGATGTTAGGGATGGGTATCGAGTACTCGATGTTTTTACCATCGATGTTAAGCCTTCGATGTTTTTATCATATCGATGTTTTAGTACCGATGTTATCCATATTTATTTTATATTAGAATTCGCAACGAAAAATAAGAAATTATTTTTACGAACTGTACTGATGTCAATTATTGGTGAGACCGAAATGGACTGTTCCGTGTTCCTCCACTAGCCATAGCTATCACTACAAATGAGGTAATATTTATAAAACTTTAAAGTCGATTTTACGGATTACAAGACGTGTAAAATAAAATCTGATTAGTAATTTTCGTCTAAAACCATTTGGTAACTTTTGCGCACGGAAAAACTGATTTCCCATGTTAAACGCCTATGGCCCGCTTTTTGATTTACAGCCTGTATATAATTTATATGTATTGTGTATTATACTGTATTTACATATGTGTTTCAATAAAAAGTTTTTCACAATTTTTTTCTTTAATTTCATGATTTGAATTTTTTTTGCTCGCTGACGAAAAAACATCGATGTTTTTCCTTCGATGTTTTCTAGCCATCGATGTTACAGCATTAAAAAAACATCGATGTCAACTATCGATGGTTATGACTTCGATACCCATCCCTAGATGATATGTTTTTAGCGAGTAATTTATTTATAGGTCTCTGTTACTCACAAATTTAAATAAGTTTTAATTAAATTTAATCATTTGTAGTTATTGTTCTTGTTGTTATTAGCTGGAATACTTTAGTAGAATATGCGCTTCCTTCGTTTTGTTTCTTCATATGTTTATGTCTTTGGCTACATTGCTTCAATTTGGAATGTTGAGCTTTGTTATGTCTTTGGTGAATCCAAAGATATTACCATTTTAGAAAATATTCTACTTCAAAATTCATTCTCAAGTCTCCCTCTTTTTCACTGCACGGAATATTTTACTCAGTATTTTGTGCTCGATTGTCTTAACGTGTTTTCGTCATTTTCAGATATTACCCACATTTTTGCCACATATGTTACTATAGGTCATGTGATAATTTTACATATTGTTATTAAGTTAGGTTAGTATTTATACTAATATTCCTAAATTGTTATTTAAATAATTATTATTCATTATCCAAAAAACCAAATAAGTAAATATGTTTTTCATTTCAACATTCGGTTTCGTACATTCAAATATATTTTCCTATTTCACGTACACAAAGTCATTTTGTGATACTGTTTTTCTCAAAAACAATGCTACAAAATTGATTTTTGTGCAACTGTTTCTGGGGAATTTATTATTTGTAAAATTAACAGTCTGTCAAACTTGGGGCTATTATTGTTCACGAAAAATTATTGAATCGGAGCCTCTGCGTCGGGGTTGCGGCCTGGGACCCGATAGGCCCCGCGGGCAAAGCCCCTTGGTGACCAGTAGTACGTATATTAAACATGCCGTACAATTTTATTTTATTTTTATTTTTATTGAATTTATGAACGTGAAATAGGAAAAGTAGTATGGACAACACGTGTTACAATGCCTAATTGTAATACTCGTAATTCGCCTGCGGCTCGTTTACGTAAACTATACTCGTATTACAAAAAAGGTCATTGTAACACTAGTTGTTCAATATACTATTGTGAAGTAAAGAAAAGTGAAAATTATAAGTAATCCTGAACAGTCGCACTTCTTTCGCAGTTACGCAAACGACACACTCAATCATTAAATAGTTAATAACATTTCTAAACCACATATTCTATTCAAAACACAGCATTTTTCCAAAACTTAACTTTTTTTATATATGCACTATGAAAACAAACACTTAGGGATTTTACTTATTGAATATTTTTTTAGGGTTATAGTTATAGAAACTGAATTTACAACGAGGTACCATTGAAGTCGTGGGGTTTCTTTGATCCCAGTGTGAGGTTCCAGGGCTAAAAATACAATTTAGAACTAGCATTGCAATTATTGTAATTTATAATATTATTTCTCTTTCAGTTTAACATTTAATTATTGAGATTTAATTATGATAGCTCTACTAATTATTTATTGCCACAAAAAATTACTTTTTATATAGGTAATTAACTTGGTATCTATAAAATTATACTTACTAATGACAGTAATATCTTTTGTGCTCTCTGCTATCTATATTAAGTGTGTACATATATAATTATGTGGTACATATACATATAATTTATAGAATTTTTAAATTTTGTTGTTATTTAAACAAATAATAAATGTGCATTAACATTAATTCGCAAATACTAAACCATTGAAATAAATAAATATGCATATGCCAATTAGACGTTTTGGATGTGGTATTCTTGTTTTTCAGATATCGATATTACTCGCATATATTGCGCATGATGTGCCGTGAAGTCATGACCCTCAGACGTTAGTGGAGGATGGTAGTCTCACGATGTAAGATCTCAGGATCCCAGTCCAATGCGTTACCAAGAAGATTTGTTTTCCATTAGTAATTAATCAGATTTGTAGTCATTGTAATGTATGTAGTTTGAGAAATGAAAATTCCTCCCACAAGTAACAACATTAAAATTGTCTTACTTAAAGTATAAGCAGATAAGAAACATATTTGAAAATGGGATATGGGAATATACACTTCTCGAAGTTCATTTCAAATTCGCATCCATATCCTCTGCACTAACTTGAAGAAATCAGCGCATCAGTGGGACACAAGGCAAGATACCTTCTTTTCAATCTGTGGAGAACCCAAAAATAAAACGTTTGTAGGTAAAGTGGGGCATGGAGCACCACAATCATGATCCGGCGATCCGCGCTACGATCTGGCTCACTACAAAGCAGTATCGAACATTACAATCAATCTACGCTAGCGCTCTGAGAATCGCAGCCATGCGGAGTATAAATAAAAGATGGAAGATGGCACCCGCAATATGAGCAATATAACTAAACCACGACCACGCAAGCAGACCGTGAACTAAACACGTCAGAATTGGCAAACCTGCCGTGAAATCCCCAGCTATTGCCAGTGTTTCTGCTGGATAAAGTCCTTTGAGTATTGACGCTCAGCAGATCGAGATCCGCCAGTGAGGGACTCTGGATGTTTACGCAAATATTGGCCGAGTTGACGACGAGCGGCCATCAAATTCAAGATAATTGATTCCGACGTTTAGTATAAGCAAACCCATTTGATAAATGGTTTTCGGATTATCTCTAAGCATTATTTATACATTCTTGTAATTTATTTATTTAATAGGAACTAAAACTACTCAGATGCAGTTACATTTTTCTTAATAAATTGACGGAATCGAGATACGAATCTCCGGACTCTTGCGAGTGAAGCAAGTATATAACTACAATACCTGTTCAATAAAACTTTTTCAATATGCAGTATAATTTTTCATAATAAATTGAAATGAGCGAGATTTAAATTTGAATCGAAAACTCGGATCGTGGACACTACCAAATCCGACAAAATAATCGAATAGAAAACTATAATGAAAAAAACACGTTCTGTGCCATTTTTTCATACTAGCTGAAAAATCAAAGTATTTTTAAACAGTTCCTGAAACATGAAATATATTTTTTATTTATTTTATAAATAAACAAATTTAAATTACTTAAGTCAGAATAATTTCTTGAGTTATACATTATTAGTTTATAGTATTGGTAGAACTGACTGAAGCTAACTTCATAAATTCGACTAAACTGACATCTGTAGTTATTCAAGTTCACTGTTTATGATATGGAGATCTCGGACCGATTTCTATCATCGTGGACAAAGGCCTTAATAGTATTTTTTTCAGACATTACAAATATTTTAAAAGGTTTGTCTTGAGCAAATAAACTATTGACATTTTTAATCAATGCACCAAGTACGCCTAAATCAGTAAATACGTACACTAACAGGCTATTTGTTTTTTTTTTCTCTTTACCTGAAAACTCTTTTGTAGCAAATCTTAGTATATGACAAATTCTAGTACTTATAAATTGTCAAATCAATTCCAGCAAAAATAATAGCGTAGCAAAATCAGAAGGTTAACGTGGTGAAAAATTCAGTTGTAAACTGTATAATTCGATTTTTAATTGTAATTTCAATACATTTAAACAGGACCAGCATGAAAAACAAGTTTAAGGTTTATGAATAAACTACATTCATTTCTATGTATGTACTTAATACGAATATATTACCTATTCATGCGGAAATAGAATTGAGAGCAACAAATTTTATTATGAAACAGTCACAATTTCTTTTTCATTGTTTATAAAAGGACATTGCGAAAATTCCAAATCCATCTCTGTATTTCGTTTCCGTTTTCATGCGGGCTGCTGATGGTGCCGCTGGCTCAAATATGGAAGACTTCTTAACCTTTCCGGGCACAAAGTGACTTTTCGAACGTACCTAACGTATTTGCCTACTGCAGGAGATTCCGTTCGTTGGCACTCGAATCTCGAGCCGTTCTGTCCGTTGCCGTTGTCGTTGCCAATGCCGCTACCACTGCCGAGGCCTTTCCGCTATGGGATTTTTATTTCCACGGATTTCAGAATTTTCCCGGATGATTGCCAAAAACAGAGAACCTTTGTCGTAAAATATACCTGGTATTGGATTTACGTTGCACTGCTCCGTAATCGCTTAGTTTTCCTTTTATGAAATTCCGCAATTTGTTGTAGTAAATTTAGCTTGTCTGTGATAAATTCATATTGCGTACTGCCAGTACATGTTGCCATGGAAACTATGCTAGACTGCTAGCTATTTTTTAATATGTTTCTCTACATATAAATCTTTGTTCTCTACATTTCATAACAAAATATATTGTCCGCGCAGAATTATACGAAAATTTATTACTAGAGTTAAAATTAATCACATTTTCTCTCTATAACTATTAAAACAGGTCTTCGCTATATACCTAGTTTTATTGTAATTTAAAAAGTATTATGTCAATCAAAAATGCTTTTTAAATGTGTATAAAAATCAGATTATTTTCTTTAAACAGTTCATCTTATATTAAATAAAAATATTTCAAATTCTTCACTTTACTTAATGACCCGTCGTATACACACCGAAAATTAAACATACATCAAATAAAGACAAGAACATATTCTGTAATTACAATATCTATAGGCAAGGCCCAGCAAGCCTTAACGTTTGACAGAATACAATCTTGGCACCATGGTGTATATGTATGTACCCTGCTACCCTAACGGACTGTTTACGCCACACTTACAACTCTGTGAGATTCATGCCCGGACTAATTTCAAAGCGATGTCACAAGAGTAATTTAGATCTGAATGTGAATTTGTAGCTCTGTGGTTTTCGGGATTGCTTAAGTGCATGCTTTCCAGTAGTATAATAATATAACTTACAATGTTGAAAATGTTCTGTTAAATGAATTCATTGAATGCTCCTATGGGGAACGATACACTTATCGAAAATCATTTTACGAAAATACAAACCATAAAAATACCGAAAATACTTATGGAGAATGTTGAATATATTGCAAATGTCGAAAATATATTTTTCTAATTTTGACATATAAAGTGTCACTTTTCAAAATTGATTGACGTTGCGAAACGTCATATTTTTCGTAACTAGTGATGAAATGAAAAATATTTCACAACTGGTGATGAAATGAATGAAGCATAAACAAAATTTCAAACAAACAAGCGAAATACGCGTAGCTACTTGATGTCAATAAAAGTTATGAAATTAATTATTTAATAATTAAAAAAAACTGTTTTAATCAAAAATAGAAAAAATCTTGTATGAAACACGATAGGAAATGCGATTTTGTGTAATCCCACTCGTTACACAAAATGATGCATTTCCTAACTGGTTACATAAATAGCTATTGTCGAAACGTTTGGATATTACAAATTTCGAAAGTACATATCTCCAATAATACCTACAGATTACCTTTATTGAAATGAGTTACTGTGATTCGCGTTTGTCTTACCTACAGATAATTTCCATTGATTTAACATTCCACACTTGTAACATTTCCAACATTCGACATTTTTATTTTCGATAAATGCACAAACTCTGAATAAAATTTTCGACATTTTATATTCGAGTAATGTATTATCGAGATTTGAAACATCCAAGCTATTCGACAATAAGATTTTCGAACATTGTAACATTTGACATTTGTAACTTTTCCAACATTCGACATTTGTATTTTCGGTACATGTAAATGTACATCTCTAATTGTTTTACATTCGAGTATTGTAATAACTTAAGTGCAGATATATTTTGGTAATAAGTTGAAGTGATCAAGAATAGATTTAATGAAATCGCACCTGTAAAGCGATCGTTCTATCTTCATAATTGCTCTAATTATGTTAAAATTTTCTAAAAGTTACGTGCTCAAAAATGTCGCATTTCGGTGTTGGCTTCACTTCCGGCAATCTGGTGGTTCTGGTTTTGATATCTCCGGACTGGACTGACATACGGTCGCGACGCCAGCAAGCGATGCGATTGGTGGACACCGTCCCGAGAGACTGCGCAACTGTACCGCGCAAAAAGTACAAACACGAAATAACGTGTGCACTGCACAAAAAAGATAAGTGATACGTTGAAACAAGAGGAAGCGGAAAATTTATGAAATGGTTGTTAAATTATTACGCTGGTTACGGAAAACATGATAATTACTGCTGGGTGGACGTATTTCTTTGTTTTGTGAAAAACAAGCTGGATAAAAATATTACTACAGATTTTACAAGAGGAACTAGCACGTATATGGAACTGCTCAAGCTTTGGAAACTTACAGAGCTTGGATTCGTAACATAGGTATTTAAATTTGTATCCAAATGTATTATAAAATAATTTTTCCACATTCTAATACCAAAATTTTTTTCAGATTATTTTGATAAGTAGTTTGCATTTTATAATTTAATTTATATTTTTATTTAGTAAAAAGACAAAAATAACTAGAATTAACAACTGATTCCTCCATTTGTTTGTGGAACAAAAAAGAAACTATAAAGTAGATTTAAAAAAGCAAAATGTAACTAGAAAACTTGTTGAGGAGTAGCATCACTTGACCGAGACAGACGATGATGCAAATTTTTATTCCAGCCGGTACCAGTTCGGTCATTAAAATTACATTGCTATTAAACATTATTGATATTTAACACTTATTCCAAATCGGCTTGAAACAATTTTATACGACAAACTTGTTATACTCATGGCGATGTCGAGTTTAAATTAATTTAAGATTTAACTCTTATTGCTATTACAAGTAGGTAGCTACCGTATATAAATTTGATTTAAACAATATCGCAGGACGACAGAATATCAACTATTCTCTGAAACTAATCGGTATTTTTTTTGTTTGGGTGTAAAATAATAAGTTCCAAGTGATCTCTGTTTTAAATAATTTCTTTATTAACCGTATTTACCGTATTAAAATCACTGAAATATAGTAATTCTGGAACGCACACTGACAACGCCAGCTCGTGCCGACAGAGAAAGCGACTCACGGGAGATGCTGTCTTTGTCGTACAGTCTGCTCAAGAAGTATTATACAATACTGTATTGGGCTTTCAAATTATCAAAAGATGGCGCTGATACAATTCAAGAAACGTTCATGTCAAATTCAATTTTTATTATATCTTATGATGCGAATCTTAACCTATAATCTAGAAATACAATGCACCTTTTAGTTTTACAACTTATTTAAATAATACGGCTTTAATAAATGTAACACTTACATTGGAATACTCTTAAAATCACTACTGTTGTTATTAATTTAAAAAAATAATTAATTTTAAAATACAATGAAATATATGTATCTTATATTTAGTTCAGTTTTCTACCACTAGTTAGCGTTCGAATCGAACATAAACAAAGATATTCATTTTTGTGACAGAATGTATTCCGCGTGACATTTGTTTTTCCCCATATACGCGATAACTTGTAGAAGATTGTGCAGTTCTTTTAAATAAGAATAAATTTGATTCTTGGGTAAAATGGGACTGTTTGAATTGCCGCATGTAAGCGCCGTCGTGCTCTTCGACAAAGAGAGTTGTGTGAAGAGCCTCGGTGTTTCGAGATAAAAGCACGGACCAGGCCAGCGACCGCGCGACGTTCATTTCCTACGATCTCAACAGTAATTAATGCCAGTGCACGGACAACAGACTCGTCGGCGTGGTTTTGTCGGGCGCAACGTGTTTGCTTGGTGCGGCGCCGCGACGTTGTGTGCCATGCCCCAAGTAAGATCCCTGGACTCGCGTCTAATAACTGCAGTCCACACAGTGTGTACTGTATCCCACTGTAGTTCGCAAGTTGAACAAGGGTTATACTGCCTACGCGATTCTTTATAGTATTGTTTGCTTATAATATTGTAACCAAATGATTAAATTAAAATTAAATGCGTACTAATAGAAATATAATAATTATTGATTAAATTTGAGCTTGTGATATGATTAATAATCGAAGATATAGTTTGTAAAATCTGCAGTGTCGGTTCCATTCGAAAATACCATCGATGATAATCATTTCACTTGTTAACCGCTGATAGTATATTTGTTATTACTTTTGTATCAGATTAAATGAACTTTTTTCGATTGCAGCGCCATCTGTTAAAGAAATTAAATCAATACTAAACCAAGATTTGCTTAAATAAAGTGTTTGCCAATAAAGATTTTAGAATAACTTTCATTCCCACCCTCGGAGCATGGGGCTGGGGGGGTTAATTCAAAATATCATATACGTCTACTTTTATTTCTCTGATTTGATGTGTATTTCTCAAGATATCACCAATTTTCTACGATTTTTTACCCATTTTGATTTTGTCGATTACAGCGCTTTCTATTTAAGTTTTATATGCACCACTCTCAAGTCCCTAGGATATGGGGGTGGGGATCGAGTTTGGTATCATTGGATGTCCCCCTCTGAGATGAACAATTTTGATATGTATTCAGATTGAAGATGAAGTTTGCGTAACAAGCCGTAGACGAGTGAATAATGACCATAATCCCAAATATAATACTATACTTTTCTACTCCTGTAAATTCGGAAATCACTTTTGAAAATGATCGAAATTCGTTGAAAATACACGTTGAAAAACACACAATGCTTGGTGATCCACATGACGTCTTTAAAATAACCGTGGATTATGAATTTCTGGCACTATGATTGGTCGAGAAGAGTAAATTATGAATCATAATTCACTGTCTTGAATATTAGGTACGGTATTCATCGAATAAATCGAAATAATGGGGATATTTATACAGAAATAGAAAAAGGTATTTTACTAGCAATAACATATCAATTAGTAAATCAACCGAGTATATTGTATCTTGGGTGCTACTTCAATATTACACAGGCTGTACCATAACCTCATGTACATATTAGAATGACATATAGTACTTAACATAGTACTGATCACGTAACAAAAAGAATTTTTTTAAAATTCGAAGACTTGTTTTGAGGTTTATCAAGGAAACAGTTTTGGGCCACTGGTTGAATTATTTAGTTTTAATATTAAACATTATATCTTACGTAGTATCTAATTAATTACTAATTTTTGCATAATACAAAAATGTAGCCGGTCACATAACTCTTTCAGTTTTGCTGTTATGTAGTGGTGAGATATTCAAAATAAATAATATCCAGTGATACTAAAACCCTAACCTAACCCTTAAGTAGGCGGGTGAAATTTCGTAACGCTACTAGTCGGCTGGGGTGTTGAGAACATCCCATTGAAAAAGGCATTTTAAATCGTAACAAATAGGTTATATTGAAATATATTTATTTATTACTGGTTACAAAATGAACATAAATGTTAATTAAAATTAAATTATTATTTAAACATTAATATTGCACGTTTAATTACACAAAATTGTATTTTTAGTCTCCTAGCATAAGATAACGTTCTTCGTCTTCATATAACCTCCAATGTTGACTGGAAGCCATTTTGTTTATTAAAGTAGTTCTATAAATAAATAATTACACTAGAACTACAAAGATATAACACAGTTAGACTTGTACATATCAGCTACGTGATAATTCCGATCGAGTGATAGGAACACCCTAGACAAGGGTCACAAACACCCCACTCGCAGGTTTAAGGGTTAAGTAAACTACCCTTATTCGTAGGAATTTCGAAAAACATCTTTTTGTTTCGTAATAAGAACATTTTGTACTATATGGCATTACAATATGTACCTGGAGGTATGGTTTCTAAAAATGAAATAAATTGCAATAGTATAGGGCAGTGATGCCCAACGTTTTCATATTGTGGAGCCAAAGTTACGACTGATTAATTTTAGCGGGCCAGATAAATAAAGAAGTAAATTATAACTAATAAAATTACGAACAATAGAATGACATAATTTTAATGAATTTTATTCATAACTAAGTTAGTAGAAATAAAAATTAAAAAAGGGATAAAATCAAGATTACACAGCTTCTAAACCAGGATAGTGGTCAGGATTCGAACTTGACCACTGGCTTGGTTAAGTTTAGCAGGACGGTAAATATTTGCTGACGGGCCGAATGCGGCCCGCAGAGCGCAGGTTGGCCATCACTGGTATTATTTCGTATTTTCCTAAGCTTTTAATTATATAACTGCATATAATCGAATAAAATTCAATGTATAATTCTACAGTATTACATAACTTACAAGCTCGAGGTCGGATTACAATACGGCAGGATAGGAATATTTGTAGAAGGTTGATTGTTTGTTGAGTATGTTAAACCGCATTGTAAGTGTGCATATATTCCATATTCAATTTCAATTCAACCTAAATACTTCTCTGACCTTTTCTAATCCTTCAACCTTCACAGTATCTTTCTAAACCAGCTTAAGAGCTGGCGACCTCCACTTCCATTGTAAAGGGTTGGTTGTTTATGCTTGCCGGGTTTATTATATCGTAACATTTTCATGCGCGTGATTGTCACTTTACCCCGATTATCCGGGCAGTTCTACTCCTTCAACCCCTTGTGCTTGTGTTAATGCCGGGTTAATGGATAGGTGGACACTCAGATAACACAAAAAGTAGCTGCTAGGACCTGCTTCGTTATGTACACACATTATAAAATGGATATTTTAACTCTTACGCTAAGCTGAAGGGTTTACGTCTACTAGTTTGTTTAATGTGAGGAAAAGTCTATGTTGTGATAATGTAAGCTGTTGCGTAATTTTAGGTAGCCATCTCACATTTGATTATTCATTTGTTCAATTGTAGATTTCTTTCGTTTATTTTGGTTATATTTATAAACGATTTAATTATCGTTACGAATATTTTGTGAAATAATATTTTTAATCCTAAAGGATCGACCGAAGCATAAATTAATATTTTATTTTAGTGGATATTCTGTTGTGATTTTACGTGTACGGTATACTGCAAGTTCATTAATTTAGTTTTCATTCGAAGTACGAAATCGAGTTTCCGAATTAAAACTTTTAAAATTTATTTCCGGCACACTCAATTAATAACTAGTTCTTTGACAAACTTTTCTCATTGATACAAAATATAATTGGCTTTATTTTTTGCACAGCCCGGTATTCAAAGCATACGACGTATATAAAAGAAAATTAATGCGGTCGTAATACTTTTTACATATTATAGAATATAGATCTTATTCTTTTAGAACTTATAAATAAAAAATTATTATGTACCAGTTATTTCATAATTCTATAGCAGATTTAATTAACCTCTTCGAGATGGAATCCAAACTCAAATTGTTACTGTCTTGATTTCACGCCGTGTAAGGAAAAAATTAATTCTGTCTCTGTATATTTTTATTCAATAAGGTTTCTTTTAAACGAACATGCGAAATTCAGTCTCATGAGATCTTAGAGTGTCAGCACTTATTGTAAACAAATAATGTTAAAATTTCTTTTTATCCTATTATGTGTTGGACACAGGCCCATGTGTGTTGATACTGCAAGCCCTAAGCAAATCATTTTGTTGTTCAATTCCTGTTCATTTTCACTGAGTGTAAACAAAGGAATCGCCAATTTTATTGAGAGTATTTAGTGAAATTTTACAAAATGAATATGGACCCAAATTATGGTTGCGACCTATGTTAAAAAACGCTGTTCTACAAGCCCGGATTATCCACTAAGCAAACTAGACAATTGCGTAAGGCCGGACATGGTTAAGGCCTGTGTTTGGTACAAATCATAATAATGATTAAAAAATATACACGTATATATTTTTATTTGTGGTACCAATTAAAGTATAATATGAAGAGAAACAAAGTATTATAAAGTAACATAATAAACTATTTAAAAATTTGACGTACGAGTTCGGTATGGTGTATTATATTATTGTTAAATTGTCATCATGTAATAAAGTTCCGAATTGTAGTAATATCACCAGTAGGTACTTAAAAAATCTGAACACCTTTTATTGAAAATATTCATCGTCGCTTGCACTATCGTTTTTTAGATCAATAATTAGGGGGTTTGACATCATCTAACATATAATCAACAATAAAATCTATTTTCTACACCTATTATACGTTTTTTTAGAATTTTTCCAGTATTTTTTTATTATTATTATTACCGGCAGAGGTTATATGCCGCTTTGGTACCTCGTTTTCGTTTTCACAAAACGGTCCAATTTTTTACTTGTTAAATATGCTTCACTCATTAAATTTTAAAATCATTTTCCTTAAAAGCTGTATTATTGAAAGTAAATATAATATTCATTGTTTACAGTCTGGGAATTTTAACGCTTCGAATATAAATGTTTAAATTTTTGTACGACTTGTAATAATTACTTTTATAAAAATCATTAAAGATTATTATAATATGCAGATCATAAGCATACCGAAATAAAAAATTATATAAATTAAAACTGTCAGAAAATTACTGATTACTGTTTTACTGGCGTACTTAAGATTTACAACCCTCAGCTTTGTAATACTAATATTTGATTTTAAAATACTTATATTGTAAAATTTAATTGTAACACGCTTGAAGAATACCTGATATATCAAATTAATGTAAGTGTAATTTTTGAAACAAGGGTTAGGTTTCGTCCATAATAAATAGGTACATTGCCAAATTTTGCGAGTACTTTTAACAAAATAATAGCAATGAGTTTAAAAAATCTAATATTGCGATTGTTTCTACTAAAAAAATAGCAATGCGGTTAAAAAATCTCTTTCCTCCTAAACATAAATTTGGCATATTCGACGATTACCTATAAATAATATACGAGCAGACGAGCACCTATATTTTATATTGAGAATATTTTATACCATATTTGAGTTTGTGTGGCAAGTTAATCTTTTATTGAAGTGGCATTAAAATTCATGTATCCTGCAGTGAATTTTTGAAATGTTCTATTGTTAGCGTTGAAATAAAATTCTGCAATAAAGCGCAAAGCATTAAAATTACATTGTGGGTGTTCTAATAGAAACAAAATATGAATATATTATTTTCTATTGTTGAATATTAAATATTCGTAAATTTTAATTTTTTTTGTTTTACATTCAATTTTTAATTCATATAGAAATATATACCCGTACGTCTATCTTTTCAAGAATATTTTTGAATTACTTTATATGTAAAAAAATACAATAACGAAACTATAGCATTGAATAAATTTTGTGAATGTGCAGAGCTGAGTTAATTTTGGTAATAATAATACGATTTATGTAATTTTGAGCAAAACAAAACTATAAATTTAATAATACCTTCAGTAATCATAGCTGGCTGCTATGAGAACAAATAACTGAAACACACTTTCAATATGCTAATCATTTGTCAATATAAAATTCTTGTACCATCTACGTGATTTTAACTTATTAAGACGGTGAAATATCTTTCAATAACCGTAACTACAAGTATTTGATTTTTAATAATTTAGGAATGTTTAATAACATAATTACCTAAGTAATTCAGTGAAAATGATCACGCCGGATATAATACCAGCAGTTAGTATTCATACTATCTTACTTTGTACATGTATAAACGTCTGCAAACCAAAACTACAACAGTCCACTCTTCACCGTCTCTTACCCATGAAGGCTCGACGTCGTCTAGATAGATGATAGCAGATAGGAGCCCACAGCTTACAACAGCGCAAGCCACGTACGTACGCGGCGGCGAATATGAAAATAGAGAACTGAAAATAGGTCTGTTCATTTCCTATCCTTCAGGCGGGTGATTGATGTGTGGGTGAGTTATTAGGTACCGGTTGCTGGTTACCGGATAGAGGTTACCGGTTACCGGTACCGTGATTTCTTAAGAACTGTTACTTGCTGGGTATGTGTGTAGTTTTAACAATAAAGGGAATTTATTTTCGCAATTAACGTATCTAGTAAGAACACAAAATAGTAATATTTTCGAGAATATTACCATAAGCGATTCAAGTTTAAACAGCTTATCCCAATTAAGATACAAATGCATTAGGATTTCGAAAACCGTAAGAGCTACGACTACGAGTTTGGTTGAATTAGACAAAAGTCATCATGCAAAACTGCAAATCTGAATCTCGTCTTATTTTGTATAACAAAGTTACAAGTAAAAAAAGGGAAGATCGCTAAATTTATATTTTGGCGTGGACCTACTGACATACCAGGTTTGTTAAAAAAGGTGACTTTATGTTTTTCTTGAAAAATATTAATTTATTCGTCAATATCTAATTTGTACCCGTCGAAGTATACCTCCTCAGATATAATACACTTGTGCCAGCGCTTTTTCCAACCCCCCAAGCGAAGCACTTCTAATATGCACTTTTTGGTATAGCCTTGAGCTTTTCCAGGTATGTGGTCTTTATCTCCTTAATCGTGGCAAAACGTCGTCCTTTCATGGGTTTCTACAGCTTTGGGAATAGAAAGAAGTCGGAGGGAGTCAAGTCCACTGAAGTATGATAACGGTGCTGATTTTGGCTAAAAAATCACGAACAAGCAACGACGTGTGAGCAAGTGCATTATCGTAATGCAAAAGCAACGAATTATTTTACCACAAATTCGGGTGTTTTCTTTGTATTGCTTCACGCACTTCTCTAATGGTGATTCGACGATTCTCTATTTTTTTCACTGCTTTAACATTTTCATCGGTTGTTGACGTGCTGGAGCGTTCAGGACGGGCATCGTCATTAACATCTTCTCGGCCTTCTGCGTAGAGCTTGTACCACTTATTAACATTTTTTTTTTTCAGAAAGTAGGCTCGCCAAATGCAACAGTTAACATTTTAAGTGTGTCGGAGCACTTAATTTAATTTTTCACACAAAACTGGTAATAGCTTGCGAAATTTAAAAAGTCACCTGTTTTTAACAAACCTCGTATGCATTTAAATAGAAAAATAATTTTTTTAAAACCTCTTGAACTGGCTAAAACACTTCAAATTGCAATGAAATGGTAGAATTTAAACTAAAAGTATATCTATCTTCAAAATATTCTTAAACTATGTACTAACACTACTATTAATGAATAGCACAAGATATCCTAAAATATGTTACGACAAATTCATGACACTACAAAACATACCAAAATATAACAAAATTACAATAGTAATACACATGTTTACAAAATTCGACTGTTTACAAATATGGACTACCCAGAACTTTACTTATCTAAAAAACTACCATGCTAACCTGCTGGAGAAATATACTAATGCTGTTAACATAGAAGAAATTCAAAACAGAGTAATAGATTTAACCTGAAACTTAATCTACAAAACGTAGGTACCCAACACAACGCAAATTTCACTACATTAAAACGAATGTACGAATCTTAAAAATCACCAAAGATTTTGAGCCAATTTCGGGTCACAACAGCTCGAAACACGGTCCAACTTTACGTAAATGGAAACGCCATTAAATTTATGATATCTAATAATAATTTGCTCTATTTTCAAATTATTCAGATCCAAATAGCCTATACCATTTCCTTGAAGTCTGCCTTTTTTACAAATCGCAACGATTCACCTATATAATGCACGACTTACCACCAACCATTTAAAGCTCTACACATTTGATCACTCGGCGAAAAAGTATAATTTGTATAACTATATCTATCATATTGTTCTTACAGCTAAGAATCATTATAAAAAAGAATTTTTGAAATTTTAAACATGTTTTTAGTCTCGATTAAAACGAAACTTGTTCACGGATCTCTTCAAATTTTATTTAGAATATTGTCCAAAATGATCAGAGAAACAGAAAAATGCATAAAAATTATTTAACTTATTTTGAATTGTTGAGTCAGTTACCACCTTGTATGTAGATCTTATGGAATATAAACAAGTAAATAACCACCAATCTTTCAATGACATTGTGTTTTCACAATTAAATTTATATTTCATTATTATTATCAAATATATGGTCAAACTAAACTACCCTACGTAATGAGTCAATTTTCCCCGGTGAATTTGTACCTTAAACGGAACATTTTGTAAATTTATATTTTTGCTTGGTAATAACCAAAGAGAATAACTGACAAAAATCATGGCATCACAGGTACAGCGATTTTATCTTATGCTGAAACACAAAATTTATTATTATCTAATTTTTTTAACACAAATGGGAAATTTCTATTTACTGATTACTATTTAACATTGTCACAGCTACACGGTGATTGATTACGGACAAATACTCTCCACTCTAGAGAGATGGGAATCACACATCTCAATTTTCACCGAATATACACTGCTACATTGTCAAATTTTCCGGTCGTTTTACCTCAAAACAATAATTTTTGAGTGAGCAGCATAAAAAAATGCCTTAAACAAAAATGAAATATCAAGTTTTAAAAAATTTTCCATATGTAATTGATTTATTAAAACGACTTGACGTTGTCATCGTAAATTAAAATATATGTCCAATTATAAATAGTTATATAAGCGATATAAAACTCACAAAATTTTCTACAGAAATTTTGTATACATGCAGCGCAATAACAGCAAAAAATAAATACTATCAAATATTAAATAAGTTTAAATCAGTAAACTGTGAATAAAAGTCGTCCTCTAATGCGATAGTTCGGGAGATCAAATCTCACTGACTAGAACTTATAACAAAAAATAAAACTGTGATCGAGTAGTTTGGGTTCTACTACAAAAACTCTCTATGATATATTGTAATAGAGAATTAATTCCTGTTATTGAAATTTACTAATTGACAGTATGATATTACTAACTTTTATTTCAAACAGTTAAAAATAATGTGTAACCAGATTGACTGAAAAAATATTGGCAATATTAATTTAAACTTTAGCATTTTTGACATTTGACCTAAATATTATGTTACAGATATGTGAAAAATGAAAATATATCGTCTGGATAAATAAACATTCCAGATAGATACTTTTATTTTATTTATAATGCTGTTTCGATTGTTCCATTTTACAAAGAGTAATATACATTTATTTGCTTTGAAAACATAGCTTGAAATACCGATATATTTTTATCGGCGTCAAATTAATGTTTGTTGATATTTAAATCCGGCTGGAACAATAACATATGCTTAATATATGTATTGCATTATCCACCCAATAAGATTTCGTCCTATTTCAGATAATACATATATTTGACGTTAATTTTATTATGTGACGACCATCACTTCATTCATTTTCTTCATCAATAATAAATGCATGTAGAATAAAAAACTATAACCGCCATTTACATATCAGTTAAATTTTTCCATTTGCAGCTATTTTTTTATTTATTGTCTAAGGAAATATAAGAATCATGAAAAAAAAATTCAACTGAAGCACAAAACTAGAATTTATCTTATTCCTATTATAAAATTATATGTGAAAAAAGTTTTATCTAAAAAATTGTAGCAATGTATTTTATTTGTAATTTACTAACTTAATGTTATTATAATATGTATTTCAAAAATAACAGTTTTTGCTTATTGGCAATTTTATTAACAACTAACAATCTGTAAAATGTCACATTTTTAGTGTCCATTGTTACTATTTTTGGAAGAACAAATTTGTTCTTCCAAAAACAACGTGTATTTTACGCATTAATAATTTTTTCTACTCCTGTGTAAATATATCCCCATTATTTAAAATTTTTCGATTAATTATAGAAATCAATTATTTCTGTTTATTTTATTTTATTGACGTTTTTCAACGGGTGTTTTCTACCGATTTCGATTATTTTCAAAAGTTAATTCTAAATTTACAGGAGTAGAAAAAGTACATTGTTATATTCGGGATTATGGTCATTATTCACTAAGATGAAGATTGCGTCACGAGCCGCACTACTAAAACGATTTAAAAACAATTTTTAACTCTACATTTTATGTAATAAATTAACTAGGAAATTTCACAAAACAAGATAACTAAATTTAATAAACATATAAATCACTAATTGTTTTTACATAGTAACAGCTCAAGAAACGCAGAGCAACAAAATTTGATGGCGATAACTTTCAAAAGTGGTATTGAAAATAATCAATAAATTAATATTAATACCAAATCGGTATAAAAAATGTGTTCAATACGGCAACAATTACAGATTGTCAGCCTCTGCTATAAAAGTGTCTATTTAAACAAATAACTTATAAGTTGGGAATAAAATAAAATGTCTCATGAAGGAGACTTAAATTAAAATTTTAAAATAAGTTTTGAATGAACGTCTATTATTTAAAAATAGTTATTCAAATTCTGCGGAGTTTTACACTAATTTTTTAATTTGGCACGCTGCTTATAGCAGAACACAGTAGGTATATGATATATTTTTTGAGACGTGGACATACATTTCTAAGATTCCCTAAATTTTCGCAATATCGGCTGTATATCCATTTAATATTTACTATTCCGATGATTAACTTATGTACATTTATTTAATGACTGTCTCTACAGCCGGTCGGGTTGCAATGAAAAATCTCTTAATAACTTTAATTGCTAAAGACAAATCTCTCTCCTCACTCAATAACCTATTATAATAAATAAAATATTTGAAATATTAAGAGGTGTGGGGTGTATTTAATATAACTCTTACTTAAGAGGTGTGGGGTGTATTTAATATAACTCTTACATTCTCAATCAACATTGGGCATGTTTTCTGCCGTTTCTGACGTGCCGATTATTAATTAACTAATTAAGGAAACACAATTTACAATATACAGCAATAATATTGTACAAGCGGTTACTACCATTCTGTAAAATATTGCTTCTTCCCAACTCAATCGTACCTCTACCGCACCAACACTTTTACGCAGCGATATAATGCAGGCTACTGATTCTGGCAAAATAACGACATTAGTACTTCTTGATTACAGCAAAGCAATCGATACCATTAGTCATTCGCTTCTTGATGCCAAACTACATTATTTTAACTTTAGTAATAGTGAAGTTACATTGCTTCAGTGATACTTATCCTCTAAATAAGCTGTTCGATTAAACCATAATACTCAGAAAATGGATTTGTAGTTGGTGTATCGTTGCTTTTTGCATCAAAAACTAATAACGCTGATTACTAATGAGCGGATTATAAAGTGCATATATTTTAATTTTTGCATATCTTAAAATAAAATTAATTTTCTGGACAATTTACATTGATTAGAGTTAATTAATGCTAATTACTAATTGCATATATTGCATATTTGGGCATTTTTATGCACATTTTTACAAAAGTTGCATATAATTGCATATTTCGCCGATCTCGGTTGCGTAGTGGCTATGACACTAGCCTGTGCTAGGCGGCATATGACCTTAGTCCGCATCCCATCTTCATAAAAAAAATGCACATTTCAATATTTTTTAAACTTTGCCTGGTGATACACATTCTGAAATGTCTGGTAATGCACATTTATAATTCCCAAATATTGGAGGAGGCCGCAATATATAAAAGAATGCAACGGAAAAAGCAATAAACAATACAATAAGCAAATACACAAACCAATAAACTCTAATATTTCTAGGGAAATCCCTGCAACGGTAACGGTAGGTATTCATTGCTTATACGAATGCTGGTAAAAGTGAGTACAATGAATATAAGGCCAAGAATACAATTGAGAATATTTGGGTATTTCAAAGAAAACTATTACAACCGACATATTGGCACAAATAAAAGTGGTTATCGACAAATATTGCAGTTCTGGGATGAAGCTCTCAACTATTACGCCTGAAATGTGGAAAAATTCTATTGGCCATGCGTCGAAGGAAGTTTTTGAATGGTGGGACCGAGATGTTTTATTTGATTTAGAGGATATTACTCCATTTTTAATCAATTTGAACAATGATTCTGACGGTGTTTGGAATGGAAAAAAGAATCAATTTTTTTAATAATTTATTTATAAACCCAAATAATTGTTATATTAACCTGTAACCGGTATGGCATGGTCATGGAATCCACAGGAAAGTTTACATATGTTCTAGTTTTTAAAATGCCAAGACTAGAGAGTTGTGCGTTTCAGTACAATCAGTCAGAAGCGCTTGTTAATTTCTCTTTTCATAAGTTTTATTTGTTTTTTTTTTTTAGTTGTAATAGTAGTTTATTACTTTATTACAAATATAATATCATTACAAAAAAATTTATAAATTTTTTTAGGATACCATTTTTGGTGTATTTTTTTTTCATATTTGGTTATAAAAAATGTTGTATAATTTTGCTGTACGGTTATATTTAATTTTATATCATGCAAATCTGCCTATCACATTTATATTACAATTTAAAAATCTGCTATAAACGCGTTAACAGACAATACTTTTAGTGAATTTTTTTTATGACGAACCTTGATTGTTTCAGCTATTTTACTGTAGCTGTAACTTCGGGTTTTTCCTAAGGATCTATTTATTCTATTTTTTCTTTAAACTTCGGATTTTTATAAAGTTATCACTTCCTGCATATCCATTATACATGCTGACGACACACGGTTATTTATCTCGTGTAAATTTAATGATTCATCTAAAACTGTACCGCGATAAATAATAATTTATAAAGTAAAATTGAGCTAGCTCGTGTTCATTTCTTGAGTATCTATCAATTCCGTCAAGTCTATTGTCATGTTGTTCGGTACTCCACTCGTAGAAACATCGTGTGCCAAAAAGCTGCATTCCATTGAAAATACAAATCCGTTGTTTCAAAAATCTTATTCTACCCTTGAATTGATGTGGCGGTAAAAATATTATTTTGATGATGGGCTTAAATCTATACTTGTTTATTCTCTTGTACTTTTCTACTTTGACTATTATGATGTACATAGTTCACAGTACATATACAAATTAGTTGCGAAGCAAGAGGATTCAGAATGTTCAAAAATGTCTGTATTCGTTTTATTTTCAGTTTAAGTAAACGTAAATTTAATCATGTAAGTGAAAAATAATTCAATCTAGATATTTAAATATAACTAATAGACGTAAATATCATTTGTTGTTATCCATAATATTTTAAGAACTAAAACTCAAAAATATTTATTCAATCATTTCCAGTATCGAGACTCAATTCATTCGCGAAATACTCATTTCAAATCCTTCTTCCACTCCTAAGTTTTCAACATCAACGCTTTAAATTTTCAAATTTAAATGCTTAAGTGTAAGACCAGCTTTGGCTGAATTTCTCCATTTCATAGTAAAATAAAATAATTATTATCATTGGAATTATCATAATTACGCAAATAGCTGATTAATCATCTATTCTTTATGTCAAACATGTATCAATTATTACATACTAATATTTAGATTTACAAGTATAAGAAAATTATTTTTATTACCTACATAACAGTTAATTTTAAAACTTTTTAAATTTAAACAAATTTCCTGTATTGTAAATGAATAAGTGTAACATTTTTTTATGCTGATTTACATTGGAATTTCAATTGAAACTCCGAGCAGTAAAAACAAATGAACAATATCAATAATAGTAATTTACTTTACAAGTGGGTAATTCCACTTTGCCCACAAGTGGGTAATTCCACTTTGTCCACTTGTGAAGTATAACGTTTTATCCAACACTTCTTAATAAATGAAAAATTTATAAAAGAAATATTATTTGACAGTGACATATGCTTTAAATTTTTAAATTAAAATGTCAATCGAAGTAGTTACCAAGGTGTTGTGTGTTATTACTATTGTTATAAATTAAAAAAATACTCACTAGTGGCTTTCCTCAAAATTATACCCACTAGTGGATAATCTGTTACTTTGCTTGTTTAAAATCGCCATAGTTATATAGCATTTATTGAGAGGTGTTGGATAAACAAATTACTAGTATTCCATTATGTTCCTGGATTAATTTTTAATGTCATCATAGAATACCAAAGTAGAAAGTATATTATATCTCGGCTCCACATAAAAGTGCTTAAAGCAGTAAGTACTCTTGTTCAAAGTATCCTGATTGCCTGGGACACAGAACCTACCAAGGGCGAGAAACAGTCTTCTATATCTTCTTGTTAATTCATCGCTTATGACATGTCGGTGATATGGGCCCAACGTGCGTCTAATATTCTGCAGAATAAATTGTTCGCTGAGCCGCACGGTAATCTACTTACAAAGTGCGTTAAAGAAGGGATGTTAAAACTTTGCGAGGAAGTTTGGATACCCTAAATATTTAAATCGACTTTGCTGAATACTCTTACCGGTATAATAACACGCTGTTGTGATGTGAATTGGAAATTTTCAACTTGGATAGTCTCAAATCTAGCATACTACCCATATGGCACTGCTGCTACTGCCTGTCTTTTTAATTTGTTTGTGGAATATTTTGTTTATATTACTTCTAGTGAATTTTGATAACATAACATATTTTTACAGTTCCACATTAGTCCTGTAATTGGCTTATTAACACAACATAAAGTTATTTTAAATTACAGTACAAGAGGCTTAATCTGTAGTCTCAAAACGAAATTAGTAGATATTGTTATTGGTTATGGTTAGCAGTTACTTAAGTTAGGTAATTTGAATCCTGAAATAAATACTGTTCATAATCCATCAAATTAATTTTGTTGAATTATTATTTCTGTCGGTAAAGCAGTGTGCCTCATTTAAAATGATAAAACTTAAAAAAAAAATCTACAGATCTTTTATAAATTTTTAATATATTCTACTTCCATGTTATTATATATAAACGAACAACAATTTTTGAAACAAAATATCAAATTCATTAAAAAAGAAATATAATTATCGCTTTTATTCTTGCTTTTTATTTGTCGTATTCTTTAACCACTAAACAAAAGTTCTGACCCTGTAAACTCTTGCGCTAACCAAAATAATTTTAATGTTGAGTTAATTTCTACTGCTACAATAACCACTAAGAATACTCGCAATAGCCATGTTGTATTGTGAATAAAGTTTTACAGTTTATACAGGAATGTAAACCATTTGGATGCAGTATTTTGGGTTATAAGAGGTAAACAAATAATGAGATCAGTAGATATTTTTAAATATAAATATCTGTCCGATAAAAGGGGAATAACTTTTCAAAATATAATAAATATTTACTTTATTTTTGTGAATTTAACTCTGTTTTAAATTATTGTAGTTTCGTAAAAATGCGAAATTTTAAATTTGATAGAATCGATGAAGACTGTGATATGAAGATTGAATAATAAATTTTTCGGAACTGCAGTCAAATGTTTATTATTTCTAAAAATCCGACTTTTCTGTCATAACAATGAAAAATTATTTAATCGAAATTTTAGGTTGAACACTAGTTTAGACGTAGTACAAAAATTGGCAGGTTAAGCTTAATAAAGATTACTATTTATTCGCAAATGAAAACAAGATACACATAATAAAGGGAGAACCAGTATTGTGTGTATTTATGTTCGTTATACTTACGAAGATATTAAATTATGGTTTTGTATAACAGTAATAATATGGTAGGTACATATAACAAAGTATTAATTTTCCTTCATTTAATTCGTAAAATGATAATTATTCACGTTTATTCATCATATCAATGGCATTAGCACCGTATATGAGTGCTAACACAAAACTTAATCCTGAACAAAATGATGTAAATTCATAACACTTTCATATTTTGTAAATGAAATTGCTGGGTTCGTAATAGCAGCGTTTTAACGTCTTTCCTTTATTTATGTAATTAGTTAAATAAATGGCTTTAAGGTACTAATTAATGTCGCACAGATTTGAATCGTACTAATCACGCAATTTATAAAAAATTTCACCTTACTAATAACATAATTTATTTTTCTATTCATAAAAATGAGTGACAGAACTTTTGTAGGTATTTATTTTATAATATACACAATACGAAGAAATTCTCATTTTCGATAAGAGAACGCTACTAATTTTTATTTTCATATACCTAGTATGAGGTAGTACAGTAAACATGAAAACAATCTATAGTAATATGTTTGTGGATATAAAAGATGAAGTACATAATACATATGCGATATCCTGATTCCCCAATCATTTTAAAGAAAAATGTTTCAAATAAAATTTGAAGAGGTTTAATATTTGCATTTACATCAGTGCACAAATAATAAAAATCAGTTTTACAATGAGTAACCATGGAAATGAAATTGAATAAAATCAAATTATATATTAATTTTAATTTGATTGATACATCGTGAAATACTAATATTTAGGTAATCAAATGGGCCTTATTGCATACATTTTTAAATTCTGATCAACTTTTGTATTGACACTTTTGCTGTAAAGTAAATAGGTAAAAATTTACAGTAACATCAAAAAAATTGCATTTAAATCCTATGTTCCACATTTCAATTCTTCACCCATATAAATCTTGTGGACAACTTCTGCCCAGGCACGCAGTGATTTTTGTTATAATCGCTATGAGTACTAATAGTTTAAAAACATTTTATTCTGTTACTCGATCGGCCAGGTTTTTTTGCAGCCGGCTCTCGCTCTATTTCGACTTTAGGCTTTTTTAAATAAGTGAAATGAAATTTGCGCACTGATTCAGATATAAATATTAAATCTAAACTTTTTTTCTCTTAAATGATTACAGAAGCAGAAAATTGTATAAGAATTATTTAACATGTAAAACACTTAAAACCGGCTGAGGCAGTCACCACTCTGTATATGGTTTGAAGTGTCCGGTTTCTGATCGTTTTTTAAATTACTTTCGTGTGGATGTATACATCCTTATGTTCAAAAATTCACGAAAGAGTAGAGTAAAGAAACTTCATAATAATTTTAAGTTTCATGAAAATACAAAGAAGTCAGATGATATTTGTCATAATTTCAAAACCTGAAGTGGTAGTTTACTTGACACATAAAAAAGTTTGTTCAGTTCATTTGGAATATGGAATCACATGCAAAGAAAGTTTGAAATATATTGATGAACTACTCTTATCTATTTATGAATATATTTGGAATGTCATTTAATAAATATTGATTAAACCCTATCGATATAGTTATCAAATTGATGATATCAGGAAGTAAACTTAGACTCAAATATAAAAAAATAAGCTTTTCGTCATTAGTTTCTCATAAAAGAAATTTGAATTCTTCAGGATTTGGTATCAAATTAGGTCTTTGGGAGGAGAGTAAATTAAATGCCAAATATTTATTCAAAACGATCGTCAGTTGATTTACACAATAGTAAATTTTATTCTGTCGAGTTTGGTGTCAATTTATATACCCCGTACAGGATAATTATATTAACACCTTGACTGTCAACTACGTGATAACTCGTAGTACGCAAACTGTCCTAAGAAGCCGACTGCGAGATATATTGTAGTTGCTTTACATGCGTTTTTCGCGCAGCTACGAGAACAATGGGGTCTTTCACCATTTTTTTTACTTTATCTATATTGAAGACTATCTACACTTTTAAAAAGTCTTAATTGTTTTTCATTAAGCCACAATGATTTTTTTAAAAATGTTGTGACGTCATAGTAGAGGTGTTGCTGGATCTAAAACAGTAGAGATTTAAATAATTTTTGTTACATAAATGTTTTATTTTATTGTAATAATAATAATAAAATAAGTAAAAAAAATATGACTACAATTATTTACAATCTGCACTGTTTTAGATCCAGCAACACCTCTACTATGACGTCACAACATTTTTTTAAAATCATTGTGGCTTAATAAAAAACAATTAAGACTTTTTAAAAGTGTAGATAGTCTTCAATATAGATATAGTTTCATAAAAAAATATAAAAAAAATGGGGAAAGACCCCATTGCAGTATGTAAGCGCAAATAAGGCTGACTATGTATAGGTTTTTGTTAGTGTAATATAATCACTTCGGCTTCTGGGATCGGAATCTTAAAATCTACTGTGGCAGTCAACGTGTTAAAATATCAAACATCATTTTTAAAGCGTTCCTAAAATGTTTTTATAATAGTTATTATTTATCAAATTTAAGATTTTGGAAGGGGGAAATTATTATCAACTTTGAGAACTAACTAATAATTTAATTATCTTTTCTATATGTTATAAGTATATGAGAGTTATGTGGTCACATCAGATTTTTCTTCATTCCGGAATCCTAATTAATTCGACGAAGATGTATTTTTATTATAATCTTGCTTATTGCCATCGTTCAATCTATTACATCAGTTGTACATCAATCATAGTTATTTGAGCAACTAACTGTGAAATTAAAATCATTTTCTTGAACACATTTATGAAGGTGAATGTACTCGTTGGTAATTGATTGGTGTTTGCATGAAACTGTCTGACATTCTTCAGACATACAGCTACTCTAAACGAACCAACCGATATACAGTGAGTAACAAGCGTCACTCTCGCCCCTCCAGTATCCCGACGCCGGAATTCGCCCGGCGTCAATGGGCACGACTCGTTGAGTAGTGAAGCCAGAAGCCGAAGCCGACGCCTACGCCGTGCTCTGTATATTATTTTACAGGCGAGTTCTCAAAACGATGTAATCATATCAACGGTGCTTAACTAAATGCTGTTTTACTTTTCACTCTCTTCGTGCGCCTTCGTTGGGAAATTTATTATTTGATGTAGTTTTATATTCGTATACGATGTGATAAAGGCAAAAGGCTATAAATTTTAAATTTCTTTGGTTCATATTTGATTATTTTCTCTTTGATAGTAACGTATATTAATGCAATATTATATAGTGAATTATATGTTGATCAAAATTGCTAGTAACTCTACTTTATTCGTTGAGATATTCAGCGCGAAATCTCGTGCACATTAACCAGTAATAAGGCGTAGATCTTTAGCCAATTATGAGAAGTTCCATGAGAGAAAAAGTAGCAATTCACACGTTTTATCTCTAGCGAAGCAAGCACTTCTCGACTGCATTACACGGGCGAATATTTTAAGTGTAAGGACTTTCTTCCGTTAATTCTCTTTTTCTTTTGGGTTACAACGCAAGTTAAGATAAATTAGCTTAGATTTAAGAGTAGAGTCTATACGCCTTGGTTGGGCGGAACTTCTTGCGCAAAGCCCATCTATTTTCGCAAAAAGATATTTCGCTTTTATCGCCGTCTTTGCACTCACATAAAAACATAATTTAGAAGCCGTCTATGCACATGTGAAACTAACACACTTCGAGATAAATGTCGGGGAAAATAATTATGGCAAATTAAATCGTGGGCTTATGCGATTAAA
This sequence comes from Poecilus cupreus, assembly GCA_963942605.1. Lineage (NCBI taxonomy): Eukaryota > Metazoa > Arthropoda > Insecta > Coleoptera > Carabidae > Poecilus > Poecilus cupreus. The sequence goes on along the minus strand of OZ012716.1, from coordinate 18,505,976 downwards.
TATGAACAATGTTTTATACTATACGTGTGCACGATACAATCAGGTACCTGTTTCCAAAATATCTTTGAAGAATTAGTTTAAAGAACAATATTTTTTTTACATTAATCATTTAATTTGGTTTTCTGTGAACATTTTCTATGTAGAGTATTGGGAGTAAAGAAATAAGTAATATTTTTTACGATCGATATTTATATGAAGCATATTTGTTCTTACTACGGACACATAGTACATTGTAAATAAATTTTCATATCTAACGGTGACCAAAGATGACGTGAAGTTTCATAAACATTTTGCCATCCACATCCATAAACCATTTATATGCTCCTTCATATTTCCGGTAATAAATTTATAGGCGTTACTTTCGCAGCTTCTTTTATCTGGAGGTGTTAAATTAAAAATTTCTTTGTTATCACTTTCCATTTTTATCTCATAAAATCTCTACATTGCAATGAAAATAATTTTGTTCAAATTTAGTTTTGTAGTTAGTAGTAATGTAATGAAAACATATTTATTTTTTAAATAAAATTTAATTAGGAAATAATATTGTGATCGTAGTAAAAGTATAGACTACAATTCGCTTGGAATGTCCATTTCATACTCGTATAAAATGAGTACCATTCCATGCTTGTTGTGAAATATACTATTAAGTATTTTAATCTAAGCACTAAATATCGTAATTCCATATAGGCTTTGATTTCATACTTTCACAACAGACGCAAGCAAGATATTCTAAAATTCTGAGTGCATACCACCGTTACTTTATTAGTTTTGTGTGTGATATGAAATTCACATATTCCGAAAATTTATTGAAAATTCCATACAAACAGGAATGTCATTTCATAAATTGCGTTACTGTTTTCTGGTGCGCGTCACTAGCGCACGACGCACGTACACTTCGCGAACAAAAATCCATTGAAAAGCTAATAAAATTGTAAATGTTATTTGGTTGTGTTAGTTACGGTGTGCGAGACATACCGTAAATTCACGCTAGCACGCGATTCTGCAATAACAAAAACACAGGTGTGATGATGGCTCACGTCACGCAGTACCCACCATGCACACAGCGTAAGAGTCCGTTTACGCAGAGGAGGCTTAAGGGACGCTGGCTACCTGAGCGCGACAACTTAAGCAGGGATTCTCTGACTATTTTCATAAATTGTGAAAGCCCAATGTTTGAAATTCTTGAATTTTCGTATATAAGGCGATCGCTGGAGCCACAGTCCTTAAACTGAGTGTAGAAGAATTAATATCGCCATTATTTTTTTCTCAAACCAGCCCTGTGTTATACTAAGCGCCTCCGCCCAATGTGCACCACATTTAATTCTCAATTTAAATTACGTTTTATGAGTCCCATTAATAGATTAATGATACTAGAGTGATTCCTACATTGCGATAAGAACAATTCAATTTGCGGTATTGCCGATTGAAGTGCGGAAAATGTAATGGGATGCACTAATATGTTGATTGGTACTAAAAATGCGAAGTAGTGCGTCACGATACCGTACCTTGCCTGAATGATTGTATCGTTAATTACTTTTGAACGGACACGTGCGCTTAAAATTCTAATAAATTTACATGAATGCATTGCTTGTATTTTTAGCATAATTTATTATTAAAAATATTTAAAATGACAACAAAAATTATATTGGGAAGGATCAAAAAACAGACTAGCAGTCAAAAAATAATTTAAAAAACTATTCAATGTTTTGATAGAAACGGCTATCATCTTGGCAACGTTGGTTTAGTTTTTTAAATAAATTTTTGACTGCTACTCCGATTTTTTATTCTTCCTAACTTTCCGCAACAGTAGACCATCGCCATCGCATCCTTTCATATATTGTTCTATTATCTATGTTTTGCGAATAACAATTGGAGACATTTTTATATTGTCTTAACCAAATTGTAATAACGAAGAATTAAAATAAATCTGAAAGTTTGGCAAATTTAAAAGCAGTGGCAGATCCTGAAAACCCATCAACGTGCCACGTGAGTAGTAAAACGTTATGTCACCCATTATGGCGCCAAAACTTAATTTCGTTTAAATATAAGTTTTTTATACGATATAACGAAATATAAAATTTTTATTTATTTATCTGTAATTTGGCAACAAATGATATCTTAGAAGGTGTGGCAATCACCCTTTCCTTGGATTGGCAACTGTTTAAAAGAAGAAAGCCCACAATTGCCAGCCACTCTGCAACCCACAACTTTTTACAATCGTTAATAATTACAGAAAAGTCATATCTAGGTATTTAAAATATAAAATCATACAGAGATACGCTGCGATGGTAGCTACGATCATTTGTGGTTTTAACGATCCTGCCAAAATCATTGATAAAAAAAATTTCGAAACCATAACAGTGTAATTATGATGAATTTTTATACCTTTTCATCAATGAATTGTAGGTACTGCTGAGATTCTTCTAAATATCTGTTTTGGTGTTCATAAAGTTTTCCGAGCTTCATATATGCAACATTTTCAAATATTTTCACTTATGTTTAGGTATTAGATTTACTGTCAATTATTGTCACTTCTTAAAAGTCAATGGCCCAGATGCCATAAGCGTTGTTAACTCCTTTGTTAAAGTAACAACGTGATTAACCAACGAAAAATCAACATTTATATTATATGTGAGGTGGGAAATGTTTCATTACAGCCCAGGGCTTATTATATGACCGAGAGACGAAGCCTCGAAGCTCAGATATAGCGCAAAGCTATATATACTATTAATTAGTTTATCTTTCTATGACATTTTGATAGTAAAAATATCTAAATGAATTGTGTATTACCCATTTTGGTTCAATAATACGGACAGAACGTTCAAGAGAGTTTACTAGCTTAAAGCCGCGCTACTTAAATTAATAGGATATTAAAACTTTTTAACAAAAAATTAAACTGACGAATAACTGAAAAGCAAGAATAAAATATATCTTTTTAATCTTAATAACTAAGCTTCATTGATTATTTGGCATCGACCACCGACTCAAAATTAGTACACTTACATTAGTGTAGGAGCTTAGTTATTAAGACTAAAAAATCTGTTGTGGGTACCACAATATCTCCCGCCATAGATTTATTATCGAACAATGCAGAAACACGGACCACCACTATCAAACAACGCTCATCCCTTCAAAAAATTGTGACACATGTCAACAAATTACATTTTTCAATCGTTGTTTTGTTTTTTACAAAAAACAAGTTAGCAGATTTAAACGAAAATATCAAAATATAATTTTGTTAATGTGTTGTGATTCGTAAATGGTGATAGTAAGTGGAAAATGTTTCAATCAATAGTTAAAGATAATATTTGAAACATTATTCTAATAACAAAATTTTCATTAAACCATAATTTACTGAGAAATTTTAAAATAGGGCTTCAAGTAAACTACCATTTCTGGTTATTGTATTATCACCAAAAACTAATCAGCTCTTCCAAAGGGTATACAAATGATATAAACAAAATATCAAAATTTTCAGTGTAGTAGTTTTTGAGAAACCTTAACTCCAAAGATCCACACTGACTGACAGACTGATTAACAGACAGACACACACATAGACATCTTCGCGAAACTATTAAAATCGTATTCTAGGGACCCTAAAACGTGGTCATCCACTGAAAACTCACTACACAATTTTTAGCATGATTCCTATACTTCTCTTACAGGATGTGGCGGGAGGTAAAAAGTTTATATTATTATTCGCTTTTCAGTTCAGTTTTTAATTTTTTGTACCTACCTATTTTTCTATCCTTAGAGATGAAATTTTTTTAAATCAGATAACCCAGTACAAAGTTTCACATAGTAGAACCGGTAAAGGTAAAAATTCAGTGGGTGAACAATCAATCATCCCCTATTTTCCTATACCTTAGGGGTGGAATTTAAAAAGGATTCCGAGGTATACCCTATCCAATAAAAAAAGAATCATCAAATTGTGAAAAGATATGCGTGATTATACTTAAAAAAAATATAATAAAAAATAAATAAATATACGCGTCGACTAGAGAACCTCCTCCGGTTTTTGGTTGGTTAAAAATACTACTACGCTTGAATGATTTGGAATATTTCGAATACCGTGCATTGTATGAAGTAAATAAAATGAACATCAAAAACCAATCAACAAAAATCTTATGTTGTATAAGGGAAACTGAACTGACTACCTATTTACATTTCTTATTGCAGGTCGAAGCCCCAGTATGTAATATAGAACAGAATAGAATATCATTGCACTTGCCATCATTTCATTTTATACAAAAGACCAGAGGAGATGAGAATCGCATCGAGAGGCGATTTTTTATCGTTTTGTCATCTTGTGCACCAGCGGGTGAACCCTGGCCGAGATAACGACACAGACAGGCAGTGGCGGTGGAGTCACTGTGTTCTTGATACAAAGAAGCAGCCGGTAACCCACAAAGGCGATTGTGTCAACGATTGCGAAATGCACCGCAATGTGGGATACGATCCACAATATGTGATCTGAAGAGCTGATGTTAGCCACTGGTTCTCTACCGCTGATTTTGGGCCTTTTATCTATCCTTGGCTTTTCATTTAACTTGTTCATGAAAAAAATTATTCCTCGATATTTAATCAATACATTTTTCTAATTAATATATAATTATGTATAACTGTGAATAGCATGTCTTGGAAATATAAATTTTAAAATTGACTTAACAGATATTGGAGAGATATGAAGCTGAGATAATTAGTCCATTGATTAAAATACACTAACTTTTTCTGTTGCAAACTAACCATAGTTCAAAACCACTTTGAGACTAATTTTACTTTTATTATTCATTAAAGCGGTTTCAACTGCTAAGGTTATATGGGTTCTCGAAAGCGGTCAAATTTATTTGTTTTATTATTTTCTACTATTGAAAGACCTAAGATATGTCATAGCTAATGTAAGTAAAAAATTCGTTCAGTAAAACAGTTGGAATTCCTCCCTTGTGCTCCACGATAGGAGAAAAGGACACAAGTATTATTTATCTATCTATCAGGAATCATTTGAGCCTAGTTGTACTTTTACTTATAAGTTAGAGTTAGACAGATTTGAACTTCTAAAACGAGATTGCTACCAGAATGCTGCAATTACCGGTGAGAAAATATTTTGATATGTTTGTTAAATCACAAGTAATTATAATAAATAAATATATCACCTCATTTACTTATTTTGAGGGTGGCAGTCTGTTTTCACTGAAATACTTGCATTTGTATTAATATAACAATTCATTATAGATAGTATGTATTCAGAATCGTTATTTATTATAATAATTCAGAAATAATTCTACTACGAAGTACGAGTATTTAAATGCTTTTTGGATTTTCATATTTAATCATTTCTACTGATGACAATGACTGTTGACAATTGATATTGAAATTACTGATTAATTACACATAGGAAATGAAACCATATACACACTACCCGTGCACAATACAATTGGTATTAATTAATTAATTTCATCAAAAGCACAATGACAATTATTTATTCCAAAACGTAATTAATTATTTAGTTCGCTGGTACAAATTCTTCTTTTTGTTATAACAACAATAAAACTAATGTTTGTGTTCCAGAAAATGTAAAACAAAGATTACAATAAATTCAATACTGTAATCCCAGCAGGAAGGATTCAAAATTTTAATTAACGTAATTCAATAAGTTCTTTATTTTACTTAGACATCGTGCTTTCAGATTAGTTTTTTTTTTCTTCTTTTACTCTTCTTGTAGTTGAAAGGCAAATATATTAAAGGGGAGTTCAGTGACAATTTGTGTTATAAGAGAAAGAGCAATACTTTACATGAAGAACATGTAAGCAATAAAACATTAATATTATACGTAAAATATACTCTTAATAATTTTAATACCCATTCATTCAACTAATGTCAAAAGTACTAAACAGAAACTGGTATATCTTTTCATATAAAATTCCGGTGTGCGTGTGCTTGTAATTCTTCTCCTCCCAAACGGCTTGACCTGGATGTTTCTTAGCTACAGTTGAACCCGGTTGATGGCGCTGTTGTCGAGGTACAGATATTTTTTTAAATTTTTCTGACTTGCATTCATGACTAATGCATTTAACTATCCTAGTACAAAAAAATACACTTTCCATGGGTGCATAATATCGCGCAATGAACCTATGGATTGGCCTCCAAGATCTTGTGATTTGCCATCTTAAGATATTTTCCCCTCCACTAACATCTATGGGGGCTATGATTTGACGGCTGGTAACCGCAATTCATACGCAAAATTATATCACTTACCGAGATCTGCGTAAGCAGAGTGCCTCACCCATAATGGGTAGAAGGCGTGATGATATATTTTTTTTTTTTATAAGATAATTTTCTGCGAGGATATTTTATGTCGCTTTATTCGCGTTATTGCCAATATACGGCCCCAAAAAGTAATAGAAAATTAGACTTCAAGAATATGCGTTATTTGAATCAGCCGCAGCATTCATCTTTCCGAAATCATTTTCAAACACTATCACAATTTTTATATGAACAAACTTAAATTACTTGTAAGTATCCAAAAACCGATTTAAAAATCCATTTTTTATGTTGGAGAAATATTTTTTTTTTCTCTATTTAAATCAAATTTGTGATGTCCGGTGACGACTGAAAAATCTGAAAAAATCCTGGAGACTCGTCTTGAGTTATAAATTAATGATTGATATTGATAAGCTAAAACACTTACATGACAGAAAAACATTAAATTGAAGATTTTACCCAAAAAGCATGTTTTTATGCTCAAAACACAAATTCGGCAGCACTTAGGGACTTCAGAAAATTCTGATACTTTTCAAATCTTATTTTTTTAACTTGTTTTATCTTACAAGTTGCCTTTTACCTATTATGGGTGTGGCAGTCTCGGTAAGTGATATATTTTTGGAATAAAATACTATAAATAGATGTTCACCGAACAAAAGCCTTATTCGTGTTGCAACTATTTTTAACACGCCAATTTTGGTTGGGGAAGGAAATTTCAATACACTAATGAAAAATCTATTGTCAGTGTGGTGCAATACAATTTTTACTTTCGTTTGTAGAATTGTCTTGCAATATTTGATTTAGAATTTCGGGAATACTTTTATTTTTTCATGACAACATTGTGAATGTATAAAAAAAGTGTTAAATTCTTTTCACCAATTAATATCAGATTCTCATGGCAAAACTAGACTTTAAATACTATAATTATCGGAAATTGAAAAAGGAGTAGTAATTAAAAATTACTTTATTTAATAAACTCATCTTCAGAATCTACAATGTATATAAATTGGTGTTATAATTATTGAAAATTAAATAATATTATAAATGTATCAATTACACAAACGAAATCAAAATTGGAATATCAAAAAAGTAATGACAAACCAGTTAAATATAAGATATATACCATTAATCTAAAACAGTGATGTCCAACCTACGACCCGCGGGACGTGTCCGGCCCGTGAGCTATTAAGCTTCCCGTTAAAAGTAACTAACCCAGTGGTCTGGTCTAATGACCACTGACTTGGTTTATAAGTTCTGTAATCTTGATTTTATCCCTTTTTATTTTCACTACTGATGATGGAAACTTAGTAATGGCGATAACTTAGTTATTATTATAAAAATAAATTATATATGTTGTCATTCTACTGTTTGAAATTTTATTAGATATAATTCATTTATCTATTCGGCCCGTTAAATTAATCAGTAGTAACTTTGGTCCAACGATATAAAAAAGTTGGGCACTACTAATTTAAAGTACATAACTATGAATATACTAATGTTGAAAGAGAATAGTAAAATTTTCAAAAACAAATTGCATGGTGACAGCTGGAAGAATATTGAAGTCTAAATGGAAACATCAAGTCATGTTAAGACTGGAGTGAAAAACCCTAGCTAGAAAAAAGTCTGTAACAATCGTGAAAATATAACATCAGAATAAACGAACGATCAACGCCTTGGAGGAAAGAATGTAAAGGAGAGAGCGTTAGCAAGCGATAATGAAGCTGTTTCCCCACTGCAACCAGAACTGCTGTTAAGACGTTGTTACAGCAACCATCAGTCTTTGGCAGCTGTTTTTTCTGAACGTATGTGTTGTGCAAATCCCGACTTTAACCAGAACCGAGGCTTGCATGTGTCTGCCCTCACCAGGTTACATTCCCCTTGCCACTAATATAAGCTTTATGCACTTTCCTTTATCTTCTTTCTCCTAAGGTCTGCGCGAAGACTATTTTTACCATCCTTTTTATGGTTTTTATCCTTTGACCAAACCAATTTTTGGTTTGGCCAATATATGTAAAATGACAGCTCTTACAATTAAACCGATGCGTTACTACGGAGCTATTTACGCATCGGACTGTGGATCGAGAGATTCTCAGTTCAAATCCAACTACCGACAGTTATCAATTTAAATTTACCCCTGCGGTTCCTCCTCCACTAACAACTTTGGGGACTATGACTTGAAGGCTGGTAACTGCATTTCATACGTACAGATATATTATTTACCGAGATCTGCGTTAGCAGAGTGCCACACCTATAATGGGTAAAGGGCGTGATGATATATATATTTTTTTTTTTACAATTAATCCTATGGACTTAAAAAATACTTTTTCCGAAGTTAGCCAAAATAGTAGCTAAAGTTAATCTTTACAGACTCTTATGTAATAGTATATTCTACAACAAGTAATGGAATGGAACATATTCCACGCGAGCAAAAAGTTTGCGAGCGTGGGATGGGCCATTCCGTTACATGTTGTAGACTATACTTTCTATAAAAAGGTTTTGGAAATTATACAAAAATACAAATATAAAACTGTTGAAAACGTCAAACTCAAATAAATCAAATTAAAACAAACAGACGTAACCATAGTAACTGAATCAAGATACTTAATATGTCGCGCTAATATGCGGCTCTGATTCGTCGAAAATATTCCATACGCCGCGTATGGAATGTTAGTGATTCCATAACAGTTTTTAGTAGTGGAATGCCCAGTTTCCAAAACAGTGTTTAGAAAAATTTTACTCCACAGACTCTTATATCTAACTTAATTTACAAACCCAAAAAACAAACAAATTATTCTATAATACTATTGGCGAATTTATTTATTATTTACCTCTGACAATAATTTATCGGATTTAATACAGATCACATGCAGAATATGTCTAAGCAAATATAAAAAATAATAAAAATTATTACCAAATTTGACACTTTAACAGTACTATAGCTATTCCCTTCTCAACAGCTAGCTAACTTTTTACTAATACATAATGCTATTTATTCATGTAATAATAATAATAATAATAATAATAATGTATACCTCTGCAGTAAAGTATTTTTATAATCACATGGTTTATTTTCCAAAAAATTATGCTTTAGTGCCTTGATATACAAATAACTATTTTCCGACCATTATTGTAAAGGATACTTATTGCGTAAAATTTTATGATCGCACAATTAGGAAATTTGTCTTTATTTTGCTGGTAATATAATAACTATTATTTGTTATATGTAATTAATACCTAATAATTTCACTTATACGACTAGTTGCGTATATTTATATTCGATTATTCCTATATGTACTTTGAGGAAAATATTTGTCCGTTAACATTATAGAAATCCTATAAATTAATACTCACCTTTTATGGCTGAGTGGCAATAAATAACTATACTTTTTTCAACGCTACCTGCAATAGCCGTTGCTTATATTTTTAATTAATTAATTACTTGTATGTTTTTTATTGGAAATTAGTATAATTATAAGAAAAGAATAGTATGCAAATCAAGTTGTAAAACTATTACGGTACTCGACTATAGTGCAATTTTCTGATTTGTGCGAAATACAAGTCTCGTTATTGTACGCTGTTTTGTAAACAGATATTTTTGTATAATTAATTAGTAAATAAAACTATTTCGCATTTTTCATGTGGTTACTGTGAAACTGTGACTATTATACATATAAATATTTAATTCTGTTTTTAAGTATAATCAAAAATATCTTGTACAATATTCGTATTATAATTATCACTCCCACAAATAACTGGTCGTTTGTAATATATATATACAGCCCCTCGAGCCCCTCCTCTGGCTACGTGCCTGATATCCGTGTATACAATGATTATCCACATAATTATTAATTTCATAGATATCGTAGCATATTGCACTCATTTTAATATATTTGTACCTTAAAATGTTTATTTTTGTTTTGAACTACTTATTATATTATCAGTTGTACATTTTTGTCAAAAATCTCAAATCCCAATGCGATCAAATTTTATGGTACAAAATTGTATCTACGACTGTTTAGTATTTTTGCAAAATTGGTAATTTTGCTTTTAGAATGATAGTAACAATCGCGTAATTTTTTTCTTTACTAGGTATATTTGAAATAATTAAAAAATACAGTACAAATGTGATAAAATTATAGTCTGTCTAAAATAAGTGGTACAAGGAGACCAATATGTCATAGTTATAAATAAAATTGTTTTATTCTTTGTAATTTTAATCTAATTTTGTATATTTTTTTTCAGGTGAGTCTACGTTCTAAACATAATTTCAACTTATTCGATGAAGGTGCAAATATTGTAAGTGTAAATTAAAATATAATCTTCAGTATAAGTTTTATATGTTGGAGAAAGAAAAATGAATTGAGTATTAAAATATATTTTAGATACTTTCGGAATATATTAAAAAAAGGATCATATAATTCATCATATTAAGACAGCGGGCAGATGTAAAATTTGAAATATTTCTTATCAAAGAAAATGAACACTTTATAGTGCGTTCTTAATAAAAAAAAATATTATAAAAAGGCTGTGAGCTGTTAGCTATTTGGAGAATATTACAAAAAGTTAGTATTAAACAGCTGTCATCCTCAACCCTGTAGAATGTAGGCGGCTATGTTCTTCTATGTTCCAAGATGAAAGACCGGCGTTCGTTTTGACTTGATTTCATCGCTTCGCGCTTTCTCGGCACTTTATAACCATGCTTCATGCGTCTCGTCAGTCTCGTCGTTTCGCTATTCGCCTCCTTTCCAAACAAACACGACAACTCAATCCTCTTTCGTTGCCTTTGTTGCGTTGGCCATGTCGTCTGCTATGCTTACAAAGCTCGACTTTTTCATGTTAACTGAATCCACTTGCTCTTTGTGCCAATCCGAGGAAATCTTACGACGCCGTGGTTTAATTATGTTAGATACTGCGACTACAATCGACAATTCAACGCCGACTGAGGAAAAATGCAATTTCATTTTATTCTTTCAATCAACTGCCAGTTAAATGCAATACTCGAATACGCCCAGACGAATCTAACTCGAAAAAGAATAAAATAATTAATTTTTAAAACACTTCGGTCGTATCACAAACATGACTTAAGATTTATGTATAATAAAAGTTATAATTGGAATTCTTTTCCCATTGTGCAAAGTGCCAAATAAATAAAGGGAAATGTGGTTTGTGCCTTATTAATTTCGTATTATATAAGTTAAAATGCCGCATACTGCTGTATTGTCAAAGAATCTTTTGAAAAATATTTTCCAGATTTTCATAATATCGGACGAAATTGAAGATTGCAAAGTTATACATGATTCGAAAAATTCTCAAAGGGATTTATGTCAGAATATCTTTTTGGTTGAACGCTTGTACTGAATCCGTACTCTTTATGTTTTATTTTTATCTGTGCTATTCGTGTTACGCGGCAATATTTTCAAGGAAATATCTATAGATACATTACATTATTGACTTGATTTAATGATATATTGTTACTTTTATTTAGACAATTTATTTTTCTATATTTACTTACGAAACCTACAATTGAAATATTTCTTTTCGTTTTCACTCTGAAATTGTTAGTAGTACGAGTATACTTCAACCACTCGGATATAGTTGTATTTTTACTTTTCGTTCAAGTGAGCCCACTAACATTTAAACCCATATATCCATTTCCATACAACTAACTAACACCACAGTATAACACCTCCGATACATATATTTGTATAAAAATCTTATTAACTTCAACATCCAAATTTTAAAACTGGCATTTCAAAATGATTTAGACATTAACTTTTAAGTTATCGCGGGTAAAAAATCGCAAAACATACACAAATAACTCCTTCATAAATATGTGCGGGAGGTAAATAACGTAAATTTATTACAAATTATTATTTCAAAATCTTTCTAATTTACTAATATTATATACTATTCAAGAAGATATATGATAAATAATTACAAATATTTTGCTACTTTAATAGTTTAGGCGGACAATATTTTTAAGATCGGACGTTAATTATTATTTATAAATACTTTTTTTTTAATTTGTAAGAGTTTTTAGTTTTATTACCTCTAACTAATTGAATTATTTATTAATTTTGCCATTCATAAAAATGAATCCATTAATAATTATACCTTTGATCTTATTTACTTTAATTACTGTTTATAGTATTTTAAATGTAGCATCGCGTAATATAAACTATTACAAAAGTAGATAAAAATTCTATACAATTCTGCATAAAAGCAACAATTTGCTGCTTTCCAATTTATTGTGGTTAAACATCATTTTTGAAAATGCTATGTTTGCAAAAACCAAATTGCATCGAAATTTTGCCAAATAGTACAAAACCGGTGTGTAGTATTTAGTGTTTACTGGATACACAAACTGCAATCAGTACATAATTACCAACTATCCTGCCTCGTCAAATCCGATCAGAAACGTAAACATACAAAGCGACGCACCGGCACAGCCCAAACATTCCAACTAATACAAAATTTCGATGAAGCTCCGTTTAACGCGTTCTTTTGAACCAGGTTCTGGCAAACATATTTGCTTTACATAAATAAAATATTAACCTGTCTCTATTCACTTCAAAGGGCGAGTTTGGATGGGAACACTTGTGCTGTGCCGCTGTGCGCTGTGTAAAGATTACATATCAATTTTTTTGGATAAACATTCTCATTCTCGTGTACGGACTCACGCGTTTTCATTTGCATGGGAATGTGTGTATCAGCATTATAAAGATGGCCTTCGTTGCCGAATAAATATTTTCGAGTGCCACCGATTTGTAGCTGAAAATTACAGCTATTATATTGGATCAGTTTGCTCGAAAATGAGTTATTTAATATTAACTAAGTTATGGAAATTATATGACAAATTTCCGTTAAATTTTGAATACAAATTAAGTGAAAAGCAAATTGTTAATGAAGTTAAAATAACGTTTACTATTTACCACAAGCTTGGTGTAAACGCTGATGAGGATCAATATTTGAGGGAATTAAATACATTCTAATGGACCACTGTATATCAATTGCTTATCCTATACTGTTTTTTTTATAAGATTATTTTTTAAATATATGTAATTGCAGTTAATAGTAAATATTAAGGAAATTATTCCCAATTGCACTTTTAATTGGTATATTCCAAACCATTCGAACATAGACGTAGTCTTGTAACACTCTTTGAAGGATTGACATAACATAAACAGATACTATCGAGAGCAAAAGACAGTATCAGCAAATAAATCAAATTACAACCCTAGCAAAATGTCTAAAATGTGATATCAGCAATCTTGTCAACCTTTAGCATATTATTAGCTAGCAATGGTGATAATTTCGCTTTGTGCTACTAGCCCATATAGACGTGTTGCATTCCTCCATTTTTAGGCAAAACAATTTCATTTTATCTACTACACAACTACATTTAATATTTCTACTAGATCACACTTTCATTGATGTTGTCTTACATTAATATGAATACAATCACAGTTTTGTAAAACTAGAAAGTAGATGAGTAAAAGTAGTATGACTACTGGAAACTGACTCAAACTGTGAATAACTTGTACCGTAAAACTAATTCTATCGGTTAGTGACATAAAATATAGGAAAAATATTTTTTTGTGTAGCGATTTATCGGTCCCTATTTATTTTAAAGCATATGTTTCAAATAAATCTTGTAGAAAATTGAATTTTGTATTTCTGTGTTACATGTATATGGGGTAAATAGCTCCATGGTAACGCATCGGACTGTGGATCGTGAGTTCCTCAGTTCGAATCCCAATGCCGACAGTTACAAATTTAAATTTACCCCTGTGGTTCTCCCTCCACTAACATCTTTGGGGGCTCTGATTTGACGGCTGGTAACCGCACTTCATACGAAAAAAATCACTTACCGAGATCTGCGTAAGCAGAGTGCCACACCCACAATGGTTAAAAGGCGTGATGATGTATTTTTTTTATTTTTATGTATTCTGTTACAATTTTTATATAAAAATGTTACGCATGGGTAATGTACGAAATATGGAAAATATCAGTATTATCCGGATAATATCGACATTATCCAAAATACGTAAATAATGGTAAATTTATGTGAAATAATCCGTTTAATCTCAACAATATTCAGTAATGGCTGGTTTATGGTAAATTAGTACATGCTAATTTATAAAAAAAATATATAAGATATTACGCTATAACATAAAATTTAAAACATGTGGTACCATTAGCAACATAACTCTTAAAAGAGAAGGAATAATAAGTTCTCGCCAAAACAAGGAGTGAAATTGAAGTTTGTAAACAATGTCGTTTGTAACCTCAGAAAGGATATTGATAATAAAAGGTGAAACGATGCCAAAATCTTCAATATACAGGTGTTATTGCACATCATAATTATAGATATTTTCATACTCGTATGCAATAATGTCATGAGAAGAGAAGTTTATAGAATTACAATAATTAACCCCTGCTCCACTTGACATTTCGATCACGTGATTACATAGAGGCTGCATTATACGACTTTTTAACTTCCATAAGACGACATCATCGAAGAAAAGGTATATAATCTTAATATTATCTATCTAGTAATACGAACATTTTATCTACTATGTAAGAAGTACTCTTAAAGTTTATATAATTAATTATAGTCAGGTTTTCGTACTTATTTATTTAGAAGGCGGGATTCAAATTAGAAACTACATGCAGTCCTCATATCTCAACTTCAGGACTAGGGCTTGTAAAACACTATTTTAGTAGTTTCATCAAAATAAAATATTCCTGACGTGACATTACGTGACTGTTTTACAGAATGAGATTACATGGGTACGTGTAATTCATGGCTGTACAAACCGAGGTTATCAGCTTATCCAGATTAAAGTTCACTTCATCTAAACGGCACGGTGTGGTGTGATATTATTTTAATTATTGATTGAAATTGAGAACAATAATTTTATTTTGGTATCTCATCAAATATGAAAATTTTCAAACGGTCTATCAACAATGATTATACTCGACAAACATTGACACGGCGAAGCCAACGTCAGAGCAGAGTGGAGAGCGTTCATCTAACACGTTACAGCTCCACGTTGTGATAATTGAAATCGTTGAACGAAATAATTATTAATTAACTAAATATATCAATTACTACATAATTAGTCAGAGCCTCGGGGATCAATAATCGAAATATTGAGGACGTAGCATCAGCCAGCAACGTTGCTGAATAGTTCGTAAACTCGATCGTGATCGCTCGTTCGTTTCCACACATTTTGCATCGCATTTCGACAGTGTCGGACTAAACTTATTTGGGTCCTCGTACCTCAAAAATTTATTTATTATTCCACAAATAAATTATAAGATACAATAAACACATGTAAATAATAATGTACAGTGTGTCCAGATTACAATAGATCCCTGTTGCTTATTTTCATATTATAAGATTTTTTCGTGCATTTTAGGAATTATTAGATATGTATGTCGCTATTGTGTAGTTTCTTTAACTGCGTTTTAAGCAAACTATAATTCAAATGAGAAGGATACACATTTTTATGTAGCAAATAGTAATACAGGTAAATATTTAATTGAATAAGTTGTGTTTCTATGATATAACAAAACTTTTTTTAATCGGTTCTTGAATATTGTAGAAACGAAGAAAAGGAGTGTGACTCATTTCTTCTTATTATTGCGTTGAAAGAGCATGTCGCGATTTATCTAAGAAAAGATTACGAACATAATTAACCTAATGTTATACCTAGATTATTTCTATAATATAATTGTACAAATTACAGATAGTAATGCGTAATTTTTCTGAGTTCAACTATATAAGTGTTTCCATATTTTTATGCACCAATTGATTTTATCAACTTTAAGAATTAGTTGCAATAATAAATTTAAAACATTTTTAACAATGTTATTAATTTACTATCGTATTAAGAACATAGTTTTATGTTGATCTTCATAAATATTGCACAATGTTATTGTATTAAAATATTGGTTTACAATAAAAATCAGTAAGTAATATGCCCAGAAAAAAGTGTGAATCTTTTTGTATATGCAAAATTATTATCAATATTTAAAAGGAATAAATACGCACGACTATCTTATCTTGTACAATATATAAATCGCAATTTGAATTTATAATAAATGCAAATATTTATATATGAATATACAGTACAGCTTTCTTGTGGTGCGGTTCACGTCACTATCTTTTTTCTATTGCTAGTGGGAGAAAGTGAGAAAGAAGATAGTGACGTGAACCGCACCCCAAGAAAACTGTACTGTATAATGATTATGAAGTTTACGTCACGAATCTCGAATATAATACTACACTTTTTCTATTCTTGTAAATTTGGATATCACTCATAAAAATGATCGAAATTGTGAACATAAAATACACAATGATAACTTACTACATATCAACTGTTAGTCGGTCGTTGCTTAGTGATCCACATCACGACTTTAAAATAACGGTGAATAATGAATTTTTGGCTCTGTGATTGGACAAGAAGATTGAATTATGAATCATAATTCTTTGGCGTTAATTACGGGTACTATAGTTCATAAAAAAAAAGAAATAATGGGGGTATATATATATATATATATATATATATATATATATATATATATATATATATATATATATATATATATACACTACTACATTTTTCTCTCAAATAAAGACTTGTGTAAGAAAATTGTCAAATATACTCAATATTATATTTAATTACTTTATGTTGTTGCTATTATTTAGTGAGCTATGAGCTAGAATTCTTGGGAAGCAAGAAATGGTCCTCTCGAACTGCTTATCCGAACTTTAACAGTTTATATGTTAGTTTTAGTGGCCCGCCCATATATGTACACCAGTACACAATTATGTAAAATTATATTAAAATTTAGAGAAACGTATAATTAATTTACTTGTTACTAACTTTTAAACACCATTTACCCGATTCCTCTACTGCATTGTAAAAATGCTTACAATGTTGTGTGCAAATGACAGGACTCGGTTATATGTTGAATTTGATTTACAATATTACAAATGAGTGACAAGTACAATGAACAATACACGCAAGGTAACAGTATTTACTGCTTCAAGGAGGTTACAGGCTCGCCTATTCGGCTTGTCGGTCATTTTCTCCTCTCAGTAGTAAAAACTGTTTTACCTTGCTTGTAATATAAATAACTATTAATATATATTGAATTGTAAAGCAACTATTATTAAGCTTTGTTTCTAGCGGCAACGAAACTTTTTACGGGTTCAGTCTATAATGGTTATTTACTTTATTATTCCGGTAAATGCGTTTTTACGGTGCGAATAAGATGTTTCGAAATGACTGTCGTAGAAATCATGATGTGACGAATGATTTAAAACGGTTTGTTTATGGATGTGTCGCATTTTTGGATGAAATATTATTTTCTTACCTTCATTTTTTAAATACGAATAGGTCGTCTTGATAATAATAATAAAAAAATAATGA
This sequence comes from Poecilus cupreus, assembly GCA_963942605.1. Lineage (NCBI taxonomy): Eukaryota > Metazoa > Arthropoda > Insecta > Coleoptera > Carabidae > Poecilus > Poecilus cupreus. Next base: position 18,488,271 of record OZ012716.1, on the reverse strand, counting down.
TAGCAACCAGTTTGTTTTGTTGACATTTTTAATATTTTTTAAAAAATAATGTGGAAAACGATATTATGGATCAAATCCTATTAAATTATTGCATATAGTACACAGTACCGTAATAGTATATTATACATTAAGGGATATAAGTGCATGATTTTTTCCCGGGGAGTAAATTGAAGTACGAGTCGTACAATACGACAAGGGAAAAATACAGTTCTCTCCTGGGGTGTATATACTATCTTTTCACGATCCCAATGTCATAGTTTTTATGTATTTCAAAATTATTTGAATTTTAATATAATTTATGAATAGTAATCTTGGATTTGTTTAGTTTTGTTCATTTTCACATTATTTAAGCACTTTCCCTCACGACAGGAAAGAAAGTGCACAATACTTCCGTAGATATAAAATTGGTTGTTTCTGTCGTGATTGGTATCATAGAAACCGAGTTAATCTCCCGAGCGTGAAAAAAATATCTATAATTTTTGTTAAGTCCGATTTTCCGGACTGAGATCAGTACGGAAAACATGAAACGTGATACAGTTTGAAATTAAAAGATTTTTCGGGCTGTTAGCTTAAAACAATAGTAACATACTTTTATTGTATATGTAAGATATTTTTACTATTTTTCGATTCAATAATATCATAAAACATTGTACAATGCTTGTACGGATATCAAGGTCGCTTCACTCTCTCATTTAGTACCGTGTTCGCTACTGAAGTTCGGTCTTCCAATATAAATTACTATTAACATTATTTATTTATTAAAAATGTTTTCTTGGAACAAACAGATTCCTCTTAAATGAAGAGAAAAATTGATTTGAATAGTGTCAATCCGATTTCTTTTACATTGATAACTTTTGAAGGTTTAATATATATTCTTGTATGAAAATTTATTTAATTTTGATGGAACATATTAAAGTATTCAACTAAGACTCATTATGGGGACGAATTAGTTTTAATGAGAGACGTTTTAATTGAAAACAATATCGTTTTAAATAAAAACGTTTTGTTTAAAATTAAATAACTCCTTTTTTATTATTTTTAAAATGTAATTTTAAATATTTTCATTTTCTTTCAATGCAGATGAAAGAAAACAAATGCATTCATAAAGAAAATTGAAAAGAAGTTATTTTTATGAGTGTGCTCTTTACAAAAGGAAATAGTTTCCAAATATCAAACAGAAATTTTAAGTTTATAGAAAGCATTCAGACTCAGTTACTTATATTTTTGGATATCTGGATTATTTAGAATACGCGAATTTTTGCTTATAAAGTGAGACCGTTACCCTAAGACTAGCTACTGTCCGATGTTAAATAAATAAATAAAAATCTATTCCATACATTCAGAGTCCACCTTGTCCCTAATGTTAATCCTGCCCTGCACATCACCGCACTGCTGATCGCTCTCAACCACTCGTTATTCAACCGAAAAATAAAAACGGCGGACAAACGTGACATCTGTCCAATGAAAATCGACTCAACGTAAAGCAAATCACTGATTTATTGTCCGTTTTTATTTTTTGTATTGTCCGCCTGAATGCAAATGTCATCTGGCCGTCATATTTTTGAAGGCAGATTTTTTATTCATCGATATTGTTTGCTTGCGGTTATAAATTCACGGTTTTTGCGCATTGGCCGCAGGGATAAAAATCGGAAAATGCATAATCTCTGCAATTGAAGTCCGTGCTAATTTATAGTGATTTATTAACACAGCACTGACAGCTAGTGTGAGTATTTATTATTTCTGCCTGATTCATATTTACGCGAGTATTATCTTGTCCTTCAATAAATTTTTCAAATCAGTATTTTATAATCCTAATTTCAGTTGAAATCATTATTTTTCGGAAGTAAAAATTGTCACACCATAATGGATCACTTGTGAAAATAACATTTACTTCATTCAATTAAATGGCGAAAGTAGCCATTTACCCCACAAGTTATTATCAATAGTAAGGGAAGTAATTTATTGTTTGTGGTAATCAAGGAATCATGGTGTGCATTTTCAAATACAACACATATGGTTTATATAAAGTAATTTTTTAATTTCTTAATATTGATTAAAGCAAGTATTGAAAAATGTAATTTTCACATATGATATTAGAAAATTACTCCTTTCGTACTCCTTTTGCAGTGAAGAGCTCCATATTTTTATTACATTATACTATAATATATTCTCGTTATTTGCAAAATTTACCAGTTTTCTTGTAATTGAGAATTACAACTATTCATAGAAGTTCTGCAAAATTCTGATATTGTACGCCCCAGCATACATAATACACCGCCATTTTTATTATAATATATTTATTATTGATATTGTATTCGTTTGCCATTTGTAAATTCTGCGTCGTAAATGAATGTAAATAAAATGGGAGTTCAAAGAGTAATGTGGTTATAAAATTTATATATTATAACATATATGTAATAATGCTTTTATGGTTATACGCAATTATATTTAATTAAATTTTCTGCACTATTTGTATTTGAGCAAAATTTTATATTTATTGGAAATATAATACACTTATTTTGTTATTGTAATTTAATGCATATATTTTCAATATATCTACATAAATATAAATTAAAATTATGTATTTGCTCCATAAATATAGTCGGTACGTGATTTCATATATGTTTAGAATATTCATTTAACAACAGTTTACCACCATAACAGAAATTATATTTAATATAATATTTATATTGGATTGTAAAACTGAATGGTATTTATTTTCATATTATTATATTTCAAAGGTCAGAAGGACACTGTATCGATTTAAAAATGTACCTTTATGTCTTCTATTTGTTTCATTATCAAATTAGTAATTCATTCATTAGGAGAACTCTGATTCATGCAATATTAAAATTATTCATTTTACAACTACATACACAAGAACATGTGTACAAAATATAAAAAATGCAGTTCATTTATAGAACTATGTTACACACAATCTGATAAGGGCTTGTTCACAATTGCTTCTTACATGTTTATTACATGCAAATTATGTTATTTTTATAGGTAGGTACTTACTTCTTACAGTAGGGAGGTACATTCTACCAGGAATGCTATAAATTACTTGCATTGCAGATTGATGCAAATTTTTTAAAATTAGAAAGTTAATAAAAATTTCATTTGTGTGTAAACGCAGTTAAATATTTTATTTACATTATTAAAATCGGGTTTAAATTATAATTTATATTTTTAACTACTTCAAGTTGTCTTTTGCAAGCATCAAACGACTCTGCTATGCAAGTAAATTGTAGTGAAAATGAAATCAAATATAGACAAACGACGTGATATTCAAAATTCCTCTTTCAAAAAGCTTCAATTCCATACCAAACTCCAAGGAATTCTAATAATTATCTTAAAAATTGACTATTGCTCAATAATAATTTTAGATATTTTAGTACAGCTCTCCTTTTTGAATGATTTAATTTAACACACAATTTATCAAGATTCAATTAATTTTAAAGTTAAAAATTTAAATTTTTAAATAGTAAAATAATGAGTACACCAGTCACTTTGATACAATTATGTGTATTGTTTCGGCGTTTCGACCTAAACTGAGTCTTTCTTCTGGACCAATTGAAAATCCTGAAGCTCTCAATTTGGGCCAAAACGTCGACCTTTATGAAACAATACACATAATTGTATCAAAGTGGCTGGTATACTCATTATTTTTCTATTCAAATCCAATTGGTCAGACAGGATTCATTTAATTTAATGCCATACTTGTATTATATTCCGCAACTTAACCACAACAATCCCAATTCTGATTAAGCATTCCATTACAAAACCAGAAAATAATTTTAGGATTGTGGTTACTTTTCGAAATGTGGTTCCTGAAAATTTCGTTACCGTCTGATGACCACATGCAATGGTTACGAAATTTGTGGTAGTTGTTATCATCTGATTTCTCATAATAGAAATATATATACTTATATTTGTAATTAAATATAATTAAAAAATTCTTATATCTTATTCCTAAATAATAAATAATGCTAATATTGCGTATACTGTACCCTACCGTAAAAAATTAATCAAAGTATTCCGAACAACTCTTGCCAACACGTATAACAATAAAACCACAGCTACAATCGTGGTTAGGTTACGGAATATTCCGTAGGTAGAATTGTTGACAATCGTTCCAAATTAATATTTTATATTTGAGTTCAATTCTTCTTCATGTGATTCAAAATCTCCACAAAATTCCCTAAGGTTTAATCCACATTTTTCAAATTTTTTTATTTTTTCTCAAAACCGAAAGCAGATACAAAAAAAATTTCATCTTATATCCCAAATAATATTACTATCATCTTTTGTTAAAAACATTTTTTACAGCTGATTTCATTATATTGAAATAAATTGAATTTATTGTTTTGTGTCAAGTTATCAAAATCAACTCAATTTTTCGTACTGTCATATAAAACTTAGGTATAATTATATAGTTTTGTTAATCTATCTTTTTTGTTCGTGAGATATTGAGCACACGGGCACCCGTTCCACATCCATCCATCCAGACGTCATTGTTATAATGGTCAAATCGAATTCCGGGGACTTGTAGTGATGTATTTTTATAAAAATCTCGCAATTGATTTAATTAGGATTAGTGTACTATAAAAAAAAACCTGAAAATACTTTTGGTGAAAAGTGTGGCCAATCACAATCCATTCCCTACCTTCTCAATTCCCGAAAGACCTTTACCTTATATCAACATCCCACTAATTGACGCGTAAGGACGTTCGGCGGGTTTTTATACGGTGGCGCGACGCCGGTGTCGATGTTAACCCAGCGTGTAAGACATCAATCCTGCAGCACGTAGCACGTACTCTGTACGGGTCCTGCTACCGCAGATTCAGTCAATGTTAAACATGCTTTAGTACTCAGCTTCCGACCGGGTACGAAAAAACGGTGTGTCGGTAAACCGCGGAAAAGCTCTCGCCGAAAAAAACTCAAAAAGCTTTACCCCGAAGCTTTTCTACCCACGATGAGATAGATGCAGCTTACTACCTATTTTCATATTGATTTTACTTGATCTATCGCTGGAGTTTTATCAGGGTTTGTCTTATTGTTATAAAAATAAAGAAGAGGCGAAAAGGTTTAGATTCGTAAATATTTCAAATGAATTTTATTACTGATTAACAAATATGAGATGAATTTATTTTATTTCAGACTATTTATCGTACGAAAAGAAAACTTTAAAGTCCTAGGAATTTAAAGTAAAATTTCACATTTAATTTGTTCATTATTTAGAAACAAATACTTGTCCCTATAGAAATTGTTATTAAGCCTACATATTATCAACTAATATTTCTGCGAATTTTTAATAATTTCTTTTACTAAATACAATAATTTAACAACTTTAGTAAGCAGTATGAAATAAAATTTTATATGTACCTCAAACGAAAAGTAACTTAAGGTCCTCGCAAGTAAACAATTTGCTAGTACATTAAAGTTTCACTTTTCGTTCTAGATACATAAGTAATAATTAAAACATTTTGTACCAATTTAAGTTTTACTCGTTAATAAAAAAAAAAAATATCGGTACTAAGTAACAAAACTGTGGTAACCTACTAGAGAGAAACAATTACGTAGAAAAATTTCTGAGACGATAGTGGTCTGACCTCTTGGAAAAACTTCGATTTAGAACTGATATTAAAGGATGGTCATTTTGTATATTAAAAAAGAAACAGAGTTTAAAATGGCTGGGACATCTCCCGCGTATAAACGATAAAAAAATGCTTGTAAAATATATCAAGCAATACGGCTGTTTAATAAGGCCGAAGAAAAGTTTAGTCTTGCTTATACAGTTCACTTGTTTAAATTATAATTTTAAAGATTAAATTTTAAAATCTGAACTGATTTGATGATGCCATGGGAATATTTATTGTAAAAATATATATTAAATACATACCAAAATAATCACAATGAAAGTAGATAAATTATAATGTGTTTGACAGGAATACTTTTAAAATAATAATCATTTCCAAACACAGTGGCATACAAATACAATTTACGTTCCTACAAATTTAAAATTAAAAGCATGAAACAGTGTCTAGTCACGCTAATGTCTGTGCTATACCCTACTATGCTCTTAGTATTATAACCAGTTCAATAATTCTAGCATACAAAATTAAATGAAACACTCCTTGATAGACGTATTTAATTACAACAAATCTGATACCACCTTTGTACCCGTTTCACCAATGTCAAATTATCACGAACGAATATAAAGTTCAATTAGGTTTCTTGTAAATGTTACATGATTTAAACCCTCACATAACTGACGTAAATATTTTTCACGATATTCTTTAAACTTAAGCATTTAAAAAAAATATAACTTAATATACCATTAACATACAAGTAAATATTTTTAATAATCCTAAATTAAAATTCTACCTCAGGCACTTGTTTCAAAATTGTTTTAATCGTTTTTGTGCAAAATAACCAATGAACTATAGTTAAGGCGTTTGGGCAAACACTAACAACCGCTAACCGGCTCTATTTTATATATCATATTAATCCGAGTTTACGACTAGGTTTCTGCCTAAAAATATCATTAAAACACAAGAGTTGTCTTATATTCGAACCTTCCGACTGACGATTTATGTATAAATAAGTGTAAGATTTGAATAGGCCAAAAGGCATGTAATAATAAATTAACTAACTAATTAACTTCCGACAATCAATTTCCCTGGGTTCTGTACAATTATTTCGCAGCAATTCAAACTGTGCCTCGTATTTCTATTTCTAATTCTCAATATCATATACTTATAGTAATTTATAATCACTACTATATACTATTTTAACACAATTACTATTTGAGAATAATTTTGAGGTATTTTTAAAATTTTTAGAAAACAGACAACAATAATACTAAACAAAATATTTTACATAGTAACCTTTTTTAATTTTCCTGATCAGGATACCAACCGAAACTGCTACATACTCGCAATAATTGTTGAAATAAGTATGTCGGCAAAATTTGTTAGTGAACAAAATAGATGAAAAAAAAAAACGAAAATAAAACAGTATATTTCGAATGGAGTAAATGGAGCTTTAATGACACGAATTTACAAATGTATTCTTGCATGTAATTTACAAAGGAAAATTGTCAAACATAAAACAAAACACTAACAACATCGTCATAATTAATATTTCCATCGAGTGTGCACATATCGCGGTCTCTATTACATATAAAACGATGAGACTCATAAAATAATGGAGATACAAAATTTCAAGAGAACCAAAAAAACGTGCAGAAAACAAAAGAGCTCATTCGCGGAGGACGCTTGATAAAACAAAAGATAAATTATCCTCGGCCGATAAGTGAAGAGGGTTCGTGGTATGTGAACGCGTTAGCAAGCAGGGGTACGTGCCCGCGTGTTAGACAAAGAGAGTGCTATACCATCAGCTGTGTGTGGAACTAGGAAATAGGGATACTTGCCGAAAATTCTACGTTCGAATCCTTATTCGACAGTGTGCTGGAAAAATTGCTGCCATTTACATGTTTTGCATGAAATATTATTGTAGGTGAGATGTTTTTAGTAGGCAAACTTACGTGTTTATTAGATTTTGAACGTTTTTGGGATTTATGTAAATATATCGTTCGAAAATTTATCTTGGGGGCATTACATAGAATAATGCAGGTGATAAATGTAATTTATTTATTTAATACTACAGGAATCATGGCAACAAAGAATAAAATACCTGGTAAATAAAAATAATTTCCTATTTCACGTACACAAAGTCAATTTTCCAAAATCAATGCTACAAAATTGAATTTTGTGCAACTGTTTTGGGGAAATTTATTAATTGTAAAATTAACTTGGGGCTGTCATTGCTCACGTAAAATTATTGAATCGGAGCCTCTGCGTCGGGGTTGCGGCCTAGGGCCCGATAGGCCCCGCGGGCAAAGCCCCTTGGTGTCCAGTGGTATATTAAACATGGCGTACAATTTTATTTTATTTTCATTTTTATTGAATTTATGAAAGTGAAATAGGAAAAATAGTATGAACAACTCGCGTTACAATGCCTAATTGTAACACTAATTGTTCAATATACTATTCCGTAATTATAACACCTATTTTTTTCTGTGAGTTTTAAATACTTTCCTAGAGTAAGTACAAAAGTTATTTTCCGGATGTAACAATTTATTAAGCTCGAAATTTAAATTAAATCATAAAAAACATTGAATAACATTAAATAGAATAAATGTCGTGTCCTACGGATGAACTGTTAAAAACCTGGAAGTTTTCATATTATATAGCGTTTCAAATTTACCCAATATTGTTATAAGATAAGCTCAAATGAGGTAAACAATTTGTCAAGTACATAGTATAGGATGTGAAAAATATTATTAACTCCTACTGTTCGCAAAATTCCAAATGAAATAATAATAATAATATTTTTCTGTTCTCGCATATTATGAGAATCGCAGTTAAGGTAAAATACTAGCTAGTTAATACTAAATTATAACTTTTTCAATACCACTTGAATAGTTACTGTTTTTAAGGTATTTTATTATATTTCAAAAATTATTTTTTTGCCAATTGACATTAACAGACTTTTAAATGTCACTTTTACTGCCTAAAATAATTTCACATGGCAACCTCTTAACAATTACTTAGTAACCGTTCAAAAACGCATAGCAATATAACTTGATAGTATCTTTCAAAATTGGTATTAACTAAATTAAAATTTATTCTAAAATCGATAAAAAAATAATGTTTCCAACTCGGCATTTACAGCTTTGGTAATAATCATTGCTGTTCTGCTTTATAAGGCTGTAAATCTGGTATTTCAGTGTCAAGTTAAACAAATAAATATTTTATGGTATTTATTACTTACGTTATAGAATATTCTTATAATTGCAGATTATTTTGCTTTCGATATGTATAAAGTTTTGCTTTCATTTAGCAAGTTTCTAAAATAACACATAAGTTTGTTGTTTACTTGTATTTTGTATTTATTAAATAATTCTAATGTCATTCAGAGTAAGTAATAAGAAACAAGGGAAAAACATATTCCCAAATAACTGTCTTTGAAAGTAATTCCTACAATGTTTGCTAAGTAAGAGATACAAATAATTCTAGCTTAATATTATTTACAATCTATTAACTTTTTTCACATTTGAAGTATTTAAAATCATGTATTTAAAGAAGTAAAGCAAAGCAGATTATTTCAATCATGTATCAAAACAAATACTATAGTTATAAAGCACTTTGAAATATTTGGAATTAATTAAAATTGAATAGAAATGAGATATAATAATGCACTATGATCCACGTTTTAATACATATTTCGAAACTGCAATCTCCAAGGAAGAGAATGCCAAGATCAACCAAATAAAATTTTAATCTTAAACAAATTTGTTTATTTTCAATTTATATTTGAGAAATTTTATTTTATTTCGTATATTTATTTAATTTTTTTAACATATGTTTCACTAAGAAAACAGCTTCATTATCACAATGACATGTGCCACATTTTGTAAAAATTCAAATTTCTGTGTTTCCATGGAATGCAAGATTTATGAAATTTAACTTCTTTATATTTTATTATTTCTAAATCTAATGAAAATTAATAAAATTAATGTAATCATAAAGATGGAAAATTGAATATTCTACAATTTTAAAAATAATATAAGTTGCTGAAAAATTTAATTTAACCGTGTTTATTCACCGATAACTGTTAAGGGCTTCTAGTGAACTGCTACTTCCGGTTGATCAATTTTATCGAGAATCTAATCAGCTCTTCATATAAATATAAGAATCAAAAATCGCAAAATTGTCTTTTTTGATATTATAGTATTTGAGTTATCCGAGACGAAAAAATCGGTACAGACCACATGCACACACATATACGGACATCACGGCGCAAATAGTAAAATCGTTTTGTAGGAACCCTAAAACGGGCGTATTCATTGAAAACTCACTACCCAATTTTTTTACCAAAAACAATACCTCCCTTATTCAGATGTAGGCGGGAGGTAAAAATATAACAATGAAACAGTAAATAAAAGAATAAATTAAAAAAGCAACAATTCCACCCAACACATAGAAGAAAAACCGTAAAATATTTATGTGGATAGAAAGTGACAAGAATCCGACAGATATGCAGAACTTTTGAAGAATCGGGTTAGGAATACTTACCATTAGCTAATATAATTTATAAAATAAATGTTGATATTTAGTAGGAGTATATTATTTTTGTGATATTTAAAGAGACAAAAAAGAACTATAATAATAACTTAAAGGCTTCTAACCGCACTTCACACATGTCAAACTAGTGATAATATGTTCAGTATTTAATATTTGTTAAAGACTTCTCCAAAAACCGTCGTTTTGCTTTATTTGCTTAAAATAATCTGAATCTCAAAGTGAAGCAGTTATCCGCAGCTTGCGTGATTCTCCGCGGTGCGTCGCTGGTGTCGTAGCGAAACCGAAAGCTCGACTCAAGTTCAATTCAAGCTCGAAGTTCCATTTGGCCGCATAGGCATCACAGTCAGTAGACAGATATTTCAGCTTTCAAGCGTTCAGCGATAATTTATACTACACGATGGTCTTTAAAGCGTAACGCCTTCTCACCGGGCGATATTGAATAATTAGCCTGTGCAAATTAACTTCTTGTGTCAACGGGAACATCACAGGAATTCAAAATGCGGGGATTACCTACCTGCTGCTGAAGCGGCTGCTTCTTCTACTTCCGGAAATGAATGAACGAACGAGCGAGGAATGCTTTACCGAAGGTTATTCGTAAAATATATTTTGCAAATATTAGTCTTGTATTCTCGCATTACCTTCAAATACTTATGCTTATTTTTAACATTAATTGTAAATAGAAATCTCTTTAAAATAGACACGTTTAGAAAACTCCATATTTCATTTTAAATATTTATATTATTTCTTATATGTAAATAAATATATAAATAAATATTTCCTATTTCACGTACACAAAGTCAATTTTGTGATACTGTTTTTCTCAAAAACAATGCTCCAAAATTGAATTTTGTGCAACTGTTTTCGGGGAATTTATTATTTGTAAAATTAACAGTCTGTCAAACTTGAGGCTGTCATTGCTCACGTAAAATTATTGAATCGGAGCCTCTGCGTCGGGGTTGCGGCCTGGGACCCGATAGACCCCGCGGGCAAAGCCCCCTGGTGATCAGTGGTATATTAAACATGCAGTACAATTTTATATTATTTTTATTTTTATTGAATTTATGAACATGAAATAGGAAAAGTAGTATGAACAACTCGTGTTACAATGCCTAATTGTAACACTAGTTGTTCAATATACTTTATCATCACGCCTTTTACCCATAACGAGTGTGGCACTCTGCTTACGCAGATCTCGGTAAGTGATATATTTTTACGTACGAAATGCGGTTACCAGCTGTCTAGTCATAGCTCCCAAAGTTGTTAGTGGAGGGGGAACCACAGGGGTAAATTTAAATGTAACAAATACTAATATTTAAGTCATAGATAAAGAATAGCTCATTTCATTAAATAATTCAATTATTTTTATTTGTGATAAAATACTTAGATGCTATAGATTTTTGATAATAAAAATTACCTATATGTGTATTTATTTATTTACTGACAAAAAGGCCAAAGAATACTATTAAGTATAGATATCAGAATATAGAATTTCAACAGAAACATATATAATATAATTAATAATAAATTTAATTGAATGTGCATACTACCTATTTCCGGCAAGCGTTAATTGCATTCCAATCTTTTTAACTGCACATACACGTGTGTATTATTTTATCGACATCGAATATTATAATTAAATGAAATTCTAAATTGAATTATTATAATTATATTTGCAAGATTTTTTAATGCAAACATACTATCCACTATCCACACCAAATTTGGCTACATAATTTTAATTCATATTATAATTATATTCTGATTAAATTAGTAATTATATTATTATTATTAGTTATTAAAAATTTTAATATTGTTAATTGTATATAAATATTTCGCATATTATATTCCAGTTTATTTTGTAAATAGTAATTGAATATTAAATGATATATTGAATTTCTCTCTTCAGAATTTATTTCTACTAACAAGAAAACTATCGTTCTTTCTTTCAAAGTTAGCGAATTATGGAGTCACATCTCGTTAGCCATGAAAGGAGACCCCACAATCGTAATTTGTAGAAACGTAGATTGGACGGAAATAGGATCACAAACTTAATTATATCCGACAGCATTACGGGAAATGTATCATGTTTCATAAACCCGATAAGTTTTCCGCCGATGAAATTTTTGCACTTTGTACACCTTCCGCAAAAATGCCAAGTATTTAATAACAACGTAAATTAAGCAAATTAATTACGTATTTTAAATTGAATACAAAATTCTCACGTTGAAATTCTTGAGGAAATTTACAAAATCATTCTTATTATTTTGGAAAAAAAATTTAATCTGAGTTTCAAGTAAGGCTTTGTAGATAGAACACTACTCATCATGCAAACCTAGAAAAACGCGTGTAAACCTCGTTCACTATAATTTATATTTTTATTCCCCACATCATTCATTCAATATATTTTCGCTGCTGATTACATACAGGGTACTTCAGAACTTCAGATACTAACTTTAACAGTAATACTGATAACGGTATGAATAGAATTTTTTCATAATTAACAAAATCATAAGGGTAGTTGTTACAGAGAGCATATTTCGTGTACCTATGAATTTGCGCGTTTCTTTAGAATACATAAACGCATTTAATTAATTACGGAATTACAAAACGAATATTTCATAAATCAAATTAACAAATTTATTATGCACTAATTTAAATATAGGTGATATTTTAAAAAAGTGTGTTTATTTAATACAAATTCCTTTTTGGTGTATTTGTAGGGAAAAGTTTTGTAGAAAAACAATACCTATTTTTTACAAATATTATTCTAAATCATCACCATTCTCAGGTACACAAAATGCAGCACCCTGAATGAAAAATAAAGTCTTTTAATAGTTATTTATGTATCAAGGTACTGAACTTTAATTTTTTATCACGAATATGAAATTTAGTTGCCGAAGCCTGTAGGGCCGAGGAAAATAAACCATGTGAGTGATAAAAATGAACTTCAGTGCCGTGGTACATATTAAATTTTATTTGAAATCTGAAATTAGAAAAAAATTACTATGGGCCGGTTTTTCAATATAAAGTTTAACTCGTAGTTAGTTAACGCTGAGAAGGTACATTTATTTACGTATTAATGGGTGTGTAGACTAATATATCATGCAATTTTTCTATAAGATTTTCTACAGACCTTTCAGATAAACTAAATCTTATAAAGAAATTTGTTATATCCTTCGAAAAATATTGGTCTTTGTTTTATTATTTTCGGTCGTCTTCTTTGGTCTTCATGACTACTATAAACGTTAATAATATCTAATCATATTCCATTTTTAATTTTTTTTGTGGTATGCACGAAAATACATTCTGAAAATATGACAGATGACAGATTTCATTTCAAATTAACTAGGTACGACTTCATGGTTATCCATACCTCAACTTGAAGTTCTAAATTTGCCTTTATATAAAATATATTGAATCAATTGTTTTGTGTTAGACTTGACCTGATATTCCAAGCTAGCCGTTCACCGAAGTGACAGTGACTCCTGGATATGCCAATCAGTGTAGTTGGTGACAAACACTAAAAACAGGTCCTGCTTAGAATATGGCGTAGACTACAGACGACCTCATACATTTAGCCAACAAAATAATCAATACATTTAACAAATAGAATTTTCTTAACGTCCAGTGGAAGTGGACTCCATAACTTTTAATGGTTAACCAGTGTTGTGTTACTTTTTGAACAAGAAAATAAAATGGTCAAAACGTTTTAGACTTTAAAACATGTATTTCCGTAATAATCGTCGTCGGTTATTTTTTGTCATGATAATTTCTTATGCATATTAACAAATTTATAGGCGTCCTAATATTATCATTGATAATTACATTCAGTTTTAATGAATTATAAATAGATGAATAAGTTTTTTAATTAAGTACGATTCACACAGTAAAAATTCCCTATAAAATAAAATATGCATGGTTATGTTTACATAATAAAACGTCTTCATGTAGCGAACATAAAAGCAGTTACAAGAAAAAATAACCGAAATGGCATCTTATTTTTAACAAGCTCAGGTAAACACACGAAAGATAAAATAATTTGTATAATATTTTCCCCGTCAAACAATTTACAAAACGAGACACGCAGGTATTATAGAATAAAGAATATATTACCAAAGTAATGTTCAGCCATTACAGCGATGTACCATCCCTGCCATCTTGGTTTATTTCTTATAATATTTATTCAAGCACGTGTCGTGGAACTGTAGAGTGTTTTCTCATTTCAGACCGAGCCATTTTGGCAACATAAATATCATTCTATTCACAACATTATATGAAAATATGACAATATTATTGTATAAATATGAGATAATGTTTACAACAGGAACACAGAGTATATTACAGGTGAACTGAAACTCAGTAAAATACCTGAATTTGGATTTGTATTTTCAGTTATTCAGTTTTAAAAGTAAGATATATTTAAAATAGCGAAATCATTTGTAAAATAAGCGTTCTACTCTAGTATCATCACTTTTACCTTCTACTTTTCAAAATACCGCTGGATAAAATGAGACTGGTCTTAATAGAAGAGTGATATCTACCTACTGAGTTTGTGCCGCTTGAGAAAACGGCTGTCACGCCGCAGCTGAACGGTATAAACTGCGAGTTGCGCAGGATAACTCCGTCATTAGCGAACGGTTAATTACAAAAATACATTATATTTAAGCGATCTGCAAAATTTATAAGATGGTGGGAACCGCGACAATGAACAAGCAGCGCACATTTGCACCAAGGACGCCATTTTGTATTCTCGGGAACACTGAAAATTACGAGAAGTAATGTAATATTTTCAAAATGGATTTATTTCAGGAAGAAATTAATAATACGAATTCAGTTGATATCATATGAAGGAAAACTGTTTAATTTAATTTAACTATATTTATATATTAGATAATTTTTACTTCCCGCACATACATAGGTACCTGGTGGAACAGCATACCTGTGTACATAGGCAATTAACATGGAAAAACTGTTTTCCCGTGCGCATTGCTCCCCAAATTATTTTAGACAAAAATGCTAGAAATACACGTTGTAGAGCATAAAATTCTGCATCTAAATCAATAAACTGAATTACTTTTACATACTTTGTAACGACAGAAATTAAATATGAAAACATGGAAAATTACGTAGAAAATATCAAATAGCCATGGAATTGAAACAAAAATAAATAAGTGCTTGACATTTGACAGATGAATGATTAATTTGACGGGTAAAATATCAAATAGACAGAAAAACGAGAAGCATTTATTTATTTCTGTTTCAATTCGATGGCTATTTGATATTTTCATCCTAATTTTCCATGTTTTCATATATAATTTCTGTTGTTACAAAGCAAGTAAAGGTAATTCAGTTTATTGATTTAGATGCAGAATTTTATGCTCTACAACATGTATTTGAAGCATTTTTGTCTAAAATAATTTGGGGAGCAATGCGCACGGAAAACAGCTTTTTCATGTTAATCGCCTATGTACACAGGTATGCTGTTCCACCCGGTATATGTAAGAGAGGTATTATGCTTATATGAGGAATTGATTAGATTTGGGGAACTATTATTATATTATTTGAAGGCTTATAAGGGTTTTTAGACATATCTTAATAAATGAATAATATAGAGTAATTTTCACTAAAATCAAAAAGATGTAGAATAATATTACTCAGAATTATTATTTGAAACATTTTCTATATTTTGTTATCATCAGATTCAACCCCAGTGTTTCTGTTACCAGCGAATATCATTGGGCGAAATAATATCTTTTTATTAGTGATTTCTATTAATTCGTTACAATTTCAATTGTTATTTTTCCTTAAAATACCATTAAAAGTAACAGAATATAAGATATAAATAAATCGAGTATAAGTTTCTCTTTGTAAGGTTAGAACAATTTTTTTAAAAAGTTATTCTAAAAGTTTAAATTGGGCCAAATGATATGATTCTGGGCTCGTATAGGATTATAACAGAAGAAATGAAAATGTAGATTTGCAGGGCGAACGACAGAGAGAGGGTAAAAAATTTCATACGTGTATTACATTTTCCTGACTTTATATAGTATTGTGTACGAGTATAGTATAGTACTTTCAAATTCATTACGAGTATCTTTGATATTAGCACAACTTAATTAGTTTAAATTTTTTCGTAAAAAGGTACTTACTATTAGATATTAAATAAAAATTATGAAGACTTGTTAATAAGCGACAAAACATACATAATCATAATTAATACTCTTAAAATCATACGGTAATGTATTACTTTACGGACTAGTAACAACGGTTTTGTGTGAACAGCACTACTCCACATTTTTTAACTTTGTATACACGAAATATATGAGCCCCGTCCCAATGAATTTGAATCACGCTCTAACAAATTCACAATTATTAATTTGTTATTAGCAATGATATGGGGCCCGTTGTATTACTATAGTTCATATAATTATTATTAAAAGTAGAAGTTAAAAAAAATATTTGCATTCATCTTTGTTTAAAATAAACCCCTTGTTATTTAATATTTATTTTGTATATATTACATTTTTTATTGCGCGGCATTGTTTGTAGCCTACACTATTATCACTTATGCCACATGTCATTTAAGTAGAAAACTGTTGCGTTTCTCTACGTCCCTGTAAACTAGCCTGAAGTAAGAACGGTTCGTATCTCTTTAATAAAACAGTTGGTACGCAAAACGCAGTGGCTGGGCCCAAGAGATTTAGTGTGGTTTACTTTAAAACAGTAAAGGTAAAATTACAAGCCTCCGCTGAGTTAAGATATTTATGCGTCCGGGAGGAATTGTTTTCGGTTACATTCACCACACCGGCAGCGGGTAGAGGCATGGAGGTACCAGCCACCCTATCACACCCCTATCTCTATTAGGGGATTCTTTAGAGCTCATTAATGTATAAATTATAAATTCGCCTGACGAGCGTTATGAAAATTTTACTTAAAAAGCATAAATAGGGCTGCTTTGGGCCGGGTAATGAACAAAATTCGTTTAAAATTCGAACATGGCTATGATCTGTGTGCTATTTAAAAAATATATAATATAGCCTTTAGAGACACCATTTAAGTACGTTTATAAACAGGTATATTACCTTATAATTATATAAATTGCCTGTTATATTTTTTTGTTAATATTGAGGTACGCTGACATGAAAAATAAATAAGCGAAATGAATTCAATCCTTATAGCTTCTTATGCGAATACACGAGTTTATAATTTAATAATAATCAACCCTCATTGAAATTAGACATAATGGGGTCGTTCACCATTTTTTTTTTCTTTTTTTTTATGAAACTATCTAAATTGAAGACTACTTACACTGTTAAAAACTCTTAATTGTTATTCATTAATGGAATAGAAATAGTAATGGATACAGTCAAGAACAACTCACAAAGTTATTCATTAAACCTCAATGATTTTTTTTAAGGCTGTGACGTCATTATAGATGTGTCGGTGGATCTCAAACAGTAGAGATTTAAATAATTTTAGACACACAAATGTTCTATTTTATTGTAATAATAATAATAAAATAAAAAAATAAAAAAATATATGACTAAAATTATCTACAATCTGTACTGTTTAAGATCCAGCAACACGTCTACAGTGACGTCACAACTATTTAAAAAAATCATTGTGGCTTAATGAATAACAATTAAGACTGTTAGAAAAGTGTAGATAGTCTTCAATTTAAATAAAATTTCATAAAAAAAAATGGTGAAAAACCCCATTGCATAATGATCCAACGATACCAAAATTTGTAGAAAAGAAAGATTCACATGAGTATATTCCAAACTAAATGAGGCAATGGGGTCATAAACCTTTTTTCGTTTTATTTTTTTTCTGTAAATTTGAGTAAAGTTATGAATGTAGATACTAATTTTAATATTAAAAGGCATGTAGTTATAAAGATATGATTTTTTGAAATGGGCATCTCATTTCAAATTTTTCGCTCGTGACGTCAGCATGTTATACTACTACAAAACACGCTCTAGCGGAGAAAGAGGAACTACACCTACTGTCAAATTGACTGTTATCAGTCATTGTTATTTACTGAGAGGTTTTTACAAATATAGTTTATTCTCATTACCTGGGCAAAATAATATAACAGATATAATAAACATAAGTTTAATTTGAAAATCGTTAACTGCAACATATGACTTGAGATGACAGGTGTGATAATGAGACTACCGACATTACCGACAAGCGACAAGATATAGTAGAACAAAGCATTTTGTTTTAACACGTCCCAAACTCTTTGACTAAAAATGTTATAACTAACGAATATCTAATTTAATTTATCGGAGTATTCATTTTAATAATAATAAGTAATTATTACAACACTGAAAAGCAAGTTTTTATTTGTTATCAACACCTCTTTCGCCTTGCCATGCTTTAAATTCTACTACATGATGGCATCACGATTTTGCAACCGCGAAACTTCAGAAAGGAAATTATGAATGAAAAGTTGAAAAATTATAAGTAATATTGAATAATATGTGACTGAAATGATCTAAATTTTTATAATTTATAAAAAAACACTACTTTTTTTTAAGTGTATGACCCCATTGAAATATTTTGATAAATATTATATGTATCTTTATTAATTTATCATATATTACATTTTAGTATTAGTACAGTTGATACATAATATAATTGGGCAAATTGCGAAACTTGCAATTTTCCAATTTATACGAGGGGTAAGGTAAAATTTTATATTTCATATTAGTCCTAGGTGAACCACAATATGGATTTTTCCATTGGATAATTAATTAAAACTGATGGAATTTGTACTTTTTCCATAAATTCAGCTTAGCCAAATATCTTCCTGAATTCTCGACTAATTTCCTACAAATCATCCTAATAAATGTTCTCGTACTAATTCATAAAAATCGACGAGTCAAAGAAAATCCTGCGTGCTTTATAGCATTCCAGCTATGCATTAAACTTGAGATTAACTTATTAATATGAAGTATGGTATGCAGCGAGCATGAAGGTATGATTTATAGTGGGTATTCAGAGCGTTATCGCACGGGCAGAAATAGAAAGTTTGGCTGCATTCCGTTTGCTGGTTGTGTGCCTGCCGTACTCGTATGTGAATATGCACAACCGATGTGATGGGTTCATAAATTATGTCAGCCGGTACAGGAAATGATATCCAGGTGATGAATAAATGATATATGGCTTAGAACAATTCCGGATACGGATATTCGCCAGTGAGTGTCAAGACACGTACACGTACATGTAGAGATGTCTGCTATGTGCTAACGTTAACGCTAACTCCGGCAGGTTATGTATATTCCACCTCGTTGAAATAAACATTATGATCGACGAACGAGGAGGAATTTTGTCGTTTCCTTGTCGGAACTTAACTAGCTCATGACGAATGAACCATACCTACATTTGATATGTTGTTTGTCATGTTACATTTAAACAAGTTGTTACGTTGTAAAGCTAATCTTGCATTTACATAAGGGTCGCTGACTTGACAACTCTCCAATAATGTTCATGTATAACTGAAGTGTTATGTGCATGATGTTCTGCATAATGTATATACAATTTTAGTTATTAATAGAACAAATGTAAAGTACACGTTAAAAATGTTTGATAAAAGTAGTTATATGCAGTTAGAAATTAAAAAGAAGATATTAGTAGTTACGTGGTTCAATTTGTAGATTAAAAGCGAATACTGACTTTGTTATACCAAATAACAAAATAATGTTAAATATTGCTAATGTTCAATCTAATTTTAGGACTGCATAATGTAGATTATTGAAACTTTGTACCTACGTAAAAATATATATTTATTGAGAATTACTCAGCATTAAGATCTCGAGAACTATGGGAGCTACGACCTACGATTTCAGTTAAATTAGACAAAAACGCACTTATACCTACCAATTTAATGATGTTTATGATTTCTTTTAAAAAAATGCATAGGTTACTAGATCTATTTTCGTTAATTTTCTTATATTTAAATAATTTCTAAGGTAACGAATATAGAAAAAAAAAACAAATAAAACAATTTTTTTCTGTTTAACCAGCAGCGTAGAAAAATATTTTTATCCAACACCTCTCAATAAATGCTCTATAACTATGTCGATTTTAAACAAGGAAAGAAACATATTACCCACTAGTGGGTATAATTTTGAGAAAAGTCACTAGTGAGTAATTTTCTATTTATAACAATAATAATAACACGCAACACCTTGGTAACTACTTCGATTGACATTTTAATTTAGAAAATTTAAAGTATATGTCACTGTCAAATAATATTTTTTAATAAATTTTACATTTATTAAGAGGTGTTGGATAAAATGATATACTTCACACGTTTGTAAAGTGGAATTACCCTCTCGATAAAATTTACACATTCAGCCTTCGGCTTCGTGTGCTAAAATTTCTCCCGTAGGTAATTCCTTACTTTGACCACTTGTAAAGTAACTAACAATTTTTGTTAATTATGTTCAAGATATGACACAAACAATAAATGGGACAAATTGTATGAAACGTCATAGCAAAATAATATATTTTTCTCTGACTTTAATACACACTTCCAATAACATTTAAGTAAGTAAATTCTAATTATTATTCATTAACGACAAATATATGCATATTTTTTTAATAAAATAAATTAAGTAGACATTAAATTTGTTATCCAATCATTACTTTATTTTTATTCGTTTATGAATTGTTGAATATCCGGGCAAACAGACATCAATGATGACGATTCAAGAGACTTTAAAACCCGTACATTTTTTTGAAAATCTTCCTCAATGATTCTTTTCCTTATACTATATATAAGAAAAAAAAATTAAATCCGAACGTTAAGGTAGGGGTCGTACAAACTTTACCTCGCCCAAAATTAAATAAGCACCTATTTATGACTTCTGTAGCAACAATTAATATTTCCGGTGCTGTCTAGTGCTCAAGTGTTTATGTTACATAATCTCAACTTCTCAACCTCACAATGGAAATATTTTAGTTCCCTTGTTTATGAAACTTGTTTGTACTTCATAAATCAATTTTGCTTGGGAAATTTAATAAGTTGATTGTAGCTTAAAAGCTAGCAAAAACTAAAGTTGTGTAATACTTTGCGCATGTTTACATCATATAACATTACCTCGCCGAAGTTATAGAGAAAATTTGTTCGGGACGGCAGTGGCAAGTCAGTGTTTATGGTGTGCTGAAAGATGATACGAAGCGTGCGCGTATTTACAGAGTATAGCTGGAGTATAGCGATGAAGGTGGATGGTAGAAGAAGCCTCAAGTGATGATTAACGACTTTGCCAGAGTTTTGGAAGTACACTGAAAACCCTTGAGATATTCGACTTTAAGGAGGTTTCTAACCATTGTAGATTGAACATCCGCGAATACTAACTTTTAAAACTTCGCAGCAGATCCATCAATATAGCGGGTGATAGTTGGAGAAGAAGTCTTAAATCTCTTTTTTACTATTCTTTGTCTCTGTCTGGAGCTCACGGAGGCAACGTAGCACCGCTGGTATTATACTAAGGGAGGTAATTAATCTTTTAACTCTTGTGGGAACAGCGCGAGTACGTGTGGCATTATTTATGTACAGGTGTCCCAGGGAATAAGTCGCGCTGAGATTCTCAAGTTGGGTAATTATTTCATCAAAATTAAATATAATGTCTCGCCTACAAACAAGGTGTAATTCTAACCGAAGGGGAACTTGAGACGCTGAAAACTTGAGAAATATTTATTGTTTCTTCATCGGCCCTACTGTATCTCAGCACTCAGTATTTCCCAACGATATTACTACTTTCTACAATCAACAAACTGTAATTATTTTAAATAATGTTTCATAACTTGTGTATATAAAAATAACTGTGATAACTGTAATGGAAGTATTTTCCAAGTAACATGTATATTGTTCAATGAATCAGTTGTGCAGTGCTACGTTCTTCCATTTTTAAATTAAATTAAAATGTAGGTACGTCACTTAAGTGAATTAAAATATTTACATATGCATTTTGTATTGCTGAATAGTTCTCTGAATACAGCAAATGCTTTCACATGTGTGGGAAGTAATCAATAAAACATGTTTACATTAAATTTTGAGGAAATGCGCCAACACCTACATTGTTACTGTCACACCCAGCGACATGCAGGCATTGTTGCATTGTGAACTTTAAAAGCTAAAACGAAATAGATGAATTCTATTTTAGAATATTTATTCTCATTATTTAATCATTTCATTCTACGTCATTCTTTTTTGCTTAATTAATAAGAGGATAAAATAAGTATATTTCAGATAAATTACCCGTTAAGGTAATAGAATTTTTTTAACAGTACGATCCATTGCAATAAAATATTTAGTATTTCCAAATTATCACATGTACTTACTTTTTTTAAGTTTATATTTTATTCATCACCAGTTTCCCAGTAGGTTAACTTACGATAATCATCTTCATGGACCTTGATATATTATGGATAACATATATTTTTATTATCGGAAATAAATTCCATCCCTGATAACATTGTTATTCGGCAACTTATATTTTCATTATTTAGTCCATGTTTCCCAGCGTAATGTTGTCATGGACGTAAAAAAGAAAAAAGAATATAAATATATACTACAAAACTAATTGGTTAACAACTACGCTACTGCATTCAATCTACCCCTACTTCTAATTTAATATAAATGGTTTGTTTTATGTACATATATATTTATATATTAATGGAAAAACTTCCGGATGTCTGAATTAATTAATTAAACCCTGACGATGATTTTATTAAATCTTATCGTTTGAGTAAGTCATTTGTAACCGAATTAATGATCAATTTGAAAATATTTAGTTTGCCACCATCAAGAATTAAATGCTGTACCATTTTACTAGCAAGTACTGGAATATATATTAATGTCATTTTTTGGATAATGACTATTATCAAAATTCAGTTGCAAATTCTTGTTGGGCTTCTCTAAACCAACTTGTTATTAGAAGAATTAATAATAAAATTTGCGAATTTATATCATTACAACTTAAGCAAGATGGATTAAATTTCCAGCGACTGTATTACCGATAAAAGTGATTTTAGATAGTATAAAATTTTTGTAATAAAGTTACATTTTTTTATATTTTACTTGCGTTATCATATTGTTAAATATAAGATTTATAAAATTTCTTCTATTATGAACTATTACAATACAGAATAAGAAGATCGGTTATATAGAACAAGATACAGAATACAAGAATTGGTTCTCTATAAGATAAGATAAGAAAAATAAATTTATAGCGTTTTAGAGGTAAGATACAGAATAGCAAATTTTTATATTTATTTTTCATGTAATTTTTTTTATATAAAAATCACTTTATCATGGACAAGTATTTAATTCAAATGAAACAAAAATTAAGAACTAAAAAACTTTTAAATCAAATTTATTAACAAATATGCTATAACAATAGAGAAACTAAACAAATAAACACAAGTAAAAAACCTGTATTAACAATTTTAATACCTTAGTACATAGTTCCTTTCCCTCTAGATACAATTAACAGAATTGAATTATATTACCAATGGAAATTGAGCTACATGATTTTCATACAATAAAATAATGTTTATTTTAATATAAATTACTAAAAGGAAAATATTAAAAACGAAATTATCACAATCGCAAATCAACTAAAAATTTTTGACTACCAATTGACAGCTGTCAATTTACGTCCTTAGTAATTAAAGTAACAGACAAATATTAGACAGAATAATTGTAGTATTTCCTTTTGCAATATGATACGACAAACAGAAGGCATGTGTGATTTATAATTTGTTTTACATTTTATTTCAATGAATCTAAAAGCAGAGATGGTTTGTAATAATACAAACTTATAATTTTTATTCACAGACTTTGAAAATTTTCCTGTTGTTTATGTTTTAGTAACTAAAACTATAATAAACTACCAACTTACATTCATGATTCTATTGTAGATGGGTATAATTTAAAAATGGGTTAAATAGCTTCGTTGTAACGCATCAGACTGTGGATCGTGGGATCCTCAGTTCGAATCCACATCCGACAGTTGCCAGTTTAAATTTTCCTATGTGATTCCTCCGCCAATAGCGCAGTTATTTGATATACCAAAAAACTAAGCACAGGATGTTACTATTATCTCTTATTACCACAACATCAGGTACGCACGCTATAGTAAAATATGTATGCAGCAGATTGCAAAACGAATAAATAGATTAGATAGAAAGCAATGTTTTTTATTAATAAATTATTTGGTTAATTGAATCGACAACACTATTGCTACAGGTGGTGCTCGATCGCGGTGGTCTCTGAGCATAAACCGCCCCTTGATGAATGTATAATTTAATTGTTGATGGTAATTAATAATGCATTTAATAGTTTGATTATATATTATCTACATAAATAATTTTACTATTATTATGGAGTTCATCAGTCATCTTCATCGCAGTGTTTACCTACAACAAATATTTTTTTTATTCATGGTGTAAAGGGCATGGTAGTTCACAAAATTGATACACGTTTGCGATACAAACATCTTTAGAGCTGTGATTTGTCGGCTGGTAACCCCACTTGATGCCAGAAATATACCATATGCAGAGGGAAATAAGTAAATAACTTCATGGTATTCATTTTAAAATCACTAACCAATATGTAAGTTCTTTTCTAATTCACAATTTTTTTGGTATAACACCAAACCATAGACGGAAAATTATCCAAACAAATATAAGATACTGTTTAGATAATAGTTCTAATATCCAAAAAATGTATAAGGTTACATCAGCCTGATGTAACTAGGAAAAAAGTCTCTTAGCTTTATAACTCTGCTTTTATTTTTCAATGTAATCTTACTTAATTGATCAACGGCAAATTCCCACCCAATCCTACATACTTTAACATTTAAAATGTTAGGAGTAGATAACATTTTCTAGTTTTGAAATTAATGAGTACACGCCTAATCATGATATATATTTTTACTTCAATCGTATTGTAATATTCGTATATTGCTACAGCATTTACGGCATAGAAGTTAATCATAATGTTACTAATACAATTATACAAATATAATTGTACATCGTATAATTATTTAAATAATCAGTCTTTTTGGTGTTCGCTGAATTTTCATAGCCTCGGCTAACTCCTCGGCCACAAATATATAAGAGCAACATAAAAAGACCTACTTCAACTCCTTGCAACATAATTTACTATTAATTAAAGATTAAAAAATATTTGTTTCAAATATTTTTGAGTCTTATTTTGTTATAAATCCTTGCTTAATTAAAATGCGATTGGTTTAAAGTACTTGGTCATTATATTTAAATTTTGATTTGCCATTTTTTCAATCATATATGATTTTAATTTTGTATTTAAATCCTATGCAGTTTTTTGCCTCTTGCTGTTTTATATTCTTGTCGATGCCGTGAAGATGATTACCAAGTAGAAACCTTTGATCAAGTCAAGTTTCAGAACAAAGTAAAATGTGGCAGATTAATTCTTTTTGTCATAATTATTTATTTACTTTCCACATTTGGGTAATCCAGATCTAATATGTATACATGCAACTATAACATTACGTTATATAGCATGAACCCATAAATACATTCAGTTAGCAATCAATCTCTTTCAAACATTCTTATCATAGTTCGATTCATACAAGCTCGTCTATTCATCACACTCTGAATCATTAATTCACTAGATCATACCAAACAATTTATTCCTCGGACGCCCACGCTAGCGTTCATCCTCAATCTCGCCCGCATGTATTAGTTTCATCATCCTTCCATTAGACATCCACTTGAAGTGTGGTTGTAGAGCTCAAACAAAACAGTACAAATTCTACAAATAGTCCTTACATCTTGTTCAAATACAATAAGCAGAACATGGAGCAAGTCGAGGAAACAGTGGCTGTCGCGTTTTATGAATAACCCCATTGCGTAGTGTTCACGAGACAGCCCATCCGTTAGCGGTGGTGGGTAGTTGAAGCTCCCTTCTTCCTCGGCCTGTTCCTGTTTAGCTGACCAGTGCACTC
The DNA here is from genome assembly GCA_963942605.1 of Poecilus cupreus. NCBI lineage: Eukaryota > Metazoa > Arthropoda > Insecta > Coleoptera > Carabidae > Poecilus > Poecilus cupreus. The sequence goes on along the minus strand of OZ012716.1, from coordinate 18,462,119 downwards.
CGCTCTCCGCACTCTCCACTTAGTATCCCGGGAGGCTTTGAATGCGAAATACGAATTCTTGAACTGTCGACCTCGCAAAACCAACAGTTGCCCCGAGGAATATATATATACGTATACATACGGCTGACACCCAACTAAATTACACGTATTTTTAAGGTCGTTTAGTAGAACAATATATCAAGTTGACGTCCCATTCGTAAGTCTGATTTTGAATAGAAATTACATGCACGCCTCGCCTGTGTGCTGTGCTGTGCGGCTCCCGGCTTGCCCCAGCGCACTTCCCACAGACGTTTAGTCGATTTGATGTATGTGAACTAAATAATAAATAAGGTTTCTATATTCAAGCACGTGGAGCCATATAACATTTGAGGAAAATTGACTTGACTATGTAACTTATATATTCTGTATTTTACTCAATTTATCTACTTCACTACTTCCAGTACGTGTGTGCTTTGTCTACCAACTTTAAATCTTTGTTTTTATATCTTAGTAATACTATCCACATAACTAATTCAGTATTAGATAATTGAGAAACAACCTTCTTATCATGTCATTTTACACGTACATACAGGTAACTATACTCAGTACATCTAGATACTGTGCTTTATTCTTTTTCGGATTCATTTGATTTCACGAATCATGTGAAGGTACTCTGTCAGCGATTCTGAGAATTTGTAGTTATTTCGAATAAATTTACTTTAATTCGAATTTAGAAACGAGATGTATTGGAATGTGTAATGCGGAATTAACTACGCACATTTTTATTTGTTAGTGAGTTACAAGAATTGAACAGTCGTAACGTAACAATCAAGTAACGAAATTAATATTATTTTATCACACTCTGAGCAAGAACATGTAAATAGGTGTGAATGATTTATATTGTCAATAAACTATGTGTAATTATTTGTTTTCAAATAGAAAGGTTAATAACTAATTTTTTTTAATAATAATTGTAGTAATAACTATAGTAATTTTAGTAATATGGGAGGTGACTATATGGATAAGGATTATAACTCAAAACATGAAACACTTGTAAAAATTGGCTTTATTAAAATTAAAGTCTTATTGAAACTACCTTTACGTTGCATTATCATATTATAATACATTAACTACGTGAAATAAATATTTTACGTAGCACGGCTACATTTTTAAACTGTACCTAACCCCGGCTGACGAAAAACTGTCCACAGACGACCAGAATTTCTGGAGTTGTCTGACTTAGGGGATGTAGAGGGGTGTCTATCGCATCTGAAATATCGTTTCTAAAAATAGCTGTAGATAGCGAAAGTTCAGAGCGTAGCAGATGAAAGTAATCTTGTTACATAATTTAATAAAATGAGTATCATTTTATAATGAAATGTAATAATAATATTTTCTTCAAGCATAAAAGCTTACACATACAATATAAAAAAGAGTTAGGCTTTTTATGTATTTCTAACCTAACGGATATAACTTTTCCCAATGATGCACAATATTAACTCTCACTAGGCCCTAAGTTCAGTGTACCTATAGAGAATAAGGAGATTCCTTTGTTAAAAATCGTTGCTGATACTGAATATGCCTTAGAGCGAGGTGTACTAATATATTATCTAACCATCTGAATAAATAACATGACAAGATAATATTACTATCAAAACATATAATAAAACAAACAAAAATTGAAATGAAAACAAAAATGTATTAATTATAATATCTGATAAAAATATTTAAAAACCGTCGTCATTACTAAACAGGATTATAATCAAAAGACGATGGATTTGTTAAAGTGACACGACTACATATCAGCCTCTAAATTTTGATTTAAATTACAGAACAAAAATAATAACATAAAAAAATTATACAAAGATATGCACATCGATGAAGGAACAAAAAAATTATTATCTCTTGTAAATGCAATACCTCCTAAAATATATGGAGTAATTCAAGACCACAAATAAAACTGTCCACTACGCCCAATTGTCTCCCACTTACAAACTAGCCAAATTTTTCACTGAGAAGTTACATTATCAAGAGAATGATAAATTTTCTGTCAAAAATTCATTTGAATTTAATGAAATGATAAGTAATATGAAAATTTCTGAAAACCACACCGTAATTTCATTAGATGTTGTGTTTTTATTCACTCTTGATTTAATTATAACATCGATGAGAGAGAAATAGGAAATTATTAAAAATAAAACTGATATGTCATTAACAGAATTTCTTGATCTTATTGTTTTTTGGTATAAAATCAGTTATTATACATATAATTTGGATGGATCATGTTTTATCTTTTGTCCTTCCACAACTTCCATGTGAATTACCTTTCATAAAGAAATATGTTACTGACATTATCACGATAATTCCATCTGAACACATACAACCTGTTTTAGAGATGTTCAATAGTTTTCACCCCAACATTCAATTCACCATGGAAAGGAAATAATAAACAAATTGATTTCTTGACATACTGTTAATTAATAATAATGATAACACCATAAGCTCTTCATAAAAAAATAAATATAATCATCAATATGAAGCCCTAAAATTAACCAGCTTTGAGTATCATAAGGAGATAAAAAGTATTATAAAGCATTTACTTACAAAGAATAACTATCCTAAGAAACTTATAAACAAAGTTCTGTTATCTTCAGCAAATGACCTTCGACCATCTGTCAACGACAACAACAAAGCGAGTAAAAAATATAATCCGTACAGTACTTTTAGCTCTAAAATTAAAAAAAGGTTATCAAACAAAAATTAGATATAGATGTTTCTATCAAACAAACTAAAACTGTTCACAATTTATTCAGTAAAATTAAAGATAAAACTGATAAAAACTTAAGATCTAATATTATATATAAAATACCTTGTAAAAAATGTAATAAAAAATACACTGCACAAACTAGAAACTCAAGCAAGACTGATAAAAATATTAAATCTGCATTGGTTGACCATGTAAAATAAAATCAACATGTGTTCGATTTTGAAAATACAACAATTCTTGATACAGAATTTTTTTTTACATAATAGACTAACGTTGGAAATGCTACACATAAAAGCGGATAAAAACAACATTAACTCCCAGACAGACATCGAGAACCTAAGCTGAATTTAAAATAACTTAATAAAAAGGAAAAAAATTGGGCAATTTGTTACTACGCTTATCAGTTATTAAGGAGTTGATGGATCTACATGAAGATTTTTCAAATTCATTTTTGCAAGTACTAAACTGCAAGATCAGTTTTTACATGCTTAGCCTTTCATGTTAAGCAGTTCCTTCGGTTCACCTCCAGATTTTGTATAACCTAGATCTTTTTAATTTTAATTATATTTATTTATTATTTTATTATATGACTACAATTGTGTATATTTTAAAATCTTCACTCAGAATTTTTCTACGAGTTTTTACCTATCGCCACATCCTGTAAGGGAGGTATAGGAATCATGCTAAAAATTGGGTAGTGAGTTTTCTGTGGATGAGCACGTTCTAGGGTCCCTAGAACAGTTTCGCGTTGATGTCTGCGTGGATGTCAAAAACTACTGAAGAAACTTTTTGTTATTTTGTATATAGGTATCAATTGTATCCCCTTTGGAAGAGCTGATTGGTTTTTGGTGGTAATCCAATAACCGGAAATGGTAGTTTACTTGCACAACACGTTAAAGAAAAATTATATTATGATATTTTCTTTTAACCTTCCTTCTGGCGCGGTTGTATCAAATTGGTACAACTCGCATATATCCGCTACTTTACGCCAGATCCACGCCCGACGGAAGGTGTCATAATTTTTTGAAGGGATGAGCATTTCTTGATAGTGATGGTCTGTGTTCCTTCATTGTTCGATAAGAAATCTGTGATGGGAAGTATTGTTGTGCCCACAACATATTTTTTAATACGTTTGTATGTGTCCATGTCACATAATTGTTTTTTGACCTTAATTTGTAACAGTCCTATATTTGTATGGTTTTATTACTAAGTTCACCTGTTACATTTACAGAACCCTGAAGATGGCAGCCGTTGCTGTCGAAACGTCAGCATAGTTTTCTAATAAATATTTAACTGCTAGTCCGTTGTTTTGATTTTTTCCAATTTTATGCATTATTTGTTTAAATCACATTCTTAAGGCAAATGATCTTAATTTTGGCGCATATACAGTATAATAATATATCTTTTCAATTAAATTTTTGTATTCTCCTGAAAATAATGCGCTAAAGAAATTGTCTTTATCAATGCTTTTGTTTTGTAGAAAGTCCAAATAGTGTTGTAGGATGGACAAGAGTATTGGACAGGTGCTGAAGAAGTATAGAGGTTCTTCTGATTTGTTGCAAATTGTGCAGATGGTCGATGCACAAATTTTTTTTTTCACTAACTTTTATATTGTAGTGTCGTTTGTGTTAGCTACGCGAATTCTTGAGGAAAATTTGGTAATTTGGTAGTTATTATTAAAAATTATGTTCCTATTTTTTTCCTTGAATATTATATACGCATTAGAGAAATTAGAATGTTTTATTCTGTTTGAGTCTACATTGTATAGGTAGCACTTGTAAGTTCATAGAATACACTCCATATTTTGTTTTAAGTTTGCCGCACTTTGTTCTATTTGTACTGGAAACCTAGTTTATTTAGAATTGCTTATAATTTATTAAACTAGTTGTATTTAGTTTAGTTTTCGTGTGTGTCTGTTTTTGATTTTGTTTGCAATTTTCTATTTCTTGTCTATGTGCTGTAATATGGTGGGTTTGTTGTTGTATGGTATAGTTTTAATCTTGCTTCCAAGTTTTCCATTCGTTCTATTATCATCATTCTTCTATTATTGGCAGAAATTATATTAGGTTTACTTATTCTTTCTTTTCCTGTTTTGTTGTGAAGTCATGATGAAACAAAGTTCATACCTAGGTATACGTATTTCCTTATAAAGTCTACGTTTTTTCCTTGGCAATGATAGACCCTTTTTGTTTTGAAGTTTTTCCTCTGTGAAAAAGTATTATTTTCGTCTTGTCTGTGTTGATTCTTAGGTCATAGTTCCGTGTGTAATGTTCTGGGGCATTTAATTCGTTTTGTATAACAACCTGGGATTTCGCAAGAATTACTATATCGTCAGTATATAGTAATATCAGTCTGTCAGTTGTTTTTCTTTAAGGTATGCTAAAAAGTCCCTTCTCTCAAAGTTAATTTTCGAAGTCGTTTATAAATAAATATGAAGAGTATAGAGCTTAGGTAGTCTTCCTGCAATACTCCTTTGTTTATTTAAATTTTTCAGATATTTCTGTTTTTGTTGTAATTTGTATAGTAGCTTTTTAGTAAATGTCTTGGATTATTCTTATAAGTTTTGTCCTAATGTCTGAATGGTATAATTTTGCCCATAGTTTATTTGGTTGACTGAATCGAATGCTTTTGATAGATCTACAAAATGGCAAACATTTTTTCTTATTGTCAGTGTTGTGTTATGCTAATGCATTTAATGTGAATATGTAGTCTAGTACGGATTTGTTTTTTCTGAAATCAGCTTGGTCTGAGACTGGTTGAGATTATGTGTGTGAAACTTTTATCAGAGAATTTAGCAGTGCTTTATTGTGATAGTTTTCAGGGTTTAGTTTTTCACCTTTTTTGTGTAGCATTGTCATTTCTGCATTGCCTATTTTCTGTGGGATATCTTCCTTGTCTCACCAAGTATTCATCATTTTGGTCATGTTGTTTATTCCTTTTTCTGGTAGGTGTTTTAGAAATTTCTTTTTTTATGCAATCGGGTCCTGGGCTTTTTTTATTTTTTAGTCTTCTTAATTACTTCTGTTTCTGTTATTTTTGTGTCTAGATATTGGTGATAATTGCCAAATGAATATCATTACTTTCATCCCATGTCCTTTAATTATCAATCACTTAGACCTTAGACCCATCTGTGGTCGTTTATCGGAGCTACTTATTTTTAAATAGTTCAAGAAATATTGCGCGACCGTTTGATTAGAAATTGTAAAGTTAAGCACTCTTAAGCGTGGATTACACGATGAAAATTTTCTTTTCAAGTGTTTTTAAAATGACATTTGATTGCTAATTCGCCTACTAGAAAACAACCGGTTAGATGGTAATGCGGTCAAGCAGCAATATTGATGCAGCAGGTTGATGTACGGTCAATTTTTTTTAGGAAATTTAAAGAATAAGTACCGCATATTCTGTTTTTTGATTCATCTATCTCTCTTACACTGGCGTAATTGTGCGAGAGAGATAAAATTTTAAAGCCAATTGAAAAGGAAAGCTCCATCGTGTACCCGGCTTTAGCCCCTTGACAACATTGACTAACACTTTTAACTCAATTACTAGGAGAAGATAGCCCAGCTGATTTTGACACATATGTCAACAAATAGTCACAAAAAAGCTAAGGCGATAGGAGACTAAAAGATAATTTTTGTACTTATACATTGAAATGTTTTGTTTCTCGTCACCTACGTTATGTCCGAATTTTCATATTTCCATGTTTTCGCCAGAAGAACGTGCAAGAATTTTCAGAAAAACTAACACATTTGTATGTTTATAAATTAGGTTTAATAAAAAGTAGTCCATCAAATATCATTTTACTTAATAATAATTTTATAAAATGAGATTTAAATATAAACCGCTTGCTTGAACTCATTTTCTTGCTATGCAAATCAGCAGTGACCAAGATTGTCGAACGAATTTTAATCGATCTTCCTAAGCTATCTAACGACTCACTTACTGCATATTATCTGTCTTTATACACAACTAAAGTCATTACATGCAATTTAGTTTTATTAGCTAATATAAATAATAAACAACGCTCGTTCTTACAGATTCGCCTACTGAAGATTCTTTGTCCACGTAATTCGCATTATAACAATTTGGTGGAAAGAGTTCAAACTTTTCATTAATTCATCTCTTTGCATGAATATGTATAATGAATTTCTTGTATTCTTTTTTGTGTTATTTAATAAACATAAGGGTAAATATTTACGTACATAATTTATTAAATATGGAAATACGATAAAAATGAGAAGAACATTTATCTTATAACAACATTAATACTAATGATTTTTCCTTCTCTGAATGTGTTCGTTAAACTGTATAAAGGTATGGTAAAAAAGTTATCTATCAATTAAATGCTGATTCACAATAGAAACCTTACAATGGAATTGTATGCAGGATACGTCGCGAGCACTTCAATCGTTTCAAATGAGAATGATACAAAAAAATAGCAACACCAAATAGCTTTTCAATACCTTGCGTTGCGAACAATGAATTTCGTTCCATTCCAAGTTCTGTTATTTTATTTCATCTGCTTCCAGCATTGAAAACTGTTCATTCTTCAGGCAAATTACAAATTTCTTGCTGATAATTATACATTTGTATAAAATAATGTTAATTGCTAGTTTGCATCATACTTATAGTTAAATATTTATCAAGATAATATAATTTTCTGAAAGAAAGAAGTAAAGTCGTATGATAATTGTTTATTATTTTTCTAATTGTGCTATTGAATTTTCGCCAAGAAAGTACGTTACGTGTCAAAAATTTTCTTCTTTGCTTGAAAACGTATGAGCCAGTAACAGAAAAAGTTCCGATAATATTTTAATCCTAGGGTTTTTTCCTTTTCATGTGTATTCATGCATAGTAATTTCATCCGTTATTACATGCGTGTATTTAAATGCTGTGTTGACAACGTTTTCATAATAATCCTCTTTGTCGTATTTAAATCAGTCTGGCGAAAGAATATTTTTTGACGTAGAACTTACTGTCAGCATATATATTTTCATTTTGAATTAGTAGGTATTTTATACATATATTCGTGCAGCAAATTGTATGTAGTTATTGAATTATATCACAACATTCATAAACTATTCCAAATTATATAATTACGATTATTATTAACAGTATCAGTATTTTTCAGTATAAAACAACATGTCAGTGATAATATTTTAATGGAAATTTTAGATGCTTTTGAAATATATGTAAATTTATACAGACCGTTCCATTTATAAATTGAAATGTAGGTGGTAAATTTTAACAGTTGGGTTGGAAATAATATTGCATATCGGATTTTAACATTGGCTTGATTTATTTTACATGAATATAGATTTAAATTTGTGTTGGACAAGGTTAAATTAGGTACCTACCTACTTCTCAATCATTCTAATATCGCGAAGATTTGTAATAAAATGGGAGGACCAATATTTTTATTAGTGTGTATTTATATGATATTTGTAAGAAAAAAAGTATATAAAATATTTTATAAGCATGACTTAGCGTACCTAATTCTTTGTGAAGCTAATTCAACTTGTAACCATTACATCTCATTTTAAATAAAAAAAGATATAAAATCATCCAGTTCACTGTCACAATTCACCGCCTGTAGCCAGAGATATGCAATTTCATGTGTCAAAGTTAGGTTAAATTCGTGCGCAAATAAACCAGCAAACTGTTTTCGTGAAGACGAACAACCAAACCATACCGCGACATCTTCACGGACACACCTTAGATAGCGCCTTGGCGTCGTAAACGGCGATAGAGGAAATTGACGTCAATTGAACAAGCAATGAGGTCGCCTAGGATGACGATCTCTTGGCGTAACGCGAGACGTAACGCGGCATTCGAACACAGACCACGAACCGCTTTACGAGCGTTTGCGCTCCACGCGTATCGATGGCAATTCATCAGAAATGTTTGATGCGGTGATAAACTTTGACCATTATTCCTGCACAACTAAGAGCTTCAGTTGTTGTTGTTGCTGGCTGCTACTGTTGCTCAAAGTATTGCCCTATTTCTGTTTCGTTGTTGATATGTGTGAACATTTGCTGAACTAGCACATGGCATTAACATTTAGATTGTTTTACTGTTCTTGCAGTAATTAAATGATAATAGAATTATCGCCATTTTCAAATTTAATTTTGTGGTTATATATAGATGTATGGTCGTATGTTCTATAACTCAAGGAAGAAAAGTTATAATAATAAGACTTAATTTTGTTCATAAATACATAACCGGAAGTAGAAATATAATGACACACAAAATAATACATTCAATTTATGTCAAATATGAACTCAGCTGTGAAAGAAATTAAAAATAGTAAAAGATTTGGAATATAAAATGGTATTTCAATTTTTGTCGTATCTACTTCCAGTTTCTAGAAAAACAAGTTACCTACCTACATCTTTAATAATACATTTCGAAGAATATTATCTAGTGAATATTGATTAATCCTGATCGAGTTTCGTATTAAATTAAGGGTCTCAGTGAGAAGAGTTGCATCAAAATATCAAAAATAAATTTTGTGCGATTTTCAAATGTTTTAATTTTATTCCTTCGAGCTTTGGTATCAAATTGAAGCTTTTTACATAGCGAGTATGTATATTATCAGTTTATTCACCCAATTATTTACGTGACACGCTGTATGATATATTTATGAGGTACCTACTCTGAAATATTTCCATAATCATAGTTGCTATGACAAGTAACAGAAATACCTACTTATTATTTTATTATTAAATTAACAATTTTATTTGTTTCAAAATGTACGTGTTGGTACAACAACTTTTATCTAATTTATTTATATTAACAATTAGAGAGTAGTTACAAATTTTTTTATTTTGATTCCTCCGTTTATAAAGTCATGTATTTGTAATAGATTCTCTTTGTTTTAAGAATGATAACAAATCATCCTTGTAGAGTTTTGTTTTGCTGTAGGTGAGGTATTTTGAGATGTAGTGCTGGCTCATTGAATTGAAGATCGTACATCGAAATTTCCTCCTGATGGAATCACTGTAGTAATCCCCATTTATAGTTAACATACCATGTTTTCAACTAGTGGTTCAGATTTATAGGGTCTGAAGACATAGAAAGAGATGTCTAGGATTATTTAATATTGGAATATATGATAGTAATTAAAATCAATATTACATTTTGAGAATTGAGAAACTTATTTTTTGCGTCGTGCGTCTCTTTATTAGATGCTATAATGTTCGCCATTTCTTCATTTAAGATGGTTGCCTTTTGCTCCATCCGTACCCTAGAGAAATTTTCTCATGAATCTTGAAGGAAAGAATATAAAGGAGAGAGCGTTAGCAAGCGATAGTGAAGACGCATTCCCCACTACAATGAGAACCGCTATTATCGCGTTGTTATAGCAATCATCAGCATTTGGCAGATGTACTGTTTTTTTTTTTTTTTACGTATGTATCCCGAAAATCCCCACTCCTATGAGAACTATATCTTGCTTGCATCTACCCTCACCAAGCCACATTCCCCTTGTCAATAATATAAGCTTATGCCCTTTCCTTTATCTTCCTTCCTCCAACTGTGATAGTACTGCAGGGCTTTATATTATTGTTCCAGTTGTGTTTTTGTGACATTGGCCTTTAGAAACACTAATTTTATTGGCTTGCCGATGCATTGCGATTCTTTACTATCATGAACAGTGTAAATTGATACTTCTAAACATATTTTTTTTAAATTGCTTTAATTTAATATAAAACAACCAAGGTTCAAGAGTAGTGCAATTTTGTTATTATTTTTACATATACCTACGATTTATGTAGTGGTAGTAAATATTTATTTGTTACCTCGCGGTGTTCAAATTTTTACATTATTTATTTTACATTATCATGTGGTAATTTCATTTAATTAAAATAATAATAAAAAAACTAATATAACGTAAAAATATTTAATCTTGCAATCAGTGTCTGGGTTTTCTTCGTGTAGTATCTATTATGTAGATTTAACCTTTATTATATCTTCTCTATAGTATTATAACGGACGCGGCAGCGACAAGTTGAAGCTTGCCGGCCTACGCCGCGCCGCCGAGTGAATGACGCAACGCTAGCGGGTTCGGACAAGTCGTTTGCTCCACAATAGAGATTGTTCCAGACCCTTCTAGAAACAAAGAACGTGGTATATAAAAGAGCGAGTCAGTGAGACTCAGTCAGTCAGTCAGTTGACTCCCGAGCAGTCTCGGACTCAGTTAGTCGAGTTGAGTCAGTCAGTCAGTTAGTTGACTCAGACTCAGTAGAGTCAGTTGACTCACGAGCTACTAAGAATAATTTGTCAACATAAATGTATCGCTCGGTCTGAATATAAATATATCGTCATAAATAAACATCGCTCGGCTAGTTTACATAAATAATAGTGTTTATTTATAGTAGTGATAAGTGTTAGTTAATAAGTTTTTATATTCGTTATTTTAGTGTTATATACCTAGTGTTAATTAACTTTTACTAATTATTATAATAATTATTCATTACTTGTTATTAATATTATTTCTTTAAGTTTATATAAAAACGTTTTAAACCCACGAACGTTACAATATCGTCTTAAGTGATTTATTGTCTCAAAGTTTCTGCCACATATTCTCCATTGTCTGTCATCGTCTTTTGTCCAGTAATTATTTCCTGTTCCTTCATTGCCTATTCTAAATATTATCTTCAAATTTTTATATTCTTTTGTCATATATAGAAGTCAATAGAAATTTATATCCAGTATTATAAGCTAATTTATATACGTTGTCTGTTCTTAACTGAGTCTGTATATCTAGATCTTTTCGTATAATTTCGACCACCAAAATCTGACCTGGATTTTTTTGACTTTCTACACCTATAATTTACGTACTTTTTAATTTATTTCCTAATTGTAAATATTTATTTATCATTTTTTAACTTTTAACGTAGAGTAGTGAGCAATGTAATTTTTTCTTAATTCCCTTGTGGCCACCAATCTATCTCATTATTCATTCACTTTGTAAAAATATTTTAGACTTGTGCAAAATTTAAATTTACAACAGGTGTAATAAATTTCATCTAATTCATTATGGTCTTCAATGCATATCATAATATATAATTTTACACTATTTTATCAATTTCTGGATGTAGCAACAAAATATTGACAGATCGACCAATTATACACAACCTTTCAAAGAAAGTTACAAAGCAGCAACGAAACCTTACATTAATAACCGAATAATTGGTCCTTGAAATTTGTTTTGAAATTTTATCTGATTTTAAGCTTCTTTTTCTGACGGATATTTCTTATATTGTTTAATTCTAAGCCCTCAGTTTCAAATTAACAAGTTTTTATTTTCTTGGTTGCTTGAACCAATTCCTACACTAATCATTATGCACATTTATAGAGTTCTGGTTAATCGTAGTGTAGCCTAGGACTTCTTGGGAATATTCATATGAGCCTCCTGAACTTAATTCCCAGTTTTTAAATTTATGATATTTTAAAACTTATCCAGTGAAGCCCAAATATAATGCCTGAGTTAAATTATAAATTTGTAGCTATCAGAGTTAGAATTTTGTAGATGAATACATAATTGTATATAGAAACAACTTATATCACATTTTAAACATAGTTGGGAAAATAATCGGGGATCATATAATAGGATTGTAGAAAAATAAATAGGTCTTCAAAAAGGTAGTTAACTCAAACTCAAACTCAATATATTGAAGAAAGAAATTTATTTCTACTATTTAAATCAAATAATATGAAGTAACTATTTACAAAACAAAACATAATAATCATACATGACATTTTGAAATATATAATTTGTTTTCCCTGGATTATATGATGTCGCCACATGATCCCCCCGCTGTGACCGGTGGTCAGGGGTTGTAAAAGTCTGGGAATCGGACACGTCGACCCGATTTAGTAACCAGTGCTGGTGTCGGAGGTGTCACTGAAGAATGTTCGAGCGTCTTGGCTTTCGAAGCGGTTGTGGCAGGAGGTGGTCTAGGCGTTGGAGGCAGTCTAGGCGCCGAAGGTGGTCTAGACACAGAAGGTGGTCTAGGCGTAGCAGGGTGGTTTGTTGGATCATCGTCCATCACGTCGGGGTCACCAATGTAGAAATATAAATAGGTCTTCAAAAAGGTAGTTAACTCAAACTCAAACTCAATATATTGAAGAAAGAAATTTATTTCTACTATTTAAATCAAATAATATGAATTAACTATTTACAAAACAAAACATAATAATCATACATGACATTTTGAAATATATAATTTGTTTTCCCTGGATTATATGATGTCGCCACATGATCCCCCCGCTGTGACCGGTGGTCAGGGGTTGTAAAAGTCTGGGAATCGGACACGTCGACCCAATTTAGTAACCAGTGCTGGTGTCGGAGGTGTCACTGAAGAATGTTTGAGCGTCTTGGCTTTCGAAGCGGTTGTGGCAGGAGGTGGTCTAGGCGTTGGAGGCAGTCTAGGCGCCGAAGGTGGTCTAGACACAGAAGGTGGTCTAGGCGTAGCAGGGTGGTTTGTTGGATCATCGTCCATCACGTCGGGGTCACCAATGTAGAAAAATAAATAGGTCTTCAAAAAGGTAGTTAACTCAAACTCAAACTCAATATATTGAAGAAAGAAATTTATTTCTACTATTTAAATCAAATAATATGAAGTAACTATTTACAAAACAAAACATAATAATCATACATGACATTTTGAAATATATAATTTGTTTTCCCTGGATTATATGATGTCGCCACAGGATCTATCGGAAAAGTTTATAATAATGTTGTTTGGTATTAACCAAGATATAACAAGATCAATTGTTGTTTTACTCAACGCAACCATTCTTCATTGAAATAAAAAATAAAAGTCTGGCCGGCTGATTAACTGTTATCATAATAATAGTCAATATTTTTAAATAATGGGAGTATTTATACATAAAATGAGTTATCAGTAACATTCATTTATTGCTCGCTATGTAAATTATAATACTCGTATAACACATACAAGTTACTTGTATTATTGAATGAATAATATGATACTTCCCTAATATAAATGAAGCATCGTATAAAATGGGAAAATATTAATAGCACGACAAAATAGAAGTTTCGAATCACAGTAAATCAACAAAATACTAGAGTTATTACTAATTGTTATTCTGACTGTCAGTAAAATACGAAGCTCAAAAATGTATTATGCGATGTTAAATTAAACGTGCAAAAGCAAAATATTTTACACAAGAAGAAGATAGATTGCACGTCAGAAATATATATTTCCCGGTAAATTACTCTGATTCACGACAAAATGTGCATTGGCGGCACCTTATTGACTGACCGCGCGCTATTTCTTTACTTCAACTGTCTCCACTTACACACTCTTCCCCGTGCAAATAGAAAGGTAAAGTTACTTTTGTACAGTTTCGCGACAATAGTACCTACGCTTGTTGAAATTCAATGTTTTTGACGAGAAATATGTTTTTCTGTGACGGAATTTATTTTTTAGTAGTGTTTTAGCAAGACAAGAAATCTTGTCTTGATGATCATTTTTTGTTTTGGGCTTGATTTTCAATTTTTAATTTCTTGTCTTGCTCATTACTTGGCTACGCATTTCTTGACCTGTTTCAAGAATTCTTGAAATTTTGCGATTCTTGACAATTTATAGGTATCCGCATTCTCCATCGCTTTATCCAATCAGAAGGCTTAAGAGTGTAGCGTTGCCATCTGCCCTTGCTCATCCCTTTTATTTGAATGTTTCTTGCTTAGATGTAGGTTGCGTTGTATCTTGTATGGCACGCTGTTTCGACATAAATTAAGTTTTAAATATGTATGCATTTCGACCATAGAAAATGGAAAATTAAGTTCGCCAGATGGTGTTAGGACCTGTGTAAAAATTTTAATCATAAATACGGAATTAAAAAAAATTAGTATCATGATATTTCTTGACAAGAAGTCTTGATTCTTGATGATGCTTTCTTGTCTTGTCTTGGGAAATAAAAAATACTTCTTGTCTTGGCCTTGACTTGATTTCAAGACAAGATCAAGAGTATATCTTCATTCTTGTGAAACACTATTTTTGAGATGCAAACATTGACGAAAACAAGTGTTAGTTTCAGTGGATATTCACCTGTTAGATTTCTTTTTATTTGGCGTGGCTTATAGATAAACTAACCGGGCAATATATATTTCTGGCGTGCAAGCTACTTTTTATCTGAGTAAAATATTTTTCAATGGTAGGATTTATTTTATGCCGCATAAATCATTTTTAGCTTTTTCGTCACATTTGAATGGTTTTCAATAAATCTGTCTTTAATTAGCAGCTTTTTGTCGATTTGTTAAATTCAACTCTAGGTTATCTCTTTACTAGACACTAGAGTATCATACCTATACCTAGTATAATATATATTAAGAGATGATAATTTGTTTTTAATTTAAGATATCAATTTCTTAACACAACTAATCTTTTATGTATTCTAGAGCTTCGATTATTTTAGCGTTTCATTCGCAAGTACATGATTTATAGTCTAGCGCATTTATAGTCATCACCACTCGCGTATATTTGTCTACCGAGTAAGTTAGTTTGCAGATTAAACAAATAGAAACTTGCGAATATGTCGACCAGTTCTGCAGAAGCGATGACCAACCCTTGCTCAACCTCATATTCGCCCGTAATGCTCGTCTGGTCCGCTGTGAAGGGGTTGTTATTGCTGTGTTAGTTTGAGGCGCATTTGTCGACATAATGCCTGGTGTTTAGCGTTGATTCGTGGGATTAACATTAATTTGTATCAAAACGCCTGTTTGGCAAATTTGAATGCGTTTACGAATTGCGACCTAGCAGATAGCTTCGCACTTTGCACTCGGCTGCGTTTTGTTTACTCTAATAATGATTATATTTTCTTGTATTTATTTTCTACTATGTAAACAAGTTTCTTTTTATATAATAGAACCCAAATGCTCAAACCGCCAGTAGCAGTTTTTTTATTAATAAATTGAAATGAACGAACCAGGTAAAAAGTTTTCCTATATTCAGAATTACTTTCCGTATGCCCGTTATTAATATTATATCTGTGAATAAATTAAACTATAGGGAAAATAGTTCCTTAGTTCGAATCCTACAGAAAGTAATGCCACCAATTTTACCTTTTCACTTAATTTATTAAGGGGCTTTAACCTGACGGGTGATAACCGCACTTCACAAATAAAATTGTATCACTTACCGGGATTTGCAAAAACAAAGTACCATACTCAAAATAAGTAAATGGCCTGAAATATTTATTTATTTTGTTTATGAACTAAAATATTTAGGGCGATGAAAATAATTCAACGGAAGAGTAATGTAGTTCAAAACGTATTATTTTAATTTTTCTAGTACTGTGAATAGAATGTTGTCTCCACAGACATTTAATGATACAGGCCTCTGCGCCTCTGTACTGTCATTAAGAACAACTTTCTATTATCCAAATATTAAAATGCCAATTTATGTTATTCATTTTTTTTTCTCCTTTACATGTGTTAAATATTATTATTTAATTGTATTAATAATTATGTTATCAACCACATCTTTTCTTTGTTATGTAATTTGTAAAATTTATTCTATTATTAGGATGTAACATCCTGTTGAATAAATAAATAAATATAATAATAAAATAAATAATTTAAATCTTAGTTGTAAATACTGTTCGTTCGTTATGTACATACATCTGTATTTATTTTAAAATCAATTTATAATTTACCTTCATCCAATGAAGTAATTTTAAGCGCAACAGATGATTACTTGTTACGCACGCAGTTATGAATATTTCATTGTCATAATTAGGGACTTCGGGATATTATTCTGTTTCGGGTCGTTTATAAAATGATTAATTGGACAACTGATAGCAAAGGTCACATGCTGACTGGAGGAAAATTACCCGCTCGACCCGCCGAAGAACATTCACACTCTCATACTCGCAAAGGTAGTAAATTCTGTAATTAATTGCCGCTACAAAACAAGGTAATTACAGAGTCTTGTCTACATAAGTGATTTGCTATGAGTTTCTATGTAACACAAGTTGTATTTGTAATATTTTTTTCTCTGAATATAAATTGCAGGTATTTACAATTTGTATTATAGAATCTAATTCCCAACAAAGGAATACAGTGTCTGTAAATTATATTTTTTTATATTAGAGAACTAAACCTTAGACGCTGTTATACATATATTATCTAAGAAATTACGCGCATCTGAAGTGCGCGGCAAACCACAGAACCATTATTATCAGTATGAATGATACAATTTAAATTTTCATAATTTATGATATGAATATAGTTTACATATTCACACCCCGTAATTTTATTATGTGAATTAAAGAAAAACTTGGGGTTAGCTATTAGTGATCACGTATCAGACTAAATAAAATGTAAAAAATTATCGAAATCTATGTCATACAGCATTTGTTCTTTTCAAATAACAGACGTTTCGGTTTATACTGTAACGTTTGTGGGTTTAAAACGTTTTTATTTCAACAATAAGAAATATTATTAATAACAAGTAATGAATAATTATTATAATAAATAGTAAAAGTTAATTAACTTAAGTATATAACACTAAAATAACGAATACAAAAACTTACAACTAACACTTATCACTACTGTAATTAAACACTAATATAAACTAGCCGAGCGATATTAATTTAAGACGATATATTTATGTTTAGACGGAGAGATATATTTATGTTCACAAATTCTTCTTAGTAGCTCGGGAGTAAACTGACTGACTGACTGACTCAACTCGTCTAAATGAGTCCGAGTCAAGTAACTGACTGACTGTCTCAACTCAACTAACTGAGTCCGAGTCAACTAACTGACTGACTGGTCCCCGTGATTCGCTCTTTTATATACCACGTTCCTTGTTTCTAGAAGGGTCTGGAACAATCTCTATTGTGGAGCAAACGACTTGTCCGAACTCGCTAGCGTTGCGTCATTCACTCGGCGGCGCGGCGTAGGCCGACAAGCTTCGACTTGTCGCTGCCGCGTCCGTTACAATACTTAAACCTTAAACATCAGGATTAGTAAGATCTTACAACAAACAATCATGTAACAAATACATTCGTAAACAATTATTCAGGTTTTTAAAAACTAAATAAAACCTACAAAGTTTATTTTATATGCCGCTTCATGAATGGATGATTATGAATTTATGAGAACAACACAAACGAACATGCTCTTCAGTGAGATTCGAAACCACAACTTCTGGCGTGTTAGTCTCGTTGCTTTTTAATAACAAAATTATAGGCCATATTTGGAGACAGGTCAAGGTAGATCAAGCTCTTCATATCTGGATCTATTTCTAAGCAGGCACAATGATCTCTTACAACTTACTAGGAGGAATAATGAAATAATTGTGCGATTGCTACAGATGACCTAAGTAATCTGTACATAGATTATTGATATTTTGAAGTCACGATTGTGACAATTCGCAAGCTAATGACAAAAAGAAATCACAACGACTTGGGTCACACGATTTACCGTGTAGTTTGAATTGTTTGAATGATATTCACGAATAGAGCATGGAGGAAGGTAGAAGAAAAAAATTAATAAATAATTTCATTTTAGCCAATCTCGGTTCTATAGTGGCTATGTCACTAGCATAGCACACCAGAAGTAGTGGGTTTGAATCCCACTGAAGAGCATGGTTTTTTGTGTTCATACAAACCATACAAATTCACAATCACAATTTTAAAAAGTTTACTAATAGACATGTGTTTTTTTTATTCTCCATTGACACGGAGGCAAACTAAAATTTTACCTCCAACTGATCCACCTATCCACCTATTTTGACCTTGAATCATAATCAAGAAGAAAATGCAACATATAAGTTGAACGAAGAGAAAATATGGAATAGGAGGCAGGAGCTTCAGACCAATAGAAATTCACGGTAACTCAGTGCACATTGAGAATGGTCGTTTGAGTTGAGTTATGATATAATCAATATAAAAGCAAAATTGCACATAGTATGTATTTATTTTCTTTTTCTAATTTAATTCAAACTTCCTTTTCCTTTCATTTCTAATCTATTCTATCCTGACAGGAAATACTCTACAGCCCTTGATGGTTCTTATTCTTGCTGAACAATAAATAATGAAATAATTGTAACCGAGATAGTATGAAAATATAAAGACAATAAATTGTCAACTGTTTCAAAAAATAAAGTCTGAATAATAACAAAGTTATTAAGTCACAGAGTACCGGATAATCCAATCATACGGTAAACACAAACTGTTTTCGCTTTTTGAAAACATTTACTTCTGTTGAAGTCTAAGAACAGCAGATGGCACTGATAGTATTCAATTACTAGGGTACCTCTATATACAAGGGTATATACATGGTCAGGGTCGCAGCCATTAGTCTGTCAGATTTACTGACAGACAATAGGATGAACACGTTGTTTTTACATTTTCCTACTTATTTGTAGCAAAATTAATGTTATATTCTAAAGAAATATGAATTTATTACACTATAAATTATAAATATAATATAAATTTACTTATTATCAAGAGTTAGGTTATGAATAATAATATGACTTACACTGTTAATAAACTATTGAACTATATTCATAATCTATTTCAATCTATAAATTTCGCAAATACATAAAAATTTATGGGAAAAACAACACTCAATACGAACCAAACAATGCATTACACGCTATTCTTGGCAGACAAATGGCGGACGCAAGCAGAAAAGTGTATGGCTTTAACCTTCCATATAGAGGTACCCTATCAGTTACTTACCAGTTCTATTTACCAATCTGTTGGAATCTTAGATCTCGCTGCGCCAGTCAATCGGTTACACTACACTGATGAGTTCCAATAAGAACGAAACGCGTCTGTTGTTACCGGCTAATTGGATTGGCCGGTCCTCTGTAACTTAATAACTTTATTATTATCCAGAGACTGTTTTTATGAAACAGTTGACAATTTATTGTCTTTATATTTTTTTTTTGATTCCTTGATTTTTTGAATAGTAGAGCTTATAGTTTTGAGTACAAAATTTGCTGTCTCATTCCTTAAACGCACAAGTCGCCCCTGATTTAGAGCTGTATGAAATTCAGATTGTACAGCAAGCTGCCTTCGTGGAAACAGCATCATGGGACTATGAGAATATGGAGTAGAACAATTCATACAAATCATTATTGACAGTAATGTTATACATATGGACATACAGTTATTACCATTAATCAATTATGGGGAAATATTGTGAATTAATAGAATATCTGGTGTATCGGTATTAACATTATCAGCTAAAAATCCCAATCCTAACTTAATTTTTAGTCAAGCTGCCAGTAAAACGTGTGGTAAAACACGCAGTAACAGGGCAGTAACATGATATATTTTATTATGACATTTTTACATTGTGACACCGCAGAATAGTAGAAAATATGTATAACATTTCACATGTTCTGCATCAAACCTTTCATAATATTTTATTCCAAATGTCATTAGGCTCACGTTCAAAAAATATGAAGTGACAATAACGAGTTATTCATTACCCGAAGTGACGACAGAAACAAATCCAAAAACTGTGAAATTTATTGCGTCGGGCAACGTATTTTACTCGGAACAAAATCCAATTCTACCCCGGCGACATTTCCTTTCTCGCGGGGAGGCAAACGGCACTGATTCTTAACCGATGCCGCGGCACAGTCAGTATTCAGCGGGCGCTATATAAAGCTAATTTAGCAACGAACATACATCATGTCGAGAAATGTAAGCCAGGAGTTATTTTTTTTCCACACACCGACAAGAAAGAGTCAGAAGAAGAAGTACTAAATTAGAGTTTGCAAAAAGAATTTTTACGTGTACTTTTTTGCGCGACAGTAAAAAGTTCGTTCTTTTACTCACGCTTTTTTCAAGGTTATTTGCAACATTCTGTAGTGCGAAATCATGCCTTGCCCTGGAACTTCGCGGCACATGTGATTCACTCGCGTATTATGATTTATGCCCGATGTTTGAAAGTATAGATGAGATAATTTAGCTGTTTCGAATGTCGCTTGATTTATTGCATCGTAAAGTATTCAGAACATTGGTCCGTGATTATCATGTCTCGTGTCTTGATGTAATTATTATAAGTAACTGCGGAACGGAAACTGAGAACGGACTGCCCAATTTAGAAACAAACATTTTCTCTAGTTTCAGTTTCAAACTTAGGCAGTAATTTACCTTATCAGTAGCGCACTAAGACTAGCGGCGCTGGGTGACAAACAGAAAGCAGTACTATCAAGGTTTTTGGAATTTCTAATCGGTTCACTCATTTTGCTATTTTTGTCTTCGAGATCTACAGTTGCGGATTGCTTAAAAGAGAACGGATAAAACCACCCAATAAAAACTTGAGATGAAAAAGTCAAGAAAGCATCAGAAAGAAGGAGAGCTATATTACAAAAATGCGAAGCATTAATGGGATATTAAAATGCTTAGCAACGTATTAAAAGTAACAATAAATAACTTTTAATACGTTGTTATGTTACTTTTAGCACTAGTATCAGAAATTGACACATTTAATTTTCTAAGCAACCGTTAAAAGGGCCATTTTTAACAACTGTCGGAGATAAATATGTATTAAAATTCAAATGGAAATACTAAATACATCGATGGCATTTTTTGCGTAGTTGATATATATTTTTCAGTATAAGTGATATTAAGGTTTGATCGTTCAGTCCACATTTGTATACAGATCCTAACACCATCTGACAGTCAAAATTTTATAAATATGCAACACAAGATTTTATAAATATGTGAAGTCAAGATTTTAATAAAAAATTTTTGCTGTAAATATATTAAAGTCTTACTTTATTTACAAAATGTGTAATTTCTTATATACAAATTTAAACTATTTATATATAAGTTTTCTTTTTATAAATATACGGACGAAATGCATGTTAATTTCAAAATGTTATTTATACCCACACGCCGTGCCATGAATGAATACCAGAAAATAAAATATAGCCTATTGGAAAGGAGGGACAGAAAGAGTGAGAGAAAAACAGAGAGAGAAAAATATTTGAATACGAGTACATAAACACTGCACACAAAGTACATATTCCAGTGAAATGAGTAATTCGCTATATTGCATGAATAAAACGAAAATAGTTTACATTAAGCAATTACAAAAATGAAGAGCCCAGCATTCATATTTGTTTAAAATTTTAAAATATGTTTGTAGCGGAAAATTTAACAGGCGGTAGTGTAAACAAAATAGTTTGAATCATCGAAATTTAAACAGTTATTTTTTTTTGTTTTTAGTCATTATATTTTGGTAAATAGATACGGTTATAAACACGTCAGTTTGTTTAATAGAACGTATATGGGCATCCGGTATTTTTAACTAAATTACTACATCACAACCGTTTTATAAATATTTTATATACATAGTTTGAGCAAAAATTACCAATTAGAATTTATCACGGTTATTTTAAATTTATATAAATTTGTTATGATTTCACTCCAATAAATTTAATACTTTCGAGCTTGTTGGTCCCTAAATCATGATTAAAACTAAACATTAAATCAAATAATTGCCTTTAAATTATAAATGGTGTTATTGTCAGAACAGTAACAGGTATATTATAGTACTTGTTATCAGAAAGTAACTGACATACAAAGTAGTTTCACTTGAGTAAAATGAATAACCAGGGCTAGCGTGTAGTCACTGGCTACCACAGGATATATTCACTCGAAGATAATTTAGAAAAAGTATTTTGGTCAAAATGTTGTGAAATATCCGCGCAGGTGGGAATCTAGCACATATGAAAAAATAATGAAATTACATAATTTTTAAAAACCAATAAGCACAATAAATTATTAAAACCATAGAATTTTTGCTTCAGACAGATCGAGACTATTAGCAATACTCACATAGTCCCAACGATGCATCTTTGCGAGTTGAAGTTATTATGAATTTCTCTGTGGTATGGGAAAAGTTATGAAACCATAATCGCGCTAGGTTATAGAAAAGATAAATGTATTTATTACATACAAAAGAAGAATACTGCAATGTCAGGTACGAAATACAGATCAAAAAATACTAACAAGTTATATATATTTAAAAAAATATTTGAAATTTAAAATTTTATATGCTTATGTGCAAACAGAAGTGCTAGAGTGTAAATCTATTAAAGACGTCTGCTTTGTATTGAACACTAAAATGTTGAAAAATCACTATTTAACTTTTCAAGCTGTGCGGCATCTTACTCAAAGCATATTTTTCACAAGACGATTAGGAACAATGGACCAAACTGCATTCCTTTTGCTTGCCAAGATACGTCTTTCGGAGTTTACAAACAACTCAAAACTACTTAAATAAACGCATAAAATAAACTTGAAAAAACTATGCATACAATCTAGAGGAGTCCCGAAACTTTATATTACTAGCAAATAAAATTTATATGTAAATGCCAAAATGCTTGTTGTTCACTGCCCAAGATTGAATAATTTATTACTTAAGAGATGTGATAATGACACTCAAATTGGGCATTACTCTTTGCTTAAAACACTGGTTAAAAATTCCCTACAACATATTGACATTCGCTGTTTATGCAGAAACTAAACCGTATAATTCTAAAGAACAGGAATTTTTCAAGAACAACTAACAGTGAACCATATACATAGTTTGGAATCTCTGAAAATCGATTACAATCTTTAATCGTAATAAACGCAAATACCCTTTGTAACAACAAAAGCAAGTCAATACTTCTACTCTACATAAAAAATAATAGTAAAAATATAAAAGCAAGTCTACTTAAATTCAATCTTAAACCCGTATGACAAGCTTAGTTATTAAAATTTTCAACGACTATTTTTATTTAGTATTACATTAAAAGATTTATACAGTTAATTTATTCAAGATTATCTACAGTTTTATAACAATGAAATAATAGACTTTATTCTATTTGCTTCAATATTTTGTACAGAATCGGCGCTACATATCCCTGATTATCTTTGCGCCCAACACAAACAAATTTCCAGGTGTTTTTGTGTGTCTCAATGTCTAACAAACAAGATGTATAAAGACAGCGATAAAATTTAAAATATGAAATAATAAATCAAAAACTTAGGTCATATCTAAATCAACTACTCATAAAGTTTCTTCAAGATTAAGAGCTACAATAAATGTTATTCTGATCAAAATGTGCATGTGCATCTAACAGAAACTTGACATACGTTGCGTATTGAAATTTTTAATTTTAATAATTTTTTTTTTTAATCTACAATCAAATTAATTTAAAAATTCATTGTTTAACACTGGCTTTGTTTTGATAGTTACAGAATAGAAAGGTCACCAGTAACAAAAGCGTATTATACTCGTAAAATTATACCCAATGGAAAGCGAGAACTTACCCCAATTCTACCGCTAATATAGTCTTCTTCCAGGCAACTAACTTGTCCAGGTACCGTGGCGGATTGTCAGAGTTTCACGGTCTCTCTTTTCATTATTTCTTCTTCGATTAGGCTTAGTAAAACACCAGTACCGTCTTCCACAACTTAATATTATTTTATTTTCATTTACTGTATTAATCAAACAGTTTATTCAATATTTTGTTTTACATAACAGGATGTAATTACCAATTATAGTACTATGAATCTATATAATTTCTTCTAGTTAAAGCACATTGACTATGAACTCTTCGTTTGTCAGACGAAAGTTCTATTCTCATTGCCAAGACTACTCTTAAATAAATCAAATTTCGGTGTTATCTCCATCAGGTACGAAATAATAAATAAGTTAACAAAATTACTGGAATAATTAACCATTTATTAAAAGTGTTATTTTCCAAACACAAACACAACAATTTATCATCACAACTTCGCAGAACATAAAGCCGAAAACTTCATTTCAAATTAAAAGCAATAAATTATTTTCTCCAGTTTTCCAAACCCGATTAATACAGGCCTGTCCATCATGATGCGGCGCGATGAAGGAGCGACAACCACGAGGGGCTGGAGAAGTAGAGAGTGAGACGATAGAGGATTTGCGTTCGTGTTGTGAGAGTTAGGCCTTTTTCTCCGTCGGTTAATTCCGGAATCGATTTCAGTCCGCAATGAGATTACTCGAAGAATGAAGAGCCAGTAGCGTACAAAAAGGGAGGCAGTACAACGACGAATATCATAATTTTTTTCTATAAATTATTTCACCCTTGATAATATACCACCTAGGTCAGAGATTGCAGATCTTCATCCTCTTAAAAAAAGTCCTTTGAATTCGTACTGACATTAAGATTAATTTCAATCATTCATTATTAAAAAACTAGCAGATTGCTTTGCATTTGCACTTTTTGCATAATTATATATCCTTTTTAATCTTGAATATTTAGCATCTACGTGGTATCTTTACATGTAAGATGTTTAGATGAAAATCTTTTTTTATTTCTTCATCAACAAATTATTTGTCGTACAATTACAGATCACTAGGTTTTTACATGAATTTTACAAATACCTTTCTTATATTCACGATAAATGGATGAATGAAATCCAAACAAAAGATCTACCCCAAATATATAAAAATACGTCCCTGCGTGAACCGAAGAACGCGCCATCTACACCCCAGTCACGGTTACTTTTTCTTCCTTGCATTTTCATGCAAAATATTAAAATGAACTCTTCTCCAAATCACGTATCATTTGATATTCTCCCATTGCTTTTGTAATACGATAATAATGTCGATGATCCCACAGTCCAGTCACGAACTTTGTAATGTTTGTTTTTTACTGGAGATCAATTCGTTACTCATTTTTATCTGCAAATTGCATGAAATGATGTGTATTCATGTAACGTACCCAACTTCATTTTCGTTCGAATAACTTAATTTTTGTTTACACATTGCGGGAGATGATAATTTCATTTTTGTTGTCCGTTGTTTGATAATTTGATGATAACGTTTTTTAAATTAACCTATGAATGAATTGCTGTTTGCTGTAATATTTACAGGAATTTATCATAGTTCCATGGGTCAATATGTAATATGTATACTTTATTCGTGATTAACGGTGAGCTAACATTTTTTCGGTTTAGAAATATAATAAGATAATTAAATAAGGATTAATATTGTTATTTTAACTACTAAATAAAACGTGTTATCGCTAGTGATGTTTTGCTAAAAAATTCCCATCAGGTTTTTGTTTTTTTCCCGGGTAAATTCCCGGAAATTCCTTTAGCCACTATATACGAGAAAATATTTGTTACATTTTTCTCGAATTAATTTTTTTTAAATACTCCAGCAACAAGCAATTTGGTATCACAAGTTATTACTAAACAGAAGTCTGCAGTGGTTTTGTACGGTTTGGATAATTATTTAGAGTATTATAAAAACAATTTTAACAATGAGTGGAAAGAAAAAGAATTTATTTTTCATTCACATTTGAAATTTCTTGGAAAATGTCCCAAGGGCAATTGTCCTCGAATTTTTTTGTTATTTCCCGGGGAATTTCTGTGGAATTTCTAGGGAATTTCCTGGGTATTTTCCCGTATCTTTAAATTTCGGTAATTGACCTATCTCTAGTTATTACTGTACATCTACTTGAAGATGATATAACAGAGGTTGCTTGCCTTTGAATTTATTGACGCATATTCTTGTATAATTATTCCATTCATTTTGTAATAAAAATGTCTCATGCGGAATATTCCGACATAGATGCCAGACATTTATCTATTCATTGAGGACACGATGATAAGTTACCTTTTCTCTTTGATCTAATTAAGAATATATATTTATAATAATAATAATTTATTGCAGCATTTAAAATTATACATTTTTAGCTTAGTCGCAACTATCAAGTGCATTAGATAAAGTGTAACATTACAAAGATATATTACGTTACACACAATATAAAAAGTATTATTACAAAACACATCTTTACATAATTATATTATTCATAAACCCTAATGACGTATTTCATCTATGCATATTTCAAAATTGAAATTTAAAATTTTATCGTAGAAAGCATTAATTATTCATATTATTTTTAAATATTTTAAAGGGTTGATCGAGTAAATTATAATATAATTTAAGTGGTCTGTTCTGTTGAGTTTTAAAATTTAAGTAGTCTTTTCTGTGGTAGAACCAAACTATTTTTGTCTTATATACTTCTGTGTCACAATTGAAGACAATTGCGATCAATTCTAATTTAACACTTTTCGCATTGGACGTTTGGACACATTTAAGTATCTTCACCTTGTTTATGGGTATTTTTTTCCGTGGCCCGTGGCACTGATAAACATGTATTTTTCTAACATTTATCCGTAGTTCGGGGGTACTAAAATTATATGAAATATCAGAAAAAAAGTAGTTTGCAGGTAGATAATAATAATAATTTTATATATATTTTCACAGAGATAAGTTATATATTGTTTCAATTTAGAGGCTCATCAATTCACCATTCGTATCTCAAAAACTGTAAGAGCTACGACATCGAATAAATAAGTCGGGAGAATTAACGATATTTTTTGTTCTCCCGAATAAATGCATTAACTAAATATGGACAAGAAACCTATTTTCGTGGATTTTTCTTTTTTTAATAAATTCATATATTGAGAAAAACCAGTGATGTAGGAAAATGTAATTTTTCGTGCTCTACACAGACAGACAGACAGACAGACAAACTTATCGTTATAATTACTTCATAAAGAACGTCGGATGATATACATGAAATAAACTAACCCAGTAATATTCAATTATTTACTGACAATAATAATAATAATAGTAATAAATCATTTATACATTCACCTTGTGTAAAGTTATTTGATTACAGATACTAGTATTATTGTATTTGATTTTACCATATATAAATCATATAAAACACGTATTTGGTTTTTTCGCTTTCAACTTGAAATTATTCACATTTATAGAACATATTAATAGGTATCTATGTATCAGAAAAATATTTCAATATACTAATTACAAAAATCGACAAATAATTGAGTGGACAATATTATAAATATTGTAATGTATCATTACTCGTTACCTACCATCAAATTTCGACTTGAAATTATCATCAATCACCCGCCTGCAACAATGTATACTCCACGACCATGTCGAACAGCAAATCATCGCGAGGGCAACATAACAGAGTACACACGATATTTCGTTATTGCGCGATGACATTTACAAATTACGCATTATATCGTTGACAAGCTTATACAAAATACATTAATAAGGATAATATTAAAGATCACCTGATGCCGTGTACGGTAGAGGTAGAGGTGGTGTATGGTGTCTACGTGCTACAGATAATCTATAACGATACTAAATTGGATATTGGGTTTCTGGTTTGAGTGACAGGTGCGCCGTTTCACCTATGATGCAATTATGGTGACATTTATAAGACGTGTACTCCTTACTAACGTCTACTTACGTGAAGGAGTGTACACTGGAGTTATGTTTATACGATATAGAGATTTAGTTCTGAATAACTATCAAAATTATAAACTATGTTGAAAAATAATATAACAAAAACGTAATAAAACTTATTTGCGTTTATTACGAATTAAAAGTGTCAAAATTTTTTAGTTTTTTTTTAATTTTTGTATAAATTAGATCATTCAAATCAACGAATGTTAATGTATTTGTATAAATTATGAATCATTAATATATTTATTTTGTGCTCTTCCTTGAAAAATAAGTTGCGCGTTAAAATCGACGTATCATACGAGGCATGTTATTAAAAAATGTAAATAAATCCATGATTTACATCTGTTGTTTGAATGGTAAAAGAAAAATATTAGCTTAAGATGAAAATAGTACTCTAAGAATTTTTAGAAATTACTAGTTTCGAGCTAAACAAATATTAAATTTTATAATATTTAATTCACGTACAGCAGAGGCAAATATAGAAGATCCCATTTTTATTTTCTGTCGTTTAAAATATGACAAAAGATTCCACAAATTTTTACTTACTGGGTTGACAGTAAAAATCACGATATGTCTCGAAAAAAGACAAAATGTTTTTTTTTTTTAAATCGCGAATGAAAAAATTGTCTTAAGTCGTGCTACCATTTCAAGAAAAGAATATATATATATATATATATATATATATATATATATATATATATATATATATATATATATATATATATATATATATATATATATATAGGATATAGCAATTATGTACTTTCGGATATTATTATATATTACGACTATTTTTTACATTTCTTGAAATCAAGGAAATAGGCCATTGTTTGTAACGTGCCTGCGTTTTGACCAATTCCTATTAATGTAAGAATAAAACATTAGAGATTATGCGGCGATATTCTCCTTAGCTTCTTTTTTCTTGACAATGGCCATAAGTCCTACGTGCTTTCGAGACTATTGCCTGGCAAGAAGTTTTCAAAAAATCTGTCAACATATTTATTATTACTTTCTTGTTATATTGTTACTGATAATATAATGTGGGGGTATATTTACTACAAATATGTATTGTTTTCATGTAAGCTACTTCCATTCCATACGTTTGTCACTGATCTAAACGAACCTCGTCTAATCCGCCAAATTTACTGTACACTCTAGAACAGTGAGCAACCATTGTTATTTTGGCTTTTCTTGTTGAAAAGATCACACTATATTTGTGAAGTTAACAATTATTGTGAGTGTATGTAATTTTAGGTTATATTTCCGTCTATTGTCGATTGCGAATGTCCCTATTAATTTCGAATTTTAAAAAATTATGATGTTTTTGTGAAAAAAATTGGTATTACGCATAGTTGTG
Organism: Poecilus cupreus; assembly: GCA_963942605.1. Taxonomy (NCBI): domain Eukaryota; kingdom Metazoa; phylum Arthropoda; class Insecta; order Coleoptera; family Carabidae; genus Poecilus; species Poecilus cupreus. The sequence continues at coordinate 18,432,686 of OZ012716.1, read as the reverse complement.
TCACTCAACCTGCCGTTGATATACTGTATGGTACCATGTACCATCATATTTAATTAAAATTTCGTTAAATCTCGACTAAATGAAAATTGAAAGTAAAATAAAATAGAAAAACTATGCTGTCTTTATAAACTTCTATCTGTTATTTCAAAAGGTAAACTTACTTAAACTAAACATTTACGTACATATTTCTACAGCATATTTCATTCTTTAAATAACAATAACTGGGTTTAAGTTCTGTATAAATTTTATTAACACAACGTTTCGGCAGCAAAGTGGAAGACAATTATTTTCTTCTACTAATTGTCTTCCATTTCTTGATGTACTTTTGGAAAAACAAGATGATGGTAAACTTATTTCTTCAGTTTATAGGAAGCCAACACATACTAATCAATATCTTCATGAGACCTCTAACCACCACCCTGCCCAAAAAGCGTGTACGATTAAAACATTATACAAGAGAGCTTCAACTTTATGTCATCCCAGTAAGCTTCAAGAAGAAATTGATTTTTTGGATGATGTTTTCTTAAAAAATGGATACAGCAAAGCGCAGATAAAAAGAGCACTGAAAGTGAAACATAAACCTGTACAAGTTCCCCAGGTTGTTAATGAGAAGAAATTATTTGCCACTTTACCTTACATTGCTAATGTTACCGACAAAATTGGCAGGATTCTTAATAAATTTGACATTAAAACGTCATTTAAGTCAAATTTAAAAATCCGTGATCTTCTGGGCAATTTTAAAGATATGGTGCCTCTAAATTGTTCTGGCATTTATGAGATTCCATGCCAGTGTGGTAAAGTTTATATTGGCCAAACTGGCAGAACTGTTGCTACAAGATTGAAAGAACATGAAAGACATATGAGATTAAATCAACCAGATAAATCTGCAGTCGCTGAGCATGCCATTCAAGAACTACATGGTATTGATTTTGAAAAAACAAGGATTATAGTAAGAGAAAATAACTGGTTGAGAAGACTTATTAGAGAAGCTATTGAAATCAAGAGATCTTCAAATAATCTGAACTTGAATACAGGCTTTGAGATCAATAAGTCATGGTTAACTGTTATTCTTCGTTAATTTTCTGTTTATAAATTGTTTACTTTGATCCATGTTACCCTGATTTATTTTGTCACTTGTATCCTTGACTACATATTTATTTGTTTACAATTATATTTCACCTGAAGAAGGCAGCACTTTGCTGCCGAAACGTTGTGTTAATAAAATTTATACAGAACTTAAACCCAGTTATTGTTATTTACATATACCATGAGTTCTGAAAGCTTTTTTCAATATTTCATTCTTGTTTTGAGAACCTAAATTCATATTTCTAGTTTAGCCCTTTAACTCTGAAACATTATATAACTTGAGGTAATTCAGTTAATAAATTCTTTGATTTATATTATTTTATTTAATAAAATTTGTAATTGTAGACAACGTAAGTTTCCCACGTATAAGATTCCCGCTGTGTTGATCTGAGGTTATTTCAGAGTACTCTTTGGAACCGAATTAAAATTTATCTCAGTGACCTGTGTCTGAGTTATTCATTTAATCAAGTGAAAGCCTTTCAAATGCCTATAACCTCTTCATACCAAGGAACAGGTGCTGTTATACATATTAATGGTATATTAATGTTTCCAAATAGGCAACAAATTTATTTTACACAATTTAGTTGTTTTTATTATTATTTCAAAATTGAAATTAAACACAAGGAAATTGCGAATAATACTTATTCCACATTTCATTACTGGAATATTTTATTTGATTATATATTTGAAATAAATTAATTTTATTGTTTTGTGTACAACCACTAGTTCCAGTTTTGCAATTATGACCAAAATCAAATCATTTCTTATTCATGCCTTCATGAGTTTATCTGATGTACGGAAAAACGTTCATACATCCATCCATTATCTTACACAAAAAGACAATATTGATAAAATAGTATATGTATAAGGAAGTAAAGATTGTACAAATAATTTCGTCTCAAATATCTTGGTGTGTCTTTGGGTGACCTAAGAAAAGTGCGCCATAAAAGCTGGCATATTATTTCAAGAAAATAAAATAGACGATTATCTCTTATGCCTATGGCACACTGGTCGATGAGCATCGATGCTCATTGATGAAACAACAGAACGAACCCGTCATCGACGAAAAATAGAGGCTCCTCTATTTTTCATCGATGAGCATCGAGGAAACAAACGGGTCTCATTTCAGACGTATTTTTGTGTACTCATTTCATGTTAACATTTTTTGTCACAGAGTATGTCCCTGTATTCGTCATTGAAGATATTAAAAATCTTGAAAGGTGGGTTCGTTCTGTTGTTTCATCAATGAGCTCATTGATGCTCATCGACTCTCATCGACCAGTGTGCCATAGGCATTATACAAGTATATGAGGTAAATAGCTCCATAGTAACGCATCGGAATGTGGAATCAATAGATCCCTAGTTTGAATCCCACAATCGACAATTGCCATTTTAACTTGATCCCTGTGATTTCCTTTTTACTTCACTTTATATATAACATATCGAAATGTGCAATAGCGGAGTGCCACACCCAAATTGGGTGAAAGATATGGTGTTATACAATATACGAGTAGAATTTTTTTTACAAATTTACTGGTTCAGGGATTGTTGAGAAACGACGGATGTGGCAAACTGTCATTACAAATTACGTATTAAATTTTCAACATCCATTAATTGATTCAAATATACAGCGGAACGGTTTATTTAATTAGCATCTCGCAATGTGATAACTGACAGCTGTTGTATACAATTCCATGTAAAAATGAAATCATAAAAAGGGTTTCCCTCCAAAGTCAGGACGGCGAGTTTGGTTGCAGGTATATAAAGCAATAATTAACAATCATCAGATGATGAAATCACCTGTCCGCAATTAAACGCAAAGTTATACAGTTTCCGCTAACAAGCCAGCAGCTATTACTGACCCAGCCTCGACCTTTCACCCTAATGTTGTCGAGGTTTCATTGCTGCCATTCCCACTTCGGCCAGAAACTCTTTCAACATTCCCCAACAAAGATAACTAAAAAAAGAAACATAATTATGTTGTACTCAATAGACAAAATAAAAAAAACGGGCCAGCGAGAAGAAAAATATCAGTTACTTAATTAAATAAATAAAAGCTGAAAAACTGTCAGATCTCATGGTTAAATTATAAAAGACTAATACCCGGTTTTATAAAGAAATTTAAACTTAAGATTTTACATCCATATTAAAACATCAAGATATCGCAATGACAATCAAATTTTTGCCGGCAATGTTAATTAAGTCAAAATAATTTCAAATGATGTGCAACAAATAAATTTATTTTAAAAGTAAATTTAAGTGAGAGTTCAATTTCAACTTCAATAAAGCCGGACATAAAAACATTTTATTTAAATACAACGTTTTGAATTAATGGACATAGTTCTTCATCAGAAAGACAAATATTTTTCCAGAACCTAATCCAAAAGTCTTTTATAAAACAAAATCTAATGTGAGCAGCTCATAAAAATATGCTGAAACAAAATTTAATCAGAACAAAGAAGTGAAAAAGTGTCGATTAAAATTATTACTAATATTATAATTACATCATATTTAATACGTCATTAACTTACCCAGTTATATTTAAAATGCCTTGTAGGCTTTCAAATAAATTAGTACTTCTAGTTGATTGTTTACTATAGTATGCCGCGATATTTCGTCTTAACAAGAGTCGTCTCGATTTTTCGAAACGAGATGAGAGTTTCATGATTTTCGTCTAGAAAAATCGAGACGAGAAGAGATACATTCGAAATTTTTAAACTGACGTCATCAAATTTTCGAAACTTTCGACAAGATCTCGTCGATATTCGAGACTAAAACGAGGGTAGTATGGTCGAAACAAGACAACTTTATTTCTCGTCTCGTCTCGTCTTGCGGTATTACTACTTTACTACCATAATCTAATCATATTTTTAAATACCCACCCAAAAACAGGCTGTGAACTAAAAAAAAATTTGACACGAAAAATAATGTGTTTCACACGTCCAGAAACAAGTTTGCGACTGCTCGGAATTTGCATGTCTCGCCTTCGGCTCGGCTCAAAATATACAAAAGTACAGTTTCTGGATCAGTGATACAAATAACTATTTCATGATAACTTTTTTATAAATTTATGAAATGAAATTACTAATTTATTTGGCAAATATGAATTACTAGGAATTCTTTTGTTGGTTGAGATGTGAACTAATGTTTCTAGATGGAGGTACGATATATATTTTTACAGCCTAGGCCGTAAAAATTCGCTTAGATCTAAGTGCCCAGCCAACAACTTATCCGGTCAATTCGTGCCCAGCCATCAATTTAATCTTGGCGCTTAAACTTAAGTTTTCGGTGAACCTTAAACAAAATTCATTTGCACAAATTATAGCGTTTACTGTCAAACTGTGTGCAATACTACTGTAATTTCGAAGGTTTGTTTAATGTACAAAGACTGATGGCGATGGAACTACATGGGCCGGGAAAACCGCGACATAGCACAAAATTAATCGTTTTAATTCTCAGTCAATAAATTTATTAATAAGATCCCAGGACTCAGAAATTTTATATAAATAAATTGAACAAGTTAAGAAAAATCAATATTGTATATCGTGTAACTAAGTTAGTTGTAAAGGTTGACTCCGTATACAATAGATATAAGTACCCACATTATGTAAAATCAATATTGATTTTATCCTCTATATGTGGCCATTGTGCTCTGAAATTTTAGATAGTTCCATTTTTTTTACCCAAATAGGCTACTGATCATCGCAATTGCATATTAGAATAATTGATCACTTATTTTGCTGAAATTATAAATTTTGGTGCCTAAACTTATATTGCTGAAAAAATTGCATTATGTGTCCATTTTAAGTTGTCTAAAATGAGAATAGTACCATCCTGAGACAGATCAAAGTAGGTAAAATAAAGTAGAAATTAAATTTGTCTGTGGCCGAAGTGGGAATGGCCAAAGCGTGCCGGCCTTTCAGTCGGTACCGCGTCAGACTGCCCGACTTCCAGTATACCTGACCATCCGAATCTGATGTTAACGTTTCGTTACGTTATACGTTGTTCTCACTGTGAAGTGATTGCACGACGTTAGGGCGAATAACTGGGCCACGGCATTCTAGTAGCCAGAGTCACGTGACTTGCGACCTAGTTTTAAATGATAAGTCCGTGATATCCCACCTACTTATTTAGCTAACCAATGATGGTCATATGAATGAAGCCTCGAAACTTGTCACTTGTAAGTATAATCGTTGTAGTATCTCTATGATGTCCTTCTAAAATGTGTATTTTAATGAAAATTATATCTAAATAAAATAACGTAATTTTTCTATTTATACGTGTAGTTAATTTATTTATTCAGGTCTTTCGGCATAGAATGTACAAAAGTTTTACATATTATTTCTATTGTATTTACATTATATAAACACTACAGACTTCACTAAAATATAAATGATCATGCAAGCTTAAGTTATGTTTTCATACAAGTTTTCTCACAATTCGCTCATACAATACGAGACCACGGGACGTGTGCAGTAACTAAATAAAAATAAAGATAATGGCGAACCGATTTGGATAATAGATAAAACATGGAATAACGTTGATTGTATTTTGGATACAATAACATTTAAAATGGTAAAAACGAATATTTATAAATTACAAAACACAACGAGAACGTATGAATATATAGTTAAATTACAGTTACAATTAAAATCTATCTATCTACCTATCCCATTCGTTCATTGCGATGCTGGGGCTGGAATTTTTTTCAAGGGTCAATTCAAAAGTAACATAAAAAAAAACAAAGTTAAACGCAGCCTATCAAAATTTAAAAAGCCCAGACACATAAATATGTCAGCAGAGATGACACCTCAAAAAGAAATTTCAAAATATTACCGCATTAGTTTAAAAAGATTTATTTTCTGATAAAACTAAAAAATCTACCGAATTTAATACAAATAGGTTTTAAAATCTAAGCAAAGAAAGGGAAATATTTTTCTTGTTAACATTTTAGAGGTAAAAAATTTAACAAATTTTTTTTTAATGGATTCAACTAGATATTAAAACATTTTCATCTTCAACAACAGCTTCTTGGGTACAATTAATATTTTACTTAAATAACTATAATTTCTTATATTAATAACACAACTCATAGCAGTTAAATCTGTTTATAATTTAATATTATAATATTTAATATTAAATTATATCTTTAAAATGCAATTCACAAATATTAGGTACTGAAGTACACTTTTACAAATATAAAAAAAAAAATTTTTATGAGCAATTTTTCTTTATATCTCATCATAAAAATTATTTGAAAAATAAAAGATTAGTTAAATTTAGTTTTTACCATTATTTCGAATCTTTTTTGAGGAAGGAAAATATAGCTTCCCTAATGTACACCAAAAATTATATTTTAGATTCAAATTTAGGTTTTTATTATTTGTACAATCTTATACTGAAACCACATGCAGCTAGCTATCTCTTGCATTTAACATAAAAGCAAATTATTAATATTTCTTCCTGGTAAATGATGTTTTTAAGTTTTGTTAAAAGTTGCATCCCACCTCGTATTATAATAATTTTGCTCTCACTTAATTTTTATATCATTCACATTCATAGTCTGTGTCTGGTATTATAAATATACATGAATAAACAGAAAACGCACGTCATCAATAATGTTACTAGTATAATAACGTCAATTTGCATTACGTCTACATTATGAAAATACTTTTTAAAAATTATAGAAATAAAATTAAAAACATGTTGCATTATTTGTGCTGTGATTTTAAGTCGCGATTTGTTGTGATTGCTATGTTGAAACTTTCATCATTATTATTATTATATAATAAAAACAAACAGTATATCGGGTGTCTGCATTTTTTCTAGGAAATAGGAAATACACTGTTAAAATTTTCGTTTTCCATGAATTTTAGAACAAAAGTGCAAATACAAAAATGCCCAGAAAAAAATTGCGCTAAATAAACCTAAACTTATTGACATAATACATATTTGTCATAGGATGTATGTAAAATGAAGTTTATAATTTTAGCTATTTATTGTTGTATTAGTGTAACAGGTGATTAAAATTTTTAATGATTATTAACTCATTTAAATAATTTTTTTGTAATTAAGAATATTTTTCTTTTAATATTTTATGTTCAATGACTGGATGTACATTGTTTCAGTAGCAATCCGACGTACTTACAATTTTATTTGGATTTTCTGTCCAGCATAATAGTACATTTTGTTTATCATCGTTCATTCTATTTTCGTCATTTGGTTCAGCATTTTTGTTTATTATTCTGCACTTCTTATAAAGAAGAGTAACACTTGTTGTTTCATTAAACAGCTTTATAAATTTGTTAATCATCTCACGTACAAGAATTTGGCGGTCCTGAAATAATGCAACAAATAAATCTTTCTGTTGTTTTCACGAATTTCACGCAAAATACTATTTTATACATTTGAGTATTTTGAGATGGTATAAGTTTCTATGATTATTCACAAATAATTTAAGGAAGTACCTTGGTAAATGATTTTTAAAACTTTATTTCAAAAACATGTATCATCTACAAAACTCCAAAAATACGACCGTTTGAATTGTATGTTTTATTCTCCATAGCACTTGTAAATAACTGAAAATTATAAATTTTAATTCAAGTTTATCTCATGGCATAAATTGTACTATATATGTCAATAAATTTAGGCTCATTTGAAGTAATTTTTATATTTGTACATTTATTAACTCTTTTGTTCTAAAATTCATAAGGAACGACACCCAGTATATTGTAAAACACAGAACCACGAAGAGCATAAATCACAATTGAACACAATAAAGCCTGACAGTATAGTGACAAATCGATAGAGATTTTATATGTAAACGTGATCATTTACCAGTAGCAACGAAGAATGGAGCAAAAATATACTGCAATTATTTTCAATAATTTTATATTCCAGTACAAGAATCAAATTGGCATTAAAATTAGGGGAGACTGGTTATGGTTGAAAGAGTTTTTCTTTTATCAACCATTGCGTCTTTACTATATGACTAATTTTTGAAAGAAGCACATCGAAACTAAGGGTATTTATCGATCTTTAATTATATACAATAATTATTCTTCCAGCTATAATAGTTACCCTGCTAAAGCAATCTAAACAAAAGTCTGTTCATATTTCAACTGACCCCAGTACAGAGGTCGGTTAAAACAGATGTCGGGGTTGATTGAAACATACAAAAAATGAAAAAAATATTTAGTTTTAACACAATTTTATTACTTAAAAATCACAGTACTGCAGTCTTAAAGGATCAGTTATAAATTATATGAACTATAGGAAACAAAAAAGTTCTCTTAAAATTAAAAAAAAAATGTAATCGAGAGGACACGTTCTTGAATTTCACTAAAAACTCTATTGTGAGCTACGTATCCCATTTGGATATTTTCACCCTGTAGATCTCCACTAGATAATATTTAATACCTAAAAAATATAGTTACGAGAAGAAAAAAATTAAACAGGTTTATCATCTATAATAATTATCAAAATAAACTCATACGCAAGAAGCACACCATACATGTTCAATTGGTTTTATATGTATAAAAAGTAGTCTGGTGCCCACACCATTTTTTTTTTACGTTGATGACGTGAGTCTTCTGTATATTTATTTTGATTATAGCTAGATTGTATATTTAAAATACGATGTCAGTTCAATGGTAATTTTATTTTCATTTGAATTTACATAGATACGACTTTACTATAATATTGTAAAATGTACCCTAGCAATAAACAATTTATAAACCACTACGCAGAACTCTCAATATAAATTTATTATACATTCATGCATAATAATAATAATAGTGTTGTCCATTATTTTAGTTCGCTGGTTTTGTTCTATAATGTGTAAATGGTTATTCAAACCGTTATAGCTAGCCTTACTTTATATTTAATATTATTATACAACTAATATACAAAATACGTATATGCAGATAGAGTTTCCATTACAGAGAATTATATTTTTGTAAGTACCCATAAATTTCCATAAAATTGAAAGCTGTTTTAAGAATCTAATTGCAAACCAAACATTGTATACAGGATGTTGAATATAAATGTCGCATGTAAGGATTTCAATGCTATTTTCATAAAGCTGTATCTTTTTACCTATTCACTATTCAGTAAAATTGTAAATTCAAAAGTTGCTCTGAATTTAAAAGTGCTTACAATAAGGTTTATTTGGATATCTAAATATTAGTATTTCACGATAAATGAAGCAAATTAAAATGAATATTAATTAGGAAAAAACCCGGTCATGAAAAATAAAAATGTGTCTCAGAAAATTGTAATGATATACTATTAAATTTGAGAGTTCATTTCATTCTGTTATAAAAAAATAAATCTAAAATTGCCTTAAATGTCTAATTTTTTTAGTGTTTGTTTAAATTTCCATGACCGTTTTACAATTTTTCTTTGATTTATATATCGTAAAATATCAATATTTAGGTATCTGAACTGGCTGTTTTGCGTGCACTTTATTTAGAATAACTTTTGTATTTACACTTTTTCTTTAAAGTGAATGGGTAAAAAGGTACTTCAATATAAAAAAAAAATAGCACTGAAATCTCTATACTTCACATTTCAGTTCTATAATCGGTACGTATTGTTTGTTTTTAAAATCTCCGTAACATAAATAAATATTTCTGCTGCACTTAAAAGTCTCCCTGGTTACGTCACTGAAAAAAAAATCCTAGCCCTTAACCCATTGCGGACAGTTTTGGATAGATTATAAACGTATATTCGCGGTATCAAACTTAGGAGAATATACAAAATTACTGCAACATTTGTAAATATTCCTTTGTGCTGACAATAAAATAAAATAATACATTCAGATATTAAATGGATACCATAGAACAGTTGAATAATATTGAAGTACATTCAAAGTAGAACAAAACCAGCAAGTGATCTATTCATAGATGTGGAGCGAAGTGTCCAACAGAGATAATTTTAATCGGATAAATCACAGCTGAGCGGAAAACAAATCACAAGATAATTTGTCGTCATTTAGTTGCGTGCCGCGGTGTGTTGAAGTGTGCACATTATGCGCAAGCGCTTCATCGTCGCTGGGTTGACTGACGTTGACATCCTTACGAACGAATTACGTGGTGTCCAAGCGATGAAACTAAAAGCGTTGGCATTTTGGTGTTTTGTATTCGATTCTGGCGCGTAGACGCCTAACATGATTGAAAACTTTTGGAAATTAAACTGCTCTTTAAGAGATTAGCAAAGTTTCTAGGCAAATTTTCACAGTGGATGATTTATGATATGACATTAAACAATCATTATTACAGCGCCGCGGTTATATTAATTCCGCAATAGTCTCGAGTTTGTAGTTGAAACTTGGTTTTATTCCCGTTCGCGCGCTACGTGGAAATTACGAGTTTTGGAGATTGTCATGGAACGTGAAGAGTTATTGTTTTAATTGTTAACAGCTTCCTGAGTGTGAACGCTCTTAACTTTCTTAATTATTCCTCGACATATAAAATGCAACGAACAGTTTATTTGTTGCTAGTAGTGGCAACAGGACGATGACGTTATAATCAATGCTAAATGAAACTTGAATTTTGAATTCTGATATAAATTTCATACTATATTAATATAATGAGTTGTGTTCCAAGTGCTTTGATCCTGAGTATGAAATAGTTATTATTTACATACCAAGTGCGAAAATACTTGGTTTCCAGCACCATAGAATCACTCCGGGAATCGAGTTCACGGTAGATATTTGTACAATTTTTTTTTTTAATAATATAAAACTAATAACAGTTCATACAAAGAAACGAACTTGTTCCAGGAGTTACTATAATTTCTAATTGTCAAAGTTACACTACATGTACATATTTATATAAAATAATTTGTCTAATGTATAGGAAATCAATTAATATATTTTTCAAATTTATCACATTCACCTGTATATTTAAATATAATAGACATATTGACTTATTTATTTTGTAACAACCAACATTACCTTTATAGGTTATGTGTTTAATGTGTAATAAAAGTTGACATTTTCGTTACTAATAAAAAAATGTAACTGTTGCTAGGTTACACTTTTAATCCTAGCCTTAAAAGTAGATTCTATATTTCTGTAGATCTTAAAATTCCCAGTATTTAAACTACCTAAAAACATTAATAATATTTAGAGAATTATATTCTTATTCCTCATGGTTAAATACTAATCATTCCCAGGAGCATAATTGAAGAATTGGTCAATTTGTTACTTCGTTAAAACTCATGATTTTTTAGGAGTGTACTTGTCATTTTATTTTTCGAAGTAGACATAATTTTGAGAATTTTCCTATACCTACGCTATTATGGAGATTTAGTGTTGCCTTAATCATTGAATATTGCGACCACAGGGTGGAACATTTCATCACCAATAGAACACTTTCCGAATACACTTTTATATTTTTTCCTTGCACCATTGTAAGTAGCGGTTATATGCGCACTCGTAAATTTTACGTGATTTCGGTAGCAATAGATTTAAATCTATTTCTTTGACCGATTTAACCTCATCCGGCGTTGAACTTGTCAATTCGTCACATTGAAACATTTTTATTAATAATTTGACATTATTTCAGTTTGACAGAACAATAAAATTGTTAGCAAAACAAATCTGAAGCAAAGCTATCTTTTTAGTTACAATTATATGTCAACAATAGTATATTGTGTCATTAGGAGTAAATGTGATACTTTGGGTACTGAGCATGTAATAACATGCGAAGCACCCAAAGACACATTTACTCCGAATAACACATGCTATTTTTTCTTCAAACATTGAAAATAAAATTATAAATATTATAAAATGCTCAAAACTTCAAAAAATATTCTGTCTTATCTAGCATTTCAAGTTGCCTGAGAATATGCTCTTTTGTTATTTTCGCAATTTTTGCTTTCGCTCGGCTTCGCTACGCTTCGCCTCGCAAATGCAAAATAATTGCTCATCAAACAAAGTATCACTTTTAATCCTAATAACACAATATACTATTTTTTTAATAAATGCTTTTGTTAAGTACAAAAACTATATTAGCGCCCTGTACTGTAATTGAAAATGACTTTATTTATCCATTTTTTTTCAATATTCCATATTATACATTTCTTTTGCTCGATTTATCAATCGACTGTTAATAAAATGTTAACTAACAGCAACATAAATAATTCATATTTCTCTATATTTAACAGGAGGACTACCATAACAGTCGATTGATAAACCGGCCCTTAGTCACATACCAGAATACACTATTCATAAAGAAAGAGAAGATGTTTTTATTAAATATTACATACAAGCTACTCTTAGATCAATATTTTCTTAGTAATGTAACGTATGTAAAAGCAAATGCTTGTGTAAATTAGAAATAAATTTTATGTAAAAATACTACTGACGCTGCAGTCTGTTGTACATTATGTTTCTCTTAAACGATGTACAATAAACATGTGGATAAGAGCAGATTTGTGTGAACCAAATTCAATCTTTACGCATTTAAATACAACACGATACGAGCACTATTTCATTACAAATGATCGATTTATAATCAAATATGCCATGACACAAATACAGATATAGTAGGTACCTACACTCGTATGTGTGCTGGAGTAAAAGGGATAGAGTGATAAGGGAAAGCAGGGGGTGCGAAGGGTGCAGACAGGCGGGCGGTATATGGCACAATTGCTCACATACGCAGTTTTGAAATACAGCAATGTTCGGCGGCCGGTTTTGTATGATTTATCATTCCAGGCAAATTGCTGAATTGGGTTTTGCGGTACTTTATTTACTCCCCTCACATTCAAGCCACGTACAGTCACAGCGAAATTTATGTGCGGCCCGGCAATGAACTTTTATATAAGCCATAAGCATTTGAAAGTAAAATGAAGAATTTAATTGACCGTTGGAATGCACAAGTCGCTGCTCGTTAGCTGCGCCGTGGCGTCGTGGCCGCCGCAGTCACCCCTGATGTCGAACCCACTGCACGTAGCTGCCGATTTAACTTAACCAATTGCCGATCCTGTGGCGCTTGACTTCCTGTTGCTACCCCCACTTCGCCACAAGTCTGCTCACACCGCGAATTTTAAAACATTCTCTTAAGATGCCTTTTATGACTGATTATTTACATATTTGCTGCGCCCACATATAAGAAAATTAATTACATATTACTGAAAGTTGGTCATTGCATATCACTTGTAATTTTGTGTGATATGAAAGCTCGTTCGCCAATCAAGGCGTCCGCTACTGTGTGATATGATTTTATCACACGTTCCGATAACTGAGCGAACTAACCTAAAAATTTGTATTTAAAAGTATGACAAATGCACATAATTTCCTTAATTTACATGGATTAAAAAGGTTGGATCCTGATTTATCTGATTTTAACATTTTTTTTAATTTATGATAGCAATGATGTTAACATAATCTGTTTTAATATTTTTATGTAAATTTTATATTTTTTTTTACTTAACAGTGGTGGCCGGAGAAGTATCGTGTACAAAGAAAGAGCTGAAAGAGTATTTCACACTCGTATATTCAATGGAAAATGCAATCTGCAGTTTCCAAGCGAACAGTTCGGTCTGTATTTTATGTTTTTAAAAGAAAAATAGGCGCATTCCACTAATTTTTTAAGTGTTTTTATTTGTGCACGTTAAGTTTTACTTATTTTACAGCGTATATTTATATTCACTTTCTGATGTAATCCAATCTACATTTTCTTTTAATTTCTAATCTATCCTACATTCCTACCATGGTAAGAAATATTTTACTCCTATTCGTTGATTCTTGTTCAACAATAAAGTATGATATAACAGCAGCTGAGCTAGTATGTTCCATGATTTTTTACAAAGTAGGGTTTCTTTATAGTTTTCAGTAGACAATTTACACGCCGCCATTGATGAAACTGCGCTCATTATTCGAATATAAATAAAAGAAATTTATAACTTTTTAAGCCTAGTCCCTTCCATATGTCACGAGCCGACACTGATTGCAATTTCGTTCATTAGGATGATGATTCTGTGCGCTTGTTTTGCATTAACACCTAAATTACTTTTGTGGTATGAATTTGAAATTAATAATTATCTATATTTGAATTCAAATTAGTGTGATGTAATGATGTAAATATATTACTACCACTATGCGTGTATTCTTTTCGCCATTGGTAGACTATTGTTATGCCTGTATTATACGCAGTAGACCCTTTGTACTGGCATTATTGTCAGATACCTTGATAACTAGTCTGCACAGTATTAAATTATTAAATGTGCATTGCATTGACATTGTACTGAAACTGGCATGATATAAAAAAATAATTAAAATAGAGCAAGTTCGAAGTACACTAAAGTAACAAATGATGACATATTTATTACCTGTTTCAGTAGAATATGTTTATGCGGGACATTACTGTTTGTATCGCAACATGATTTTCAAATTAATTTTGTGAAAATCGCAAGTTTCGTGTTCGGATTCAGACCTTCATCCATCAAGTCTGGATGTTTATGTAGACGTCGGAAACGCCTGCTAACGAATATCACAAGGGTAGAAACGTAAATCGCAAAGACTTACAACACGCACACAACATCCCTGGAGAACTCATACAGTTATAGAGTTGTCGCAAATTCGTGCAATTCATTTCTATTGATTTCTGATCAGCACTCGTCACTGAAATGTTACGCAAATATTATACTTGAGTGCGCGCGCCCATTCACTCAACCGTCAAAACACTCCTGCTGTAAAAATACTCGCCTTTTATTTCCTTTCTTTCGATAATTTTCTAAAACAACACTCGACGCGAGTGCAAATTCGCCTCGCACACATGTGCAATGTGCAAGGAATAAAATAAATATTTACACTGGAAATAACTTGATTCGAGATTCGTAAAAATCATTCCAATCCAACGCCAGTAGGGAGACAAATGCGGAATGTTGTTTTCACAACGTTCGTAAAATCCACTGAATCTTCGAAAACATTCCATTAAGGTACCTTGTTTCCTTTTATGAATTTCAGATTTATTCCAACTTAAAATCTTGGATTTATGGTTTATCTTCCTTCAGTAAAATATTTAAATTGCATTTTAAATCTTTCATGACAATTTTGTTATCTTCGTTAACATATTCCGTACAAATTTATAGATATTTTATATTATTACCTATTTTAATTGTAGTAGAGTACTCCAAATATTCATAAATGTTTGTATTTTTAGAACCCATTAAACGAAAATTACTAGTTTTTAAATATTATTCCTATTGTACTTTAGTTAATGCTGAGTAACTTCAACGTCAGTACTAAAAAATATTACACGAATCTAAATTTGAAATATTAACCCTATTATATGGTGATGACATGTGTTGTAATCTGTCTGTAATGCAAAAGATTGATTATATTTACTTATATTTACATACACCTATAGCAATTCTATATTAATTATAATGAAATAATTAATTATATAATTAATTAGAACACACATTTATAAAATTACGATCATGAATCAGTAAATAAACTAGGTACATTATTCAATATTGCAAAATTTGTTTTTACGGTTTTTTTCAAGTTCATGTTATTTACCTGTTTACCCAAAGAATCTCTATATTTCAAATGAACTTTCTATTAATGTTAAGTCACACATTTTATTATCTTTTGTAAGTCATATAGTTTCAATTTGAAAGTGCCTAACTACATGGACACCAAAATATATAACTCAGAACACATACTTTTTTAAAATGATCGAGTTATGTACTGTTACTGATATTAACTGGTCTAAGCTCGATGTAACATATACACATACACAACGTCACACTATCTCCTACCCAGTGAGGTAGGACGAACTTAGAAACATAGTCAACTAACAATTAATCTCCTCCAAACATTTCTATCCTGACACAACACTTTCACCTCGTCCACATTCATAGTGCGATTCATATATGCTCGCCTATTCTTCACACTTGGAATCGTTCTTTCACATAACAAACGATTAATCATACCTAACCATTTACTCCTCGGATCCACACCCAATCGTTCACCCTCAATCTCACCAGCATATATTAGTCTTACCAACTTTTCATTAGAAATGCGCTCAAGATTACCAAACCACTTCAACTGACTCACTCCCATTCCATTAATAATATTCTTCCCAATGCTTGTATATACAGGATGTTCCATTTAAGTGATACACTATTGCTATGTCGAGAAGTATAAGAGATACGAAGTTCGTTAAATTAGCAAACCATTTTCTAAATTGTATAACTATTAAAATGAACAAAACAAAAATTTTTATTAACCAGTGGTTCTCAAAATATGGGACCCAATTTTATAATTTTAAAGTAGGACCTACCTTTTTTATTGGCTTATTCGATTCTGTATTTTATTCTGAAAACAATAACACACATATAAGTCCTACATAATAAAAATGTTGATAAAAATACAAATAAGAATTGTTATTATTTCAATTTAATGATACAAATATATCAATGTATTCCGGACAAATAATCTTCTATACCCACACGCTCATCTCAAATATCTAATTTTATAGCAGTTATACGTTGTTCATGCTTCTTCATCTACATCCAGAATTCAGAACTACATATCAATGTAGGGACTAACTCTCCATTATAAACATTCAGTTGAGCATCTCTAAACACATTCACGTTTCGAGCAAATGCACCCAGAGCATCCAATACCTTGCACTTTGCAGACACCCGCCTTTCAATATCCCAGTCAATACGTCCATCCCTGGAAAACATACTATCCAAATATACAAAATTCATTCACTTTTCCCAGTCTCACACCATTTGTTAAAACATTAAAATCAGTTACCAAATCATTCTTCTCAAAAACCAACACTTTACATTTATTGACATTCAATAAAAGATTTAAACCTTTTTCTACTTTTTTTATATTCATAATCATTCTTTTCAATAGCTCCTTCGTTTCACCCAACACAATAACATCATCCGCTAAAGCTAAAGCAGGCACTATACTTTTCGTCTACCAATACGTACACCATCCATTCCATTCAATGTCTTTCCTAACAACACATCCATATACAAATTAAACAACCAAGGAGACATTGCACAACCCTGTTTCATCTACACGAAACCAATCACTCAATCTACCATCAACTCCCAAAGCAGCCTCACTTCCTTTATACGTCGTTTGAATCGCTCCCAACAAATTACTATCCACACCGTACTCTACAAGTAGATCCCACGTAGTCTCTCGAAGAAATCTGTCATATGCTTTTTTTAAATTGAGAAAGCCACTGAACTCCTTTTTGTTCTTATCAACTAACTTCTCAATACTCATCAAAGAGAAAATAATTGAATAGCACAGGCATAAAACATCCTTACATATCCACTCAACTTGGAGTTTGTTAAGCCCGGCACCTTATGAATTCAGATTTTTCCGTACAACTTTCCTATTACTCTCACAAACTTATCGCTCGAAATATTGCACATTCACTATTGGCATAATAATTTTAAGACAGGCAGTCCAAATTGGATGTCTCGCGTAATGTCCAGTCTTAACTGACAAAGTCACGTTTCGACCTTTGGCCATAGTACATGTTCGAGTCAAAAAACAATTTCAGTTGAACTAGTTTCCAATATACTAAACTAGTGTTAACGAATGGCGTTTGGCAGTCTCAGTTTTAACTATATAAAATTGATTAAAAACAAATTTAAATACTAAAAAACTAGTTTTAACCATAAGTGTCATTGCACAAATAAAAAATATCCTAGTTAAAACCAGTTTTCTCGTACTTAAATCTAGTTTTAATCAATTGAACAGTTTAAACCAGTTTCACTAGTTAAAGCTAGTATTCCTAAACGGCTTTCGGTTTCCCCTAGTAAAAACTAGTTTAACTGAAATCAGATTTTAACTATAACTATATGTACATGTTGAATTTAGTTATAATAACCTGCAAATTGCTGTTCTTATGGCTGATAAATATAAGGTTTTGAATGAAGTTGCTAGAGCGTTCGCAAGTTTTCATGCACTTCCGAAGTAACCGATCAGGTCTCTACTGTAAATATAAAATATATTTCTTTTTTCTTAAACTATTAACGAATTAGAAGAATTTTATCATCATTCAGGGATTTTTTATAGTTATGATATTCCACCATGTTTAACTTTATCAATATGAAACCGAAAACAAACAAAACGAATTGACTGCAACGAAATCTGGTGTTCCATAATCTGGCGCTATCTAGCAGCTTCACTCAATGGGTATTCCAGTGCCTGTATCACAGTATATATGCTATAGCATTGGTATTGAGATTGTACGCTTAAAGCCGAGTTATTTCATCTTTAGATGAATTAATAGTTACGATTATTCTCTTTTATTAACAGAAAAACATTATTTTTGACTTGTTCATTATATTATTTTATTCTGTAGAAACTGAACTAATGGGTAACTATCAAAACGTTGATATTTATAAATATTTTGAAATGTTGGCTGCTTTAACTCACATAATTTAAAAATATAGGTTCTTCAAGGTGCACATCGGATGTTTTTTCAGTCGGAATTTGCAAATGTTTTGGTACTGCTGTTGTTTAATTCGCCATATTTATATGTTAAATTTTATCATTTTTACATCCCGCCCAAACACATAAGGGGGAGGTATTATTTTTTTGAATTAATTAGATTTTGAAAACAATTCATCAACAGTAAATGGTAGACTATTCGAAGGCCTATCAGGGTTTTGGGGCAAATCTTTGTAAATAAATGAGAGATGTAGAATAATATTACGTACAATTTTTATTTGCAATATTTTTCTATATATTGTTACGTCATCAGATTCAAAAACAGTGTTTATGGTCAATATTACCTTTGGGCCAAACTTAAATTCAGATTTTATTATCTTTAATTTTTAAATATACACTTAATTCAAATATTATAATATAACCATATGACTTTGAATTTATGTTTTTATAAATAGATTATTTAATTTTCTTTCCTAAACATGACTTTTTATTTTATATCTTAAAGTAATAAATTATAAAATTATTTTACTATAAATTTTTACTTTATATTGTAATACTATTACCTATTGTACTAAATAATCGTAATCGTAATCGGCGATTATTAAAATTGTTAATCGTAATCGGAATCGTAAAAGTAAGAATCGTAGCATCACTAATTTCTTGAATGAATCCGAGTTCGTTAAACAATTTTAGTGTTATTATTTTTTTAAAGGGTATCTTCTATCGCCAAGCTGTATTCCATTATATTTTGCTGCGTTTAAAATTTTACAAAAATTGAAGATTTTACATATTATTGTCGTACCATGAATCTAAACACCTACTGACAAGTTACAATATCGACAATTTGCAAATATTTTGTACATTTGATGATAAATATCCTGTCCTATTACGGAAATATTCTGCTAGTCTACACCAGGTGACTGTATTTTTGTCTGAGTGCAGTCAGTACACCCGATTATTTTTCGAAAACTAGCAATGTTATAAAATGCCTGCTGACTTGGCATCCGAAATCTTAAGAACATCTGATGCGTTCCATTTAACAAAATAATTATTTTTACAGCAGAAAATAGGGTTATTCTCGGCCAATGTTGACGATGTCCCATTCAAAGTACTCCATTTCGGAAACCTCAGACTTCGCATTTTGTTTCCGTGCGGTAAAAATAAAACTTAGGACTTCTACGTTGTCCTAATTGTATAATTCCTTTATTAAAATAATAACCCATATGAAACACAAATATCAAATTTTTATGTACTATTCATGGTCCATTCGTAAATAAATTTTATCCTAATTCTTAACTGAAACAAACGGCCCTATAGAGTCGTACATGTAGAATAATATTCCCAATTAAACTATTGCTTTATACAGTCGTTTTAAATATTATTATGTAAAATATGTAATAACACACAATTAAAATTAAATATTTTAATATGGAAGGTAATAACAGAATTTATCATACATTCCAAATAAAAGATAATACAAAGTTTTATATCTACGTAGATATATTACAGATAAAAGCATTTAAGTATTATCAGATATTTTTTAACTTCATTCTTCAATGTGTGACGGTGAAATGAATTGAAATAAATGAAGTAGAATAATTTAATACGTCAAGAAAATCCGATAAGCAAGAATAAAAGACGGACTGATATAATTGAAAATCGATCGATGATGTTGAGTAAAAAAGTCGTCGGTCGGAACAAAAAATTATATAAGAACATAATTACTATTGAATATTTCATAAAATTATTTTAATAGTAAATAAGTGATGGAAATCGCGCCACGCGTATGTATATTATTTATTAACTGTAAGTATATAATAAAATAGAATAAATCAATACAGATAATAATTTAAAAATAAATATTTCAAAATTTTGAGAATTAGTTTCTTAACATTCATAATAATATTTACTCAACAAATACTGCTATGTAAACAACAATATTGCGATATTTAATAACTAAAATAATTTCCATGCAATATATACAAATTATTTTAGAGCAAAATGGATGAAATATAAATGATTGGAATTTTTTACCAGCACTCTCTTTTTTTTATTTGAAGATTTTCCTCTAAAATATTATAAGTATGTTTTATACTGCATCATCAATTTAGTTAAAAATAATTGTATATGTTAGCAGAGATTTATTTCCAACCACATATTAAAATTTCATTTGAAATAATAACCTGTATCAAAAATAAAATAAAAAATTTGTAATAAAGGTAGTATGACATGTTAAAGCAAACTTCTAACCAGGAACAAAATTAATATCTCGAGTGCAATATAAAATCCAATAATAGAAGAATAACATTTCATAAAGTTTCTATTAGCCAACATGAAACATGAGAATTATTTTATAATCACAATATGATACTTGAAACTAAAGCATACAGCATAGACACGAGGGAAGAAAATATTAACAGAAGCTTGATTTCAAATGAAAAAGAATAAAAATGAAAACAACGATTTAAATTGAATTCGAAACTCTGCTGCAAGTGAAACGTATGCAGCTAATAAATTTGCGAAATTGAAATCTGGTTTTGTATCATTTGAAATTTACGACCTAGATGGTATATATTGATTTTTTTTCTCTTGTTCTGATAACTAATAACTTGTATCGGCATATATAGCAATATTTTTTCGTAAAATATGATATAGAACTTACGTACTCAAATATCTCAATTTATTGCAAGATTGTTTAAATTATTGCTCGTATATAGTTTCGATTTAGGACATGAATGATTTATTTTTTTTATCTAGCTATATGTTTGCCTATCTCTTATTTATTGGGGTGAATAGCTCCATACTATTTCATCGGATTTTTAAACATGAAATCGTCGGTTCGATTCCCACATTAAAATCACGGCTACGTTTTTCTTCCATTAGCATCTGTGGGAGGAGTGGCGGGATTTGACAGTTGTTAACCGCATTTCACACGTGATAAAATACAGGCTTTGAAGATAGCAACTGTTAACTTTAGTACCAATTTTTTTTTAAATAAATGATCATTACTAGAAAGTATAATTATTGTATTATATTAATAAGTAGAATTAGTTTCTATAACGATGACCGAAACGAGTTTGACAATTACTTGCGATGCACACAGTCACCTATACTCCAAATAACAAATGGTATTTCTTCTTCAAATGTAGGGAACAGGAGGATATAGAAATTTAAAAGATAATGTTAATAACAATATTTAGAAAATGCAATTTATCTACTGTTTTATTTAGATTCTAGTTGCAGTTTCATTATTGTTTCAATAAAACATAAAATTATTTAAAATGGCAGAATCCAATCTCGCATGTATATCATCCGTGTCCTTTGTGTGCCTCAAATGTAATAAATAAATCTGTGTAACATCAGATTCTTTAATTATGTAGTATTATCGAATACTATAGTGGGCGCCAGTTGATCGGTAACAGAAAGGTTGATCAACATACCTCAATAGGAAAGGCATCTGAAAATTAGTGTGAATAAAATATCATTGGGGTATATTATACATAATATAGTACAGGATAAATAAATAATTAAAACCCTAAAATAGAGTAACCTGAAAAGTGAGTTAAAATATAGCGGAGTTGTTGGTTCTTAAATTTAAGGAGAACATGGTAGCGGTCACCTACTCCTAATAGTAAAGCTTCTGTTTAATGAATCTATAATTGTAGTCAGTATATTGTTTTCTGGGGAACGCATGCAACACTCGAAAATTTTAACGCTGCTTTAGTCATGCACTGATTCGTACATACGTTGCTTTCTTCAATCACTGCTTTGTTCACACACAGCCTTATTCATACACCGATTTCTTCTAACACCGCTTATTCACTATACGAAATTCCGTCGACCTAATGCAGCACGGAAACAAACCTAAACCTCTGTATTCAATGAAAACTGTTATTTTAATATTTATTACTATTACATATTTAGATGATATTGAATAATACATAATATAAACAAGTTTATAATTTAAAACTCATGCCATTTTGCTGTATTTAATGTTTTCTGCATTGATTGTGCATAAAACTAATTTCAAATAAATTAGTACGATACCTATGGATATGAACACTAAGCACAATATTGTCGGCATTACAGATTTAGGCGCTGCAATAGGACGACAGACTTTCGTACGGTGAATAAAGCAGTGTTAGAAGAAATCGGAGTATGAATGAGGCTGTGTTTGAACAAAGCAGTGATTGAAGAAAACAACAAATGTATGAAGCAGTGCATGAATAAGGCAGCGTTAGAATTTTCGAGTGTTGCAATGTTACCCGTTTTCTGACATTTGAAGAAAAACTATTGCAAATACCGTTGTAGTTAATAAGATATTATGTTATAAGGAGTTGAAGTATGTCTTTATGTGTTGAGCTCATATATTTGCGGTCGAGGGGGTAGCCGAGGCAATGCAAATTGAGCTCCTCGTGGGCCCCGAAGACGGATCCCCTTGATCGGGAGTGCGGCCTGGGACCTGGTAGGCCCCTGGGGCGGCGTTCCTAGACCGGGGCCGTGGCTTCGGAGAGCCCCAGTGGGCTTCGATGGCGGAACCCCTGTGTCGGGCCCCGGTTTATAAAATATGACAGAACCAATTGCAACACAACTCGTCACAGCTACCCTTGTAGGTGCTGCCGCCAGTGACCAGTGGTATATGAAACAACTGCACGCCGTACAATTATTTTCATAACGTACCTGAGTAATATTATGATTAACTTCTATGCCGCATATGCAGTAGCAAAATATGAGTATTAATACGCTTAAAGAAAAAAGTTATAATTACATATTCAAACTCGTTAGACATGCAAATAATTGGTTTGGAATAAATAAATTTTCAAAGAGGCCCAATTTTGCTTAATGATTACTCAAAATTGAATTATAATAATGAAAAATTATTCAATTATAAGAAATTCATTAGAGAAATTTGAAATTTGGAAAATGTCATATTTTATTTTTAGTTTGAACTAATTAATTTTTTTTATAATATAGTATTTGTACATGTTATGGTTGATATATACGTAACAAATTTTGTTTTATTTTCTAAGCATTTTTTTATTTGATTATTTTTTGACGTTTCTTAAAACCAATGAAATGCTTTATTGTATGTCACGTGTCTGCGTTTTAACCAATCCTGTCATTATTATACTGAGAATAATGCTCTTGTGATTATTCCCGGCAATTTTCTCTGTAGCATTTTTGTTTTTGTTGACAGATGTCAAATGTCAGATAGTTATCATCGACACAAGTAAAAAAGAGCAAAAAAGATAGATTTAGTGCTGTGCCTGATGATGAAATCAAAAAATAATCTAATTAAATATAACTCGAGAGTTCGATAAATTAGAAAATAATTCTCCAGTATCTTTCTCAAACTTGTCGCCATTTGGCGATAGCCACTCAAGCCCTACGGGCTTTCGTGGCTATTGCCTGGCAACAAGTTTTCGAAAGATCTGTCAAATTATTTTCAATTTATTCTCACTCTCTTGTTATATTATCACTGAAAACTGTTTGTGTAGCATATCTTGCACCTTAGAATAAGATTTACTCTAAGAAAAGTATCACATTTTACATCCTTAAAGGGATAATGGAAGTTTTAGGATATTTTATTATTATTTATCAGCATGTGAGGAAGAAATAATACAATAAAAAAATTACTAAACTCAACTGATTTTAAAGTGTATACTCAAATGACATCATAATTCTATTTACTAATACAAAGTTTAACTCAATGAAGTTACAATGAAACACATTTTTAATTTTTGTTCCAATTATGAGAGAAACCCGTGTACCTACTCATATTACTGAAAACTGATATGTATTTACATTTGTAAATGTGATTAGGTTCTGTTCAAACACATTATATCATGAAAGTCAGGGGTGAATTTGAATCAGAATGACATACGAGCGCAAATAATTTTTGGAAGTTATCTGGCTGCCCCCTATGCCATATGAAGCTGTTGGTTTAAAAACTCCATATTTGTAGTAGCTATTTGAGTTATAAATTGGCGTGATTTTTATTTAATTGGTAATTTATTTATAACTAAATTGCTCCATTACAAAAGTTGGCGAATTAATTTATTATGAAATATTCATTCAACAGATTCGCACATTATTATAAAATTAAAATAAATTTTTAGTAATTATACAACTAGAGACAGATTATTATTCGAAAAGTTGTTCCCAAAGAGAATTATGTTACACTAGAGCTTTGGTAAATGGCAACTAGAAATTGAAGAATAATTTTTAATTTGTCGAACTCACGAATTATATTTATTATATTATATGTATTATATTTAATTAGATTATTTTTGATCCACAAATTGAAAACAAAATTAGGTACATCAATTAACATGTGTTACAGCCATTGTCAAGCTTGACATGTGTTCCGTATTATGCCGTTTGATAATATTTGTAGATACCTAATTATTTATATCGTATATCCGAAATAACCTTTTATTGTTCATTTGACTGTTGGTTTACTATTAATAAATTATATACCAGCATATAATACCTATATATGTAGTTGCATAAATATTCTGTGATATTAGAGTTCATTTGTGCTTTTTAAAATTATATTGACATAACTCACTAATTTCAAGTTCCTAAAAACCATATTTTTGCAATTTAATAACTGAATTTTCGTTCTAGGCAAAAACATAAAATAGCTTGAAATTTCGTATTATGAAATGTTAATTGTAATAATATTGATTTCATTATTCTAATTAAAAATATCATAAATGTCTATTACTTTAATAATATTCATGACGGCATTACGGCAGCAATTGGATGTTGTATTTAACTAGTATACTATTTTGTGAGTTTATGCTGACGTTAACAACATTTAAAGTGAGATAAAAGTAGCAGAAAACCAAATAAATTGTTCCGTTGTTAATATTTGATTCTATTAATACTTGGTTATTACAACAAAAAATGCGATAAAACTATTTTACTTACGAAGTACTGAAACTAAACTGATTTGCCTATATTTTGAAACATTGTCATTTGCACCTTTTTATACGAGGATATAACTTTAATATGTTTCAGTAATAACGGGGAAAATACCTTGTGTCATTGAAGAATTTATACAGTAAGTTAAGAGTGCAATAAAGAATTCATAGCACTTCTTTACGAGTTTACTATTTATTTCATCTATTCCTGTAGAAGACGTATTGTTTAAGAACAATAAAGATGAAATAACTTGCATTTCAGTAGTTCAAATTATAATATGCCAACTATCTATTAAATAATTTTAAAAGAAATTATGTATTATCACGTCCTCATTTTACATGGGGCTTATTGCAAAATTATTTCGGGCCAAAATGAAATATTTGAACAATAATCTTTTTCAAAGATTATGTTATGATTCTGCCGAAAGGAAAGTAAAATAATTTCTAGTCAACATAAATTATGGCGTGCTTCCGAAGAGCAATAAGCAGTAAAAATAAAAAATAGAAGGCAGAAAATAAAATGAATCAAAGAACAGCTCAAGGAAGTTTGTTTCTTTTTTCAAATTACCCACATGTGGGTAAGGTGAAGTATAGTTCTCCGTAACGGCCTCGAGTATCGGGAATCGATCATTCTTTCCCGGACGTTTCAAAAACCCCATTACGCGGTTTTTCCTCGCGGCAGGTGATAGCCCCTTCCCCTCTCCCTCTTCCATCGTGCTGAAGGGAGCACGTGGTCGTTCCCAGGCCGTGGACTGCTGGACTATGTGTGGATTCGCATCCCGCAGCCACAATGGACAAGAATAATGCTTTCGCAAGTGCTGCACGTATATTAAGAATTATATTCGAGTGTGCCATGAATCTATAAGATCTGTCTGTGTATCAATGGGTGAAATATATGATGTGAGCTGTATGCTATTGTGACAGAGAAGAATTAGGGACATGGCGCACGAAACAGAATACTCGTATATGTTATGAACGTTATTTATGACTTATGTAAATACATTCATGGATTTAAAACGAAAAATTCGGTGTTTTATCTTCCAAAAACAATTATATACAATACTGATATTTTCAATGAATTTATTGTTTTTATATTTTATTTATTATTATCCATGTGTCAAAAGAACATTTTATTATTATTTATTACATTCTATTTTAACACAAAAAGAATATTAAAAAATAGTTATTTCCGTACTAAGGGTGCAAAATATTGCATCGCAGCACGATCATAAAGCTTGATGCTCGAAGCGCAGCTGAGAGCTTCAATTATGCGAGGGCAGCAATGCCGTTTTGCAGCAGTAATACGCACAATATTTTTCCTACAACTTTCATAATATTGAAATAATACTTACATATTTGTTTAACTAGGCACCAAAATATCAGATTTACAGCAGAGGGAGAGGAAGCTATAAATCTGTGTTTGGTGCCGTGTTGAACACCTAATTTTTTTGCCGGTTTGGAATTAATATTAATTTAGGGCCTATATTTCCATCTACGAATAAACTTACGAATTAATTATTCGTCGGATAAATAAAAAAATACGCATAAAAAAATGAGAGCTAGAACAATAAGTATCATTTGAGCTATGATTTCGATGCGCCATTTTTCATTTATTCGGCGAATAGTTTATTCGGTACTTTATTCGTACATGGAAATATCGGCCCTTAGTGATTATTTTATATACATATTTTGAAGGTTATCGCTGTCAAAAGCATTGCCATGCGTTTGTTGAATGGTTGCTATGCAATTGTTAACTGTTACTATGCGTTTGTTGAGCGGTTGCTATGTGAAATATTTTTACAGCCTAGGCAAAAAAGTGACACTTTACAGACTGTTATCAGTAAAGTGTCACCTTTAATCGGCAAAAAAAGAAATTAATAAATAATAAACGTAACATTCCTTTAAATAAGTATTTTCTTACCGAGTGTATATTTTTTATGAGGCTAAGGTCATAATTTATTCATTTAATTCAATCTCTTATTTTATGAATTTATCAATCTTTCTTGAAATTCTATTATGACTTTTTTTGTTCTGATTTATTTAGCACATAGGGCGCGTTCAGTCTGTGCATGTTTAATTTACAAAAAAATAATTGGATTACATTTCAAAGATACGTACATTTTTATTCAATCTTTGTGACCCATTTGCGCTAAATACTTTTCTTCACGTTGCTTGGGAAACATAAGTGTTGTTCAGAAATAGCATATTTTGTGTAGGTACCTATGCACAGTATGTTTCCGACGACTGATTATAAGAAGAAAAATATTGATATAATTTCATTAAAATAAACGCATGTGTGACATTTCTGCCAAACTGTCAAAGGTTGATGTAACTGTTCTTTTACTTCGTACGAATGGTGATGAATTAGTAAAAAAAAAAACTAAATTTTGTCGCTCGTTCCTATTGGAGATAAAATTCCTCAGAAAAATCAACTTTGCGTTGACATAATGCAAGCATGAAAGGCAACTTTCTATAGCAGTCGTCGGAAAACTATTTGATCTATTCGTGTGAGAGTAAGCTTTCTTGCAATAAAATATGGATATTTATTTACACGTGAAGTAGTGTTTTTAGAGATCAAACTACTGTCCATTTATTTTTATATTAAAAAAAAATTAGTTGATATTATATCCGAATAGTGATCCTCTGCAATAAGTACTGAAAATTTAATCACATTCTGAGATTAATAAAACATGGGAAATAAAGAAATTAATCAAAAATTTGATGTGCCAACATGTACAAATATCCCGCTTAATTAAGCTTTAAAACGTACAAAATGAAGACAGTGTCAAATAAAAATGGTCGCCAACATATTACTGAATATAATACAATATATCCTAACTTAATTATTTATTGAAATATACCAACAAAAAAAAAACCTGATGGGATCCGAGTTTTCAATCCGAGAACTATATCTGAGATCTCGCACTGATTTTGATCATCGTGGACACAGGCCTTTACACGCACATGCGTATTTTGGTCAAGATATTCAATCTACGGTTTGTTTTATTTCTACTTAACCTAAAAGGTAACATCAAATGCTGCTTAATATTATTATTATTATACTTATGTTTTATCATGGATATGGACAATGAAGATCTCTTGGCTTTGGCTTTATTTAAATTTCTTCAAATTGTATTTTGCTACACACGAACTACCGCCTACCTCAAACTGCACTTTTCAGCTGCTTAATTTTCCTTGACATAAAAAATTGACGAAAACATTTAACGAATTTACGTGTATGATACGTTTTTTTTTTTAACTTTTCAAAAAATTGACATAGAAATGTACAAAAAAAATGAGCGTGTCATACGGGCTTAATTTTGGATGATTACAGGTGTTTTTTTTAATTTGTAGTTGTAGATCTCAAATGGGTCTCTCGAAATTATGAAATGTTATACTTGGTTATCTGCGAGTCGTAGGCGTAGGTTGCTGAAATCTGCCCTAAACCGTTCTTATCTGTTAAAAGCCCACTATCAAGAATTTTGTTCCGTCACAACATAAATAGGGGGAATACTAAATAAAATAATATTTTCATTTTAAACATTTAATATGAACAGTCCTACACATTTTATACAAGGTGATTCAACACTGAAATATCTCGAAAACTACATTTTGGTTAAACAAATTTTAATTAAACTAAAATTTGTTCATCTTGGAGGAGGACATCCAATGATACCAAACTCGACCCACCACCTTCCATCTCCTAGGGGGGAGGGGTAGTGAACATAAAACTTAAATAGAAACCCCCACTTTTTAGTGCAGATTTGGATTCTCCAGGAAAAAATACGACAGATTTATCTCATACATTTTTTTTGTATTCGCGAAAGATGGCGCTGTAATCGACAATAATCAAAATGGTTAAAAAATGATTGAAAATAGGGGATATTTCGAGAAATACACATCAAATTAGAGAAATTCAAGTAGACGTATGTGGTATTTTGAATTAACTCATCACCCCCACGCTCTGAGGGTGGAAAGACAATAATTTTATAACTTTTAATGTGAAACCCCACTCTTAAGGTTCTATTTCTCCGACAAAACGGAAAGGGAACTGCTTGACTTACATTAATAAAGCACCCCAAAAGGAACAAAAAACGACTACATCCACTTCGTTGTTCTTGAGTATTAGTAGTAGTAACTTCCGTTCCCACTTTTGGAGCGTAGGGATGGGGGATAATTTATAATATTACGTACGTCTACATTTATTTCTTTGATTTGATCTGTATTTCTCGAGATATCCCCAATTTTCAACGATTTTGATTTTTGTCGATTACTGCGCCATATATCATGAATACAAAAAAATAATATTGATAAGACTATCATATTTGTTCCTAGAGAATCCAAATCTGCACTAAAAAATGGGAGTTTCTATTTAAGTTTTATATCAACCACTCCCCACCCCCTAGGAGATAAGGGGAGGCGGATCGAGTTTGGTATCATTGGATGTCCCCCTCCGAGACGAACAAATTTTAGTTAAAATTTTTATTATCCGATATGTAGTTTTCGAGATATTTCAATGTCTTCAGTTAAATTGAAAACTCTGTATAAAAAAGAAATTTGATAATAAGTACTCTAAAATATACTAATCTAAAATGTAAGCTACATGAAACATGGCGTGCCATACAAACATTGAAACAACCAAACAACGAACAGCATGTGTCAAACGAATTAGTTTTTCTATCTTGGTCGGTTCACTGACATAAATTTTTGTCAGCGAAAAATTTGCAAACTTTTTCTTGGCCTGACTGCTAGTCAATTTTATATCAGCAGATGTTGTGACATTCAATATTTGATATAGAACGAAAACAGTTGCCGACGTTTCTTCCATTGCGTTGTTGGCTTGGCCTTCGCCTTCTTTTAAAGTAGGTAAATAAAAAGTTTTATTTTTTCGACTTAAAATATCACTGCGCACGAACTTGTGAAAGTTTTCTTCTGACAAGAAAATAAATAAACGCGTAACGTTCTGATTTGATTTCTCGCTCGACGCAGAAGAATGTTGCATAAAATGCAGCCGGGAAATTTCCGCATGGAAATGAAGAAACATTTACGTGCTATTTATTTTAATTTATGTTGACATTTCACTTACATTATGAGCATCAATTAATTTATTCAGATGTCAACGAACAGTATTCAAACAAACTTTACTTTAATTATTGCGAATGACGCTAAATTTAAATAGCTGGAATATAAATTGAATACCAATTTCATACAATAAATATATTGGCAGCTATTCACAGGTCTATACAAAGGGCTACTAACTAAGGCATTTTAAGATTTAACACAGTTGTTATGATAAAAGTGTTGATCTCCAAGGTAAACAACTTTTGCGAAGTAAAAGTGCCAAATTTTTAAATGTCCTAGTTAAGCACTTAGTATAGACCTGTAACTAGCAACCATTATTTTTAAATCATTATCCATATTCTATAATTTATTAATGAAGATGGAGAATTTTCTCATTATTGTCAATATTCTTGAAATATCTTTTTGTTTGCATTGGGATTGTATAAGACAAACTTTCTGGTAATTTCTGAAAGCGAGGGAAAAAGAACAAATATTTAATCGGTGGATAATAATGTTTAACCGAAGATTTCTCTCCTGAGAGTTCAATAAAAGTCGGATAAAATTTACGACTCATAAAAAAGTTAACGATTTCTTTCGGGATAATTTAATTGTAAAAGTATTTAAATGCTTTCTTCCTGCTTAAAGATATTGCAAAAGGAAATTTAAAAATTATTTTCCAGCAATAATTTTAGAAGTATAAAGGGCAATCTGTTTAATGTTATAAATAAAAGCTTACGTTAAATACCTGTTATATTTACAATAATTCTTGAGCTATTTATACTATATTTTTCAAATAACGGTCAAGTAAATTTATTACTATACTTGCACTCGGCCTCTGTAGTGCTATAATTGAAAATTACTTCCTTTTATGTAGAATATTAAATATATAAATGTCAACTTTAGACAATCATGAAAAATTAAAGCCGGATTTATGCATCGATTTACATTTACATTTAATTTAATTTTCATTTAATAGTTAAATGTATGTAACCTAATGCACCTATTCATGCAACATTCTAATTTTCATTTTCATTTATATTTCATTTTAATTTAATTTATAAGTTGGGCAAGTTTTAACTTTTAAATGAGAATTATAAATTACGAGTAGTCGCGAACGACCAGCTGATTGTGTTTAGTTATTAGTAAGGGTATGTGATGTTTATTGCAATTAATGCATTGAAAAATAAATTCATAAATTCGTCTTCGCTATCA
Source organism: Poecilus cupreus (assembly GCA_963942605.1). Classification (NCBI taxonomy): domain Eukaryota; kingdom Metazoa; phylum Arthropoda; class Insecta; order Coleoptera; family Carabidae; genus Poecilus; species Poecilus cupreus. Next base: position 18,400,946 of record OZ012716.1, on the reverse strand, counting down.
CTGTTATTGAACATCGTCACTTGTAAAATAACCCAAATTTTATTCCATGCCCATATTTGACATTTATTACCTTGGCCACTTGCCTGTTTTTGTGCGCATGCGTTCATTTTCATTTATCTTCGTACATTAAAAAAGTATAAATGAGAATGAAAATTAAATTAAAAATTAAATGTAAATATAAATGGCTGCATAAATCTGGCTTAAGTTTGAACTACTTTCAAAAATAATGAAATACATAATTTCTGCTGTGTCGTGTAAATAACTGTCGAAATTGGCCTTAGTACAAGTTAGCCGCTAGTTCTGCGGTTACCCACACGCCACACGTCGACGTGATCCTGACTCAGTCAGGCCGTCAGGACGCGGGACTCAGGACAGCGTCTCGGTTAACACATCGTGCTCCACTTCATGCCTCCTCTTTGCTCCTCTTCACCCTTGTAACCCGCACCGTGTAACATTTGGCTCAGGATAGCAGAAGTTGCTAACTACTCGCGCCGACCCATTACCGACAACAAACTGATAAAAGAAACACCCATTACTGCCGGCTCTAGTTTCAAGCATTGTGCCAGGCGAGGGGCAGGAAGGTGAAGACGAACATGGCGCTCCGTTCTTCCCCGTTGTGTTATACTCTGGCAAACAGTTGCCAACCGCGCTTTTTTACCCGCAGTTACCCGTAACTATTTCGCGGCTAACAGTTCGTAATGCACGTTTCGCCTTTCGCTGGAGGGTGGATAACGTCCGTGAAATTTCTATTCTAATTTGAGTTTTCAGGTTTTACTGTACTAGTTTCGAATAAAATTACACATGATTTTTATTCAAATTTAGATCGCAGGAATAAGGAAAGGCGAATGTATCTCGGGACAACATGAACACTATTAGGGAAAGTGTGTTGATCAGTAGGAAAAATTAAATAATATCTTTTATTAATATATAGTTATTTGTCCTACAATCCAGTCAATATGTATAAACTTAGGTACTCTTTCGGAATCTTCTTGCATTGAGATTTCAAAGTTATCAATTTTATATTAAATTCTGAAATTATATTAGCTTTTTTGTAACTATAGACAATTAATTGAATTTTACATTGGGACGTGTTGAAAGATACATTAACATATTTTAAAGGAAATGCAAACTTTGAACTTAATTTGTAAGGGCAAGAAAAACGTGTTATTGCGTTAATTATTTATCAAAATATAGAATATCGTGAAATACAAATTACAACTAAAACACAATTATGTATAAAAGTTTTTAAACTTAACCTCGAAGCCTGAAAGTAATTAGAGAATATTTGAATACGAATTTCGATCATTATCAGTAGATTCAAGAGGGATAAAATTAAGATTACATAACTTGTGAATTAAGTTAGTGGTCAAGATTGTACAAAATTTAAAAAATAAAAATACCTAATTATAAATGTTGTACTAAAACGAAACAATCAATCGAATCAGACTAACCAATAATAATAAAGTAAATGACTAAAAGCGTAATGCTTGAGTCAAGTAAATAACTAATTCCCTAATAAATCAAACAATTTGCTGTTATTATTTTTGTAGTATATTACTCAATGAGCATGTAATGTATGCTATTACTCATGTAAATCATTCGAATGAGTAATAGCCATTACATGCGAATAGAATAATATACTATTTCCACAACATTTCGGGTTCAGAAGACATATTTGGTTTGAAATTATAAGATAAGTAGAATGTTTCTATCTGACAAATACAAAAAATTGTTTGTTTATTAACATAGACAAATATAGGAACTGTTGTTGTAGCAACCATCGCTAGCCCACAGTACAGGTATATTACACCTATACTGCGACATGTGGCTAGGCTAAGTACTGTTGTAATAAAATTTTGAAGTGATTTGACATTTAGCAGAAAATCTTAAAACCGATTATTCAGCTACAATTTAAGCTTAAAAAGAATGTAAAAATATGAGAGATGATAAAAATAGTGTCTTTGGCTTTTTTTGTGAAAAAAATTACCTACTTTTGATAGGTAAGATTTGAATTTGACATAAGGAATAAATAATATTATTTCATCGAACTGTCAACCATTAATTCATTAACAACAGTAACGAAGGTCATTAATTGATAAAAAAAAAAACGGTTGAATTATGGGTATATTATCTAACAGTTGTGGATAAAATATATTAATAATAATAGCTTAGTATTACTTAATGTTTTTATTAGTATTAAAATATTTGAATTAATATTACGATTATTATTATTATGTGTTCCGCAACGCTTGATTTTTCCAGATTCGGTTTTGTCTGTTTGAGATGTGTTTTGTCTTTTAGTCAGTCCGATGTAAACTTTTTTACAATCATTCATTACACGCAATTTGATAAATACCCGATTTATTAAATTTAGTTATTAGTTGACTTTTAGTCAGAGGATGTAAACTTTTTCAAAATTATTACACACAATATGAAAAATTCCCTAAGAAGTTCGGTTTTATGTTTATAATTAGTTATTTTTTACGATTATAATTATTAGATTTGTAAGTTATTTTTAAATACAATTATCTATTGGCAGTAAATAAATTGAGACAAGCATGAAGCCAAACCAGAAACCTTTCGGGTTCTTTGGTTGTAAAGTAATTGCTTTAACGCACTCAACTGTGAATTCCTTAGTAACAATGTAAATTTAAAGATCAACATTATAAATAATTGAAAATGTTACAGTAGTTATATAAAAAATCCCCAACGCGTCATTTACGGAATTAACAAACTGGAAAAATCTTCAATGCCGTCCGCCGCCCGTCGCAATTATCCGCATTCATAGAGCTTGTAGTCCGGCCCTGTAATTACGCTTCTGGTTTTGATTTGCGCTCGCGTGAGTCGCGTGGCCACCTTTGATCTTCGATATTGAATAATACGTTTAATTAAACGATCTGCGGCAGCGGTGCGATGCGAATGCGATAAAATATATGCCGTTGCTTACTTCGTAAGGTTTCCGCTAGATGCCGGTAATGCTGTAACAGCTTTACATCGCGAATTTACATGTTGTATAACGCGGTAATTAATTCATCGCTGATATCCGGTTATAGAGCATAGAACTGGGGCTGTTAGGATGTGTGGTTGTCCCTTTCTGTTTCTCTGTGGCCTGTTTAGTGTTTATGCTGACTTAACTTCTGCGTTTGATGATTTCATGGTACGTTATGAATTATTGTGGCTTGAATTATTGCATTATTGGGTTTGTATTATTGCATAATAATATTAATTTGTATTATAGACAGACCTAAAGCAATATAAACAACAAGTAGATTCCACACGGTGGTAATAGTATATAATTCTAAATTCCAGAAATTACCGGAACTAAAACGTTCCTATTAAAAAAGTAATAATAAAACTTTGGAATAAAACCTATTAATAATATATACGTATGGTTTACTGGACAAGAGTTTCAATCAAACAAAATTTTAATCCGTTTCGTTCTTAGAAATTTTGCATTAAATAACGTAAGGACATAGTGAATGAAATGAATATTATTAACCTTTATTCAGCATGCGTGCTTTTTTATTATAATATTCTTCAAGAAAATTGTTCATAATTATTGTCTTAGAATGACTATTTTTTTTATCTATTAGGAAAATAAATCAGTTTTGCAGTAAAATTGAAGCGACAATATTTAATCATTTAACACATTATACATAACGCCATTTCCAAGACGCTTTATTATTAAAGACAAACATGGAAATAATTTATAGTAACAAAATACTTATGTGAACATTTTGAAATTCTATAATATAGGTACATACCTACACGTAACGGAACGATATATTTAATTTTTAATTTTTTTTTTTTTAGGGTTGGCAGTACTTATCCCTAAAAATAATCAATCTCCCCCAAACCTATCTTTACCGCCATACAACTTTTACCGTTTTGCCTCGTATGCATACATGCATAATTCGATTCATACAAGCAAGTCTATTCCTTGGGCGCCCACACAATCACTCACCCTCAATTAAATACTTCATGTACGCATACATAGCACATAACAAATATTATTAATATCAGTGGCGGATCCAGGTGATATTCTTAGGGGGGGGGGGTTAATTTTTTTTTGTTCAGCATTGAAGAGAACGTTAGTACAAATAGGCAGGAATTGGCGAATGGCAGAGCGAATTGCAGAGTTCTCGCGACTTCCTTGCACAGCACATTTAAATCAATATAGGACTCAACAGGAACAAAATTAAATACGTAGTCTTCAAAATCACTGGCATAATTTTATTATGATCCTGGATTGTCAGCAGATTTTTTTAACTTGTAAAGGAGTTGCATATTCAGAAAGGTTGAAAAACACTACTCTAGTTATTCTGAGGTTGGAAATATCGGCCCTAACAGATACATTTTCTAAATATCAGGGACAGTACTCATTAGCTTTTTAAAATTTTTTTCTTAATATCTTATTTGTATAAAACTAACGAACTCTCAGGGGTGGGGGAGGGGTAATTACCCCCATTACCCCCTTTGTATCCGCGCCTGCCGCTCATGTAATGCAGCTGCACCTTATCATACTTAATTAATTTGTTATATATTCTATAAATAAGTTTGTATATTTACCGATTTTTTTTTTAATTCTGAGATTGTATAAGTGATTTATAAGGCCTATGTTCATTGATGCTTGGGGCCATCATATCATAGCTTAACGTGAAACTTAACAAATTTTTTGCAGCCATTTCGAATTTTTGTTTTAAAATAATAGTTATTTTCTAACAAGACTGTTTAACAGATTTATAGCAAAGGTTGCCATTTCATTGCTGAGAAAATTGTTTATTGCCGCCATATTTTTTGCCGTTTTTCTAATTAATTTTAATTTAGTGATTGCTTTTAAAATATTTTGAAAGTTATCTGCATCAAATTATGTTGCCATGCTTTTATTAAGCAGTTGTTATGTACAAACATTTTTATTGTCTAAGCAGTAAAAGTGACATTTTACAGAGGGTAATGATTAAAATAGCGTTAAAATAAATTACCCTTAATTGTTTTTCATTGGTGGTTTATATTAACCGGATTTCAACTAATTATAAAATGGTCGCTTTTATTAACAAACCTGCAGTAATTCACAATAGGTACGTAATTTTTTATTCAAGCATCAATTCATAAGCCAGTATAAAATGTTACCACGTCTATATAAAAACAGAGGGGTTATATCGCAGCATAGTCTATTACAGAAAGTTTTGCATATTTATAAATACACGTTGAATGTATCCAGAACCCTGCGGGGTAGTCCGGTAGTCAAAGTCTCCTGCAGCAAAAAACACACAGGCCGTGTTCGTGTTCGGGAGCATGTAACAAGTACCAGTCGCACACCTACTGATAATGCTACTTTAATTTAGATGTTTATCACCGCCTACGTGATTTGCTTTCGGTTTTAGATGAACAAATAGGGTTGCGATTGCTATTGTGTTGCATTGCACATTTCACGACACTGTTAGTTCATTGACACTATGTGATCCTGTATCAAAGCTATGTTTTTTGGATTCGTTTGTAGTAGATCGTTTAATTATGGCTAATGTCTATGTGTTTGTTTCACGTTGTGGATGTTTGTTTGGTATTGGTTTAGAGCTGATCTAGTTCACTGTTTTTCACGTCGCTCGAAATTGCGTTGGTTCAGTGTTATTTAGTAATTAACGAGCTAATTAAATATGCACGTTTTTATCAATCACACCCCTCATTATTTTATAGTTAAGTGGGAGTTTGTATATTTGTGTTTAATGAAAATTGTTATTTCTCTTTTGATTGTAAAAAAGTATTATTGGATTAAATGTGATATATTAATTAATAACACATTACTGTTGTTCCTTCCTATAGCCTTCCCTCCATCAAGGTCTTTGGGTGCCGGGAATGGATAAATAATAGACTTGCAACGAATACTTTATTCGGCGGATTCCTTGGCCGAATTGACGAATATTCGGCGAATAGTATTCGGCTGGTTTGGCACAATTGTCGTGCGATCTGTAACAGTAACCCTCCCTAGCTCTCTGCCTGGCCGCTACTATAATACTGTATAGTACATATTATCTCAATATAAATATGTGTTTTATTTTTATTTATTTTTTTTACGATAAAATTGCCGAATAAAGTACCCACAATTTCAAAATTTTTCAACATTCTTAACTATTTAGTATTCGGCCGTGTAATGCTTTACTATTCAGTATTCGGCCGAATAGTAAAAAAGAATTTAAAGTAACAAAGGGAGCCAGCAATTTCAGAAAGTATAAGCTATTACCGAAGACAAATCAAGAGACGATGGTAAAACTTGACTATATGGTCAAATCGTAAGTTATCTGCAGAAATTGGGTTTCTGGCAGATACAATAGGATCAGCACAAAACCAAAACCAAAATCAAAACGTATGCCGAAACTAAAAACAGGACCATAACGAGAATCAAATCCAAAACTACACAAAAGAAGTTGACACTTTGCCGAAAACTTCAGGTTTCGCCATGAAGTCAAGTTTACCCGAGAAAGAAACCAAAATTGTAATATACCGTTTGATTGGTTAATAGTAAAAAGTTTTGCTCCTCAATTTAAATCGCTTGCGTTATTTTTAACTTCTTACTTTACATTTTGCTTTACTTCATTATTAAGTTATCTATAGTTGAGTGGCACATGCAGAAATGAATACATAACGTAATTACATATTTATAATTATTATATAAGGTATAAGCATCGCGACCCTACACCTAACGGTAAAGGGGTATTTGACTATATATATATATATATATATATATATATATATATATATATATATATATAAGCATCGTTAGTTTGATAAAAATAATGTCGGTATCAAAATACAATCGAGAAGCGGAGAAGTGGTGTTAAAAAAGAATAGTGGTAAATATAGAGTGGTAGAAATGTCCCCCTATCCAAAATTAAATGTATTATTTAACTAATAACTAATATAATATAATACGGAAAGCTATTATTCAATGTTAGGTATTATCTTAAAATGTAATCCTGGAATAATATGCTAACTAACCAACGCACACACATTAGGTCTTGTGTATTTTTAGTTCAGTGTGACAATGAAGCAGACAGACCACAGCTCAAGCAAATTTACCCTTCACCGCAACAGCGGGCGGCGCGGCGCGTTTACAGGGATGTTTACCCATACATTCACACTCAAAGGGCTTGACGTCGCCGCGTATCCTTCAGCACTCACCTTATTTCAGGGTATATTGGCTAAATTTAAGGCAATTAGTTCGGTTTAGAATTGCTTGGTGAATGCCTGTTGTGCGTGCTCTGCGGTTGTTATAAACCGTGTGTCGTAGCGTCGCGACGCTAAGCGTCCCTACCCTATCCGCGAGGGTAATGTAGAATGGCTACGCTATTCACTCGACTTTAGAGGACTTTGAGCTAGTAGTAGTTTGTAAAACGAGGGTAAACTAACGTTCCATAAATTATCACTCCTATATTTAGATCTGTTGGAGTTTTCCTGGGTTTGATTTTGTTGTATTATATTGTAATAATATCTTAATAATATTTATATTATTTATCTTGAGAGTAAGAGATAGTAATAGAGATCGGTAAAATAGATTGGAAAAAATTTGAAGAAACTTGCTCTAGCAGAAATTCTAAACTAGATACACACCAAAAGGTATATGTATAAAGAATTAATTAAGTTGAAATTAACTAGATGTGAACATATTATTAGTAATCATTATCCGGATGTTCAGAAAAGTAATGGTAAGTTTCAGGTAGAACGATTATTATATATATTTATTTCATTTCGTATCAATCTTAGTCTGTTTTTTACAAATTAATTTTAATCTTGTACTTAATAAAGTAAAAAAAAAATCTCAAGTAAACAATTTTTATTTCCAATTTGAATTTCCACTGACTGTACATAGGTCAATTGTTAACATATCAATCGTACTGATTTGCATAAATACATGACAGCTATAACAATAGTTTGGTTCAGTGTTGCCTAATTTACAGTTCTTTTAATTAGCTCGTGTGGCTTTACGAAATTTCTTTTCATTAGGGTTTCTGAAACAGAATTATCCAGAGAATCGTTCTACTTAAAGCTTATCAGCACTTTTCTGAACATTCTGTATTTTATTGTAGATAATATAGTATAGGAAAAATCGTCAAATTCCATTAGTCATATAGCTACCAGTCACAAAATTTAACCCTCAAAGATAATAAAAGTATTCGTATTATCATTTATAAAGTGAGAAAAAATCGTATTCGTTAAATGTTTGCGAATCACTGCGTCATACAATAAGTTGTTTAGTGTGTTACAGCGATTAGTGTGATTAGCTAGTTATTTGCTGGGCGCATTAACCAACGCCGGCGTGTGGATGTGATGTGTGAATTACGACGTGGTGTTATAAAGCCCGCACTTGATCCTATACAGCGCCGCGGTTCCCGACGCCAGCGCTGGAACACTGGAGCACTTCATTTTTATGCACGGATCTCATTTTGTTGTTGTCCGCTGCGTTTTATGGGTTTATAGTGTATTACACTTGACTGCTCACTAAGAGTTTTAATTTATTGTTAACACCATTAGTGAATGTGGAAATATTAGCTTAATTATGGATTTATATAAGTTGTTACTGATAGTATTCTAGGGACACAGTTTGTTATTAGCCTTCTTATTATTTAATACTTCGCGATAGCATAAATTGCGACGGTGTGACTCAAAATCTAATAGCGACATCATTTTCAAATATTATCTTTATATAAAAGATGAATGAATCCATAATTGCATTACGTAAGGGATATATGATAATAGATCAGAAGATTGAGTTTTAATAAATATATTATAAAAACTCATCTACCGTTATTTTTTTCTTTGTATTTTTAATTTAGATGTTTAAGATATGAACTGATTAGTTTATAATAGCAATCCATCAACGAGGAGTTCTTGTTTAGTTCAAGGTCTATGAGGTTTCATCAAATAAATGACTTATGTAAAATTTTACTATAATAAATTACATGTAAAATAATAGTCTCTACAAGTTATATTTGAAACATTTTGCTCTATTTTGTATTATCTAGAAACTATAATACACAAGAGGTAGAGCAGGTAGAGTCATTCCTATACCTAGGAATAGCAATAGATAATAAATAGCATTGATCAGGAAACGAATGAGAGAATTCAGGCTGCATAATAAATTACAAACAAGTGAGTGCAGAAAGAAACGAAATACATAAAAATATACGTGTTGATTAGAGAAGCTCCTCCTTTTTTCGTCGATACAAGCTACCGAAATGAAGTTACTAAGAAGAATGGAAGAAGTCACAAAGATAGGAAAAGTAATGAAAATATAAAGAAAAACTTATAAGTGGGACGTGTATTAAATGCAGTAGAGAAAGAACAATTAATATCATACATCTATTAAGAATGTCGAAAGAATGACAGGCAAAAGTAATCTGATATACAAGAATATTCAGTAAGCAAAAAGCGGGAGACCACTGAAGACATCGATGGACACCATTGAAGAAATATTAAAAAGAAACAACATGCTTTACTGATAATAGAACTTACTACATACGATTACTTATACCACTTATTAGCTCACGAATATTATTCTGCGGAATATTCAGTCATTCTTCCAGTAGTGCAACAAGAAGCTCATTAATTGTGGTTGGCGCCACTGTTCGCTTTTTAACACGCCTTCCCAGCATACCCTAAATATGTTTTATGGAGTTTCCATCTGAGAAACATGCCGGCCAGTCTAAGTTTTTCTACCTTGACTTTATACAGTTATACTCGTATTCGGACGCTCCTTGCTGAATAAGGACTCGTGCATCAGGAGCAAATGGGATGATGTAGTTTGGCAGAATTTCCTCAATATATCGTTGTGCCGTCAGCGAGCCTTCAGGAATAACATACTAGTCTATGTAGGCCTTCATTGAAACTACTGTTCAAACTGATCCTCCACCTAGGAGTAAACGTGAACTACACAAATCGTTCTTCCGGTCGTGTCAATACTCGTTTTCGTTCATCTGGTGAATGTAGACAGAACCTGGACACATTCATAAAAAGAATACTCTATTGAGCCAATGACCAATTTAAATGTTTACGATAAAAACTCTTTTAATATATGGTGGATTGTCCAAACACTAACTTGTATGCCACGAACAACACGAAGCTGATCATTGATATCAACACAAATTAAGTGTCCATTCCTTAATGTATTAATGACAAAAATTGGTCGTCATTGTTACTAGTCTTGCTTTTCTTGTCAATTCCAGACCTTCGCCTATATCTACTCGTCTCTCTGATTCTTTCTAATAGACTTCATATGGTAGAATGACTAACGACCTTGGCTTCTGATTTCAAACAATCTTCAGCATATAAAACCATTATTAGGACATAAATTTTAAATGAGAATCTTTAGTGTGACAATAATTGTGAAAAAAAAAACCAAAAAAAGTTAAAAGAAGTAATAACCTTAAGTTTCTACCATAAAATCAGAAGAGCAATTTGCAGAAAAGCAATATTATCATTAAATTTTATTTTCTGTTCTTCTTGTTCATTAAATAAATTGACAAACTTTAATTTTTATTTCTTTTTGCTCCATAATAGACTCTTTCGTCGAATATAATCTATTTTTTATTAATAGTAGAGGTAGTACTACACCGATATTATTTACATAAATTATTAAAAAAGCAATTGGACCGATTTTATTTCACCTGAGTGTAGTAATTTAACATCTGTTACCAATTTTCAAGTATCTTAATTTAGAAAGTAGGTAACAATATAAACACTTTTAAATTTATTTGAAGTTTGTATCTGGTACTCAGTGTTGAAGTGTAGATTATTTTTCAAATTCAATTAAAACAAAAGAACCATTGACCTAAATATAAACAAAAATACTGAAAAAAACGGAAATTGATAATTTTAAAACAAGCGCGACAATAATACCTTTACCTCTAAAATGTCAACATTTACTCACCGAAATTAAAAATTGTGACTATATATAAAAGTTTATCTGTTACAAACATCCGAATGTCAGTGTGAGTATAGCTGTGTTTATTTTTCAATTTCACCAGTTATATTTGAACTATAAATATCTCAAAAAGATACTAGAAGATTAGGTATCATGTAAAGGGACAAGAAAATTGAAAATACCTCTAGCAGAAATTTTTATGACGTTTTATAACTTCATGAAGTAAATCCCTTGAGTAGAGAACAAGCTGTAAGAGTTTTAAAACTTGAAATAAAAATTTCTTGCTCAATCTCACTCTACTTTTAGTTGTCCACACCTGCTGTATTGATTTGAGTGGGATAGCTATATTAAATATTTTACAAATGTTCACTAGAAAAGATAAAAATATTGTTGTGCATTTAACAAATGTATTTACGGCGAAAATTTAATTTCGTTTTTATGAAGAATATTAAATGAACATTTTATAAATGAACTAGGAAAAAGATTACATTTCATTTTATAATATTCTTTGAAATATGCTCTGTAGAGTAATTTTATACAATTAATAGTCAAAGCACGGTTTATATTTTATATTGTAGTAATATTGTTTTTATGTATTATAATTTTATAAACAAAAGAAAATAGCTTTTAAATTCAGATAACTAATTACGTCACGCCAATCGATTTGTTTATACCCAACGTCAGTTCTATTTTACTTTCAAATTTTCAAGAGAGTAAATTTAAATGACATTAGGTGTAGATCATCGAAGTACAATAGACTCTTCAACCAAATTATTTTTATTTTATTTTTCGAAAATAGACTTAAATATATGAATATTTTTCTTTTTTTCATCTATATTGTTATATAATTAAGCCTGTAATTTATTACTAAAGATTCTATATATAACCGTGTGACGTAATAGTGACTGATGACAGAACAGCGCTGAAATAAATAATAATTTTGAATTTTTGTTGTTTTCTATACTTGGCACAAGGCAATACTTTATAATCATAATTGTAATTTTAAAGATAATTTACAGATTTAATAAAAAAAAAACAATAATACAATTGACAGAATACAATACTCAGCGCCAAAATGATGCGTGTGCAATCTCTCTGTCACTTGTCGGTCTGACATCACACGAAAAATAATATACTTTTAATAATTAATTATAGGAGTAATATTTACTTTTTAAATAAAGTGTTATATTTTTTGGCATTGTTTTCAAGCGTATTATTGATTATTTTTTGACGTTTCTTAAAACCAATGAAATGCTTTATTGTATGTCACGTGTCTGCGTTTTAACCAATCCTGTCATTATTATACTGAGAATAATGCTCTTGTGAATATTCCCGGCAATTTTCTCTGTAGCTTTTTTGTTGTTGTTGACAGATGTCAGATGTCAGATAGTTATCATCAATACAAGTAAAAATGAGCAAAAAAGATAGATTTAGTGGCGTGCCTGATGATGAAATCAAAAAATAATCTAAATAAATATAACTCGAGAGTTCGATAAATTAGAAAATAATTCTCCAGTATCTTTCTCAAACTTGTCGCCATTTGGCAATAGCCACTCAAGCCCTGCGGACTTTCGTGGCTATTGCCTGGCAACAAGTTTTCGAAAGATCTGTCAAATTATTTTCAATTTATTCTCACTTTCTTGTTATATTATTACTGAAAATTTGTTCCAAATATGCTTAATTTTAAGGTGTTTGAAGAGCCTATTATTGAAATGTTCTTAGATTTCCTGATTTAGACACGGTATCGATCAACGTTTCCTTTTCAAACTTAGATTGAAAAATCGATTTACATAAAAAGTATTTATTTAAACGAAACTAAGAAATCAAGTGTCCTGTTTAAATACACCATATTTTGATTATTTGTTTCAATTTGTTAATACTCAAAATTCAGAAATTAATTAATAATTTTATAATAAATAGGATTATTAATAATCTTGGTTCCATCAAACTTCTGTAACAAAGGTATCAAAACTACAATCCCCGCCAATTCCTCAGGCGAACTTCGCCATCCCTATGTCCGTGCGTCCGACAAAAATCAACGAACAGAATCCCATATTGTCTGGCGACAAGTGTAAGCAGTGCCTCGGGCTACCTGGCTCCCTTGCAGCCGCCATCGCGCAGGAAACGACCGTCACGGCACATAAGAAACCAATAGCCAATAAATTCTAGCATGTGGTATTATTGTCAGTCGGCGTCACTTCGGATCAGGCTTTGATTAAAGCAGCGCTGCCCCGAGCGTTCACTGGGATTAAGGTTGCCAAAGCGACAACCGAATCGTTGCTGTTGTGTGAAAATAAAATCGAAAATAAACACAGGATTTACGCCAAACGTAGAGCGTTGAACGGTGAGCGATTCAGAAGCTAACAGTAAAACTGTCACGATCATATTGTACATCAACGGATTGGCAATTGCTGAAAAAGGCTATTTATTTATTATTTTATTGATGAGGTTTTCTTTGCCTCTGTTTCATCTACCCTGGATGCTTTGATAGGAGCTCAGTTGATGATGGAATCGGATTTTGCAGAACAAATACGAAAAAGTTGATAGTCTTCATTTTGGGGAAGAAATAATTAAGAGATATTAGGATTTACTGATTTACTTATATTAAATGATTAATCGTTAGTATGAACGTCGTTTAAGGGTGATTGACTTCTATTAATAAAATGTTTCTCCTCAAACATCCCTAAAATTTAAAGTAAAATTCTGATAATGAATGTAACAATTAATATTGTTCAACTAATGTTACTTCAAATATTTATTTAAACTTTATTTATTTATTATTTTAATGTGTTGTGTAATTGTGTATTTTTATTATATTGACGAGATTTGAATTTGAATCTCCATGTTAGCTGTAAATTTTCAAACGCTAAATTTGCTCTAATGAAAGTCATAGTATGACCGAAACGTTGAATTTTTAGCAAAGATAAATATTGACTGCTTTCCGAAGAATTTTTAAATCTTATTTATCATCACAGCCGATCATCGCTGTTTCTTTAATATAGGTAAACTTTGAGGAAACAACATCAAGCTTTACTTTGATTCTAATAGTAGTACAGAATAAGAATATCGTTTTCATATATTTCAGTTGCACATTGTGTACTCTCTTATGTAATTCTTAAACAACTGCAAAACAATGTTAAAGCACATTTACCTACATAGCTGGTTAGATAATTAAGGCATATTTTCTTTTTATTTGAAGCATTTTTCTCTAGTGCAACTATTTGGGAATGATTGAAAATGGAAAAAAATCGGTTTTCATTTTTTCATTGGCATTATTTAGTGATCCGTGTGACTTTAAGAAAAATAAGAACATGTCTGTGATAGCAGTTCAAGTGCGCACGAAAAATCCTAGCGAAATTTTAGCACTTATAGTCCTGGATGCAGAAAGAATAGTAGATTTTTGAAAGATTAATTATGTTGTTACATTAACAACGAAATAACCTATCCTTTCAGCAACCGTGCGATAGTTTCGCATCTAGTAAAATTGGTCCTTCGAAATTGGAACAGTGAATTTTCCTTTTTGCTACCAACATACGTATTGTATTCTAATCGTATTGATAACGTGATTAATTTTTTTCAAAAAAAAATTACCTCATTTATGTTCTTAATATGCAACACAATATTATTTAAAAGTGCTGAATAACAAAATATGAATTATAGTCAACCAGAAAGATTAAGTGATAAAAGTAAAAAATCTAGAAAAAGGATAAAAACTTCATTTTCCATTCTGTGAACTTGATTATAATGGGAACTGTTGAGTATACCAGCTAAAGCTTTCAGGATTTCAAATCCAATAAAGTGCAACAAAGAAAAAACTTAACCCATTAATGTATAATGTTCCGAAATATAGTTAGATGACGCAGTATAAAAGAAGCAACCACCGTTATCACACAAAACGAATAATTATTATTAGGTATAATTTGTCATAATACACACATAATGAAAACAAACGGAATTCTTCCACTTATTTAACAAGGTAGGTTTCAAATCTGATAATAAATAAATAATTTCATATAACAAATATTTTAATAACTTCGAATTTAGCTTCAAAATAATTAATATTAGTATTATAAAATTGCTATATTTAGATGCAGAATAAGTTTTTTTTTTAAGTTTTCCTCCTATAAAATTGTCAGGTGAGTACTTA
Organism: Poecilus cupreus; assembly: GCA_963942605.1. Taxonomy (NCBI): domain Eukaryota; kingdom Metazoa; phylum Arthropoda; class Insecta; order Coleoptera; family Carabidae; genus Poecilus; species Poecilus cupreus. Next base: position 18,385,884 of record OZ012716.1, on the reverse strand, counting down.
TTGGAAAAATTCAGTTTCCGTGTGAATTGGCACAATTTTCTTGTAATTTCCTGATTATGACAAATAAATGTATTTCAATATAATCGGGTAACTACTTTCACATTTAATAATAATAATAGCAAATTTGTACTACCTAAATAATTATAAATATTATAAGTACGGGAATAAAATTATTTGTATTTTAGTAGTGGAAAACGTAATGGAACTAGGTATGAGGTAAGAGTGAAATTCGAGCGAATACTGAATACGAATCCGTACGTTGACATAGAGTCCGCGTTGAGGTAGCGCGGTAGCAGGACTACTTCCTCTTCCTTTTGGCCATATCTGCTGTCCGTCGCTCTTGCATCCCTCCTCCATTCCCCTTCACCACCGCTGAGTAGGATACGGAAATTGGCTGTGCCACGTTCGCCGCAATCTTTTAGATAGCGTTAAAAACCACGAATTTATTGCATTTCTTGGAAGTGTACAAGTGAATTTAAGCATCTCTCCACAGATAGATTGTTTTATCTCAGGTATATTGGATTTTCTTTTATCGGACGATTTCAAATGCCAATACTAAAATATCCACGTGAATCAGAAACTTTGAACAGAGTCTCAGAAAGTTAGAACTTCTATACAGAAGAGAAAGAGAACTTTAAGGAGAATTAAGTGACTATGTATCTTTGTATTTTATATCATACATTTCTTCGTAAAATAGTAAATAAATAATTATTTATTTTCGTAAAAGTAGACGAAACATTACGAATTATGTTTCATTGTTTCATTTTTCTTGAACTAAGAGATAAGATTCAACTAAGCGGTTTAATGTTCACATTGTTTACTCTAAAAGAAATGTTTAGTTGTTCCATGGTTTATTAGAACGTTTTCTTACTTTTTACAATCCTATAATCCTGAAATACGTGCAGAAGGCTTATAACATTTGCACTGCTTGCTGCAGGAACACGTTGCCTACAACAAAGATTAAATCTTCCTACATAAATCATCATTTCTTTATTTTAGTTTACATAGTGAATAATTCTTTTATTTATGCGCAGGAGAAAATCATCTGAATTCTACTATAATTCTTTAAACTTTTCTTCAAGGAACGTAGCGAATTAAAAATATTTGTCGCAATTATAACATAATATAAGTTTTCTGGAAGATAATTTAATAGTTATTTTTAATATGTGTTAAAATAAACATTTTATGAGTAAGTAGGGAAGTTTGTGGAACGAGGCAATATCGAGTAAAACAAACCTACAAACACAATAAATCACTTTTAACACGTATATCATACAAAATTTTGTTTGATCTTCCTTGTGTATTAGTAAATATTAAAAAAATTGTTGATTTATTGGTACAAATCATGAGCAAAATAAAAAAAAAACATGTCTTACACGTTGTTTTGTAACTTTGAACACTAATGTCATAAAGTGACACTTTGAACTTGCTAAGCAACTGTTAGAAGGGCCACTTTTAAAACGGTCGTGGATAATTTTTTTTTATATTTACCGCGGATGAATCGCTACGGCGCGAATATTGACTGCTCACTTTGTCGGTGGGATAGGGTAGAACGTCGACCACCGCCAAATTCAATTGATCAGCCAGACGGTGCCCCTTTACCACCTTACCTACAGCTACAGCTCTATCTCTCCTCAGGGATCGAACACTTCCAGATCTTTCACTTTGACACACATGTGTGCTATTAAAATGTTGTTAGCTATATTTTATTTTGAGAAGCTGTTGATTGTTGTTGTTTTAACTTATTCAGTGCTCCCAAATTATTTTTATAAAAATTCTTCAAAAAAAATTTTATTGACTACCTTTTTTACTTGTAGTAATTTTTTTATATCTCACAGTCAAATTAAAGTTGAACACTCCGTTATTCATACAGTATTAGAAGATTATCCAAATATTCTTTAAATCGTATTTATAGAATTATTGCAGTAACGTATAATTATGGATTTAAAATATTGATAATAATAAAGAAACTTCATTGTTGCAAAACTAATGGTGTCATTCAGTTTACTGATCTGCCAATTTTCCAATGCGCGATATAAATAATACATCATTACAACACGCAAATGTTAAAAAATGTACCTAGTTTTGAAGGTGTTTTAATTGAAACAAGTCGTCACCTGGTAGTACAAATGAAATAAATGAATATTAATTAACCGAAATTTAAACGTAATAATAATTATAATTTTTTGTCTATGCAAAAGAGTGTTAAATGGATATGTACAAAAATGTTTACAAGAAAACCCAAAATTGTATTATTTTATTGTTACATTTTAATCTACATAAGTCTAATTCTTTAGTTCAAATATTTCAATATTATTCTTAAATATAGTTTATTATAATTTTACTCCAAACGCAAAAGTGAGTAATTAAATTCCATTTAACATGTATAAATAAATGTAAATTAATATCTTTTTTTGTACACGTACATTAATATGTATTTTTGCCTAGTATAATAATATAAACAAAGTCCGAAATATCTATTTCAAGGGTTTCCTCCAGATCAGAATTTCGACAAAAAAAATCCATTTTTCAGGTATTTCCTACTAGGAAACTGTATTTATAATCAATAAATAAAGTATTTTATTTCAAACATCTCTTTACAAAATATTAATAATAAATGGTGGAATGTGAATAACTCTGATATTAAATTAAGTGCATTTAGTTATCAATGTTGCCGATAATTTCTGCGCGATATGACAGCTCTTGACAGCAGTGACCTTTAAACGTAATATTATGTATAACATAAATAAGAAATTAAATAGGTGTTTATCGTGTAGTAAATTTGGTAAATTTTTAAAATATTAAAAAAATTTTCATTTTTATAGTGCAATTTTGACAATTAGTAACACATTTGTAACTCCTGGAACAACTTTGTTTCTTTATGTGGACTGTTATTAATTTTATACGATTCGTATAAAAAAATATTGTACAAACCTTTTGCGAGAATTACAATTACAAACGTGCCGAAGATGGGACTATTGTTATATTTTTTGATTAAAATAAGTCTGCACTTCAGCAACAATCTAAGGTTATTCTGTTTAAATATAGCCCCATACAAACGATTTAGGAAACGGCGCGTTTCTACATGTAACACTTTCTTGATATATCGAAAACAATTCCTAGTCCAACAAATACGAAGTACGCTAAACCTATTATTGCAACTTATAGCACCATAACCCATTATCCTTCTACTAGGAGTGGTAAGGTAAATACAAATATTGTGTACTATTCAACTTAACATTGTCTTCGTTCTCTGAGCCACTCTAGTTGATTTTAATAGTACAGTAACTCCCTCTGAAGACAGCGAACTGATTCAATATCTGACGAGTATGTGATATGATGACGACACTGTACGACATTCCCATAAATTGACATACTAAACTTTACCGATCTTCGATGAAAGCTTCCAGGAATAACTTACAACATACAAAATTTCACCACATAACATTTAACTATCACTGTGTTTTTGTTATCTTTTATTTAAAAATGCTTTTCTTGCTTTGTATTTCATAATAATATTCAAAATTTCTATCAGAATTCTTAGCGTTATTTAGTTTTATTGTTAAAATAAGTTCCAATTGTAGGTAGCTTTATTCTCAATTTGTAATTTTTCAAATTTTTAAAAATGTATTTGCTTCGTGTAAGCACATTTATTTAATTGCATCTTTACTCCTTTCTTCTCCACTTTTTTAAACTTAATTGTATATAATTATTTTATGTGATGATATATTAATATCTAATAGGAGCATCAATCTATCATACTTGTTATCACTTAGATTTAAGCTAATCTTTGTTAAATAATTATAAAATTTTTGAAAAATATACTGTAAAAAAAAGTAATTCCTGTACATAATTATATAGAGAATTGTCTACCTTAATTCTTTAAAGATGCATCATGAAAGTATCGACCAAGTAACCGGATTAGTAATATTTATATTTATTTTGAGAATTAATTTGCAAAAAAAGGAGTGTTGCTAATGTCAAATAATGAAATATTAATCAAACTGATATTCATTTGAATGTGATATTTCCATTATGCTAATTGCAAATAGACTTTTATATTCCGTTTTTAGCACACCTACGCTCATATAGAGATAAATGAGTTTGACCTATTTTTCCTGAAAACATTGATACGAAATTTTATAAAGCCTTCTATATTTATCATGAAGAATTGAACTTGCAGTTTATTCGTCAATATTATATTTGATCATGCAAAATATCAAGCTAAATTTTGAAATTTTAACTCATACAATATGTATGGTGTGGACACAAATAAATGTATTTCCATTTGATGTCATGTCACACACTTTTATGAAATTTAAATGAATTTCATGTTTTGTGTCAAATTTTAATACGTCAAAATAAGCTTTTCATGGAAAAGTTCTCTTCGCAAAATTATTTCGAATAACCTAATATTAATTTATTAAATAGTTTTATAAAGAAATGAGATTTTATAAAAAGCTTTATAATTATAATTCTCTAGTTATTTACAGCATTTCTAAATTGCTTTGATATAAATAATAATTAACTTTTAATAGAAATATATTTTTGAAATATACTCGAATAACGATAAAATTTACTTGGTGCATGTATTTAAAACAAAAGTATTTATTATTGAATGGCAGATTAATTTATTTAAATGGTTACATTTAAATAACAAAAAACTGAAAAATTTCAAAAATAATTTAAATTGGTTATAATTATTTACCGGAATTATTCAGTAATATAGTCAATAATGTTCCTTATTTTATTCGTTTCTAAATGGGAGCGTGTTCTGTCTTCCGGAAACCGTACTTCATATTTGGCCTGCGACTGGCAGATGATGGTGGGGGCATGTTCGTTTCTTTTCCATTTATGTAGCAGTTACTTGTATATTAGATTTGATTTTAAAATGGATATTAAAGCCGTGGCAGCAGCATACATTTATATTCATTTACATTTTTTTTTAAATCTGGTGTGGACGCCACACTACTTTCTCACACATATAAAACCAACTGAACACGTATGACATGTTGCTTGCATATGACTATTTTGATAATTATTTGACATATAGATGTTACACCTGTTTAAATATTTTTGTTCTCATTGTAACTATGATTTTATATTAAAATATCAATTGACGATGAATTATACATACGACATTTAAGATAAGAACAAATTTAGATTTTGTCACCATTTACGAATTCAATGAGAGATTTCGAATGTTATCTGTGAATATCTATGAATATATTACTTGGAGACATAGGGCACAGATTTCGACGTACAACAAGAAGAAGTGAGGCATTTTCAGAAAGAGTTCAATTATTTGTGTGCAGCCCTCCACTGGCTAGGCAGTGGAGAAGAGGTCAGTACCACGGTGTCCCTGATTGATTAAATGATATCAAAACATGTTTTCTACTACCCAAAGCACGGATATCGTTGGTTATCGGGTGTGGATAGAACACTAATCAAAACAGATGCACCAGTAGAGAATGAAGAGCAGTACATAGATATGGAGATAACTGCATAAACGTTATAGCTGGCTGTGGTCCTGACTGCATATTCTACTTTTTCTTTATTCTCTTTCGTCAACTTGTCTGAGAGAAGTACAAACAAGATTGCCTTCGATGCTAAATCATCTTCCCTTCCATTTTTCATGACATACACTCTTACAAATACAATCTTTAACTGACAATACAAATTTATATGTCCCTTAACCTAACTTGTATACTTGTAAATTTTTTACAGTTGTAACTATTTTTTACAGACGTTAAAATTTTTCATAATTACCCATACTTGTAAACTTGTTATTACAAGTACCTGTAAATGTGAAATTGTGATTTTTTAAATTGTAACTTTCGTGAAACAGGGCCCTGGACCTTAAAACTTTCTAAGTATAATATAATTGCTTTTATAATATTTCAAATGACACATATTTTTGATACCTCCAAATTATTGAAATATATTATAAAATATCTAGTTGAGATTTTCTCAAAATTAGAATCATATACAAAAAAAGTGCACACAACATTTTATATTCCAAACATTTTTTCTAACATTTTCCATTCCAAACATTTCATCACAGCTGATTCAATTAAAGAAAAATAATTTTGTGTGTAATAAAAATAAGTAATAAAAAAAGGAGTAGTAGACGTTGTTGAAAATGTTATATGATCTTTATTTTCCGGATTCCAAATAATATCGTGATATACATAGAGTTTGATAAATTTTAAAATATTTATTTGTAATATATAATGTAGAGCAAAATTAAACATCTACCTCAAACTAAATAATAAATTGTATTTTCAAAGCACATGATAAAATTAAATTTTACTTTAGAATAGAAATAAAACAGTTCGATTGCTTTGAAACATTTTCCTAATTCTCCACAGAACAAACGAGGATCCAACAATAAAACGGGCTGCAAAACCTATTTAAATTCCTCAGTTTGCAACAGAGTCCGAATTTTCAATCAACGCAGCATCATCATGAACCATCAACATCATTCCACTCGAAACTTTTCATTTGAACCGCATCAAGTGCAAAATTTCAAATTGTATGTCCGATATTTCGTATCTTAACTTTTGAACTTTCTCCAAACTGGAGTGTTTTGCTAACGAAGCAAGTGAATCACGTAGAATCAACATTTTTATCGAGAAAAGTTACCGCGTTTTATAGCGGCACTTGAAACTCACCGTAGATAACGAATAATATATTTTGGTGGCGATCGTTTCATCTAGCATTCTGATGTCGGTCATTTCTCGCGATGTCGATTTGATTGTGTTGTTTTATGCGCTGCTATCAATACAATCGCTGGCTATTTGATGCGTAAGGAAATGTTTTGAGTGCGACAACAAAGACCTGTGTGGTATCGATCACCAAGCTCCAACAATGGGCGCAAATGTGCTGGACTAGGACTCACGACTCGAAAACGAACTGGGTCAATTAGACAGGAAACGTGGCTTCATTTTCCATTCTCAGTTCAGTTGCGGTGCGAGCAGGCATAAAGGCACCAGGATCTTTAATGACTTGATAAAATAAACTACGTGCCATAACATGGCATGGTTTAAAACACATTTGTTACCTACTTCAGGTTATTAACTTTTATTTTACTGTGTTCTTCGCTGTTGTTATCTTGAGATTTCCTCATTTACAAAGTACAAGTAGTAATTGTTTGCCATTATAACTTGCGCTAAATTCTTAATATTAATTATAAAAACATTAAAATACATCATAATATCATATAAATAATATTTGTTATTGTTTCCATACTTATTACACTAGCTCATGTCGGTGATTCAGGAATACTGTCATTTTCAATCAAATTTTCGTTTATTATTATTTCTGTAGAAATTGATACCTACATTTTTTTTTATTAAAATAGATAAATACATGTATCATGTATCATCACACCGTTCACATATTTTGAGCGGGACCATAATTTAAAAGTGGCAACTATCGGCAATGAGCATCTCACATTTATTAATTTATTTATCTACAAGAGTAAACAAATATCAAGTAAAGATACCAACGGATAATAAAAAGTTCAGCAATAACATTACAAAGTAACCAAAAGAAGAAATGATAAACAAATAATAAACAGTTAAAGTAATAGGTAAAACAAGTCATTATTATGTTTATTAGTATTATTTTTATAGATTAGTTGTCCTAATTTTCAGATTTAGGTACAGAAAATTTTAACAGTGGAATTGTAGAAAGTGCATTTATTATAATTATTTATTAATTTGTACAAAAATATTATGTTAGCTTGAGTTCTACTTTCCAATAAAATCATAATAAAGTGTTATAGTATATCGAAGTAGTTATTTATATTTAAGACGTTTCACATGTATGTATGGATTCCAAACTCTGAATGCATATTCTAGCTTTGATCTAACTAATAATTTAAAAAAACAGAAATATTAGTAAGTTCCGCTTATTGCGAAACACTTACCAAATCGGAATATGAATACGAGACCCTTTTCTATACGATTGCTTAACACAAATGTCTACATGTATATTAAATAACAATTTAGTATCATTCTATACTACCAAATCTTTAATAATTGTCATTGTTTGCAAGACGGTATTATTTACTTGGTACTCAGAAGCTATATTATTAGTTCGTTACGTTACCCCGGTGCTAATTACTTATTGAAGATTTCATTATGAAAAAATCCCCACAGCGGAAACGGTAAAAGGATATAATGATTAATATGAAAGAATGGAATTGTGACTTAATGCATATAAACTAGAGTTGTGGATCTTATTCATCGCTTTGCGAAGTCTATTCTTAATTGAATCAATCAGAAAAATTGTTCCACAGACTGGACTGAAAAAAATAAATTTTAGGATTTCATTGACAAAAATTGATAAGAAAATGTTAAAAATTATAATATGTCTTTTTATTAGCATTAATAAGAAAGCTTCTTCGAGTATAAATGTCTTTCTGTCTTTCATAATGATCTGATCTTACTTATTTCTTACTCGGAATTTTTTTTGAATCAAGTAAATATTGTTGAATGTTGCACATATTCTAAACAATATTAGTAATCACATTTTCGGTATAATATCTAATGTAATTAAGAAATTAATGAAAATATTACTACGGTATTTCCTATAATCGTCTGACGATAAAAAAGATAGATACTCGGTATACATGTTTAGAGGTAAAAAATCATAAATCAAAAGTATCTTTTGATATACGAAAATTATCCCAGTCGATCAAAGGCAGAATAATTTCGAGGACGACAAGTAGGGGCTCAAATGAATTTTGACGTAAAATTAAATTTTAATCTAGTTAAATTAAAATGTAAAATGATTATATTTTTAACAAACATAATGGAAGTTAATAAAAATATTATGGGAGTAAAATTCATAACTGTACTTATTATTTTACAATAATTCATATTGAAAGTCACTAATTAATAAATAATTAAATCCGGAATTTTGTATTTTTAATATGAATTTTAATATTATTGGGAATATTTATAATTAAATGTATTTAAGAATATTTATTTTACGAAAACTGCCGTCAATAATGGATACCTATGTTAATTCACGTTCTTTCAAATTACATATTAAGAATTTAGATGTTCTTTATGACTTAATGGAATAAGTCGTAATCCGTCTGACACGTTGCATTTTTCTGTAAAAAATTATGTTCATAATTTTTTTCAAAAACCTGATACAGAAAAATGCACATTTTTCTGCTCAGAATTCTGTAACTGTGTATGCTATTGCTACAGAATTTTGTTCGTTATTCTGTGGATACGCATGCGAAACATACTACTTTCACATCAACACACCAGTCAGCTGTGAACTGTCAACTGAAAATAATATCAATGGAAGACGACAATTTGATTATAACGTTCATGTTAACGTCTATAATCAAAATAGTAGTTATTCCAAGAAACAACTGTTAATTAACCGTTCGAATCCGAAAATATTGCAACCCCAGCTTTGAAATATTACTTCGTTGAAAATTGACGAATTGAAATCAATGTTCTTTATAAATCAATGTGAAAATAATGACGTCAAACGAACCTAGATGAAAATCAGTAGCCAGAAAGTGATCGGAACAAACAGATTTGTATTCTTTTTGAGATTGGCTTCACAATGAAGAGAGCAATTGCTATATTTTTTTTTCGATAATAATGGATCTTTAGGGATGAATTACATATTGATACTCTGTTTCATAATTAAAACACTGTGCCACTTAACCGTATCTTTTGCTCTTACTAAACACTAAATACTACTATTATTTTTTCTGAAGGTTATTTTACTGTATGCCACGGTAGATTTTTTTTATCATAATTCTGTAACAGAAAAAGTACATGATTGTGAGGAGAATAATGCAACGTGTCGGACGGCCTTTGGAGGGTAAAGTATTGGTTTACTTACAGAACTAAATCTTATTATATATCTCATTAAATAATTCATATATCTCATTAAATTGAAAAATGAACCATTTGGTGGGTGTTTATGAGTTGGACACTCCAGAGCAGATTATTTAGAAAACTTTTGTGTCAATTAAATAAAAAATATAATATAATTATTTTAAAAATAATGTTTTAGTTTGATTTTTTATACTTCAAAATTTTAATACAAATGCTTTCACAATTATTGCAAAATCTTAAAAAATTACATGTGACTTTATTTTATTTGCGAAACTCAAATTGGTCACTCAAAATTATAAAATAGGTGACTTAGTGACCCTCAAGTTATAGTTTGATTGTCTGCTTGAGAGTATATAAAAAAATAATTACTTAAACTTTTTCGATTAAAAATTCGGATGATTTTTCTGTCAAAAGACTCAAATTAGAAATTATCAAGTAAGTATATTTTAGTGTCCCCACTTTAGCAGATAAATATCTAAAATTTAATCTAAAGTTGAAATCTATTATAGCGTACGTTGAAATAATTAAAAGGCGTCTAAATTTTAATGGGAATACGTGCACAGCATTCCTCTGTTCTTGCTGGATTTCAAGTAATCCTAAGTAAGATATAGTCTGGAATGTGGAACGTAGTAACGTCGTGTTTCTTCGAACGTGTATGTGATGTTAAACAAGGCTCGAATAATTCCATCCCTTTTTCTGCAAAAGAGCAGTGTTAACGCTTCAACACACGTTAAATATAGGTATATGGATAGCGTCCCGGAAAAATGTCTATAAACATTATTGTTACACATTTTTATATGATTATGTCCCAGCAACAATATGTACCTCTATGTAACAATGAAAGCATATTTGAATGTTTAACAGCATAAACTTTATTTGCTAATTATAAAGAATTGTATTAAGCACGAAGTTTTGTGAGTTGTTTTTCAGTGTCTTCAAATCATGACCTCTGACCATATTGGTTAGGGTGAGTCGAAAAAATAGATTTTGTCGACTGGGTTCTAAAACGAATGTTTTTGATAAAAAGAATGTGGAACATAAATAAAACTTTTCAAAAAAAAAAATTTTTAGGAGGCGCAGGGCTTTCAAACATGCTATTTTAGCACTTTTTTCAATATTAAGGCTGTTCTCTGAATGTATTTGTCAAAAATTGCTGATTTCTTTGATATGTTGTGCCCAGAATGATACCCTTCAATCTCATTATGTGGAAAAGAACGAGATTATATGCCGATGGGATATTCTAACTTAAAAATTATTTTTTTCTTCAAACGTCAAAAAAGTACATTGTTATGTATTTGTATTCAATAAGCAGAAGTTCAATATTGTCGCCGCCGGCGTAAAAGTGTTTCCTTGGCAACACATTTACGCCGGCGGCGGACAAAGTAAAATATCATGCAAAATAGTAAGGTTGTAATTCAATAATTTGACAGTTAGAATAAAACAAATAAACAAAAATAACAAAATAACATATTCTGTGGCAACTAGAAATACTGGATACAGTAGAATATTTGTTGAATTTTTGAGTATTTTTTAATCTTTTAATATCTATTTTCTATGTTTGAAGAAAAAATAGCATGTGTTATTCGGAGTAAATGTGTCTTTGGGTGCTGAGCATGTAAGTTTGAACGACGAGCGAAGCGAGTCGAACAACTACATGCGAAGTATCACATTTACTCCTAATAACACAATATACTATTTTTGTTACTTTTAATTTTTTTCGGCAATTTACCGTATTTTAAGCTAATAACATGCTGCTTTCTTGTTTAATTTACTTTGAACTTAGCGAAATATAGCATTATTGTAATGGAAACTGATAAATGAACAAGAAGAGCACCTTATTAACTTAAGATATGTTAAATTGCCGAAAAAACTGAAAAGTAACAAAAAATTGAATTTTAGGCTAGAATTCTTCAACCGCATATTATCTCGTTAGCTTTATCATATAATAACATAGAAGCACATCATTCTGGGCACAACATATCGAAAAAGCAGCCATTTTTGACAAATACATTAAGAGATACATCCTTAATACTGAAAAATGTGCTAAAAATAGCATGTTTGAGGGTCTCGCGCGTCCTCCAAAAAAAAATTTTTTAAAGTTTTATTTATGTTCCCCATTTTTTTGATCAAAAACTTTTTAGAACCCAGCCGGTAAAATTTAATTTTTTTCGACCCACCCTAATATTGATATTTTGTGTAGTAAATGTTTCAGTTGGTTGTTATATTTAAATTCATGTTTTACTTCTACTGTTTTATGACTATCTCCTGGGAAACTTCTTCAATATTTTCACAACGAAAATACTATTTTGTATAGCTACCATTTCAACTAATACAATCATAATGCAGGTACGCCTTATTTAATTTTGAAATGAAGCAGTAAAATTATTATCTAATTTGAAGATTTTTATTGATTTATAAAGTAGATATGTTGACATTAATTGTGGAATACAATATCGGCAAAATGGCCGTCTCGGTTGTGCTGTCATTTGATACATTTTTCGAAGACTTTTTGCAAAGCACTTGGCTCAACTTCAGCAATAACGCATTGGATCTGTTTTCAATTCAGGAATTGTTTGTGGTTTGTTAGCATAGACCTTGGACTTCCCAAAACCCCAGAGGAAAATATCGCATGGCGTCCAGTCGCAAGATCTGAATCAACTGATCATATTATTCTACGACCAGGAAAATTTAGTCTTAACAAATCGATGGTTTCTCTTGCTATATGCCATATGGCACCATTCTATTAAAACTACTTTTTTTCGAGGTCCAAGTCTGGACGATGCCATAAAAATTTCCACGACCTTTTCGAACAGTCTTCGCAAAACTTTCGACAAATTTGTAATGTATTTCTTTTGTATAGCGTTCCATTTTTAGTAACCTCTAAAATAGCAGATGATAAATGGTTAACATTATAATTACCAACTCAAATACATACAAAATAACTTAAATCCGGCATACCCGATGGGCCAGCCTTTACATAAAAACTCATTGTAAAATTTTACAGTTAGAATTTGGGCGTATAAATTACCTACGAGACAACTAGATTTTGGTAACAGTTACAAATTCCGAAAGTATTCGTTTAAATGCATTTATTTTTCTTACATAATTTTAATAATTGATTTATTTACGGCTGATAACTACATTTTACGCGCAAAGAGATCCGCAAAAGCAGAGTGCCACACACAGAATTTGGGTAAATGGCGCGATGATGAAACCCATATTAGATACAAGTTTTGTTTGCAACTTTTTCTTCGCCTTATACCCTTTGAAAAATTTCTGCAAAAGTACTTCCTTATTTCATGTGAAATAATCTCGGTAAGTACGTATCACCTGCTGTTACCAGCCGTCAAGTCATCTCCTATCCCCCGCGAAGATGATGGTGGTGGAGTAAAGCTAAAATAGTAGCTGTCGGCTGAGGAATTCGAACTGAGGATCTGACTATCCACAGTCCAATGCGATACCACGGAGCTATCATCATGAAATATGAAATTTTGAAAATAATAAAAAGATCCATAGAAATGACCACTAAATTACACAATGTATGAAATGAAACATTCGGCAATATAACTTGTGCTGATTACACTAGATATTTTTATAGGTAATATGTGCGATGGTATTAACATTTTTACGAGTATATAGCTTAGCGTTTGTTATCGGTCACTCTATCCAAAGATTGGTACTTCTTACTTAAATAAATAAAATTGTGTTCAACAGTGAAAATTGGTCCAATATTTGTACATTGTGTCTAACACATATCTGATGTTATTTGTCATGTAGGTAATAATGTTTCATATTAACTGCAACATTCCCTGTAATAAACAACACATTATCTTCATTACAATTCAGTATTGAACAATTTGTAATAAAGCAAAACGCAGTTGCATCGCAAAACGAATAATACATAATGTAACATCGATGCACCCCATTATCAAGTAGCGCGGCGTGGAGTGGAACGTAGCGGTGTTTGCGTTTAGAGCATTAGCATTTCGTTTCCGGGTCGCGGTAATAATTGGATCCCCGGAACCGGATCTGTAATTAGCGTATTCAGTTTCCGTTCAATTGGCCTCTTTCCGAAAAGTAATTCACCCATTCACCCGCGTTGGGATATTATTATTGGAAATATAACATGGCAATGTATTTCGCCATTATCAAGTATTAATTGTCAATACGGTACGCAAGATGGAGTTGGATTCTGCTGACGGTTTTTTGCTATGCTTGCAGATTTACTATGCGGTTTTAATTGGCTACGTGATACCTTATTGCTCTTTTGTTTGAAATTTTAATTGCTTTATTGTACCGGTAACAGTTCATTATGTACGTTAGTATTACGTCGTATTTTTCAAATAAAATATAAAAAATACTATTGTGAATCGTACTAATTTAATTGTGTTTTATCAACAGTACAAATAATTTATTTCTGTGCTGCTTACCGGAAATAGTTTTTGAATGCATCCAGTAATTAATAAAGCATTTAAAAAATCTGATGTGCGCAACACATAACCTCCCGCCTAAACAACTTTTAACGTTACAAAATTGTAAAATAAGTTTCAACAAAAAATTGTATATTATTCATTAAATGAAAAATTACAGATAAAAATAAATAAATGTATCATCAAACCTTTTACCCATTGTGGGTGTGGCACTCTGCATGCGCAGATCTCGGAAAGTGATATATTTTTGCGTATGTCGGTAGTGGGATTCGAGCTGAGGATTTCACGATCCACAGTCAGATGCGTTAAATTTACATTAACTCAAGCTCAAAATACCTTACGTAAACTACCAGTATCGGTTATTGGATTTCTAGGAAAATATAACCACTTCTAAATATTATATTACAATAATATTGCCATTAGAATCAGATGTGAACCACATTACTTTTCAAAATTTTTTTAATTTATACAAGACGATACGAAACACAGAAAAAAATTTAATAAAATCACTTTGAAAGAGAGTTTGTTAAAACTAATAATTAATCATAAATTTTATATATTTCATCGTATTATTTTAAATTGTCAAAGTTAGTTACTTCTCAGCTAGGGTTATTCATATATGTTTTAGTTTTTTTATTCCAAACTCGTGCATCGTTATTGTTTAAATGCAATCTATCATTGCAGTTTTCTAATTCTTGTTGCTTGGATGTAAATTTAAATAACTATAAAGAAAATGGAATTTATTTATTTATTTTACCTGGTCTACTTATGTCTTTATGAGAATTTTTTTTGCGTTCTGAAATATTCACACACGATTTTATTGGAAGGCTAATATAATAAAACATTCTCATCTCATTCATTTCACCAACACAATAATTTGCTTCTCTTCCTACGGACAATATAGTCATAGCATGTCTGACAATTTCAGCCATCCATTTAACATTGTTTTTATAAACAAATCATCTTCCTTCCTTCTTGTTCCTTTGTCCTTCTCTGCTGACTGCTCTTCTAGCGTCGCGACGCCGGCTCCGTCGGAACCGCCAGCCAGCCTTAGAGAAAAGGAACAAGTGGTTTAGACTCCATTGTTGACATATAAAGTTGGAATTGTGTGGAGCTGACATAAATATTATTTAACAAAGGAGCCAACCTCATAATGGATTATAAAGGACTTGAGTTGGTTGGAATCAAGCCTCACCGGTGCAGAGAATGTCGACTATTAACGTTTCGTGCCATATCGTTTGGGGCTTGTTTTTATTTATTGTTATCACGTGGTGTCATCAGCATATCCATTTTCAGAAGATTCATCTAATCCTATACATACCAGAGGAACTATTAATTTACTAACTCAACAACTTATTTTATCGATAAATACTTTGAATCAATATTGAATGTAAAAAATCAAAATGGGGAGGTTTATTAAATAATGATTCGCGGGTTTCAACATATAGCTCATTTCAAATTTGGAATTAAAATGTGTAGTTGATAGGTACAATGATAGACTATAATATGGAATTAAATAATAAATATATCTTCGGATTGCAGTCAAAATTTATTGAGTTACTAAAAATCAGACGTTCCGATCATATATTGACAATCTTCAGCAGAAATTTCGTATCTTGAAATATAAAGGTCAACATAATAAAAGATTTAAAATATTATAATAGAACGTCATAATATGTTACTATTTATTCGTGGTTTAGAGACTTATAATAGCTATATGCCTGGATTTATTAAACAACATGCAATAAATAAATTTTTTTAAATACATTTGAAATAGACAGGTATTAGCCTCTTTAATGTGTAATTTTAAATAATACTGAAATAGTTAGTTATGTATCAAGGCACTGAAATTTAACTTTTTATTACGAATATGGAATTTAGTTATAAATAAATAAACCATGCGAGTGATAAAAAGGAACTTTAGTGCTGCGGTGCATATTAAATTTTATTTGAAATCTAAAATCATAAAAAACTGTAAAACAATTATTATATAGGTTAAGTTTATACATATGTCAGTTATCAATTGGAACTAACACTCAGTGTTGCCAACGTCGGACATTGAAGTTATCATGAATTACACTCAAAATTATGTGTTTTGCCCTCAACTTCGTCATCGGAATTAATTAGTTAATTCTTCTTGCACATTTTGTTTCATGTTACGTATAAATTTACTATAGTACGTCAATATATCTGCCCGATTATCCTATTTGTACAATAATTATTTAACGGTTACCAACACTGGGTTGCTCAAAGTCGTCGTATTATGGGTTACTTTAGTGACGATTTCTGAGTACTTTAGTGCCGATTTCAAATAAAATTGTGATTATTTTTGACATTTCTCAAACCAATGAAATTTGTAATTGTTTATCACGCATCTGGGTTTTAACCAATGCTGTCATTATTATAAATAGCAAACGAAGTTCTAGGGATTATTTCTGGCAATAATGTCTGTAGATTTTGTTTTTGTTGACAAAAATTAAATAGTTAGGTTGTTAGCATAACAGTGGTTTATTATAATACATGTTGAGTGCGTTACTCCATTAAGTTTTGAATTTGTGGATCAAAAAATAATCTAATCATAATTTTCCAGTTTCATTCTCAAACTTGTTGCTATTTGACAATACGAGTAGATATTCAAGCCCTATGGTTTTGTTTTTAAAATCTGTGAAATTATTTTCTATTTATTCTCACTCTCTTGTTATATATTATTACTGAACATTGCAATATTGAACCGCCCTACAAGATACAAAATTGAATTAAAGCATTTCAAACCTAAAATTAAATGATCCATATTTAATTTAATGTTAATAATCAGTGTCCCAATCCGAAGGGTACAAAAACATTAACTATAGCTGTCTGTTGTCGGATTCACTCTTCCATCCATTCCAGTAGAGAGTGTCGGTTCAGAGCGATAATAAAGTTTGTCTGGGGCGGGTTGCTGCGAAGTGATTTTTATTGTAAACTGAAAGGAAGTACCGCTACCGCTGATGAGCTCTTAATGACAGATAAGACGGAGAATAAAGGAAACAATGATTGCGCATTATAGACGGGCGACTGGCGAAGGTCCTGGATGATAACACAAGAAAGGAAAGGACGAAGCACTCTTGGTGAGCCAAGTTGACGAAATAATCCGGTTATCTTGTTAGGTTATTAAACTAAGAAGCGGTCAAAATGATTTCGGGTAGAATTTAGTTTTTGTTGAAATGGAGAAATACTCTGTGATATTTTTGTATATTTGTAAATAGCTCAGTGGTAACGTGTCGGACTGTGGATCGTGAGATCCTCAGTTCGAATCCCACTACCGACAGTTACCAATTTAGATTTACCCCTGTGGTTCCCCCTCCACTAACATCCTTGGGGGCTATGACTTGACGGCTGGTAACCGCATTTCATACGAAAAAAATATATCACTTACCGAGATCTGCGTAAGCAGAGTGCCACACCCAGAATGGGTAATAGGCGTGATGATATATTTATTTATTTATTTTATTTATTTTATATATTTATTTTAGATAAGCTTGCGAACAGAAAGAATAAATCATTTTTATTTTCAAACATGAAACAATTATACTTAATATATAGAAATTTGGGAAATAGTTATAACATTTTATTTATTATAGCTGTACACAGTAAAAATTTTATAGTAATAATTGACAAAGTTTTAACAAAATTTTTAGTCGCAGACGGTCCACCGTTAATTTTTGTTAATTTAACAAGTTTCAAATCTGTTAGCAAGTAACAAATTATTTTTTATGCAACCGGACGCGAAATAAGCATTTCGCAGCCGCAGTATAGATCGCGAAATTTAATTTCGCGGCTGTTGTCATGGTAACGGCCGCGAAATCCAAAATGATTGTTTTTTAATCTATTTCGCGTCCGTTATCATTTACAACGGACGCGAAATAGTTTAAAAAACCATCATTTTGACATTTGAGAATTGATATTATTTTTTTGAGAACAAATTGTTTTGTTTATCAAATGTCAATCCCATAGCCACTTTCTATTTACAATAAAACTGTTTAAAATTTTTGACTTAATATTTGAGTAATTATATTGAAACAGAACAATAAATCATAGTTATTATAATAAATTTAATTGTCACAAAGGATATAAACTTTCTTTAACAATATCAAATTGATATTTGTTAAATTTTATAAATCCAGCAAATAAATAAAAACAACAATCATTCTTGCTAAAACTTCAAAATTGACAAAATGTTAATTTAACAAATTGTTATATTTGTTCAAATTGTTAATTCAACACAATATATTTGCCAATATTATCTAAAAAATACTTAACAACCGCAAAATTAACAAATCACAAATAAAATTTGTTACTGTGTATAAAGTATGTAGAAAATGTTAATAGCTAATACAGTACATTATAATATTAGCAATTGTTGCTATGAAAAAATTGTTAATCTTCAATGTAATCAATTACTTTTCATACCAGAATTCAAAATGCTATTAAGAGTACCTTTAATGTAAAGCTGTGAATTGTAGACACTATCTTTAATTCATTCATATAATTCATATTCTATAGATACATAGGTAATCTCAAATTACACAAAAAGTCCATTAAAATATAAACCTTAACAAATACTCACAATCCTTGAATAATCTCTGACCGTTTGAAATCTGCGACGGCAGCTAACCTAATATTTTCGTCCAGAATTTTAATGAATGCTTCTGCGTGTACTTCAAGCTCCAGATTTATAAAACAGTACTTCCTCATCAAGTGTTGTTTGAAAACAGTCGAAATTGTACTTGTATATTTAAAACATTATTAGTATTTATGCTACACTATTTTCTTCTATTTAAATTATTTAAATGCGTACCAGACATGAGTATTTTTACTAAATTATTACAGGATGAATCGCAGGAATGAATTTTGTACTATGACAGTTTTGTAAATCAAAATAAAAACTTTATTAGTTACCTACCTCATTAGGAAAATATTTTATAAATAATATGAAATTATAATTATTGCGCTAATATATGACTTGCGGTGTCATTAAATTTCCTTCTAAAATGTAAAAATGTAACTAACTTTCATATTCTTTTTATAAAAATTGAATTAATTATCTTACGAATGTACAATGAAACTACTTCTTTTTATATTTAATTATATTGTATAAATATTAGGTTATCCTTACTCGTATTTACTTTGCTTGTAATTGTTGCTGTGGTTTTAATTATTTGCTGCAATTAAGTTAAAGATATAAATTTGCATAGTTTTATAAAAACGATTTACGTTTTCATCCTCCTCACAGATTTACATATTCAAGTTAATTAGATGTAATTTTAATTATCAGCAGTTTTGAAATTGGCTGTGATGGTTACAGAGCTTACAATAATTTTTTAAGGAAAGTTTGTCAGATGAAAAGTTGCCAACTAAGTAGTACCTTGCTAATCGCTAAGCAAGTGAAAATCGGCTAGTCCGATATATTTTATTTATTAAATATACTCGCTTCTTAAATACAGATCACTGGTTAATTCTCTAATTTTGCGAAGAATGGCGGCAGCGGCGTGACGCTGACTAGCTCCAAACGCCCAGTTTATATCGTGTGCAGAGGCGTCGGCAGCGTCGCTCTTGTCACGCGATCTCGCCATAACGGCCGCGCGGACACACCTAGGGCACTAAACTCCCTGAGTTATAGTCAATATACTTTATGGTCCGAGCGTTTCTTGAAATTCATTGTTGCGTCGATTACTCGTCACACTGGCTACATCAAAGGCTGAGTTCAAGTAAGCGACATGCAGAGCGCAACTTCATTTTTCTTTTTGTGGAATTAATGAGGGTTAATTTTCCTCTGATTTTATGATGTACATTCGTCTGAATAATTTTATGGTTAACTTAATTGATTGATTTACCATTATTTGTTCTAGTTTCTAGACAACTGTACCAAAACTTAAGACATATTTATAATTATAATAATAATTATTATTATTTTTATTTATTAAGTTGAAAAATACAAAAAGTACATAAACTTATGTCAAAAAATTACATGTATTATACACATTTTACAAAATCTTGAAACTCTTTTACTGAGTAAAAGGCATTTTCAATTAGCATCCCCTTAATGGCTAATTTAAATTTATTTTAATCCATAATTTTAATGTTGCTCGGAAGCGCATTAAATAAATTTATCCCAATTTGTACAGGTGTTTGTTTAGAAACATTTAGTCTTACCAAATTTGGTCTTATTTTACCTTTATTTCTTGTGTCATAATTGTGAAAATCACTGCTTAGTGACAGATCATTGATGTTCTCCTTAATATATAACAGACATTGTAATATATAAATACAAGGTAAGGTTAACATGTTTAACCAGATAAATAGAGATCGATATGAACATTTGTTATTTTTCTTACATACATATAATTCTTACTGAAGTTTTTTGTAGTTTGAAAATTCGTTCTGAATCAGAAGAATTTCCTCACAAAATACTACCATATGAGAGAGTACTGTGTACAAAAGCATAATACAGTGAACAAATTGTTTCTGTAGATACATTATTAACAATCTTTCGCTACATAAAGTTAATTTAGTTTTTTTCGTAATTTCAATCTTAATAAGGTATGGGAAAATAACCAAAGTCCAGGATTACAGTCAATCAATAGTTATTAAAAATTGGCTTCTACCGGTTTCGGCAACACATTTGCCTTCTTCAGGAGGTTATTTTGTTTATAAAAATTTGTTCTCATACATACTCTAATATTACAAGTTCACATAGAATATATATGAAAATTCTGCATTCTTCACCAGAGAAACAAGGTAACAAATTTATAATTTTCTACAATAAATGTTTATTGGACATGTGAAAGTTTTCTTACAGTATTCAATTCTATAATCATAGGCATTTCACATTTATTTATCACGCAAAAAACGAATTTTTCTTTTGAAAAAAGCTTTTGTCGGAAATAATAATACACTAATTTAATGCAATTTACTGCTTTCACCTTTTAGTATATGATAGAAATTTTCAAACGAAAAATGACTTGAAGTACCTACTTACACATTCTGAATATCAAAAAAATTATTCATAAATCATCGTTAGCACTTCTTTTTCACGGCAAATCAATGTCTCAATATATTCATTTTAACATTTCTAAAACCTCTATTCTTCAGCCAAACAATGCGAGAATATATTGAATTTAAAATGTAAGGAAATCAATCAATCGAATCTGATTTCCATTCAAGCGATAGTCCATAGAATGCTGAGTGCGGGAATCGAAGCCTGTGGCCGGCGTAACTGATAAAGTACACCAGTGCACACAAATATTGACTTTAATTACTAAAGTGGATACTCGGCATTATTCTGCTGAGATACTGAACCAGTAATTGGCATCAGCACAAATGACTTAAAGTGTAGCTGGCTAGAGGAGGCTATAGAAATCGCCGGGTGAGGATACTGTCAGCAAACTTATAAAAGGACTATATAGAAGCTCATTCTTACGCGCTAATATCGCTTGTGCTAAGCTACTGCATAATGCTCTTTAGTTTATAGTATATTATTCTTCTGTAATGTAATTAACAAGTGCTGCATTTTTTTTTGTTAACTCGTCTCCACTAATAATTGTTATATGTACCTATGCCTATTCTTTAATAAAGGAAGCTCTTGTATGAACAACCGATGATGACTGTTTAAAAATCATTAATTATATTAAAGAATAATAATTTTTTCATTGAGAATATCGAAAATGATCTATTATGAACAATCTGTGTGTAATCTAGGCTTTGTAATTTAATTTGGTAGTGTTTAGATGTCCATAACTGCAGCTTGTTTATTACTTTCTAGTTATCGTATTCATGTATTGTTAAAATATAAACATCTTGGT
The DNA here is from genome assembly GCA_963942605.1 of Poecilus cupreus. NCBI lineage: Eukaryota > Metazoa > Arthropoda > Insecta > Coleoptera > Carabidae > Poecilus > Poecilus cupreus. The sequence goes on along the minus strand of OZ012716.1, from coordinate 18,363,735 downwards.
AAACTCGAACTATAATAAAAATAATACATTGTGCGAGTAAAACTAAACGAACATATTGTTTTCGGCATCATTTATTTCAAACATTTTTCTCTAAATTAAATTTAGGAGGCGTGAATGAGTATTGTTTATTCATTTAATGGTATTTACAAAACCATAAATTTATTCGTTTTAAGGCAATGCAATTTTTTATTCTTACAAATAAATACCGCTGCAACTAGTTTCGAAATAATTGTCACCCAATTTAAGTAATTATTTCTATAAATCTAGCATATTCAAATACGCTACAAAGAATTAATTTCGGATATATTTTTGTCAGGAAGCGGTTGGCTAACCTGTGTTTTAAATACGCTTATTTGATATTATGTTTCTCATAATGTAGTAGTTTAATTATTTGCACTTTACGCATCGTAAATAAAAATAATAAAGTTTTTTTTTTGTAAATGTCTTAAAATTAACCATTTTTTATTTATTTTTCATTTCATGATCGCAATTCCTGTTATTTTGTTACCATTAATCTATAAACCGACTGATCTGATCTGAATGTAATTTGGCAGTAAATTAGAGTTCAACCTAACTTAGAACATGAATTTGCATAATACTTGTCTAATATACCTACTTGTTGACACTCTTCTATTGTGCTGATGAACAAATATGAATTATAATGCAGAAACTCAATTGTTAAATCTTGAAAATTATTATTATTTTTCTATAGTAGCTACATACCTCCAGATTATTCCTAAATTGCCTCTTAACCCGCTACGGCCTTCCGTAGAATGTTTCAGTGCCCACATTGGGAACCCCTGCTCTAAGGCTTTGTGCCAGAACTACCGTGGACAGTTGCCATTTTAAATTTATCTCTGTGGTTCCTTCTCCACTAACATCTTTGAGACCCATATCTTCACATCTGGTAACCGAGCAAAAATATATCATATATAGCGAGATCTGTGAAAGCGAAATGTGCTACACTAAAAATGATATAATGATATATTTATTTACTATTTTATTGGTACAATTAGCTTAGAATCTCTATCGCTGTTTAAATAAAAACACATAACAGTATCGTTTGTGCCTCGTACATTCTTTCCAGGAATAAAAGAGCAAATCACCATTACTTGATATGTTCGTTCTTACGAGTGAACAATCTACAAAAAAATTTGTAATTTTATCTAGTGAAAATAATTTAAATATAAAAATATAAAAATTTTGTTGCTCGTTGCTGTTGGAGACGAGTGACAAAATAAAATTCCTCAGAAAACATCAACTTTGCGTTGACAAATGCAAGCGTTAAAGGCTACTTTCTATAGCAGTTGTCGAAAATTGACATTTATATTTGTTTTTAAAATTGCATTGTTTTTGTTTTTACTTATTTGTTGACAAATAGGTACAAAAAATGTGTTTAAATTATAAATATATAAAATTAGTATTATTGTAGAATCCCTGATAAATTTATTAATTTAAAAGTTATTGGAACATTGAAATTTTATTTCTATAGAATTATCTGAATGGAGCTGCAATAACAGTTCACAGTTGAATGAATCAGGGTTCTCTCTTACTGTCCCGCAAGTCCGGTCCCGGGTTGAAATATCTAGATTACGATCCCCGAGTCCTGCGACAATCGATTGACGGTGTTTTTATTTGCAGGGCCCGCGTTTTGGGGCCTCATCAATCCAGAGTGGTCGCTGTGTAACAAAGGCCGGCGCCAATCCCCGGTCAATCTGGAGCCCAGCAAGCTGCTCTTCGACCCCAACCTGCGCCTGCTGCACGTTGACAAACACCGGGTAAGCGGATTACGCTATCATAACCTAGCACCCTACATTCATCTGTTCAGAGAGAAAGTTTCAACCGTTCCCATCTCAGCCACGTAGAATCGTCCTCCCCTCATATACATACTGAAATGACATGAATTAATATTACTAGTTTTGATTCCATAAAACAAATATGATACTATTATTTTAAATAATTAAATATGTGCAGTTAGCTATTTATTATGACCATCACATTTATTTTACACCTCGTTTGTCTTCGCAAGGAAAATTTATGAAAAAGTTAAAAATAGGATAATAACCAAACGACTTACTTCGTACAACTATACAGTAAAATATTATATAATACAAGAGAATCTTATAGAGAATAAAGGGGGACATCCAAATATGGCAGAAAATATAATTTTAAGGCCTGTGTCCACCGTGATAGAAATCGGTCCGAGATCTCGGATACAGTTCTCAAATCTAAATAGAAAACTATGATGAAAAAACGCGTTCTGTTCGATTTTTTCATTCTAGTTGCTAACTTCATATAGATGTTTACAAATTAAAATTTTGACGTTTAATGTTTGTAAAGCTGAAAAATTTTCAATCAAAGCTGAAAATTAGTATATTCAATAAGTTTCTGAAACACGAAATATATTTTTCTATTTATTTCTCGTATAAACAACTTTAATTCACTTATGTCAAAATAATTTCCTGATAATATTTTATTAGTTTTTAGTATTGGTAGAATTGACTGAAACTAACTTCATAAATTCGACTAACCTGACATCTGTAGTCATACAAGTTCACTATTTATGATATAGACCTATATCCAAGTTCTCGGACCGATTTCTATTACCGTGGACACAGGCCTTTAACCAGTGGTGCTCAAGCTGCAACACAAATTTATTTATATTTTTTGAGATAAGTTTATTGGTATATTTTTTAGGTCCATTCGATACAGTATTTTTTTCTGTATTTAGTCTTGCAATCATTTTATATTCTTACATAAGAACAAAAATGTAATTGAAATTTAAGAAAAAAAATTATTATTATAATTAGTTTTAGGTAAATACGAGTACTAAGTAACGTAAAATAAATATAAAGATTAGTGCAACAACTCGAATATTAATATTCAACTACATATACTCCAATACTACCCAGAGCCCAGGTCTGGCGACCACTTCGTGCATCTGTATACATATAAACTGTTGAAAAACAAAAAATAGTCTTATTCAAAATATTTTTAAATCTTATGGCATGAATAAATAATTATGTAACAGTTTCTGAATAATAATACAAATAATACAAATTTTAAAAAATGGGCGAAATTGTCTCGCTTCTGCATAAAAATGGAACATTACATTCATAAAATTTTACAAATTCGTTTCATAATAGGTGTTTAAAATAGCCTTAAATATAGTCTATATCAACGTTGAAATAAAAATGTATTATTTAATATTTTCATGATCTAAAACCAATAACACCCTGTTATGCCTGTAATACCCGAGTTAATGTCTTTTGAATTATCGCAAATTCAAAATGATATTAATTCTGGAAAGCATTATGTTTAAAAATAAAATTTATTTTAAATTATGTTGTATAATGTATATCATCCACTGAATGTTAGTGCATAGTACCGCAAACTTACATTTATTTAATAAATTTGTTATTTGTTTATTATAATTTTATGCCTGTACGATTAAAATTGCTTGGTTTCCAAAATTACATATATCGGATGAAAAGTACATAATATACGAAACAATATTTTCATATTGAAATTAAAATAATTCCATCGATTACAGAATTAAACTGCTCTATTTTAAGAACAACAAAAAAACTATTCAATTAATTTATTGATTATTGAGCATCAGTTACGTACATAAATACTTTATTGTTAATTTCAGTATACTCTTCAATAGCTGTGCACTTAATTTTGAAAATTAAAAAGAACCCATTTAAATGATAGTCATATCAAAATGTGTATATTTCCAAAGTTATTTACCTTTTTAATACCACCTTTCATAGCACGATGAAAATGTTTGAAATAGAAAATAATGGAATTCGTTTTTTTGGATCACATACTGTATCGTCTGCACGTGCATATTTTGAATGAACGTGTGTCTATGTATATTGAATGGATAATTTGATAAATATGAGTATATCGCTTCTTCCTTACATACAATTATTTATTCAATCCGATAAATGGAATGAAATTTAAATTCGTAAAATTTAATTATTATTAATCCTTTTATAATTGTTTTCGATTTATGTGGTCAAGCGAAAATTTATTTATTCGATGTTAAATTATGATTTTTTAAGAACTGTAAAATTACAAGATCATTATTATTATTATTATTATTATTAACATATCTGTAGTTTTTGTAATTTGAGGGTTCGTAACCAAACTTTACGTTAAGGAAACCTCTAATTAAAACTTTAAATTTAATATAAGTGGATATATAATAAATATAATAATATATATTATTTATATTATTTAAAACGCATGAGATCCACATTTCGATTCCAATACATGACACTTGCCAATTTTCATTTTACCTCTGTAGTTTCCCTTCCACTATCATCTTTGTGGAGTATAACTTCACGATTAGTAACTATACTTCAAGCGTAAAACACATATTGTAACGTTCGTGGGTTTAAAACTTTTTTATTTAAATAATAAAACTATTATTAATAACAAATAATTATAATAAAGAGTAAATAGTTAATTAACACTAGGTATTTAACACTAAAATATCTAATACAAAAACTTATACACTAACTTATCACTACTATAAATAAACACTATTATGTATATAAACTAGCCGAGCGATATTTATTTAAGACGATATATTTATATTCACACCGCGCGATATATTTATGTTCACAAGCTCTTCATAATAGCTTCGGAGTCGACTAAGTCATCTGACTTACTGAGTCTGAGTCAACTAACTGCCTGGCCGACTCAACTCGACTAACTGAGTCCGAGTCATTTAAACGACTGACTGACTCAACTCGACTAACTGAGTCCGAGTCCTCTAAAAGACTGACTGACGGCTGCCGGCGATTCCTTTTATATACCACGTTAATTGTTTCTGGAACCTTCGGGAATATTCCCTATTGTGGAGCAAACGACTTGTTCGAACCCGCAAGCGTTGCGTCATTCACTCGGCGGCGCGGCGTGGCGGCGTAGACCGGCAAGCTTCAACTTGTCGCTGCCGCGTTCGTTACAATATAACATACCGAGATTTGCAAAATCAAAGTACCACACGAAATATGAGTAAATGGCATCATGATACAATTATTATATTTTAAAATTTTCTAAAAATATTAACTGAGATGCGATACAAAGTTCAGCGTAAAATAAGTCAATATTTACTAATGGCTGTTAAAATTAGCATGTAGTAAATAAAGTTGGTATCCGTTTTGCTTTCAGAACTTTTAATGCAAACATTGTGCTAATGTAAGGAATAGTTAGGAACGTGATTCATACACTCAGTGAAGTTTCTATCTCCTCTCGAAGTTAATTTATCATGTCCATTACTTTACTAACAAGTTTCAGAGTTGGTGAAACCACGCATAATGTGTTTGTATAGTATTTGCTGATAATTTCGAAAGATCAGCTTAATCTTTCGTTAACACACGCACTTAGTTCAATGTAAACTTGTTTCAGTTCAAAACCGCTCGACAACTTGTGAACTGAAATCTGAGGATGAAATGAGAATGAGGAGTGAATTAACCACTTTCTGAACGAAATCCTTAGTTATTTGCTAAAACTAATTTATAATAAACTTCCCAGCTAAATGTTTATCAACTCAATATTAATATACTATTACTCGACTTTGTCTAACTTGCTAAAATGGCAGATATATGTACGAAAGTGAATATATTTTTGTTCTAGAAGACGTAGGATAAGTTTATTCCATAGTGTAAAATAATGTACCGTAAAACCGGGTGACTTGCGCCTCACGGGGTAACTTTGGCCGAAATGGGAAAATTTATGTTTTCCTAAATAATTCTGCTTTCCTTAGTAAAATGAAAGATTTGTTAACTGAACGGAAACATATTTGAAATATACATAACGAAAATACTACACAAATTAGAATTACTTAGGAAAATATGACCTTTCACATTTCGGCCAAAGTTACCCCATCATGGGACGCAAGTCACCCGGTTTTTCGGTACTCTGGTCCACGAGGTATCCAAAGGATTAAAATAATAAATTTAGTGCATTCAATTCATAAGATTGGCAATAATTTGTATCCAGGATGACATCTCCCGTCAGAAGTGAAACACATAATCAGCTGAAGTAATTAAATTGTAAAATGTAATAAGAAATAATTTTCTGAACTATTAAACGAAGTATGTTTATGCCTCACTTTGACTATTAAAAATAGTAAGTCTTGAAACAACATACATATTCATAATTATAATTCACAATAAAGATCAGAATTTTACTTATTTAAAATTAAAATTAATTTTTTTTTTCAATTCTGTATTTCCTAATGGTTTGTGAAGTCATCCACTAAATTGCATACTAGAATAATCATGACAGAGTATTCTGTAATCAGATCTATAACCAATATATTCAATATTGATACTACCACTTAGTATTTGGCACTGCACTGGTAAATTAAATGATGAATAAAAACTATTCGTCGTTAAAATTATTATAAAATAAATTCAAATATTTTGAATAATTAAAAACATTCAGTCGTTATTGAAAGAATATGCAATTATATTTATCATTAAATACAGTGGTAAGCGTGCTCGCCTCTGGATACACATGTCGCGGGTTAGAATCCTAGTCAGGACAGATAAATTTTCATGATATGATTTGGATCGGTACTCACTCCTGTTACCATGCCAAGTTGGGATAAAATTAATTTGGCAACTTCCAAGCTATCGAGAACCGGTTAGTAGTTGTAACAAGTAGTGTTTCATCAAGACAAGATTTCTTGTCTTGCTGACCATTTCTTGTCTTAGGCTTGATTTTCAAGACAAGAAATTAAAAATTAAAATTTTTAAATTAAAAATTTCTTGTCTTGCTCATTTCTTGGCAACGAATTTCTTGTCTAGTTTCAAGAATTCTTAATATTTCTTGCTTCTTGATATTTTAAGGGAATCTCCTTTTTCTATCGCTTTATCTAATCTGAACACTCAAAAAAAAAGCATTGGCGTCTGCCTATAACCCTCCCTTTTAATTAAATATTTCTATTAGACCCGTCGCGCGATATTCTATGCTTTTTATTTAAAACAATGAGTGTTAAAAGAAATACAAATTAGATCTACTCAGATAGTGATGAAACCGATCTAACAGAATCTAGCTAAACTTAACTTGTTCCACCTTCTTCCACTAGCCTAGAATCTGAATCGGTTTTATCCCATAATAATATTTCTTCCTCTCAATAATAACGTGGAAAAGAATAAAAACGATGTACCAAATGCAAGAATAGAAAATAATATAATAATAATAGTTATTTACTTTACAAGTGGTTTAAATAAGGAATTACTAATTAATTTCACTTTGCCCATGTGTGAGTATAACGTTTTATCCAACACCTCTTAATAAATGCAAAATGCAAAAACAAATATTATTTGACAGTGACATATGCTTTAAATTTTTAAATTACAATGTGAAACGAAGAAGTTACCAAGGTGTTGTGTGTTATTATTATTGTTATAAATAAAAAAATACTCACTAGTGATTTTCCTAAAAATTTTACCCACTAGTGGGTAATCTGTACTTTTTCTTGTTTAAAATCGCCATAGTTATAGAGCATTTATTGACAGGTGTTGGATAAAATATTTGTTTTGAAATCAAATTTTTATATTTATCATAAATGATGAGTGCAAAAATTTATTATCAAGGTATCATGATATATTGACAAGAAATCTTGATTCCTAATGATAATTTCTTGACTTGTCTTGGGAAATGGAAAATACTTCTTGTCTTGGTCTTGTCTTGATTTCAAGACAACATCAAGACAAGATCAAGAGTATTTGGCACCATTGTAAAGTAAGTGGCAATTTAAAGTAAAAATTTGGATGTCGTATGTTGTGGTTTACCATGGGGATATAAACCGTAAGGTTTCACAATTATCTTCAGATATCCTCAAATAATTTGATTTAATTTCTAATTATAGGTGAGCGGGTCAATCACGAACACGGGCCACAGCGTTATTTTCACGGTGGAGAATGACACACGGCACCACATTAACGTCACCGGTGGTCCGCTGTCCTACAAATATCAGTTCCATGAGATCCACATCCACTATGGCCTGCACGATCAGTTCGGTTCCGAACACTCTATCAACGGTTACGCGTTTCCTGCTGAGGTGAGTCTTATAAAAATACTTAAATAGAGCAGAACTTTAGACTTGTGTGTATAGGAGGCCTTAATTGCTTACTTCGTCCGTTCGTTAAACCATTGAAAATAGAAACTTAAATATGAAATTTAACATCTTCAAAGATTTATAGGAGGTTACAGTTCCTGTGTTTCATATCCTTAAATATACGGGAGCCTGCGTATATAGTACATGAAATAAAGATTAGTGATGATGACAACATGTATATAATAAACGTAGGCTTTAGTTACAGTGTCAACATTATACTTTTAAATTGTTTTTATTTTGTACTTCACAGAAAACGTGGAGAGATATTTTGTCTGTAAAATCAAAATACCACTATCTTTGAGTTTGTCAAGTGCACATAGCTATCCCACACATGAATTAGGGCAGTGTAGAGCTATGCACAAATACAAGAAAAATGTATTTAAATAAAAGTACAAGTTCTTTCACAGTTACATTCATTTTAAAAGTACAGCACTGTACTTGCAGTGTAAAATACAAGAACAAGTATAGGTTAACAAAAAAAAATATATGAAAACTGAATAAAAATAGATTGACTTACATTTTATGTAATTATTATTAGAGACCGGCCGAAGTTTCGGTTTCGGCTAGTTTCGGTCAAAAATGCTGGTTTCGGCGACAGTTTCGGTTTCGGCCGGAAATTGGCCGAAACCAACGCTCGTGTCGTGTCGAGCAATGTCGATATGTGATAATACCGAAGTATTTTGTACCTAAAGATTTAAAAATTGATATAGGTTGTAATCTTATGGGTTTCTTTCTTAATAGATGTACCTATATTGCAATCCAAAAATAACATTATTTCCAGTAGCATAACGAGTTCATTCCGTCAGGGAGTGGTTTAACTTAGTCCTAATCGAGTATTTTATTCTTTCGACGAGCTTGCCGGACGTTACCTCAGTAATTTTACTGTTTTAAATATACCAGTGACGTTGGCAACTGCAAAGCGATCCTTTCCAAAATTTAAAATGATCAAAAATTATCTCCGAAATTCGATTGGGCAAGAGAGACTGGTGGACTTGAGTATATTGTCTTTGGAGAGTAAGATAACGAACACTGAACACTGCTTCCTGGATTTTGGACACTTCCATCGATTCCGTACTTATAATTGCGTAATTAAAATTTGATGTAAATATATAAGATGTCCATGAATTTTTTTTGTTGTAAAAAATTGGGGGCCCCTACTACGACTCTATCTTGGAGACTCAGAAGGGATAACCACTTGTCATATCCTATTAAATTGAAGTCTCTTATTTAATCTAATCGAAGAATCTGATACAAAGCTAAGAAACTCATGTTCCGGTCAGACACTAATTATTATATTTTATATGCTAATAATATCACAAGTAGGCTCACAATATTTATTAAAAATTTAATAATACGTTGTTAAATTTATCTTGAGATATATTTACAGATATTTGTTTTATTAAATGTTCTTTTGACATTTTTTAATAATCTTGTGATTTAATTTAGAATGTATCTTTATTAATTAACACATAACACTATAACAAATATCACAACCAATAAATAAATATCAACTTATTAAATGTGACCGAATTTTTCATATAATTTAACTCCCATATAAAGTAAGCCATAAAGAAATAATATATTGAACAATTAGTGTTACAGTGACTTTTTTTGGAATACGGGGAGGTACAGTTCGAATCCCACTGCCGACAGTTACCAATTTAAATTTACCCCTGTGTTTCCCCCTCCACTAACATCCTTGGGAGCTATGATTTGACGGCAGGTAACCGCACTTCATACGCAAAAATATATCACTTACCGAGATCTGCATAAGCAGAGTGCCACACCCATAATGGGTAAAAGGCGTGATGATATATTTATTTATTTTAGATTTCTGGAATTACTGTTTCTCTAAAACTACTAACCTGAAAATTTTTGATATTTTGTAAATATCAATTATATTCCCTTGGGAAGAACTGATTAGATTTTGGTAACAATCCAATAAGCGATAGTGGTAGTTTACTCGAAGCCGTATAAAGTTATTTTGAAATATCTCAGTAACTTATTGTTTAATGACAATTTTTGTTATTAGAATAATATTTCAAATATGATTATCTTCAATTGTTGTTCAAATTTTTTTCTCATACTGTCAACATTTACGAATTACAACTCGAAAGAAAAATTATATTTTGACATCGTTTAAATCTGCTGAAAAAAGAAAAACAACTCTTGAGAAATGTCATTTTTGACATGTGTCATAATTGAAAATTTTGATGGAATGAGTGTTTCTTGATAGTGGAGTTCCGTGTTCTTGCATTGTTTGATATGAAATTTGTGGGGGGAGGTATTGTTTATTGTATTTATAAACTGAAAATGTTTATTAAATAATTCACGTCAAAAGGCTTCTTATTTAAGAACTCATAAACATAACTGAACAATACGATTGCCGAGTTCTTCACAGTTGGCTCTTTTCCTGTTAATATGTAACTCCAACCCTGGGTATCATTTGCCATTTTAGCCAGTTCCAAGCCAATTACTAATCACCTAATACTGTTAAGACGATCCTAAGTCTTCGATGATCACAGCCACTCGCTGGCGTGTCGCTGCACCACAGTCGAACGTTCGCCGTTCCGCTCGTAGTGCTTATTCTAGCATTCCCTGCGCCATCGTATCTGTCCGATGGGTGCGCTAAGTGTCTGCGGCTATAAGTTAAATATCGCGATTAACTGTAATCTGCTCCTTGGGATAGTTGCGCACTAACCACGCTGCTAATGGTTCCCTGCGGTTACCTTACCACCAACATGACGCCGTGATGCCGACGTCCATAGCGCTAAACGACCGGAAGTTGTGACATTGGTACTAAGACTGTTGCATGCAGTGCGGGAATAAGAAGATATTTACAGAAAACTGTTCTCTTGATATTTGTATTAATTATTATTTTTACAGTTGGAAGTAGATAGATGTAGACGATCAACGTTTTCTGTATTACATCCATTTAGATGTAGATTGTGCCGGTGCAGACTAAAAAACGAATATATAAATTACAAATAAAGTAGACATAAAACTTAAATAAGTTTTCAATGGTAGTTTACACTATAAAAAAATAGATATGTAAGGTAGTAAAATAGTTATTAACTTCCCGTTCACGGTGGACGGTAAGTAAATATATATCATTCAAATTTTATTTTTAACCTCAATATGACAGCTGTTAATTTTGATACCTATTTTTCTTTTTCTTATATTTACGCAGGTATTGCAAAAAATATCTTACTAACCTCGAAATGTAAGTGATTTTTTAGGTCTCGAATGTTTAGGAAATCTCGACCCTACGGGTCTCGACATCCCAAACAACATTCTCGACCTAAAAACTATCACTTACAGTTCACGGTACGTAATATACTATTGTATATAAATGCACTAAAGTATAATTTTTTATTACTAATATGAAATTTATTCTACGAGGCGATAGCGATAACCGTAGAGAATAAACCATATGAGTAATGAAAAATACTTTTGTGCCACGGTATACATTATATTTACATTATATTATTATGGCTGTGAAAAAAATAATTCCAAAGTGTAAAATTTGGTTATAATTTTCATTATTTTTTACATATCCTTAGAAGTAGTCTCCATGTGATCTGCATTAAATCCGAAAAATTATTGTCAAAGGTAAATAATTAATAAATTCACCTATAGTATTAAAGAATAATTTGTTTGTTATTTTAGGTTTGTAATTCAAATTTGACATAAGAGTCTATAAAGTAAAATTTTGACATAAAAGTCTGTAAAGTTTAACTTTAGCTACTTTTTTGGCTAATTCCGCGTATTAATATCGTGTACTCTAGTACCGATTTCGGAAAATAATTCTTTTTTTGCCGATTGACATTAAAGGACTGCTAACAGTCTGTAAAGTGTCACTTTTATGACGAGGCTGTAAAAATATTTTAAACAGCAACCACTCAACAAACGCATAGAAACCGTCAACAAATGCACAGCAACCACTCAACAAATGCATGGCAACGTAATTTAACAGCGATATCCTTCAAAACATGAATATAAAATCGCGAAATTAATATTAATTTCAAATCGGCAAAAAAATTATGTGTTCAACTCGGCACCAAACACAGATTTATTGCTTCGCCTCGTCAATGAAACAATAACATAATTATATAATATTTGTATAATTATTTTATAGTTTATTTAAAGCAATGTGTATTATATTATGTTACAGCATAGCAAGATTGAATGTATTTATAGAATATATCGTAACGAAGTCTTTAATAATATCTTCATCTTTTAATGTGATATTTTTTCGCTATAACTTTGATAATTTTGAAATTCAAATTATCCAAAAAGGTATATTTTACATTTTAATGTAAAAACAAAAACCGGGATGTGTTGTTGTTCGATAAGTGTAAAGTAAATCAGTTTAGGTGGTTTGACCATCTCTAGCGGATGTCAAATAAAAAGGACAATAATGTTTGGAGGAGATTTATTGTTGGTTGATCGTGTTTCAAGGTTCGTGCTACCCTACTCTGTGGGATATTGCGTGATGTTATGTACATAACAAAACACCATTAAAACAACGAACAAAATGTCGATGTCTTAGTGGTTCCAGACAATTTCCGGTAGTAAGTAATTCTTGATAAAACTTTGTAGTGATTCCAAATACTATAACAATATAATTCGTAATTGACCAACAATCCACATTAGGCACTGCTGCTTTATCGAATGAAACGGTATCAATGCCATTTGCTATGCCCGTTACCAAATGATTTATTTATTTGACACCTTGCACAACAAGAAGTAATTCTCAATTCCCATGCTTCTGTATAGTAATATAAATCACATGATTATGTATGATATAATTGCATATGAGGAAGGTTAGGTATTATTTTTAGATATGTATATAATTATTGAAAGAATTGTGCAATTTTCAGTACTCCAAAGTCTCAAACAATAGTAAAAATAAATGTTATACAAATTTTACATAAACATCTTAAGCTCATGCTTAGCTATAGCCATATCTCAGAAAGTTAATTAGATTTTTCTATTATCTTGAAGGAAACCGCTCAACTCAGAAAATAACAGTAGGTTTACGAGTACAGCTCGCAACTGTGTTGCAGAAAAAATCGAGAAATTTCTTCCTATAGTATTAAAATTTAGATGTTTCTAATTAGCAATTTAAATTATTTATTTTTCTATTAAATAATTTGCATAAATAGAAGTAGTTTCAAATTAAAGTATACTGTGCTTATACAGTTATTTACAGTGGAATGTAAACCATTTCGACGAAGTTCAAATACCTAAACTGATGAATACTTAAATATGTATATATGTAATTCGCATTTTTACCACCCCACCAAATAACGAGTCGTTCAGGTATTTTCAAAATTTGATCCAGTAGCAGTATCCATGGCAAAAGCAATGACATTATTGATGTTCACAAATGTCACTTGTCAACTTATTCAAATACATTTTGACTGAAATGACGGATGGCGGCAGTAGTGTATCTACTACGATATAATCTTCTACGAATTTATGCACTAAACTTGCTGTAGGAGAAATAAGAATTTTCTTAACCTGTCTTCATACATTAACAGTACCTGTCCAACATAGTTAACGTTGTAATAACATTGGACTTTAGGGTTCTTCCGCTACATAATTCATGATTCATCTACAAAAAAAAATAACATTAAATAAATAATCTTGTACATGTATCACACACAAAATAAACCTGTTAACAGAGAACATAATTCTCAATTCTCATATGCTCAGTAACAGATTTTCCTGTTCGAATTTGCTTTATCCATGCTGCTGTTTTATCTTCCAATTCAAGTTCTCCATATTTGTTTATTATTTGCACTTTACTTTGCATCCTTTTGTGATAAAAAAAAAAAAATAGACCAGTACGAGAATGATAGCTAGATACAAAAAGCTAATTTTGTGAGGTATGAAATGAGGCAGTCTCTGTTGTGTATTTTTCTTTCTTGATTGTGAAACCACAAATCAAATTTAATATGATAGGAACAAATAATGAAAAATGTATTTAAAAAAATAATATTACACTAAGCAGCTACGTAAAAATAACTTATTAACAATACGTCAAACGCGTCTTTTAATGGCCGTTGACCCTATACTAGTTTATAATTTTACCACTTGATGGTTACGAGTCAATTTCAGTCACGAATAGTCCCCAGAAGTTATATGCGGTAAATTGGGATTTTGACAGATTCAATAGGATCTGTTAAATTATTTATTTATTTAATATACATTGCCCGACAGACGAAACCCTAATTAGAGGGCAGGAAAATATAAGAAAATATTTATTTTTATTATTTCATTGTCCATAAACAAAAACAGAACTAAGAACAACATATTTTCCATGAAATGGTTGGTACGACGCAGAATAAAGTTGAAACTTTCCGGCCAATTTCAGGTTTCGACCAGTTTGTTCATAAAGTCAAATCGATTAATAATTATTATTACAAAAGTTATAATTTATAATACGGGTGATTCTACGAATAGCGAGATAACAGACATTGTGCTGACTTATGGTGAAGCTCAGGGAAACGCAGATCACCAGACTTAAATCCGTGCTTTTCTGGGCTACAGGAAGAAATTGGTGTACTCGGCTTCTATTGACACGATATAAGAATTGCAGGAACGAGTGAAAAATATAGCTAAAAGCATACGCAACAATAGGTAGATACTGGTAAGAATAGATGAATCATTTTATCGACGCCTTCAATGTTGTATTGACAACAGCGGTGACCACATTGAATATTCATTGTGATTTCATTTAACAAAAAATAAACAATTGCTATTGGTATCTACTACTTATGTAATTTCTGATGGTATTTTATTGGAATTTGATCTTCAGCTTCATTACCTTTTGAATAATTTTCTATTATTGAAAAATACACTTTTATGATATAATTTTACCTCAACAGATTTAGTTGACAGCCTCCACTAACGCTATCTATCGCTGATGACACTAACACTGTTTGAAGCCATTAAAGCTAATTTCATTTCTCTCAATTTTAGAAATTAGCAACAGTCACTTGTTTTCCATTAGCGGGTAGCCAAATTTATACCAAATCTTTAATAATACTACTAGTGTTACAAATAGGCATTGTAACACGAGTTGTTCATTCTACTTTTCCTATTTCACGTTCATAAAAAATAAAATAAAATTGTACGGCATGTTTAATATACCACTGGTCACCAAAGGCTTTGCCCGCGGGGCCTATCGGGTCCCAGGCCGCAACCCCGACGCAGAGGCTCCGATACAATAATTTTACGTGAGCAATGACAGCCCCAAGTTTGACAGACTGTTAATTTTATAAATAATAAATTCCCCAAAAACAGTTGCACAAAATTCAGTTTTGTAGCATTGTTTTTGAGAAAAACAGTGTCACAAAATTGACTTCGTGTACGTGAAATATGAAAATAATTTTAACTCAAAAAATAGATAAATTAGGAAAAAAGTTATTAAGAAATATTGCTCCTCTCGACGAGTTCTGTAACTGATTAAATTTAATCTACATATTTATGTTACAACCTGTATATACTGAATAATACTAAATTATTTTGTTGAATTTTTAACAAGCAACACATAGTTGTTCTCCTTTCTATCTAGTGGAAATTCTTCGTGAAACAACGAATGTAATTGACGGAACCAATTTATCTTTGCAAAGTGTTCGAGGCGAGGCCAGTGCAGTACACAGTGCACGGTATCGGATCAGAATACTTCAACACAGACCTGCGCGAATATTTGTTCAAAGCAATGAGGAAACATCAAGAGTTTCCCAATTGCTGCACGCAAAGATTCAAGATCTAGTTGAGTTTGATTGCTGTGTTTGACCACTGGTAATTTGCAGTTTTCTATTTCTGAGGAAATTGTTTTGTTGAATTTATATAATGCTCTTAGAAAGCAAAGATTGTAAAAACTCGAACTTGGTACCATAATTAAATCTTCTTCTCCATTTTTTATCATATTTAAAAAAATCACTAGTAGAATAAACGAATAGATTATAACTGTAAGCTAAAATGCTAGATAATAATAGTAGGTAATTAGTTACTACAAATAAGTTGTTACAGAAAAATCTATCTATGCAATCATTATTCGAACCTAACTAAAAATAATTGGACAGAAATATACTAATAAAGAGATGATTGAACACAATTGGTGTTTTTATGGCTTGTAACCTTACAAAGTCAATCAATTTCTCTTAAATTCAATAATACCTCTATTGTTACAAAATCCGAAATAACAAGCAATATAACTCGTCCTTCCAGAGTTATGAATCTCTCGTGTATAAAAATCGATG
Organism: Poecilus cupreus; assembly: GCA_963942605.1. Taxonomy (NCBI): domain Eukaryota; kingdom Metazoa; phylum Arthropoda; class Insecta; order Coleoptera; family Carabidae; genus Poecilus; species Poecilus cupreus. The sequence goes on along the minus strand of OZ012716.1, from coordinate 18,347,316 downwards.
GTCAACATAATACAATCAAGTAAGCAGAAAAATTTCTTGTTAGACATCATATATCAGGAGACCTGCAGCGTCGCAAATTGAGAGCAACGACACTGCAAACCTGGCATTAAAATATGTGATCCGTGGTTTAAGAACAAACTTTGCGATTGTAACAAGAGTACTATTATTCTCTCGTTAGAATCTTATTGCAAGATCTATTCAATTATATTTTGTTCTAGTATGAATGTAGTTTCTTAATGGAATTTTGTAATGACTAAAAAAGAAACCAAAACCCACAATTATGAAATAGTATTTTCTCGCTGTTTCCAAATATTTGAATGAGTTTAATGCCAATGAAGTTAAAATATTAATAACAAAGGATTAGATCGAAAATTTGTATGTACTGTTGTGTTTTCTCAACAGTCGGTCTATATACAATCTATTAAATAGTACTAATCAGTAGCTTTAATTCTGCAAGTTGGACAACTTATGATATGGATTCCACTATAAAAATATAAATAAGTTTCATATACTATAATTGAAAATAATTTCCTGATATGCAAAGTTTATAATACATAAATTTTATCCGATAGTTTTGTGAATTAAAGAATTATTAAATATTATTGCTGTTATACTCTTGTTGTGTGTAAATATTAAATCTAGAGATGGGCGAATATTTGTTTTTTCAAATTCGAATATTAACTGGATCTCGAATATTCGAATATTTTGAATACTCGCTTATTTCAAATATTTTTATTATATAAAATAAAATTAACAAATCTAATTCTTACCAAGCCTATGTACCATAACAGGTGTAAACTATTTTTTATATTGCACTATATTATAGGTATTCGAATTTGTTATTTTAATATTATTATTCGAAAACTCGAATGTAGAAAACTGTCATTATTCGAGGTATTCGATTATTCGCGGAAGGTATGCGCCCATCTGGATTAAAACCAAATTCTTTGTAAAGAATACTGATTAAATTTTACAAATATTCTAATTAAACGGTGAAATATTTACGTTCTTGAAATTTCGTGTGTTATCTTAAGCACGTACTCATACGTCTGCCAAGTTGTAATACTCTATATATGGTATGAGTGTATGACATACTATAGTCGGCTAAGTTCTGATAGGAGTTCAGCTACTCCAGATTATAGCAATAGTTTAGTTTCATGCCATGTTGAAGTTGCCGAGCCACGAGATTGTATATTGCACAGAAAATATAAATTGTGCCTTATTGTATTATAACACACAGACAGACATCACCGTTTATATAGGGACCCTAAAGGTCTATTCACACATATCAGTAACGTGTCAGTGTCAGTGAAAAATAAAATATCGTTGCTTATAGTTTAGCTTAAACTGTTCATACAAGCCCGACACAGTGCCGTAGTTTTGCGTTCAGTATCAGTGCAGTATCCGCTCCGTGAAATTATATATCTTTGCCAACGATATTTTTACTATTTCACTGACGTATTGTACGCAGTCGTGCAGCTTACTTGTTACATTTTTTGTGAATAAAATTATTAACGAGCAACTTATTTAATTGGTTCGGCATTACTCTGTAATATATGATTTATTTCAAACAAGACATTTTGATCTTTACCTTCTGTTATCCTTGTATAAGGTGGTAAACTCTTCTTCACTTTCTCTTTTCTTCCATGCCTCATGTACCCACTTTCGTATCTTCAACTGATGCACTTCCTCTTCATCAAAAATGTTGGCAATCATGGCTAATTTTGTGTCTGTAAACTAAAATAATTACTGACAACTGATGAAACTGTACGGATATGTGTGAATAGTAGCCACTGATATATCACTGATGTTACTGGGACTGAACTGATACGGCACTGACACGGTACTGATATGTGTGAATAAACCTTAAAACGTGCTTATTCATTGAAAATTCACTACCCAATTTTTTGACCAAAAACAATACATATACCTACATAATTAAACATCTTATTACAATCATATATTGCCCCAGTCACTTTTGAAATAATTATAAACTCGAAATATACTGTAATCAGACGGATGACTTCAGCTTATGAATTCTTGAGAAAGGTATAATGTTTTGATATAATATGTTACATTCATAATATTGCAAATATTTAGCAAACATAGATGTATTCAATTTAATAAATAGAAAAACAAAAATGAATATATATATATATATACAAATATACAATATACAATATACAAATACGAGTACATCAAATGTCTGATTAATACAAATATGTATATTCGACCTGTTGATCTCAGAAGTGAAATGTAACTCACTCATATAAGAATAACAGCGTGATAATAATTTAATTCACCTTTTAATACTGCAATTCTACTCTGATAGTAATAATCCATTTTTGGACACATTTCTTTGAATCTCATCTCACACATACGATTACTCACACTAGCCACCAAACACATATTTAACCCAAGAAAAGTTTATTTTACTACCTGTGGGTAAATTTAAATAATAGCATATACATATTCCAACGATTTTAAAACACTATGGTCTTTTTCGAAATCGCATCTTACATTTGCAATTTTATATTTACGAGTAAGTTGAAAGTTTGTTCAGTTTGTTCAGGATACTGTTGTAATTCGAAATAAAAAATGAAGAGCAAATACTTGTATTATAAAATGTATAGATTATAAAACATGAAGATTAGTTATATAAAATTTTCTGATAATTTACAACGTATTTAATTTGAGCACGTTTGTAACAAGTGGTTGATTACATTATTTTAAAAGGAACACAGCTTTTTATTTATATTGAACGTTTGCGGAGTAAATCCTCCCATCTTCAGCAACTAATATATCAAACTCGTAATGAAATCAAAATTAACCTTCATTTTCAAACTCCTTTCAGATCCTTCAAGCAAATATTGTACTAGCTTTCTTTAAGAAAATCGCCATTAAATTTTTATTATTTATTACTTTGTTTGAAGTTACACGCTTCGTACAATAAGGTTGGTTGACTATAATAACAGTTAATTACAATGTTTTTTGTTTAATGAACATGAACAAACCAAGATTTGAATTTTCCCTATGTAAACAAAACTTAACAGTAACAGGGACTTATGTACTTATATTAATACAACATCTAAGTGCTTAAATAAAATATCATTAAACTATTTATATTATTTAACATTAAAAACAATTATACCAAATATAGTAAACAAGAATAAATTTAGCAAACAAACAAACCAAAACAATATATGTGATAATGGTCATAGTTAACAATACACCCTTATTATTATTATCTTTTTGGGAATCTTAATCATTGAAACAGAAACTTCTGAGTTTTAGTGCATTCAAAGTAAAATAATAAATGCTATTTATTTTTGTACGGTCAGTTCATCAAAGAGAACAATTAATTCTTGTTCTGTAACAATGCTTATATAATCTGACAAGTAGTGTACTCTAAGGGAGCTATATATCAAACATTTAACAAAAAACTGCTGTTTAGGGAATTTGTTAATCATTTTTGTAATTATAACATAGTTTTCGGATTATTTTAATGAATAAAATCAAATATATATCGTCGAAAAGAAAATACTTCTGGCTGTCCATTCCAATGAAAAAAAAAGTACCCCTCTCCATTTAAGATATATGTCTCCCTCCTTGCTGTATAAGCCTGGGTATCTCTAAAGATATTAGTTAGTCAGCAAAACTAATTGGTTGTTTAAAAGCTCACTCTGTATAATTATTAAATTAAGAAAAATGTAGTTCACATCTTATAAATATTAGTTGATATATTTACTTCTTCATTGATTGCACTATCAAAAATATGAATTAGATCTTGTAAGAAGTTAATTTTAGAATAAAACTTATCACACAAGTATAAAATTATTGAACTTGAACCGTTGAAAGTAAGGAAGATAAGCTATTAATATCTATATGTACCTGTAAAGTTTGAAATGTCTGAGAACTGGTTTCTACTTCTAAATTGATGAATTAGGGTGCAAAATAAATTAACTCTTTCTCTAGTCGTCACATAAATAAATTTAAACAAATTAATTTACTATGATAACGCATAGCAATATCCACACATTACAGCAAACAGCAAGCATCTGCGTCATTAACAAAGCAATTCGGGCATTTCCGGTGGTGGGTGTCCCTACTTCCAGTTCTGATCTCCACCCAGAGTGCAGCACAAACCGCACTTGCACTAATGTGAGTTACCGTCGGGGATACGGGGATAGTGCATCCTTAATTGATATTTGTGGCCACAATTGGAATCTTGCAGATAACCGCATGTAATTAATGTATATGTGCCTGCTCCAACCGTACAAATGGCGGCTACTTATATGAATACGGATGCGCGGAGAGACTGTCTCTTTGCCTCCCTCAAGAGAGCATGAACATGAACACGACCAGCCAACTGAGATGGATTACAGTTGAGAGATGTGTAAATTTGTATTATGAAATGATGCTCTGCGTTTGCTTATCCTGCGCTGCAGCGTCAATGATGTAAAGAAGGATTTTATAATATGGAATTCCAAATTCAAACATTGTCTTACAACTATCTTTAAATTAAATTCAAATTGGCAATTCCCTCCTTAGTTCATTTAAAGCAATTAAATTCTCAATTTTCAAACAATATAACGTATTCATAAACTGTAATAATAAATTTACCTTTCCAAAAGCCATTTGAAAACTTTACGTGCACAGATAAAATGTAGTAATTATATTTCGTAAAAATTATGGTAACAGATGGATTTGTATTTTAATGGAAATTATACGAGTTGTAATCAATTCTGTTTTACGATATTGTGATAGAAATGAGCATGTTTTATTAGTTCAGATAAATATTCGCCTGGGAATATAATTCAATTCCAAACTATTTTATATTTGAATACAGGAAATTAAAATGTTTGCGTAAATAATATATTCAATACATCTATGTGCTACGGAATAGCGAAAACTAAATATAGACATATTTTATTTCAAACACAAATGATATTTAATAATCTGAAAACTTGAACAAACAAATAAGGTTTATTTGATTTTGATTTAATTAATTTTCAAGTGAATGGTGACGATTTTCGTTCATTCGTTGTTCGCATTTCTTTGTTGTTCTCTTTCTCTTGAGAATATTTCAAGATTCTACATTCGCTGAAATTTAAAGAGGAGACACGAAAAAATTTACTTGAGGAAATCAAATAAAAATATCTCATCTCCAATTTGATTTGTTTCGTTAATTTTAATTGATACTATTCTGGTACATAATTAATTTTACCGGTTTCAGGAGATTAAACCTATGTTTACATGTACTAAAATAGGCAGGGTAAGTATGTGATAACTAAGGACTGTAACGTAATATTTCCATACTGACCTGTCAAAACAGTCAAGGCAATGAAAATAAAACACAATGATAATATAACGCTATTTATTAATGCACACGGAATTAAGCTATTCCGAGCTTCATCTGCTGCGTTCCAAATATTTTCAGGCAATTCAGCATCGCTAAAATCCACTTTTTATCTAACCATTATGAACACATTTGACGTTTAACAAGAAAAAAATTATTTATAAACATGATACAAAACAAGTGTTACCATGGTGTTAAATAAAAACAAACAGATTTACTTGATCACCTTCTAAAATTATGACAGACGTTATTCATAAAAGAATTTCAAAAAATAATATTTATTAATGACAATATCTTCATATCCTGAAACCGGTAAACCATTGAACAAACCAGGGATGTTATGAGTCATAACAGGCATTAGATGTCTTAAAATCTTCGCTCTACGAGCTCGTATTCAAATTGATATCTGCGGCTGTTATGATACTCATAACATGGCTAGGAATGTTAATATCTATTAATACATACCTATATAGCAACTGTGTATTATAGAGCAGGTAAATATAAATCTTAATCTTATTTTGAAGTTGAAATCGATTCAAAGTCCTTAAACTACTCGACAATTTTTCAGTCGACTAAAAATCATTGGCACGGAACTGTTTCAAAAAGGAGAAGCTCCAAGCCTAAGCAGTCGTTCGTGCTAGCGTACATCCTGCAATAGTAGGTCATGGCATCGCTACGTCGCTGGTCTCCTCTGTACACCGTATAGCAGTGTTTCTCAAATTCTGATAATTGTGGACGCTTACACGAGTATAAAATAAATTTGGAAAATATTTAAAATTCTATTTTTTTTTTTTGCTAAAAAGGACTTCGCCCATAATGTGTCAAATTCATACTTTTTTGTTCTACCACCGCCACTTGGAGCTTTTTGTAGCATTTTAAATCAATCAATGGGAAGCTTATACGTTAGTCACTGTTTTTCGTTATCATGTGCGTCACTTACTGTATTCATGTTTGTATTTGATGTTATCTAAAGAATATTATATTCAACATTATTTATAATGACGAATTTTTTAGTGGAGTCGTCATAGCAATATCTGAACATACGAGTAGTTTACGTTCCACAGCATACAACTTCATCGTAATTGATGCAACTAGATAAAAATTGTGTGTATATGACAAACAGTTGATTCTGATATATTTACAAAAAAAAAAAAACTGTTCACAACTACATGGAGTTCAATCATGAATTTTTCACAGAAGGTGCTGCTCTTCCTTAACAAATTAGTACTATATCATATATACACTTTTGCAGCCCATATTGTACTTCTTTGTATTTATTTATAAAAAATTTTTGAAAATAATAATACAAAAATAAAACAGAAATATTGATAGATAATGTAACGATGACAAACCGCATTAAACCTGCCGGAGTGACGTCATAAACGATAAATACATGGCACCGTTTCTAGAAGATTCCCGAAGGCGCCTGGACTATTCGCGAGTCGGCAACATAAAGTTATTTAAAGGGTAACCAAGCGAACGGTGCATAGTCTAGTCTAAACCGTCAGTGAGTGTTAATAAATATTCTACATGATAAGGGTCAGTAGAAATTAATAATCGATTGAAATAAATAGTTGTTGTTTAAATAAATATAATTATTCGTGTTGTCAAATAAATAAATTTATTTTATTAGTTATAAATGAACTCCTGTGTATTCTTTCAACTTTACTAATTAACGAGTTAAAACGTTACAATACTATTCACCCTACAATCATTGGTTTGACAACATACAAACTTTTTCCTCGGAGTTTTCAAATATACGAGTATACACAGATTTGTATCTAATCTAGCACCCGTTTTAACCTCAATAACATATTATACTTTTGTATCCACTAGATAGAGTTTATGATACGAGGATAAATTTTCTCTTTAAAATGACGTGCAGAACTCAGTTTTTGAATATTTGACATATACATACTTTTGTATCTAGTGCAATCAACTTGTTTGGAGATCATGGAAATCACATTTCACCCGTAACAAGATCCATGTAGCAGGATATACGTATTACATAATTTCATAAACAAAATATTCCGAATTAGTGAAGCTTAACATTTTTAGGCTCACTGATATGGAGCATACCTCCGTCCACTGTACGTTCTCGGTCTGTCGGACGCACGTCTCCGCGTCTCCCAGTGACGCCGACGCCAGCGCCGCCACCGGCGCTAATTCAAAAGGAGTAATGCAATGATCGTGTAGAGTGGATGTGAAAGACGACTGTGCCTTGTAAAGCTCACTCGCCGTAACGCTTGGCGTGAGCGCAGAGGTCAATTTAGACAGGTCACTCGGACCTGACTGAGACTAGGGAGTTCACGCATCACGTAAGGTCCAACGTTGCGCCTAATGATAAGCTTTATTGCCCAGAAATCTCCGACGTCGCCTGTCGCCCTCTACCGATGTATTTGTGTTCATTTATTATTGCGAACGGCTCTTATTGCCATGCTGTTTTCGCAAGGAGGCCTGAGAGGGTTCCTTTGTGTACGAGAATATCTTGAATCTCCCATATTACCTTTATCCCTTTATGGTTTATCAGACTGAATTAAAAGTCTTACAAAGATGAAAACTTCATAAAGGACTGGTAAAATTTAATTGGTTTCGCTGATTTTTATCAAATTGCCTTTGATGTATTTTATTTACATTAAAGTCGAGAATATTAAGCCCTGATATTTGTCCCTCTGGAGGTTAGGTTTGAGATTTGATCTTACCGAGGCGAAAAGAAATTGTAACTTGGAACATTCTTAATCTCAGAAAGTTAAGGAAGAATGGAGAGAATAAGCAAGAATTCGACAGTTCAAACCTCACTCAATTCAATTTATAATTTAATATTTCAGCTATATTCGAGCACTTTCGATTACAATATATAATCTATAAGCATCGTGTTCTGTAATTAAAGTACTTCTTGTTAAGCAGACTATCAATTATTAGATATATATGATTAAATGTAATAGCATCGTTCCACTCTTACAAGTCTTATACAAGAGGCATTAAAAGTAAATAAGAAAATAAAAGTTTGCATGCCGTAAAGAACAAAATAAAAAGATAAATAAAATGTCCAACTGTATTATGAAAACATGGTGCAGAGGCATTTCCATCAGTTCTGCAATAATTTACGAGTACAATGCGCCGACAGGAACGAATAAAACATTGAACTGGACTTTAAATTTACAGCCAGAATTTCTAGAACGTCTATAAATTTTCACATTCATACACAGGTACCAACCAGACCAACTCACCAACTGCAGCCAAATTCAGACGAACGCCAAACACAAGCTGGAGATGCAGAATTTCTAGATATGCAATAAATTTATACTGCTGAATATACGCTAGCTGAATGTACTGTTTCCGATATTTTCCTCTACTTATTTGTTGCTTGAACTATAATACTATTGATATGAGAATACAAAAAAGCATTCTCAGTTTTTTAAACTATAACTTTTATTTTTATAAGTTTTATTTATAATATTTGGAATTATTTATTTTTCTGAATGAATAATAATATTTCCCAATTTTTAATCTCCTGCATTTTATAATGTTATGTTATTTAACACTCTACACCTACATCACAGTAATTATTATTTTAAAGAAAGTACCAAGAAAATGAAAACAGAATCTATACAATATTTTTTTATTTGTTCGCTACATAGAATTTTTGATTATAAGTTAAAATGAACGAGACATGGACGCATTCTGATAAACCTAACGTCTTATTCAAAGTACTAAAGCTTTAAAATTTGTGTCGTGTTTCTCTACATGAACATAAATTGGTATATCTGTGCTACGGGATACGTAACGTGATGATCTAGGGTCCGGGGTTATTGGGTCGACAGCTGGTGCCCGAGACACTCGGGGTCAGCCGAACCCGACCATTACTGATACCGAACGGCCAGTTCCGTACTCAAAAACATTCTGTTGAGTTGATGTGTCTTTCGACCGCGCAAGATTAATTGTCTTGTGAGGAACTGTACGTTAAACTGAAGAACATACACAAAGCACAGGATCTTTTATATTGTATAAGCATTGCTTAAAAGATATACATGCTGACTTATTTTAATTTATCCACTGGAAATCTCGACAAATATGCATCGTACAAAAAAAAAATGCCTGAAAAGTTTCATTATTTCAGGGGGAGGGGTCATCCGATATTATAACATTTTTTCCACTCTCACATATTTTTTTTAATGCAAGGAAAGAGTCACGGTCCAAGTAAACGCCGTTTTTTAGGCTCGTTCCTGTCAATGTTTTAAGATCCAGTTTTAACATAAATTTCTACTGTATTTAATACATGATAAGGTCTAGTCTTCGAATTCAACCAATATTTTATTAAAATACTACCTCGACCGGTTTCGACGCCACATACATCTTCTTCAGGAGGTGGTATTACACAAACTAATACAAAACAAGTTAAAAATGTGAATAAATAAATAAATAAGAACAACAAAACACAGATGAATTTTGACGAAGGGATTCATCTGTTTTGTTGTTCATATTTATTTATTTATTTACATTTTAACATGTTTTGTATTAGTTTCTGATCTGTTAATATCACCTCCAGAAGAAGACGTATGTGGCGTCGGAAACGGTCGAGGTAGTATTTTAATAAAATATTGGCTAAATTCCAAGAGTTTTATTTATATAAATTTCTAATTTGTTGCTACAGTAGAGGACACCGTTCTTATTCAGTTAAAATTTCTTGTATTTTTTTAAAGAGAGAAAATATTGCTCCATTTATGTAATATTTTTTTTTACTATATCACTGAATTCAATTTGTACTTTCTGCAAAAGTAATAAGTGTTATGTTTACATACTGGGAAGATGAATACTGGTATGTGTCACAAGCATGAGACATCTATATAAAGATCAGAATATACAAGATACACTCGACATCAAAATACATAATTCGATCAAGTGGGAAAAAACCTTCCCTTGCCGTCACGCGTAAGTCAATATAATCGAATATCCATATCATACGAGCGCCTTTATTTATTGTTGCATTTATTTCGTTAGACGTAATATACTCTGTACGGTATCGAATGTATATGGATGGTGGTAAGACGCTTGAAACACGGTAATGCAACGCCAGATCTCGTGAGTGTAACTTGTAAAATCGATATATTGCCCTCATGTGGTCGTATCTCTAGCTAGCATTGCCGTTGCACCACCCGTGAACCCTTTGGGTGATAGTACAGGCAGCAGAACCAACTTGGCATGTTTACGGGTCTTGAATGGGAACATAATGACCCGTCCTGGGATTTATTATTGGTGGTGCAATGTGGACTTCATGATAATTAAAGGAGAATATGTTTATATGATTATACCAACTTCAATAAATACGAGTAGTTATCTAATTAAATGTAACATACATATACGTACACACACAGTAGTTCGTAATATAGATGATACTGCTGTACAATAGTAATTTGTATATCAAGGCACTAAAGTAAATATTTTTGTTACGAATATGAAACCAAATGAGTGATAAGAAAATACTTTAGTGCGGAGGTATACATTATATTTTTTCGAAATAGTTAAATTATTAATTAAACATAAGTAAGTAAATAGCATTATGTATTTGTAAAGCATCAGTCAGCTCTTGAGCGGGGATGGCTGTGATAACAAAATACTGTCAAAGTAGGTACATATATTTGTCTATAATTTTCATTATTATTTACATGTTCTTAGATGTGATCTGCATTAAATCCGATAAATTATTATCACAGGTAAATAATAAATAAATTTACCAATAGTATTATAAAATAATATGTTTCTTGTTTTAGGTAGGTAGTGCTAAAAGTTTGACAGATGTGTCCGTAAAATTGAATTTTGACATGAGAGTCTGTAAAGTTTTACTTTAGCTACTATTTTGACTATAACTTCCTGGAGTAACATCGTGTACTTTAATATCGATTTCAGAAAAATATGTTTGTTTTCATATACAGGATTGTCCATCGGTCTGTATCTTTTATTTTATGCGATTATTTGAAATATTACCGAAAAAATTTTCATACAAAGTTTATCTTACATTAAAATACCAACTTATCTGTAGCATAAGTTTTTCTACCGGGTGTTCCATTTTCGCGCAATGATATGCAACTTTATATTTTTAAATGGAACACACCATATATTTTTGCAAAATTTTAAGGCTTCTTTATTTCTCTTTAAAATAGTTCTTATTTATTAAAGTCCTTAAATGATCAGTCCAGAAACTATTCACATTCTTGTTATTAAAGAAATGTACAGAGAAAGAATGCCATGAATTTTGTTTAAACAATCAGATTAGTTGCTGTCAGATCTTTAATAATTATTATTTGCTTTTTCATCTAGTTAATAAGTTTTTTTGTTATATTTTATTTAGTTTGTTGAATTGAAGTTCAATTCGTACATTTTTTATAAATTTATTGTTTTAATTTCATATGGCACACTTTCCGTTTTTCATTTTCATTAATGAAAACATGAATAGTTCCTGTACTGATTGTTTTAGGACTATAATGTATAAGAACCGTCTTAAAGAGAAACAAATTTTATTTAAATTTTTGTAAAAATATATAGGGTATTCCATTTAAAAATATAAAGTTGCATATCATTGCGCGAAAATGGAACACCCGGTAGAAAATCATGTGCTGCAGATACGTTGGTATTTTAATGTAAAATAAGTTTTGTTTGAAATTTTTTTTCGGTCATATTTAAAATAATAGAATAACATTAAAAATACAGACAGATGGACCACCCCGTATAGCAACCACGAATATTAAAATACATTATTATGTGTATAATTTACTTACTGCAAGTCATCCAACCATGTAATTAATATAATAGTCCAACTATATATTCACGGAACTTCAATAAACATATTTTCGTGAAAATTTCGACATCGATTTAGTTTGAAGATATTATGTTGTGTAGTGTCAAGTGTCAGTGGCCATGTGGCAAGTGTTTGTTTCCCTGACTTTATAAATTATTACAAAGTTGTCATTTTTAAGAATATTGGTGCGGTGTCAAGTCAAGTGCCGGTAATAAACAACCTTTCTGGACCGCTTAAAATCCTTAAGAGGGTTGACATTCGCATCCCTCTTGCATGTTAGCCATAAGCATGTGTGCATCGAATCTGGTGCACTACATACAACCATTTTTTTGTGTATAGTTCTAAGAAATTGCGTTCTTGGAATTTCACTCACGCACTCGAACAAACCACCCTCTGACGTCACTGAGGTGGGGATGATGCGTATTATTTTCATTTTTAAATTTTAACTTTTTGGAATCTTGAGCAGTCAGTTTTTAGTCGTTGTACCAATCAGTCAGTTTTTAGTCTTCGTACAATCAAGTCAATTACGTTCAAACTTCATAAGCAAGTTTACGTTCAAGTTTCAAGTCATTTCAATATTCAACTATTAATTTATCTAAATTCTTTTCAAAATTCACGAATCCAAGTTCGCTTTGTATTATTTATGTATTATTTTGTTTAGTTTATTTGTTATATTTACTCTGCATTATTTATCATTTTATTTGGTGTGTTGTTAGAAATAAATTCATTTTTTACATCAATTGAATTGTTTCTTTTTGAGAAAGTGCGACCCACCATTACACGTAATAAATACGACGTGTATAAACATATTACGTATGAGTAAAAAGCTGGCTAGTTATACTGGTAGTTACAAATTGTTATTTATGATATGAGTGTTAAAAGTGACATTTTATAAATAGCTCAGTGGCAACGTATCGGACTGTGGATCGCGAGATCCTCAGTTCGAATCCCACTTCCGACAGTTGCCAATTTAAATTTACCCCTGTGGTTCCCCCTCCACTAACAACTTTGGGGGCTATGACTTGACGGCTGGTAACCGCATTTCATACGCCAAAATATATCACTTACCGAGATCTGCGTAAGCAGAGTGCCACACCCGCAATGGGTAAAAGGCGTGATGATATATATTATTTTAAGTTTGTGAAACGAGGCGAAGCCAAATGAAACAACTCCGAACGGAATAAATCACTTTTAACAACACGTTTATCACACAAAATTTTATCTACGATCTTCCTAGTTTATTAGTAAATAATAAAAATATTCATAATGATATTTTGACAGGTAGGGCTATATTTGTGAATTTATTGACACAATTCGTTAAAAACGTGTTATAAATAACAATAAAAGCACTTGAAATACGTTGAAAAGGACCACATTTATAACAACGGGCAAAGAAAAACTATATTTCATAATTAAGACTATATCGTGTATCTACTTTCTTATAGTTCATAGGAAAATATGATAGGTAGTTCCCTATGAATTTTTAACAAATTTATTGATGTAATACATTTCTGGCATGACGTAAAATAAAATGTTTAATTTTTAACTACTTCCAGAGTGCCATGTTAAAAAAACGTCTAAATAGACGTAATGTGTGAGTTTGACACATGACATTTGGTATAGTTTTAATGATTATTGACTTATTATTTTTTAGTAATCATGGACACATTTACCATTTAGAAATAATTTAAACAGGTCAATAATAATTAAAACTATGCCATCTGTCAAACTCAAACAATACGACTATTTGTATGTTTTGTTTACAATGGCACTCTGAAAACAGTCAAAAGTTATAAATTTTATCTTACGTTTGTCTCATGATAGAAATTTATCACCTCAATAAATTTAGGCTCATCATTCCTGTATTGACACTTTTGTTCTAAAATTCATAGGGAACTAACTATCGCCTAATGAAAATTTTAACATTGTATTTCGTATATAAAAAAAGTAGACACTCGGTAGGTATAATAGTAAGTTGAAACACAAAACAAAAAAAATCAGTTTTTTATACGTGTCCTTCATTATTGTTAATATTTTATTTATATTTATTTTTAAACATTGAGTTTTTCCAGACGATTTATATTCTATAACATAGTGTTGGCGCGAATCGAGACGGGACGAGATAATCTCCTGTCTAATCTCGACTCATTTTAGCAAAAAAAATCTTAATATTTGCGTACATATAAGATTTTGTGCTTTCAGCCGTAAAAAGTTACATTTTATTTAAATATTTAAAGTGCATGTTTAATTTGCCTATCTACTTTGTTTTTCTATTACAAACTTAAATTTTTAGAACTAAATTCTTAATTGAATATTACATTATTCTTTATAAATTGAAGTATTTAACATCAATTAGAAATTCAAAAACGTAATAGTTTATCTATCGGCTTTGGTAACACTGGACACTGTATGTTTGTGCTTCCCCGACATTTGACTGAGATACACGAACGAAAGCGAAATCGTTGTCATTCATTTTAGTTTCTTTGAACTGTTCCACTGTTCGGTGCTCGCGTATATGCCGTTACATAAAAATGAAACACGTGTCTATCAATAGACCAACTTGAATAAATATATTTTTTTTCCGCATTTTATGTTATAGATACTTACTTATTTTTTTAAAGTATGTAAAGTTATGTATTTTTATGTGTTAATAAATCATTAATTTTGTATGTAGTGTTTAAATATCAATACCCGTTTGAAACAGAAAATATCTTATTCGAATTTATATATCGCGACGTCTCGCTTCGACCGTCTCGTCTCGTCTCGACCCATCAACGCAGTATCATCCAGTTGAAATATATATTTTGTTGTATTTCACTAGGTATATCTGCTATGTATGGAAAATGTTCCTAATGAAAGAAATTTACAAAACTTGACCTTTTAAATTATCGTCAAGAATCAATAATACGATCTTTAATTTACTTTCTGGTAATATTGATTTAACACTCTTTCGCCCTATGAAATTTTCTCTTGATGAATACTTGAGTATAACTTTTGGATTTTGATTTTCCTTTGGAGACGTAGTAAAGTAATTTGATAATTTGTTTGTAATAAATATGCTTTATTCTACATTATACTTTTATTCTCATTGCTTTTGACAACTCAACAATTTTTAACTTTAGTTCGTTGACTCATCATCCTCAATGCTTCGACTTTGTAAAGTTTTTCAATCGATTTTCGATAAATTTGACACTTTTGCTTACTATCATGTTTTATCTACATATATTATGCAGTATCCATTTTGTTACATTGCATTAAAATAATGTACTAAAGAATTGTGACTCCCAGGTTAATTTCTTCAAAACTAAAGCAAAAACTTTAAATTGTCTTCATCATCTACATTCATGATTCTGTACTATTTTGCTTTCGATTCATTTCTTATACTTTTAGAACGCGCTAATAATTTACTGATTGCATAACCTATTCAGATTTCTACCAGGATGCCGTCTGTAACTTCATCTGCTATTTCGGTTTGTTCTATTTCCACCAAAATTAGTATTAACTAATTTCCCATGTTATCAAAGATTAGCTATCAGAATGTAAAAGTAACATATAAGAAGGTAAAAAGATTATTTACAAGGAGTTTAATATATTTATTTGTTTGTGTATATAATACTCACTTCTATTTCTCCACCAGAAATAAAATAGATTCCAATTAAAAAACTGAATGTGCAAACTAGCCTATTGCACAGAATAAGAAGTAATTATATAAATAGGTATTACTTCATGCTTACAAATGGTATTGAGGAACTATCTTTGTTAAATTTGTTTGATAAATTTGTGACAATTTATCAAATATAATTATTCATATACTGAATATAGGTAATGCATACATTATTTTCACTTTGTAATCACATTGGTGTCCAATTTAAAATTTCCTTTGTAATTTGGAAAAGTGATTATGGAAATTTCAAGCATAAATGTTATATGTCAATTACAATGTGAGACTTCTGTATTTTGAAATTAATAATAAAATGTTCATAGCCGAATAAAATAGAATACTGTGTATGAAAATTTGTTGCAAAGTAACATAAAAAATATTCTAAATTATTCAATTGTATTTACACTAGTAATTACTTGTATATTATACGTATTTTGCTTTTCAATAAATTTTTATCTGCTTTTATTAATATGCTCGAACAAAAACCAGAAGTGTGTGAAAATCGTCCTTATATAAAAATATTATATTGACGTTACTGCTAAACGAATAAAACTCGAAATTAACTAAACATTATCCACTCTACAAATAAGTATAGTAATTTTCTACCAGCTGAAAGAGTTAATTAAAAATACGAGTTTACAATTTTTCTATGAAACTTTGAACAATATTGCAGTAAAGTTTGATGTTTACAAACTTTGTATAAGTTTTCCATGCACCAGTTTTTTCTTATAATTCATACATAAACAAAAGCTTTGTTAACTAGGAATTTTCTAATTAAACTTTATATGCGAAAATTCGAAATTTCCAAAGTAATGAACGTAGAAATGGAAACAAGAAAGATTTCTTTAGTTATTTAATGTATTATTTTATCTAATTGTAAATTATATTAAATCTACTTATTTACCGATACTACTATCTCCAAAAACATTTGTTAGAATTAATCGCATTTGTTTCACTCTTTTTCCTATAACAGTGAGATTTAATTATGAATTTATGCTCTTAGCCAATTAGCATTATTACGATTTTATCTTTTAATTTCAAGTTCTATCAACATTGATATAATTCAAAACAGTCCAACAGTCTTTAATTAATCTCAAACTGCCACACAAACAAAATACAAAACATCTCAAATCATTGGCCATCATTCGGCTCGCAACATTCTCCTTTATTTTGCAATAAACTACAGGTACTTAATGCTAGCGTCCGTACATAAAACCCTATCCATTCCCGAACAAACTCTTTACAGAATCCTGCTTCCGAGAGACAGGGACACGTTTCATTAATTCCTGCGCTGGGGATGAGCAAGTATTAGACTTCAGCCGGCTGCAAATCGAAATCATTTACATAAGTACGGCGCTAATTGTTTTACAAGAGATGCGCATCGGTTCTCAAGGCTCACGAGGATCAAGAGCAAGAATATTAAACCTCAAGAGCAGTGTGATTCTTGCTCTTGAAGTCTTGATGTGATATTACATCAGGGATATTTGTTTTATGCGAAAGTGAAGAGACTAGTAGATGGCTTTAAGAATTAGATTACAGATTATGTTTAAATAAGAAGCTTAGTATAAAATTTCTAGTGGTGTAATATTGGTTACAAGAAGAATTTTCATATGAGGTAGATAACAAATAATCATATGATATTAAATAAAATATTTATGAACGACAGGCAACAATTTTCTTTCGGTTTTTCATATCGTAACGTGAGTATACTATATTGCCGGCAAATATTTTCTAGCGATTGCTAAAAAATAAAACAAATTACTTTAGGTCGCTAGAAATTCAAAAAACTAGGTGGAATATGTTTTTTATTCTACTTCTGTATCTATCTATTATTACAAATTTTTTCCATAAGCTATAGTACACATAATTTACTCTTCTCGACCAATCACAGAGCCATAAATCCATAATTCACGGTTATTTGTGTGTTTTCAACGAATTTCGATCATTTTCAAAAGTATAGTATTATATTCGAGATTATGGTCATTATTCACTCAGATGATTTCAATCACTCGCCTACTTCTCATGACGCAAACTTCATCTTCGTGAATAATGTCTATCATAATCCCTCATATAATAATGCACTATACTTTTACATATTTTATTAAATTTAAAATAATCTGCCGTGACGTCACAACGCCTGTAAACAACTTCAGCATAAACTAGCACGTGGTTGAGGTTGTCAATGTCAACCTGTCAGAGTTTCGTTGGTTTTTTTTACAGTTGTTTAATAATTATCAAGTATTGGTAATTACAACACATACGTGAAATCATATTAACAAAATGTTCAAAAATTATACTTGAATTAATAAAAATACGTGCGAATAGCTATTCGTTTTTTTAAACCAAAGATATTAGCATGACATGACATGTATACATATTCCAGATGCTTTTCAATTTCTGATTTAAATTAAAATGGTAGGCCTTACGATCAATAAATAGATATACGAGTATAAATTTTGGACGTTTCGACTTAATACAAGTCATCATCAGCTAAAAATAACATAAATCAATATATGTCTAACAATATGAATTAATAAACAAAAAATAAACCTTACCAAGAAATAAGTAAACAACTTTGGGGGCTTTGAATTGACGGCTGGTAACCGCATTTCATACGTAAAAATATATCACCTACCGATATCTGAGTAAGCAGAGTGCCACATCCATAATGGGTAAAATGCGTGATAATATATTTTTTTATTAATATGTACGGTTTCTAATATTAAAGGTTTATATTTATGTTGTTCTTCATCTATAATTTTTGTGTTTTTAAAATTAAATTTATGTCCTGTTTCTTGAACATGTTTTGTTATACCACTCTGGAATGTATTTAAAAGTTGAATGCTGGCGGATAATTTATTTATCACACTGTAGACCGGTCATATTTCATATTTTTGGTACTCGGTGAAATCTACATACAGCTTAACAAGCCAATATATTTTTCCAAGGTTTGGACCACATTACTCTGAAAATACAATGTCAAATTACCTATATTGTTTAAGTAGAATCATAGGTGAAAATGTCACGTAAATTTAACAGATAATTTACCAAATTCACGATTCAGATCAGAGATCAGGGTAGAATCCCCCTGGACATGATTGTTAGTGTATTCAGGTCTGAAACGTAAACGAGCATGACATATAAATTAGAGGTTAATTAACATACCAAATTTACTATACAATGAATAAGTAATTTCAAATTTAATTTATCGTAAATAATCGCAATTCGCCCCAGTCTTTATTTACCTTACTAAGGGAAATCAGGTTGTCGAGTCGGCCTCAATTTACTTTTCTAATGCGGTGTGCGGTATTGCGTGGAAACTTCTTGTAAATCAAAACAATGTATTAGCATATTTCATCATTTTTAAAATTTAAATTACTGCTAATATCTTTTAACATAATTACACATTCATGCAGCGCTGTTAAATACAAAAGCTAAGAACTCGGAAAATATTATTTCATGCTAATTATACAATAATTGAATTCAGTTGCATTTAGCTCAATTTTTAGAAATCAGGGACTATTATTAATTACCAGGGTCACACGTTTTACGGTTTGTATTATTTTCACTTAGACCATACAATAACTTTTATACCAATAGTCCAAGAAAAATAAGATTTTAAAGAAATTTATTATTTGAACTATGATATAACGCATAATTGAATGGAAAACAAACTTCAATTGTTATCCACATGTAGTAATAATATTGTCATGCTACTCCCTAACATTATCTTACTACGAACAATATAGTAGTTTCAATAACGGAAGCGCACGGTTTTAAATTTTTCTCATTTCAATTTATAGTAAAAATAAATCTTCGAAATAATTACTATACAGGGTGTAACCGCTAAACGAGTTACCTCGAATAACTTCTATGTTATTAAAGATGCAATAAAATAATATAAGCCAATCTTATACAAGACGAAGAGGGACTGTCAGTCATGGAAGAAAATATTTTTTTAAACCAGTGGTTCTCAAGCTACAACACAAAGTTATATTTTTTCAAATGAGATGCTGTATATTTTTTACGCCCATTCGATAGAGTATTTTTTTCTAAATTCAACCATGTATTAGTTTTATACCCTTACATAATAAAAATATTGAGAAAAATGCCATTGAAATTTAAATAAATTTTATTTTATGTAAAATAAGTACAATATTTTGTATCTGCTGACGGACACGAAATAATATTTTGAACATAAAATTGGACTTACAGATATTTTATAGGGAATTATAAAATGTGCTTGCATGTTTTTACATAACCTAGAACAACTTTGTATTGTTTGATTCAAATCAACACTCTATCTATCGAATTCGTTGAGAAAATGGCAAGAAATCTACTTTTTGTTTACACAGCGGCGACGGTGGTAACAATAATAATGTCTCATTAAATATTAAAAAGAAAAATGCAGCGCGACGACAAGGAATACTAAAAAGTGACGCGGAAACTGATTAAAACTACAAAATGAAATGAAGGAATAGCTAATATATCCTGATTCTTATAAAAACTCTTTACAATTAACTAATACTCAATTTGAATATATAAAATTTTTGTTTTATATTTAAACTCTTTTGCAGACAATTAACAAAGCCACTTGCTCTTGCATAAGCTGCATGAACACGTTTGTAATCAATGACGTCTCATCTGGATTAGACGTCATTGTTTGTAACACACGTCATTCAATGCGTAGTGGTCTGTGCGCACATATAGCATGTAACTTTTGTATTATTTAGAACAAGTTTTAAATAATTTAGTTTCAAATTATAAAATTTAGCATCTTGTCAGACGGCCTTAAGACAACATTATTGTTAAAAAAGTTAATAATAATATAACTTTATACTTTATTGACTGTTAGGCAAAGGCGAGGTTCAGCTGGAGGCTGATCTTCTATCTAACCTTACAATGAAATAAATAATTATAAAACAATAGCGATATCAATCAAGTAGCATAGTTTACAAATTATAAAGAGAAGTAACAGGAACGCAGGTCATTTACAGATAATAATTTAAGGCGTAGCAAAGCAAAATAGCATTGAAAATGTAGGAAATTTTTAAGTTAAGGAACAAACGTTGACTTAGTATAGATATTTTAAATGTGTATGATGATACAGATCTTAAAAACATCGGAATTTCGTTATAAAAAGAAGGAGCCGATTAAGAGAATTAGCCCTTTAATTTTGATTTCCTATAAGAAGGGATAATGTTTAATACGAAGAGCATAGTTGTACTCTAAGTAAACTAAATTGTTTTTTAGATAACCCGGAACACCAGTTTGAATTATTATATATATTAAACAGAGGCATGCAGATTTCACTCGGTCATCAACTGGAATCATTCTAACTGATTTACGGTACTTAGAGTTCAGAGATATGATTATGTTTACGTACGCCGTAAGCAAAGCACAAACAGGAGTTCTAAATTAATGTAATTCTATTTTGATCGGTCTGCGTGAAACTAAGAATGTATGTGCACACACAGTAGTCAAATAGTGGCAAAATAAGGGAATAATAATTTTACCAACTGATTCATATCATGTCTAAACCACTGACATGAAACAAGAAAAGATAGCTGAAGTAATGCGAGCAACAGCCAAAAAATGCGACCAGCATGTAGGTTTACAGTCAGCACAGAGCGCATGCGTCACTTCAGCGCGCCCAATATTTTAAATGAAGAGCCAATCAAGTTCAAGCCAACTCACATATTTTTCTAGGATTCATGTTGATTCTCTGCTGTCATTTCTATCTGTATTATTAAGTTTCTGAGAATTGTTCTCATTTATTTTATAAATATGTTTGATTTTCTTGCATTCAAAGTTAATTAGAAAAAAATTGGCGAAGTAAATTTTAATCAATTATCAATAAATATTTACATTTATGAATAATCTATATATTGCATTTACAATGCATAAATCTTATATTTTCAACAGTTTCCACACATGTTTTTAATTTGGCGCTATTTTTGACCGTAAGTTTTTTTTTCTGCGAAGTTCATGTTGTTTCAGTAATCTAATTTAAGGTTATGATATCTGCGGTCTAAACTAAATGACGTAGCAGTGGCGTTTATAATTAGATTCATATTTTATAATTTACGATAATATATAAAAATTATTAAAATACAATTACCGTATTATACGCACCATGCATTACGCAAGTGTACAGCGGGTGAGAAATAATATGAACTTCGAGGTTCAACTTGCCCGCACCACAGTATAAGAGCTTGAAGCTCTTATACTGTGCCCGCACATTCAATATGTGCGTCTCACATTTTAAGAATTACTAGTATTCGGCCATTTCCGTAGTTCTTCGTTGAGTATTTCGGCCTAGGTATAGGACGTGTTAACAGTGAAATGAGAAGCATATTCGCTCGGTGCGTCTACAGGTTTTATATGTATGATTTTTGTACTGATATTTACACTTTTACAGCACTATAAAATCACAAATTTCAATATAAATAAAGAAGTACAGTATATGTATGCGTCTTTTATGATATTTAAATAGATATTATGATAAAAATTAATATTTTGTACAGTTAAATATAAATTAAAATAAAATTTAAATGCTTCTTTTAATGCAATTTCAAAAATATTTATTGAAACAAATTAAGAAAAACATGGCAATCCGAATTAATAATTTCAATTATCATGTTTATTTATTCTACAACTGAGCGTCGGAGAGTATTGTAGTATGTATGGGAAGCACTCTCAGTTGCTGCGTCTCATGCTTTAAATACAGTGAACTATTGAATTCATTGAAAAGGAAACAAACTTATAAGTACATAAAATGTTGTTATTTGTTTATTGATGTAATTGTTCATAAAAGAATAAAATTATATTACAAATAATTTTTAGTTTATTATTTAATAGAATACATTTTGTTTCCATATTTCATGCGTACAAATTTCATGATTTTATGTTTGATTGTCACTAAAATTTAACATTACAAAAAACTGCATGTACATACCAGTCGTCTACTTTTTCATATGACAGGAAATATAATGTTAAAATTTTCATTAGGTGATAGTTCGTTCCCTATAAATTTTAAAACAAAAGTGTAAATACAAAAAATGTTCAAAATCAAAAACTGCATCACATGTACTTAATTTATTGATGTAATATATTTCTGTTATGAGATAATCGAAAAATAAAATTTATAATTTTTGCTATTTTCAGAGTGCTATTGTAAACAAAACATACAAGTTATTATTGTTAAAATTGTATTTTGTTGTATTAAATGGTAAATATGACCATGATTATTGAGAAGTAATTTAATCAAATCAATTCTCATTAAAATATCAAATGTCATCTGTTGAATTCAAACAATACGACAGTTTGTATGTTTTGTTTTAATGGCATTCTGGAAACAGCCAAAAATTATTAATTTTATTTTACGACTATCACATGACAGAAATGTACTACATAAATAAATCATTTGGCGCAGTTTTTGTTTCTGAACATTTTTTGTATAACACTTTTGTTCTCAAATTCATAAGGAACGAACTATCGCCTAATGAAAATGTTAACATAGTGTTTCCTATGTTCTATAAACAAAGTAGACACCCGGTATAGTATTACATATATATATATATATATATATATATATATATATATATATATATATATATATATATATATATATTATAAATGCTTCCCTGTCCTTCAACACCACGCCACGCCACTGTGACGTAGTCTAACCCTTGCTGCTATAAATTTCTTATTTAAATGATCCCTGAAGAGTAAATCTTTATCAATAAGGATACCTACACATTTATCGAATTGCTTAATTCAATTTGAGTACCATCAAGCGAAATTGTTGGAGTAATATCGTGATTTTCAACGATTAGGAAAGAAGATTTGGTGGTGAAAATTTTAAGTCCATTGTTTTTTGTCCATAGTTCTTTGTTAAAAATTGTAAGCTGTTCATCCACGTTAGAAGAAGTTATTGTATCAAAAATGGTTGTATCATCTGCGTAAGAATGTGCATAAGAA
The DNA here is from genome assembly GCA_963942605.1 of Poecilus cupreus. Classification (NCBI taxonomy): domain Eukaryota; kingdom Metazoa; phylum Arthropoda; class Insecta; order Coleoptera; family Carabidae; genus Poecilus; species Poecilus cupreus. The sequence goes on along the minus strand of OZ012716.1, from coordinate 18,323,517 downwards.
AGTTTCAATATAGATAGCATGTTGGCCACATAGATAAGAAAAAATAACGGTCCCCAAATCGATCCTTGGGGCACCCCACACTGAACGCTAAATAGGAAGTAAAATTATTGAATTTGAAGATATATAAATTAAAATCTTCTGTGATTCAAATAACATGGCACCAATTCTCCAAATTCAGATAAGTTGCAATAAATAAGTTTAGCAAGGAGCACGCTGTGACTGTCCATATTAAATTTTTACTATAGTGAAGTTCTAGATTTATCAAAGTTAGTTCATTTGCGGCAAGGAAACACGGAATATAAATCTGTAGCTACCTAGTGTTCTTACGATAAATCACATATTCTAAAAAACGCGACATAACCAACCCAGCCAAGTAATTTATATACACACTCGACATAAAAACATATTTCATGTAATACGCTACGCATGACATATTTTTTCTATGCACTTAATAAATTACGTAACAAAATTCGTCGGTTTGCCGTCAAGTTAGCTGTGTAATTCGTGGACGCCGAACGATGATGAAAGCTCTTCATTGGCGGAGAGAAAGAGAATTCTCAACCGGGATACCAACTTTACAAATTTATTTATGGAGGCGGCAATTTCATTTAAATGCAGTGCGTGTATATAACTAGATTTAAGCTAGTTTAAACATCGATTAAAAATTTTCATATTACGAATTCAATTTACATCCATACTCTTTAATTGAAAGTGATAGAAATTTTAGTTTTCTGTATATTAAACTCGAAGCACATTTTTATTTATAAAATGATGTCTATAGCCAATTGACCATTATGGTATAAAGAATCAAATTATAATTTAAGCAAATTAATAGTAATATAATTGTAATCTTATAATTTGTGGTGTTTTAAATTTCGGGATATTGACGGAACATCATGTTAAGTACAGCATTAATTGAGGTAGATCGAAGCCAGAGCTGGGCGATAATTAACTATTTATACACTTAAGTATCAATTTTTGTTGTCCTGTAGTACTTAATACTTGTACTAAAGTATATTTTATTTTTTATTACTTAATAAAATGAAAACTTGTACATAAGACTTATTTCTCGTTTGATAATCATAAAAAATATTGAAGTTAGTTTTAAATTAATTAAGTATTTCGATATTACTGAAATCATTTACAGTAACTTAAGTATTTATAAATTTGTAATTTTAATGATGCAATTTTTATTATTATTATTATATATATATATATATATATATATATATATATATATTAATTGAAAAACATTAATAAAATCTGTTTATATTATTATATATAAAAGAAAAATTGAGATTATGGTGCAAGCCAGCAAGCGGTTTGTATGTACATATTTTAAAAATTGTACTATTTTTTCGTAAATATTATAGTCTGAAATTAGTTTGTAGCAAATCTAGTAACAAATATTCTTCTTAAAAAATAAACTACTTGAAGCTAAACTTGAGAAAGTATTTAACATCGTCAGTACTGGTCCTTCTACTTAGGTATTTTGAAGCCAAACCTGAAAAAGTACTTAATAACAAGTATTATCCATCGTTAGTAGTGATACATATACTTAAGTATTTTGATTGTAATACTTGCCCAGCTCTCACAGCGCTTTGAAACGGTTTGTCAAATGTCGGGTAATATAACCTATATTTTACAAGTATATTTACGTACATCGGGCTGTGGATCGTGAGATCCTCAGTTCGAATCTCACTGCCGACAGTTACCAATTTAGATGGCCGGTAACCGCACTTCATACGAAAACATATATCATTTACCGAGTTCTGCGTAAGCAGAGTGTCACACTCATAATGGGTAAAAGAAGTGATAATATATTTATTTATATTTACATACGATGAGCCTAATTTTCAATAAGTGCTATCTAATATGAAGTTCTTAGAAACTTGTCTAATATTGAATTATTAAATAGTACAATGATGTAGTATGACCGAATTAGCAGTGATATGAACCATGGTTTATTATTGTTATTATTCACCATTTTAGATTAGATCGCTTCGCTCACGCTTTTAATAGACAAACCCTAAGCCCGCAGAACTTACGCCCAACAATTTCGAATCAGAGTACCCATTTCTAATGGAATCATTTCATAAACATTTAATCGTTTTTAGGTTAGCTCACCGTGTAGCAACATCTAGTAAGGAATAGAATATACACATTCTGGTTCATATCTCTGCTGTCGACCATTGTAGATCGCTGCACTAGTGAACATTAGACAAATTAAACACCAAAATGACAGATTTGCAGCAGAGGACAAGGCAATGAATGCTGTCGAAGCTGTAAATCTGTGTTTGGTGCCATGTTGAACAGTTAATGTTTTTGTCGATTTGGAATTAAAATTAATTTAGTGATTATATTTTTTATATAATATATAATATTATAATAATAAATATATAATTTTTATTTATCTTTTTTAAATGTATCATTTAAGGAACACTAAAATATTCAATTAAATGAAACTGAATGCATGCACCAAAGCACGTCAAGTGTCACATTTAAGTCTGTTAATCTTAAATATTGATTTAACAAATACACAAGTAGTTACGCGGTGTATGCTTTGGAAGCATGGAGTTTTTTTAAATAGTGATCATAATCATATACAAGTGATTATGTGTTCTATCATTTAAAAATGAAGAAACGAAGACCCAGTCGTTCATTCAACAAACAGATTCCTTAGGGGAAAAGATTTCTTCAATAATTTTTTGAAACTATGTTACTGCTTCATGATCTTAAAAGCTTCTTTATGTTTTAATAAAATTTCTTTTCTATCGGACAGAAAATTGTATTGCTTCATTTGTAATCAGCTCTGCTTAAATCAAATCATCAAAATTATTCATATTTTAGCAAAGAGTTTCAATTATCAATGATTTAAAATATACCCTTTTTATTCGCAAACGTCATAATTTACCATTTTCATTTAAAAGATAAAAGTTGGTTAGCTTATAAATAGAATTAAATCACAATTTGAACATAAATTAAATGATTGCATGGATGCTTACATTTGATAATTTATTTTTAAATTAAAATTAATATAAATTAATTGTAAATGAAAATGGCTGCATAAATTCGGCATAGAAACAAATTTGTTATTTATAGTTTCATTCTGTTTCTTTGTGAAAATTTATTACATAAAGTGAAAAGTGATGAATATGTTTCAAATTCTTTAATTAGTAAGATACAGGCGATACACGTGAATATTTTAAAGATGCTAATTGCGGTTATGTTGATGAAATATAAAAATAACAATTTTGTTTTTTCCCAACAGCAACAATGGACAGTAAAAATATTTTTACTATCTGGGAAATGAAATTCACATTTTACAGACAGTTAGTTGTCAATATAAATTGAACTTCTAATATCAATCTGTAATTTTTTTAATAATAGAAATTCATGGAAACTTAACTACCTCCAAATAAACAATATATAAAAATACAATAGATGACTATATCAATTTTTTCAATTGTAATATGTTAATTTTTCTTTTCTAAAATTACATCAAATATCTATTCTAATTTTTAATATTTAATATCTCTTAGTATACGTAAAACTCACCGATTAAAAAATATATGAGTAGTTATTTAATTTTCTTGTTTAGTACATACATGTATACATATTGTCACGCTATATTCCCCTTAGCGGGGTATAACGAACCAAGAAACACATTCAAGCAACAATCAATCTCATCCAAATATTCCTATCATGACGCAGCATTTTCGCCTCGGCCACATTCGTAGTGCGGTTTATGCATTCATGGTCGCCTATTCTTCACACTCAAAATCATACGTTCACGCAACAAACCATCAATCATACCTAACTACTTATTCCCCGAACGACCAGCAATCGTTCACTTTCAATCTCACCCCATATATTAGTTTCACCAAACCTTTCATTCGCTCAAGATGTCCAAATCACCTCAACTGACTCACTCCCACTTTCTTAACAACATTCTTCTCAATCTCACACTCACAAAACACCAATGTATTCCGGATACGATCACGTCTCGTATAGCCACACACTTTTCTCCAATATCTCATTTCTACACCAGTTATACGTCGTTTATACTTCTTCATCCATACCCATCATTCATAACAATATATCAATGTAGGCACTAACACGTCATTATAAACAACCAATCGATTACCTCTAGATACATTTACATTTCAAGCAAATGTACCTAGTACACCCAATACCTGCAGACACCTGCCTTTCAATCTCTTGGTCAATACGTCCATCCCTCGAAAACATACTACCCAAATATACAAATTCATTTTCTTGTTCAAATCTCACATCATTTACTGAAATTTTACAATCAGTTACTAAATCATTTTTCTATAACACTGTTTTGGAAACTACACATTCTACAACTAAAAACTATATTGGAACAACTATCATCCCATACGCCACCGTATGGAATAATTTCGACGAATCAGAGCCGCATATTAGCGCGATATATAAAGTATCTTGATTCAGTTACTATGATTACGACTGTTTGTTTTAATTTGATTTATTTGAGTTTGACATTTTCAACAGATTTATATTTGTATATTTTGTATAATTTCCAAAATCTTCTTATAGAAAGTCTTCGGCTCGGACTACAAACATTTTGCTCGCGTGAAATATGTGTCATTCCATTACTTGTTGTAGAATATACTATTCTCAAACACCAACACTTTATATTTATCAACATTCAATAACAGATTTAAACCTTTCCCTACTTCATTTATGCTCATAATCATTCTTCTCAATTTTTCTTTAGTTTCACCCAACACAACAACACCATCCGCATACGCTAACGCAGGCACTATACGTCCACCAATACGTACACCATCAGTTCCATTCAATGCCTTTCGTAACATCACATCCATATACAAATTAAACAACCCAGGAGACATTCCATAACCCTGTTTCACACCAACATCTATACGAAATCAATCACACAATCTACCATCAACTCTCACCGTAACTTCACATCCTTCATACAACGATCTAATCGCTTCCAACAAATTACTATTCACACCATACTCTACTACAAGAACATCCCACATAATCTCTCAAAGAACACTATCATACGCTTTCTTTAAATCGAGAAAGCGACAGAACACCTTTTTGTTCTTGTCAGGTGACTTCGCACAAAAATTCGAAGAGAAAACAATTGATCCACACAACCTCTCTCAGGCAAAAAACTTCCTTGCATATCACTCAACTTAGAAATATGCTCGCAATTTATGAATTACGATCTTTAAATATATATTTAACCGATTTTTATTCCAGTGTCCTGCTGTATATAAATATAGTTAATTAGTCCACTACTATTACTATTAGTTCCTTGTTTATTTCGGAGGAAAAGTTTAAGGTAAAAGTAGTACAAAAATGTTACGTTTTATATCCTAAATCAGTTAACGCATTGCAATTTTGTTGTTTAATTATTATTACAATTAGACTTCAAAGTTACCAAATATTGAAATAGTTAATTTCAGTATGAATTAAATACCATTTAAACCTAATTATAATTTTAATTAATTGAATTCATTAACTTTACAGATTTAGATATGCAAACTATATTACAATCCAATTCAACTACATACTGCCTTTATAATAACGCAAAGCTGCCATAGCTAATAATTTTAAAATTTACAAAATTCTATAATAGCTTAATACAGTGATAATGTTTTTATTATTCATTCCCATATATGGGTTTATAATCTTCACTGTTCTTATAATATCTACGCCACTGAGCGAGACAGAGCCTGAAAACTGGGGGTTAACTGTTGCCCCTTTTGGCGGGCGTTCTCTTCGCGAGCTTGTACATATTAAATCAAATCGAGCGTGAAACATATGAAATATGAGTATCCGATATTCGGCCACGCCTATTCGCCTATACGCCTAGCAAGCAGCAAAGCTCCACTGTGCACTTGACGGATTTTTGGCCATGTGCCGCGAAAAAAGCGCTGAGCTTATAGGGAGCTTTCGCGAGCTTTGCTGATGGCGCCACCTGGTGGAAGCGAACACACTCGCCTTTATTTTCTGGTCAGCTGTTGAAAAAGAAAATTTAATATATTCGCCCAGCACTTATTGAATTTTGTTTTGAATAAAAGTTTTATATATTCAGATGGAAGAATGAAAGCAGTCGTGATTTTCATTGCAGCGTGAAATAATAGTTTATTTTTATTTTTTATATTCTATTCACTTCCGGCGGCGAATTGGTACAACCGTCAAAAATGAAATAAAACTAAATAGCTTATTGCCATGGTAACATAAGTTTTTTATTTTATTGCACGAGAATTTTATCGACAACCAGAATTTTATTGTTCTTTACTGATGTGCGAGTATCTATACGTTTTCACTTGATTAAATGCTTTTATTTTAAATTCCCATTTTATTGTTTTGATTTAGTGGAAACTTTTCATCACTTTGCGGAGTCGACTTTGAATACCAACTTGATTTATTTGTTTCTACAAAATTTATTACCCACATCGTATTTTTCTGTATATACTAAACTATATAAAAAAATTTATAGCCTCTTAAGAGTATACTTAAATAACATTTCTATTGAATAAATGCTAAGTTAGGTATTGAACAGATTTAGAGATTCATTACATCATTTATTTCAAATTTTCCAGTGAATACAACTGCTTTGGGGTAGTTTGGATTCTATTGTAAAAAGAAAAACTGTATGGTATAAATGTAAAGAAATAAACATTCCATGATTTTGAAATAAATATTTAATACAAAAAATTAATTAATAGAACTAAGTTACAATGAGTATAATGTATATATATTTAAAGGATTTTTAAAATAATTAAATGATACACTGTAAAATATTCTCATGGGCAAAATTATCGAATATTTAATTATGATGAATCAAGGAAAAAGTAGGGATGGTTTTAGTTTACAAAATAAAATTTGCAATCTCTGAGTAATACTACGTATTAATAACATCGGAGGCTGCAAATTTTATTTTGTAAACTAAAACCATCTTCACTTTTCATTGATTCATCATTATTAAATATTCGATAATTTTGTCCATGAATATAATATTTATTACTTTTTTACAAAACTGTGGAACATGTTTTTACATAGCAACCGTTCAACAAATATACCTACGAACCGTCCTACAAACAAGTGTTACACAAAGAAATGTTACCTTACAACAAATATCTGTCTCAAGCCTGGTTTGAATTATATTTTTTTTGTCTATTTTCATACTTTTTCGTCTATACTTTTTTGTCTAAATCCATCCGAGTTTGTTCTAATTTAATAATTTTTTTTTTGTTTTATTCGATTTACTTCGTTTTATACAGAAATAATACGATATCAGTTCATGTTGGCAACTGAAGATAAATTTAAGTCAATCAGCGGTTCAAGAGCAAGTGACAGTTTTTGACAAGTTATCGTAAAGAACACTCAAAATTATGGTCTTTGTCTCAATTTTAAACAATAATTAGCGTACAATCGGCAACACTGACGTATATTTCAAATAAAATAATTCAATAATCTACTTACTTGATACAAAATAAAATAGGTTGTAGTTCATAGCACTCTTAAAAAGATTTTATTATTTGGGACGACCATTTTTTTGTCTCCAATTTTTTTTTTGTTCAAAGTAATTGTATACGAAACAATAATCGCGAACGACGAACGAGCTAACAAAACTAACCTTAACAAAAAACAAATAAATGTATTTTGGTATTTCATGTAACGTAATGAATAGAAAAATAGAGTCGAACTTATGCTTCTATGTATACTAGAAATGTCTATTTCCATCCAATAAATCTGCTGATTTACAATATACTTTATTCGTCTAAATTTGGCTAGATGCTTCTAGCATGAAACTCGGATACAAATCTAGATAAAAAAGTATGAAAAAAGACGAAAAAAGTTTAATGAAAAACAGGATTTCCTTCGCCTACTAGTTAACATTCCAGTATTAATATATTTCAGTGCTCAAAGAACAATAATTAAAAATTACTTTCTGATGAATACGGTATTAAATAAATACACAAATAAATGTATTAATAAATAAATTGGGCCGATCTCGGTGAGGTAGTGGCTATGTGGGAGCGGCCCAAAATCCCGAATCCTAAAATATCCCATATGCCCAAACGCCCAAAATTCCGAATGCCCACAATACCGAATACAAAAATCCAGAATTCTCAAAAGCCCGAATTATCTTCATTCTGAAATAAATTACTAACTTTTGAGCTTATTCTCAATTGCACGATATTATATTTATGCTTATAGAGTATTACGCTATTACTAGTATTGAGAAACAAAAAAGTATAAAAGTTCCGGAAAAATCTAATCGAATTGAAATTTAGCATGGGATTAGTGTTTTAGGTATATATAAAATATAATAAAAAAAAAGTTTACGTGTGACATATTTGTGTATTTGCCAAAATTATTCGTCAAAGGTACACAAAATAGTTTTTTTTAGTAAGCAATAATTAAAAAATAAAGGAAATCCATTTTATGCTGTTAATATCTAAACATAAATGGGGTAATAGCTCCGTGGTAACGTATCGGGCTGTGGATCGCGAGATCCTCAGTTCGAATCCCACTGCCGACAGTTACCAATTTAAATTTACCCATGTGGTTCCCTCTCAACTGACATCTTTGGGGGGCTATGATTTGACGCTGGTAACTACACTTCATACGAAAAAATATATCACTTACCGAAATCTGTGTAAGCAGAGTGCCACACCCATAATGGGTAAAAGGCGTGATGATAGATTTATTTATTTATTTTATTAATACTACTATCTTTTGTTACTAGGATATTTTATTAGAATTTTTTTTTTGAAATATTTCTACTTATGCAATTTCTTACTTCCCTAATCATTTTAGAGAAAAGTGTTTCAAGTAAAACTCGAAGAGATACAAATTTGTTTGGAATTACTTAATAGAGGAGAGAAAATATAAAAAATATTATTTTCGATTGCTGCTCAAACACTCTAAATAATTATTTTATTACTAATATAAATATTGTTATTGTGAATATCTAAATTGCTGTCACTATACGTAAGATAAATATGATATCGTACGAAACGTGAGAAAAAGCTCAAGATTCACTAAATTATTTCTTTGTATTTTACTAATTCGGGATTTTGTGCATTCGGGACGTTCGTATACGGGATTTTTGTATTCGGGATATTGGGCTTTGGAGTATTGGGATTCGGGATTTTGGGGTAGACCTGGCTATGTCACTAGACTAGCACGCCGGAGGTCATGGGTTCGAATCCCACTGAAGAGCATGGTCGTTTATGTTCACATAAATTCATTATCATCCACTCATGAGGCGGTATATGACCTTAGTAGTTAGTCCGCCTCCCATCTTCGTAATGAAAAAAAAAAAAATTAATAGGAATTCAATTTAATGTTTAGAAAGATAGTGAAGTTCGGAAATAATATAAAATAGTATTAGGTATGATTTATTAATTTTATATTACACATGATATCAGAGCCTCTCATAATAAAATATACGTATACAACATAATATTATAAATCTCTATATTCCGGCGGTATAACAATATCATTGTCGGGAATTCCAGTGACTCCCAAACCTGATACAGCAAATATTGCACCACTTTCTGTCTGCCTAGGATATTTCTTTGTACCAACATAAAGTGTCTTTTTGTCCAGGCCTCCAAATTCCAAAGACACTACGTCTTTTGCAGGAATTGCTATGTTCCACAGAACTGATGCTGTGGTTTCATCATACTGAACAATCTATGAAAGATATTCAATATATTAACATCATACTTTTCAGTTCAGACTATTTCACATTTATGGCAAACGAATCCCATCGAAATAAGCATACACCGTTAGGAAGTCCATTAATACTAATTAATAATTGACTAATTTAATTTTATACCTTCAGACGATCTTAATGTATTTTATAAGTTACTTTCTTATCGTTTTATTTGAAATAATATTCTAGTAAAGTACCTAGGCAGGAATGTTTGTCTAAAAAAGCGCTCAGCATTAAATACAGAGCTTTCGAGAGAAAATAAAGTTAAGCATTTGGTAGATTAAATATTTTATTAAGAGAAACAAATGGTTTTTTAGATGAGTGGTTCCCAAAATATAGGATATACTTTCTTATTTTAAATTGGAAACAACTTATTTATTCCTTTATTCTATCCAGATTACTTCCTAATTCTAGAATATAACATTTTTATAATTCTGTCTAGTAATAAAATTAAGAAGAATGCAAATGCAAATGAAAAAATAATTTCAATTAGAATGTAATAAGAGTGTTATGAGCAACATAATGGAATAGTTTGTTTCATATTAATTATACTTTAATGTCAGATTTGGACACTTTACTGTTGTTACAATATGTAATTTTGTCACGAGAGAAAAACCTGAAGTTAAATATTTTGTGTTCAAAAAAGAGTCAGTGCTGCATAGAATATGTGCTAGTTTAGAGAATGGTGTTCTAAACGACGGTTTTTTTTCAATATTTTGACATGCAGCGGTATGAAAATGTTATATTGTTGAATTCAGGAAAAACTTACTGAATCTAATATGGAAATAAAAGTATGCATCCATTTAGGGTGAGATGTTACAGCCAATATTTTGAAAACCACTAATGTAAAATAGCTCTTTATATAATTAGAGCGCAAAGTTATGTTTAGTCGCTTGGCGGCTCAGCTTTCAATCGTGTGAGATCGACATAAATACTTTGCGTTCGAATTATACGTATATAATATTTTTCCAACGAATGACTATAGAAGAAAAAACATTGATATAATTTCATTAAATAAACGCATGTAGGTATGACATTCTTGTCATAGTGTTATAGAGTGAGTAAAAGAACAGATATTACTTCGTATCCATATCCATTCTGATGAATTAGGTAGTAAAAAAGGAAAAAAAAAACTAACTTTTGAAGACGAGCTACAAAAATGTTGTTGCTTGTTGCTATTGGAAACGAAAGACAAAATAAAATTCCTGAGAAAATATCAACTTTGCGTTGACAAATGCAAGCGCAAAAGTCAACTTTCTAAAGCAGTCGTCAGAAAAAAATCTTATTAAGGGCCGGTATACCCAAACTCCGTTATCTAGACTCCAGAGAATAAATTTATCAATTGAATAAACAAAAATATCGCATGAAAATCATAGCTTAAATGGTGCTTAGTTTATTCTAGCTGTATCTTTGATGCGATCCTTTTTGTTTATTTCATTGATAAATTTATTCTATAGTTTATCTATGGTTGAAAATACCGGCCCAAGATCATTAAGATAGTTATGTAAAATAGAAATAGTTTTCTAATTTTACTTTAATACTGGTCGATTAAGCAAAGGTGCTCTTGCTAATTTTATAGCTTTTATATTTAATATGTACTTACTGATCCACTCTCTAGCATACCAATCCACAAATATCCCTTTGTATCGACGACTATATCAAATGGTTTTCCAAACAAATTCGGTTGATCCTTCAATCTAAATACAATTCTTTCATTACCTGTAACCACATATTTTTTTAAGTCATATATTTATCATCTTTACTCGATTTTCGTACTTAGAGTTCCACTATTGTCGTCAAAATCATATTTGTATATATGTCCAATATAACTGTCAACTAAATAAAAGGACTTGTAATCCTTTGTCCATGCCATTCCAGCTCCTCCATATAATTTGCAAGGAGTCACTAGAGTTGTAGTTAAATTGTCGATTTTGTACAATTGACCATTTGGTTTCTTTCCTTCTCCAGATGAAGCTATTAAAATAAATTTAATGTAACAATACATTGCGTCATAAAGGATGCTAAAGGCATATTACATCCCGAAGCTGTCTGATACACAAGCAAACATAGTGAGCGAGGGTAGCAACAGCTGAAGGATGTAATTAATATGACATTAGATTTCCGTAGTGCACAAGATATTTTTCCACATTCATGAGAAACACGAATTATATAAAAAATAGTTAATTTTAATGTAGAATACAACTCTTCTAGACCAATGACTCTCTTTCCTGTTCACATTTTGGTCGCCATTTAGAACCCTTTGCAAAAAAGAAAACAAACTGAAAAGCAAAAACATAAGTATCGAACTACTTTTTCCCAAAATTTCAACTAAATCAGGTAACATACTTTAGAGAAAATTTCTTTTAACCTTTTTCAAAAATCGTGATTTTTACTCTGAAATAGAGCACCAAGTATTTATATTGGTATAAAAACCTTTTCTTTTGCTTCCTTTAGATACTATTTGATGTATAAAATACAAACTAATATAATAATGAACTTAAATTTGTTAATTTTTCAATAAAATATCCTAAATCCGCAAGGTGTTCTAAAATCGCTTTATAATCGGACCTGCTCAAAAATATCTAAATCTACGCAATGTCAAAGTGGTTTCCTAAATTTTCCTTGGTTTTTGATCAAAACTAAGCAGTATGCAAAGTTTCAACCAATTCGGAAAGGTTGAATGCAACATGCAATTGAGTACATATATATATATATATATATATATATATATATATATATATATATATATATATATATATACAGGATGTTCATTTTAAGTGGTACACTGTTGCTATTTCGAGAACTATAAGAGCTACGAGGTCGATTAATTTAGTAAACATTTTCTATACTATAATACAATTAAAATGAGCAAAGTAAGAATTTTTTTTAGACCAGTGGATCTAAAATGCGGGGTGCAACTTTCTAATTTTAAATGGCAACCTATTTTTTTTATTTGCATATTCCATTCAGTATTTTTTCTGAATTCAATGATATTCACATGTAATGACCAAATAATATAAAATATTTGAGAAAAAAAAAAGTTTGCCATGGAAGAAAACAAATAAATCAAATAATTTTTAATATTTTTTTTTTCTTTTTAAGTGTACCTCTGTATTTCTGTATTGTAACAACAAAATTCATAATTATTCTCATAATTACAGTTTTTTCAATTATTTCTGCATTTGATTTATTTGTTTTCTTACACCGGGAGATGGATATATATTAAATATAACTTAATGCGTAATTTTTATATCAGTTTGGAAATAACAAGCCCGATATTTTATAGCTACCTAACAAATTGCTGAAGTTTGATTTAATTTTACTGCAATCTAATCAATGTTAAACTTCCTGCCAAAATTTTGTCCAAAAAGAGGTTTTTGAAAGACTACAGATCATAAATAACATCCTTATATCCAATACGGTATGCAAACTTTAATAATTTAATAACAATAAAACTACAAATTAGTAATTGCCAGATGTATCAGCCATAAATGTACACTGTATTAATAATTGAAGATTTGCGGAGTATATTAGGTGAAACAAGTTTTGTGTGATAATTTATAATTATTCAATCTTGTAAAATATACTTACAGTACCAAAGTCTTCCTTTATTATCACATTTTCCTCTCATGAACTTTTCGGGTCTGTGACTAACTGTTATCATATTATAAAGAGTAGTTTTCAAATCATTTCCTGAACCAGTAACAACAGAAAGTACCAACCGATTGTCCAAACCAATAACGAACTTTAATCCTGTTCCGCTTTCATTTTTAACTGGAAATATCACAACTGATTCCGAACCCTCTGAAAAAATAATCATAATTTTATTAAATGATAAATATGAGGTAATAAAATAATAAATATGGAGTAAATAACTCCGTGATAACGAATGGACTGTGGATTATAAGATCATCGGTTCGAGACCCATAGCCGACAAATTTTTGAAATTAAATACTTGATAACCGTGATATGACAACTGGTAACTACACTTCACGCGCAGAAATATATCATAATACCAAGATCTGCTTTGAACAGAGTGCCACACTCAGAAATAAGTAAATGGCTTGATGATATATTTATTTATTAAATGATAAATATTACTTTGTTAGATTTCAATATTTAGAATATAAAATTTAAATTTACCCCTGTGGTTTCTCTTCCACTAACAACTTTGAGGGCTATGAGTTGACGGCTAGTAACCGCATTCCATACGCAAAAATATATCACATCCCGAGATCTGCGTAAGCAGAGTGCCACATCCGTAATGGATAAAAGGCGTGATGATAATATTATTATTATTATTTATAAAATATCATTCGTAATTTTCTAGTATCTGCTTCCGATTTTGAGAAATACTAATTACATATTAGATAATAAATTTTTTAAATTGCGTGCGATAGGTATTAATTAATCGAAAACGAAGAAATATTGAAAACATCCTCAAAGACGTAATTCACACAAGAATTTTTACCTCCCACACATATTTTTTTGTAAGGAAGGTATTGTGATATGTATTTTCGATAGTGAATTTTCAACGAATAAACCTGTTTTGGGGTCCCTAGACCACGATTTTACTACTTTTACGATGACTCAAAATTTAATCAAGATATATTTGCACTTCAAATTCATAATTTGAATGTTTGTTACGCATTATACTATAATCACATGGTAGTGGTAGTTTACTTGAAGACCTTTCAAGTGTGTATAGAAAATTTTCTCATATTCAAAACGATTCGATTTGAAACTTTTTCCTTTTATACTTTACCGTTTAAGAATTAAAATTTTCGCGAAATTATGTGGCGGCTACGTCATATTCTAATGACAATTATCACTTAAAAATTTCATATTTAGACCTTGAATGTTCAAATTACGAGCTGATTAAATTTTGGCGACTTATCACCAACCGGAAGTGATAGTTTATTTGAAGGTCTATTGGTCTTTGTTTTGCAATTCATATTTATCAGGTTTAGTTTTACACTCACACTCGGTCTCATGACGAGAATTGAACTAATATTTCAAAAACAAATTTTAGATAATCGTCGTTTGTATTTTATAAAAGTTAATTGAATCTTTACGAGTTTGGTATTAAATTCAAGGTCTCAGGAAACAGAGTTAAACTAGAAAGTTAAAATTAATTTTGAACAATCGTCAATTTTGTTTCGAAATTTATTTAATTCTATCGAATTTGGTATCGTATTAAAGGTCTGACGGAGGAAAGTTAATTTAGAATTTACTTTAAACGAATGACAATTATTTTTTTACACTAGTTACTTGATTTTTCTCGAATTTGGTGTCAAATTATAGGTTTCACAAAGAAGAGCTGCACCAGTATACCGAAAATAACATTTATCTGCGACCGTTGTTCAAAGTGGGTCTTTTAACGGTTGCTTAGCAAGTTAAAAGTATCACTTTCTAACGTTAGTGTTAAAAGTTGAGAACTAAAGTAAATAATTAATTTTGAGTCGGCGCCAAACAAACAATCCACGACCGCCGATTTAAAATTTGTTATATTAATTTCAGGAGGTTAGTTATTAAGAATGAAAAGTTATATTTTATTTTCCCTTTTCAGTTTCTTTTTTCGTAGGTTTCTTTTTTTGTTAAAATGTTTTTTGAATCATATGTATAAAATTCCTGAATTTTGTTAGAGTCGTCCGTGTATCTATTTATATTTCAAGTATCATAGTTTCTGTGAGAATAAATATAACTATATTTATGTATAAGAAGGTCGTGAGGTGACCATACCAAATTTTTTCTTCATTGTATTTACATGTTACATGTTGCTTACCATTTAATAGCATTCGATTAAATCTACCATCATTTGGTGTATACCGTCCAAATGCTGGAGTATATCTATCAATATAAGCAATTTTAACTCCATTATCGCTCCAAAATAGGCCTCCTGCATATGAAACTGTAGTTGTTAATTGCTGCACTATAGGACCACCAGTTGAAATACCGGATGTATCATTTGCGATAGGTTTGATGAAAGTAGATTCCAACTGACAAGATCTAGAATTATTAGTTTCATGTTATATTATGAAATCATTTAAAATATATGTACGCACACATAAAAACTAATGTTCAATATCGTGTACACTATAAAAATGAACAAACACATCTTATTTATTAATTTATTTACAGAACTACAATTTCTGTAAGGAAGTTTTTATTTACTCTTAACCCGTCGTATGCACCAAACCATTGGTGAGTAAATGTGAAAGTAGCACCATGTATCTATTTATACTTGTTTTATCTCTTACACTGACATTGAAATACATGAAACAATTAGTTGTTCGTACTAAAAACTGTGTAACTTTATTGTATGCAATAATTTGTTATGAATATAATAAACGACGTTAATTGGATGTTAATATTCTCACAAGTAATCTTTTATACGGAATTTTAACTGCGTTAACTTTTGTGTCACGAACAAGTAATAATTAATAAAGGAATCTATACATATTTATTAAATATAATTATGAGATGCATTAATTGGGTATTTATTTTTTCTTAGATGTCTTTGTAAACTTGTTTACAATTTCTAAGAAGTATGTTTATATGTTTAACTGTTTTTATATTATTGCGTTCTGATTTCTTTTAAATTAGTCTTATTAAAATTAAACAATAACAGATTGTGCTTTTCTATTATTGGCTCGTTGATATCTTATGAATCGTAATATAGTCAAAGACGAATAAATTGGCTATTTAAATATGGTATATTTATTTTTTAAAGAAGTGTGCAAGAAACAAGCTGTCACTATTAAAGTTCCTTTAATATTTTATGGTACAAATCAGTTTTCCTATTTCACGTTCGCAAAGTCGATTTTGTGACACTGTTTTTCTCAAAAACAATGCTACAAAATTGAATTTTGTACAACTGTTTTTGGGGAATTTATTATTTGTAAAATTGTCAGACTGCCAAAATTGAAGCTGTCATTGCTCACGTAAAATTATTGCAAGTAGTTTTTTATTGAAGTAAAAATACAATTAATCAACCTGTTAAAGAAAACGATACTTATTAAATTTTATTTTTATTGACTTTTCTGAAGGTGAAATAGGAGAACTAGTATGAAAAACATGTATTAAGTATTACAAAAAAGGTCATTGCGTAACAATAATTGTTCAATATACAAATTCCTCTCTGTTTTGCACTCATTTTGTGAACATAACAAGAAAGAAATACTACGGCTTGATATTTGACAGATATAACTCATACTGACACTTACATACAGTACTTTTTACCTCCCGCCACATCTTGTAAGGGAGGTATAGGAATCATGCTAAAAATTGTGTAGTGAGTTTTCAGTGGATGAGCACGTTTTAGGGTCCCTAGAATACGATTTTAATAGTTTCGCGATGATGTCTGTCTGTCTATCAGTTTGTCAGTTTATTAGTCTGTGTGGATCTCTTGAGTTTTTTTTTTTTTTAGTATTTTGTATATATTATATTTTGTATATATCAATTGCATACCCTTTGGAAGAGCTGATTAGATTTTGGTAATAATCCAATAACCGGAAGTGGTTGTTTACTTGAAGCCCTATCAAGTTATTTTAAAATATCTCAGTAAATGATGATTTAATGAAAACTTGTTATTAGAATAATGTTTCAAATATATTATCTACAATTATTGTTTGAAACATTTTCCTCTTACTGTCACCATTTACGAATTATAACACGTTAAAGAAAAATTATATTTTGATATTTTCATTTAAATCTGCTAACATATGTCTTTAAGCGATTTTTGATAGTGGTGGTCCCTGTTTCTGCATTGTTCGATAAAAAATCTATGGCGAAAGGTATTGTGGTGCACACAGCGAATTTTTTTATGGTTACTAAGATAACAGCCTATCAGCGGATATTGAGCGGCCATCTTTGCGGTAGCGTACAACTGAAATATTGGAATCATAAAACATTTCGATGATATCTATAGTTTTTATGCTGAATGTCGTTATTCGATTTATCGATTTAATATCGATACATCGATGTAAACGCACACAATCGTAGTTGTTACTGTGAAAATTCTTGTATTACTCATCGATTCATGCATCCATCCACACAGGCATTACTAAAGAATTGGCCAAAACGGAATCAAAGGGGAACTTTTAAACTGCCAGTATATTCATGACAAGGTAAAAGAATATTACGAGTATTGGTATTGGTTTTTTATTTTAAATATATATTAATAATAAGTATATATGTAAATAATTCTATGTACTTTCTTAATTATCCATTCGTTATACAAAATTTAAGCATATAATATTTGCATTATTTATTATTCTGTGCCGTTAATAGCACTAAAGTTCAGGAGCTAAATCGAGCATAAATATTTGTAATTAATATACAGTTGCAAATAGTAGAAAATTTTTAATAAAATTTTCAAGTATTATTTTAAGATGCTTTATAATATAATCTGTTTGAAATAGTTTGTTCAATGAAAATATTCCGCAGATTGCGAAGTAAATTAACAGGATATTGTCGGAAACTTCTTGCCATTGTATTTCCATTCTTGAGTGGAGAGTTGAGAATGGAAAATAACGATTATCAGTCCTCCATAATTGTTTTCCTAGCTCCACTGATAATCATAATTAGTCCGGTGGCCGTAATGGCAAGCGGACCTTCTTAATTCCGTTATTAAGGAAACTTTAAATGGTGCTTGATTATTAAATCCGCTTATTACCCATAAATGGCGTCGTCTCTAACCAAACCGCCATCAAGCTCTCGGGAAGGAAGTGAGCTGGGGCAGGAAGTGTGCAGGGGGAGCCACAAAGACAAATTACTCGGTGCGTCAGACGCTTGAGTACCAATAACGGATCCCACTGTTATATTTAATCGTTCATCACACCCCGACTGAGATTAATTTCAATCTAATTCCTTATTACCACGTTCAGTGTCGCACACTCAATTTTTTCTTTAGACTGAAAGAGATGGAAATCATCACAATAAGGTTATTTTCATTAACTGTTTTAACCAGTATAAATTATGTAACTATATTTTTACTCTAAATTTATTGAATTTTTTTTATATATGCTACTTTTTTATTGGTTTTATTTTATAATAAAGAAGTATAGTATTTCAAATACTCCTTTACATAATATTAATTTAATGGTGGAATATGAATGAAATTTAAATTTAGAATAACATGTTTATGCATTTGGTTATCAATGTTTGCAATTATTTCTGACAGCGTTTGTTTTTCACAGCAGTTAAATACATAACAAAAGTAATGTTAGTTATCACAACATAAATAAGAGAGTAAACATGTCTATTATATTTAAATTTACAGATAAATATGTTACACTTTTTAAGTATATATTATTTTGTGACATATTAGTCAAATTTTTATGTATGCAACTTTGACTATCAGCAATAGTAACTCCTGGAACAACTTCGTTTCTTAGTATGGACTATTATTTTTCATACAAAAAATATTTTACAAATCTTTTATGTCAACTCGGTTCCGGATTCCTATGCTCACAAACCTGAGCCGCTAAACACTCATTCGGGAACCAAGCATTCTTGCACTTGGTATGTAAGTAATTACCTACTTATATTCGTACAGAATTAAAATCGTAAGAATTAGTTTTAAAATCGTTTATAATACATACGTATTACCAATAACAAATTCAATAGAATACATTTTGACTGATTAATATTAAATATTATAGTACAATAGTCAAATTCAATTAAAGATTTTTTCCAATATCATGTTATCATTGGATACATATAGACATTTTTTTTGCACAGCATGCCAAGAAAGCTCAACTTTCATCTCCCAAAATAGTGAGGAAAATGTGTTTTTCCTCTCTAGAGAGGAAAATATAGGTGTTATCAATATGAATATTATTTACTAAAAATACATTCTAAACATTATAAATAAATTCCTAATTTTTTTAAAATCCTCATTTTAATGATATAAGTACATACTTTAATTTATCTTACAATTATGTCTTATACTTTTATTGTTCTGGATTAAATAACAATTTGAAAACTTAAATTTATATTTAAGATTGGTTCATTGCAACACTGTTAAACCGCCTTGCATCTGATAACCTAAATTTTGACATGTCAGTTGTGTTTTGTTTTGTTAAACTGTAAATATAAATTAAAAATAATTATTATCCAACACCTCTCAATAAATGCTCAATTACTATGGCGATTTTAAACAAGCAAAGTAATAGATTATCCACTAGTGGGTATAATTATAAGAAAATCCACTAGTGAGTATTTTTTTATTTATATAACACACAACACTATCAAATAATATTTCTTTAATAAATTTTTCATTTATTAAGAGGTGTTGGATAAAACGTTATACTTCACACGTGGGCAAAGTGGAATTACCCACTCGATAAAATTATCACACTCAGCCTTCGGCTTCGTGTGCTAAAATTTCTCTCGTGGATAATTCCTTACTTTGCCCACTTGTAAAGTAAATAACTATTATTTATAAACATGTGAAAAAAATGTTGTGTGTAACACGAGAAGAAAACGCTTTTTCCACTCTCTCGAATTCGATCTTCGTACTCGATTGGGAAAAAGTAGCGCTTTCCTCTCTAGTTTATATTATTAATATTTTTACTTGTTGGTACATTTAAATCTAAAATGTTTCTACACGTTCCCAATTATCTTTTCTGTCATTACCAGTAAACTTTTATCAATCTCTATGCTGTTGTAACGTCGTTAAATCTGTCTCTGCATTAAGTAATAATGTAGGCTACAACACGACGTGTCTATTATTAGGTACATAAAATATCTCTAAATTACTCACATTCTCCATTTTATTCCGAACTTTTTCAAAATACAAAGTTTATATATATATATATATATATATATATATATATATATAATATTATTGTTTATTGTCATGCAATTGTACAGTAAAAACATTATAGTCAAAATTGATAAAATTTTAACGAAATTTTTAGTCCCAGACAATCCACCGTTAATTTTTGTTAATTTAACAAGATTCAAATATGTTAGCAAGTAACAATAATTTTTGTAACTAAATATATTTGTGAATATAGTAATTATCAACATTTATTTTTATGTGCTTTTGAATAAATATTTTAGTAATTATATTGAAGCAGAATAATTGTTAAATTCTAGAAATATAGCAAATAAATAAAAACGACAATTTTTTTTGTTAAAAATAAAGAATTGACAAAATTTTAATTTAATAAATTGTCATACCTATTTGTTCAAATTGTTAGTTTAACGCAATATATTTGTCGATGTTAATATAAAAACAACAATCGCAAAATTAACAAATCGCAAATCAATTTTTTTACTGCGTGGGATATTCATATCAAAGCTACCTATCCAACACACATACTTTACCACACCTAGGTAGATAAGATGTACTATTTTATTATATACAGTTAAATATAGTTTGTCTTTGATAATAATTATATAATAAGCATAATTGTTTAATTAACTTTTAAAATTGCAAGCGTGCTTCAAATCTTTGTTCTACGAACAAAAACACCGAAATATCGACTAATTTCAAACTAAACAGGTTTAGTAATATACATATGTATACATTGTATTTATTTAGTAAAATAGGTATCAAACTTTTAGAAAATCAGCATTGTACTATTTCATTTGTTAACCTTTGATATAAATGCCTCTGTCGTTAAAATGAACTTTTAACAGTAACAAAAAGAAAACCATATTAATTAATATTTGTTCATGGCTCACTTAAATAAGATAAAAAATTTTGGTTTACTGTGAAAAATTCTACCGGCGCTCATGTCCTGAATACCGGATTTATTTTCATTTCGGTTCAGAGAACGCGGTTACAAATCCATTCTTTTAATTAGATTAATTGATGGCCGGTTATTAAATACCGACGTGCACGCTGAAACTCCTGAAATTGATTTGACGTTGTATGACGGGTGATGGGAATGTAATTGTTGCCGATGTGATCTTCTCCTTTTCCTTGCAAGGGTATTTCTAAACTTAATCATAGCCGGAAATTGGCTTCATGATTCCGAGTAATGGTCGATTTGTCCAAATGAAATAAAAAGATTATATTGGCTACCGATATTAATTGCTTAATATATCTTCGTGTTCTTTCACTTTTATTTATGACATTAAAAAGAAATGTAATCACTATACTGTTTTTTTTTTATTTGACGTACGCATAATCACTGCTCAATTTCGTAAATTATACAAGATAATGTATCGAGATTTCATAGTTAACTACGAGTAATATGGAGTAACAAAATTAATTTATTTGTTGTCATTAAGGTTATTTACAAAAATTTATAGCTTTTTAAAGTAAAAATAGCGAAAATAATAAATAAGTGATGTAAGCCTTATTAGTCACTTTTAGGCATAAATATTAATCGATAATTTCAATATTGTGTACAAGTGAAGTTACATAATATGATAAAAACATAAATAGATTTGTAAAATGTTTACTGCAGTTACATATAAGCTTTAACTTATGCTCTTTGATTACTTATTTGTAATAAAAAAAATTAAATATTATCAACTCAATTCAACCTTAAAATAATTAGAACTAAAATATACACAGAAAAATCTAGGTAGTAAAAGGGACACAAAACATTCGTTTATAAAGTAGTTTAGTTACTCTTAGGCCCGGTAGTTTCAGTCTCGGTTAGATGAATTTATCCGGTTGTTATGTTAAACGAGAGTCAGTTCTGTTTTTGGTACCGCTGTTAAGAACAACCGCATGGTAAAAAAGGCCTGACATTGGTTAAATTTAATTTAAGCGCATGAAATGAAATGAAATGGATTCTTAACCTTACTTCTTAATCAAATGACGTTCACAAATTTAAAAAAAAGGTGTATATATGTACATATAGAAATTATAAAATTTGGAATGATTTTTTCGATGAATGCAGATGATACGGTTGTTCGTCTAGAATATGATATAAAACATAAAACATCAAAATATGCAGTTCGATTCCAAAATGATTGGTAGTTCAACATAATTTTGTGTCTCCCCTTCTGTTTGTTTTTTTTTTACACACCTTATCGGGAGTAATTTTCTTTTTATATTTTCATTCTGTGACGTGACGTTTCTATGAATATTGTTTAAACCATTAAAGAGAGTGATAATTTTCTGTTTATTTTCAATTACATTTATTTCTTGAAATATTGCTTTCCTAAGAATATCTACTTCATAGGAACTAAAAATTTAGTAAACCTTTTTCTTATTTTGTCAATTATGTTTGTCAGATACGTTCCATTGAATAGATAAACTAATAGAAAGAACAGTTATTTTTTTCCGATATTTTGTTTCTAATTTTGAGAAACTATGTAAATTATGATCATTTGAAGGGTACTTTTATATTACAAAGGATTTTTTTTTTTCTAAATGTATTTCTAATTTTTTATATGATATGTAGGTAAAATTCCATATTTTAAGTATCTGTGATTAACTCGTTTGGTTATTTTATTCCGTGGTTAGTTACCGTCATGTTTAACCGAAGTCTGAAAAAAACGACCCTAACTGTATTATTATTATTAAACTAAAAAATTCAGTTAAATACTATGTATAACAGTGAGACCCAGTTGTATTTACTTAATATTTTAGTTATTCGAGAATCAACTGAATTTATTAGTTGAGCAACGCGCTACCAACATTTTTCAGTTGAAATATCTAAAGTCACTAGGATTGACGAACGATCTCAATCAACAAGAGCAGTGTAACCAACTCGTGGGAAATTTCCCATCTCATGGGGAAAATTGGTATAAAAACTTTATAAGGGGGAAAGGGGAAATATTAGTATCTTCAAAATTTAAGGGAAAAATGTGAAATGAAGAATGCGCTGCAAAAAGTGAAAACGACACAATGTTTTATTAAATGTCAGTTGGTTTTGGTCATGTAACTCATGTGTATTTTTCTTGTTGGTTTTGATCTTGCGTTTATTTTGACTGATTTTAAAAACTTTATTTGATAGGAAGGAAACTACCTATATCTTACAAAAATTGATTAATTATTATAGAAGTTTATACATAGGAAACTATGTACCTATAACTTATAAAAAATGATTAATTATTATAGAAGTTTATGTATTATTTTGTTAATTAATAAAAAATAAAATAATTGTTAAATAAACTGTTTTATTTTACAGTTACACTGAATTTACAAATTTTGTTAGGAAAAAGGGGAAATTTTCTTTACTCCATGGGGAAATTGAATTTAAAAGGTTCTCAATATTGAACAAGAGTTAGGTATGAAGAAATGAATATGCCAATCACGTTTTGTGGTTCCATAATTTAAAACTATTAGGCCTGTACAGATATTTAATTGTTTATATTTTTTTTTATAAAATTTTCAAAAAGTTTTAATATGTATTAAAGTATAAGTAATATAATTTTTTTTCAAAAACATATCCTAGATATCATTTTGTCATAATTAAGCAAAGGACTATTGAACTACCATGTTCAGTGAGAGAATTACTGAAGTATCCAATGGTTTTGACTGAATTCTTTAGTTGTGCACAACTGAATACTCAGTTAAATAGAATGAACGGTAGAATTTTTTTCTCAGTATACATGCTAAATATATGAAAAATAAACAATTAATAAAGGGAACGGCTTGGCAGGTAGCGCTATAGCCGGAACATTCGATAACGCAAGTTAAGTAATGCTGCCCCAGGTCGGTAGTTGGATGGGTGACCGCATAGCGAAAACCCATACCAGCGAATACTGCGTGCCGTTGTCATACCACCGAAAACGAGGTTCCGAGCCGGCATACTTATAACTTCAGCAGTTCAGACCGCTTAATAATAAAAAAGAAAAATAATAAATCTTAAAATATAAATTAAATCATTTCACACTGACATAACTGAGGCAAAATAATATGACTGGAAATAAATCCTTTAGATCATTATAAGACACAACAACGATCTTAACTGGCATCCTAATATTATGTCTCGATTCCCAACTGTGCTCGCCCCTCATTGTTGAATATCAAAAAATACGACAGTAAACAGGACGTGACGCCCTGTGGGACTTGGAGGACAGCGTCGCGACGCACGTGGTGGATGGGGGTACGGCAGCAAAAGGCGCCAGCAGAGGCAAACATGAAATCGAATATCGAGGAGGCGAGAAGCTAAAGCAATCATAATATTTGCCCGACGTGTGAAAAGGGAAAGTGGCGCGGAATCCCGAGCCAGAAATCTGAAGTGAGGCGCGAAACCGGTAGAAACCCTCGTAGGATTTCGTACAGTGATGGTTTGGTACGCTACAGAGATTTTATTCAATGTAAATTATTAACAGGAAAATATGTCGGCTTAAATCTTATTACTCAAGAACTTCAAATTTCCATCTGTATGTTGTTGTTTAGATACGATTCCATTCGTGCAGAGAATCTTTACTTTTTAACAAAAGGGCAATGTTGTTACCTTAATTCAAGATCGTAGATTTGATATTGCGTTCCGAAATGATTTACTATTATTAGTTATAACATATTTCTACCTTGAATTACTGTACGCTATATTTGAATAGTTTCGACGCTAAAATTACTTAAATTATTTCAAAACAAAAACATAAAAAGAATGAGTAACTTTACCAATATCTCAAGATTTATATATTGAAACACAAGCAATAAATATACAAATTTTATTATATCGTATGTTCTCGTCATTTATTAATAAGCCAAGTTCAATAACAAAATATTACACGTATCAGACAACAACCATATATTACTGTAATATGTCCCATAAAAAGAATAGGCAAACGATTTTTTAAATTTATTACACCTATTATTTATAATCTAATAACAAATGAATTAAAATCCATTAGAACTGACAAATGATAATGTGTATTAAGTATGTTAGAACTACATACTTTGTACATACATTCATGTTTTTCTTATCACTGTAATATATTTTGTTTATAACATAAATGCTCAGAATTACAGTTTCTAATTATTCTGAACAATTTGAAATTTCTACAAAACTTTCGTAATCAATGCTTTCTTAATTATATGTTACTTGAAAATTATAATTTTTTTTTAATAAATATGTTTTTTTACATACTTTTACATACTTTTCCCAGAATGTGTTTTGGTTTGCAATGTAATTTTTAACAACGTTTTAACAACAGAAATTGATATGTTAGAAATAATGTTTCACAAGAATCAATATAAACTCTTGATCATGACAAGACCAATAAGTATTTTCCATTTCCCAAGACAAAACAAGAAAGTATCATTAAGAATCAAGATATCTTGTCAAGAAATCTTGATATCTTGATAATAAATTTTTACTTTCCGCATTTATGATTAAAATATAAAAATTTTAATCTATAACTGATTTTCAAATCAAATATTTTACGGAGTTATTTATCCCATTAGCTAGTATATATTTTATATAATTAAATTTTATTATATATCATTTTGTATTCTTGCATTTGAGTACATCGTTTTGTATTCTTTTCCACACTAATTTTGATAAAATCTGTTACTATTTCATTAGATTGAGAGGGAGAAATATTATTATGGGATAAAATCGATTCTGATTCTCGGCTGGTGGAAGAAGGTGGATCAAGTTAAGTTTAGCTAGATTCTGTTAGATCGGTTTCATCACTAGCCGCGTAAATCTGATTTATATTTCTTTTAACACTCATTGTTTTAAATAAAAAACTTAGAATATTGAAGTGCAACGCGACGCAACCAAAATTTAAGAAACATTTAACTAAAAGGTTGGGGCATGGTCAGACGCCAACGCTACGTTCTTGAGCGTTCGGATTGGATAAAGCGATAGAAAAAGGAAATTCCCCTAAAATCTCAAGAATCAAGAAATATCAAGAATTCTAGAAACAAGACAAGAAATACATTGCCAAGAAATGAGCAAGCCTAGAAACTTTTAATTTCTTGTCTTGAAAATCAAGCCCAAGGCAAAAAATGGCCAAGATAAGATTTCTTGTCTTGGTGACATAAAACTGAAAAATTACAATTGAATTGTAAAAAGTACGCCAATTATTACACTACGTATAAAAAAGTAAAAATTAATATTCTAGAATTTCAGATTAAAAATAAAACACTGATATTGTAAATAATTATTTTCAACCTTTTTGTACAGATAGGTAATCACTTATTCGAATTTTACCACCTACAATGCTAAAAAACATTGGAGGAAAGAAGATAAAGGATAGAGCATAAGCTTATATTACTGGCAAGGAGAATGTAACCTGGTGAGGGTAGACGCATGCAAGTCATAGTTCTGGTTGGAGTGGAGATTTGCGCGGTACCTACGTTAATAAAAAACAGTACGGCTGTCAAATGATGATGGTTGCTATAACAACGCGATAACAGTGGTTCTGGTTGCAGTGGGAGTAGCGGCTTCACTATCGCTTCTAGCGATCTCTCCTTCATATTCATTCATCCAAGTTAAAAACCTTGATATTGACGAACAACGATATCTGTTGTGCTTTTTTCGCGAAAGAAAATGACACAAGTTGACAATTTCAAATTCAAACAATTGATTTTTCAAACGCCATAACAAAACTATGAAACTCTTTCTATTCTATTTCGAAATAAATAGTTTCCTAGTAACTCATCGGACTGTGAATATAAGATTAAGATTCTTACTGCAGGTCCACATTGTGGCTCTGTTTTCTGACATCTTGCGGGACTTAAATTTAACTGTAGGTATAAAGGTGTGTTACTGATGAATGTTATTTCTTTTTTTGCGTACATCGTGTGATTACAATCAATGACTTCATTGTCGCTACCATAACGATTAAGAAGTAAGTAGCGTTCCGATGTTCCGAATCATCACGGATCGAAGAATGACGTCAGAAAAATCTGAAGTGAGGCGCGAAACCGGCGAAAGGCAGCCGGCGAGCCGCGCTATAAAATAAAATCACGGGAGCAAAAGGCGACAACGAAACAGACACGGGAGCGGAAAATTCGATGAGCGGCAAAGCAATAAAGCGATGATTGGATGAAGACTGAGACTGAGCAGAGAATGAAAGTCTCAAGTCTCTTCTTCTTCCTGCCTCCATGCCTCACTAACGTCTGGTTCCGTTTGTTTCAGATACAGATTTTCGGTTTCAACTCGCAGCTCTACTCCAACTTCTCCGAAGCCTTGCACAGAGCCCAGGGGATCGCCGTCATATCGCTACTCTTACAGGTAGGATCACTTTGCTCTCTTACTACTTCACGATTGTTTCTTTTTCTCCCCGCTACATTGAACAGCTTTAATTATAGTACCGTTACAAAACCAAACCAATCTTAGTAATATAGTAGGAATGAGTTAAACATTATTTGCTAGTTTTCACATGGAATACTAAATTTGAACTACATGAGTATTTTCACTCATTTATTTCCAATTATATTTCAGTACTTTCTCAATTTTTTTGCAGTATTTCTAAAATTAGTTGCTCCTATTTGAGACTATACAACAAGAAGTACCTAATATGCAATTACAGAACTTTAATTTAGTGTATCTTTTTTGTTATTAAATTTTTGTCAAAAGTTTAATAAGGAAAAGACATTATTTTGGGCCCCCTAGCTACAGTTTCAATATTTTCCGTAGGTACCTTATAAATCACCATGTATAGGAAATATTTATAAAATTGCTTGATTTATTTATGTTAGGTATCGCCAAAATAAGCAAATAAATTTAATTTACTTATCTATAACTCTCAGTTTTACTTGTGAAGTAATTTTTTAATTTAAAGTAGCAAATCACTAAATCAATATTCACTTCTAAGTGACATTTCACATTTGAAAATTGATCATGAAAGTGGACAAATAGTTTAATTTAATTAAAAAGTAAGTTTCATTATACAAATAAATTAGCTACCGGAGGTATTTAACTTTGAACATTTTATAATCACAGAGTCAATAGCATTTATTTACGTTAGTTCAATTAGTAACTTTAGAAGCTTTTTTACCGTCAGTTTTAATTTCTCTTGAGAATTTACCTTCTCCTAAATGGCTTGTCCTCAATTTTGCGCGTCACTGGTTTAATTAACTGCGTGTCCAATTCAGTAATATATTTTTCACTAATAGATACAAATAAAACTCTATAACCATACCTACACTTCACTTAGATACCAATTAATTCAGTATTTTAATTAATTTAATATTTGACTCCATTAGATACAAAAGTGTGCATGTGCCAAATATTCAAAAACGGAAGTTCTGTATGTCATTGTGAAGAGAAAATATATTCTTGTATTATTAACTTTATTTGCTGGATGCATAAGTATGCTTTTCCTGCTTTAAAATTCCGATTCAAGAGTTTGTATTATGTTGTGCAATCAATTACTACTAGAGCGTGAATATTCATGCGATGTAGCTTTGTGGTGATCATAATGCCAGAGAAGAAAACATTGATATGAGTTTATGCTTTTACTATGAATTTGAAAAATATCTATCAATATTTCTAAATAATTTGTTCTATTATTTAAAAAAATTTAAATAATCACTTTAAGTTAATTGTTCAAAATATATCGAAAATTATACTTTTTTATGTTTAAATAAATGTTAGGTGCCTAAAATGAAGCAATTGAAAATTTTTAAAAAAATTACAAAATATCCCTTTACAAAAGCGACTATTTTCCACATTTTTTCATATATTACAGCATCTTTAAAAAAAAATTCCACTTTGCCCACGTGTGAAGTTTAACGTTTTAACATCTCTTAATAAATGCAAAATTTGTTTAAGAAATATTATTTGACAGTGACATATGCTTTAAATTTTCAAAAATTAAAATGTCAATCAAAGTAGTTTCCAAGGTGTTGTGTGTTGATATTATTATTAGTTTTATAAATAATAAATTACACACTAGTGACTTTTCTTAAAATTATACCCACTAGTGAGTAATCTGTTACTTTCCTTGTTTAAAATCGCCATAGTTATAGAGTATTGAGAGGTGTTTGATAAAAGATATACTTAATCATAAAATTCTAACACTATTGTTTCAACTAGAAATCAATTTTAAAGTTTTAATCAACTTTTGAATTTGTAACACTAATTGTTACGGCGGAAAAATGCTAATTCATAGGTAACTATTAAAGAACTATGATCTGACTCTGTTTTGTGAATGCCCCTAATAATATTCTTTATCTTAAATATATGGGCGTAATTAACTTAAAACATTATTTTCTTCATAATTCTGCTTATTGCATAACATATTTAGCGTTACATGCTGTAATAGTATTTAAAGTCTATTCGTCAACTTAAAATACAACAGGATAAACTCAATATAATGTTTATAAAATAAATATATTTCAAATTGTATCGTGTATATGATATATTAAATATCAAAGTCATATCACGAACAAACAAAGCAAAATAAATGTTTTATTTCTTTATTACAAAACAAAATTTCCCTAATTGATAACACGAAATACATAAATCCACCAAAAGTACACTCAGAAATCAAATAAACTTTTATTTACAAACACTGATAAGCTAACGAACACAACAAAAGAAAGAACTGAAAAAACACAAGAGTCATAGCCGACTTGAATACAAAACGAAAAGTAATCAATAATCGCTTAAATGAGACATGCAGTGCAGGAGGTGAGAGGAGGGGGGTGTCAAAGCGGTAACGAACAGGAAGACAACGAACGACCGGAAATCGGAAAGAGGATCGGTGTAATAAGGACGTCTTGCGCCTGGCACACCTAACAATACGCGCGTAGTGGTTTGGGGTTTGGGCCCTGTTTCCGCAGTCAAAGGGAGGGTGATTAAGAAAGCGTGGGCATAAAGATGTCTTAATGTACATACCTCAGGTACTGGGAAGTGATGATTTTAAAATATCATTTCTATTTACTTGCATTCAAAAACTGCTATTATGTATTTGTTAAGTCATAAATTTAGCTGTAGTACTGCAGTTAGAACGCTCAATGCATATCTCTTTCAAATCCGTAGATCCTGTATCCTTATACAGTGTGTTTTAATAAGCTTGCTCATATTTGGCAACTTTTTATTTAAAGTGGTACGAGGTTGATGAGGAGCAAAAGTGTGCAATTTTAAATAAGAAAATTGATAAAATCAGAAAAAAAAAATACATTGTATTAGCGATTTCAATATTGCTTACTGGATTAAAGTAAAAATAATTTAAATATTTCTTGTAATTATTTTATTGCTACTATAATATATATTCATGTAACAAATTCATAATTTATGGTTTTTTGGACGAGACACGTAAAAGTCCGAGTCAATAAAATCCTGTTATGTACATAAGTTTTACACACAAAATTTTATTTTCGACTAAATTACAGATTATTTTTATTTAGCTTAGAATGACATTTATATTTGACGCATGACGTTGAAGTGGAAAAATTTAATAATTTCGAAGTGTGCTTTTTTGTTGTTTGTTACCAAGTTAAGCATTGTTTATTGTTTTTACTTTATCGGACTAGTCCATAAAGAACCACTTTATAAAAGTTAATAAAATAATAAGTTTATAAAAATTTTTATTTTCTTCAAGCGTATTATAACATTCATATATGAGCCCAGAATAAAATCATTTGGTCCAGTTAAAGTCATACAAAGGAAAATTGTTTGATTCACCATATTTATATCTTAAATTCTTTTAGTTTTCCTTCCGCGTATACATATACGGGTGATCCATTTTAAGAGATCCAAGGGAATATCTCGACAAATATGTGTCTTTTAATTGCTGGAAGAAAACGATACATTTCAGCATTTTTAGTTGAATTTTTGATGAAATATCATTTTTTTCATGGTTACATGAAATACGCGATAAGATGATGCACTTCATTTGAATGGCGAAAAATTGTAAGTAACGATTTTATCTTCGTTTGATTGTTTTTCGATTTAATTGATTTATTATTTCGATAACGAATTCAAAAAAATTGTTCGAATAAAACCTGCATGTTTTTTTACGTATTGTTTATATTACGAATTAATTAGATATTGGGAACATTTCATCAACAGTAAGTGGTAGATTATTTGAAGGCATATCAGGGTTTTTGGGCATATCTTAATAAATAAATTAGATAGAGTAAATTTCATTGGAATGTAAAAGATGTAGAATAATATTACTTACAATAACTTTGGGCCAAATTGTTTATTTGTTATTATTTTCCCTTGGTTAGATCAGAACTGTTTTTAAAAGCTATTCTAAAAGTCTTAATTGGGCCAAATGATATGATTCAGGGCTCGTATTGCTACTACATATACGACATAGAAGTTAATCATAATGTTACTCAGTACAATTATGAATATAATATTACCGAGTTCAATAATGTGAATTTAATTGTACGGCGTAAAGTTGTTTCATATACCACTGGTCACTGGTATCAGTACCTACTATTTATGTCTTGGTAACCGCTAATACAATGTACTTTATAACGATTTTTTCAATTTTCTTATTTAAAATGGTGGGCCTCGGGGGCGGAGCCCCTTAGTCAGAGCTTGGAGTCCAGTGGACCCGGGGGTAGACCCCTGAACCGAGGCTAACACAACTGTCGTTCGTCACAGCTGCCCTTGTAGGTGCTGCCACTAGTGACCAGTGGTATATGAAACAACTGCACACCGTACAATTATATTTGCTCGGTAATATTTTATTTATATAATTGCATCAATAACATTATGATTAACTTCTATGCCGCATGTGCAGTAGCAATATGTGAATATTATAAGTTTGATGAAAAAATAATTAAATATATTTTGAAAGACAATTACGGGTAATGAATATGTATTTTGTATCGTTATTGACTTAGCTATATAAAATGAAGTTATATATATCCTATAAAAGCACAAAATAGCATTGACTTTTTGATACTGGTAGACTTCGTTAATTACCTAGTTACCATCTGTCGCTTATTTATAATGAACTCTGTACTAGCGACTTATTAATCAGAGGTGAAACTAATTAAAAATGTATAATTAATTCAGAATACTCGTCCCTTACCCGGCCTAAGCTACGCTACCTTGATAAATTGCCCTGCCAGGATGACTCGTATTATTACTCAGGAGACTATGGAGATCAGCTTTAGTATTTGGTGTATAGAGAAGAAAAGAATTGTGTCAACTAACATTTTTGTAAATATTTCTTTACCCAATGAAACAAACTTACGGAAAGTACATGTAATTATTAACATTATTCACCGTTAAATAACACATCAGATGCGCAAGAGAATGAATAGCACATGTGACCACAACAATGTTGTCTGAAGTTGTTGCACAAGTATGTAGCTTAGGGCTGCAAGTTCAGCGTCGCGGCGCCTCGTGTCTCGTGTTGGTGTTGTGCGTCGTGGCGCTCTGGGAACACGGTGCTAACTCTAATATTCTGATTCACAACCTGCTGTTTCTGGATGTGAGCAAACTAACTAATGATACAATTTACTGTAATAATTTTCTACGTAAATTAATTATTATTTACCTGAAATATCTACTCCAATATTTGAAATAAATTGAACTAAACGTAATTCCCGTTATTAATATTTCACAATTCATAAACAATTTTAGTTTTAAAATTATTTGAATTAGCTTTGATTGAAATTGTCAATATACGGTTATTTGTAAATGCGTTATATACCTCAAGAAATTGCTTGCTTTATTCAGTGATCTATTTATTAGTTTATAATCAAATTATGTGCTTATACAAATTTGTATTCAAACGTATGTATTTGTTTATTCATTTTTGACTCTACTCAATGGGAAACATTTCCAGCTATCCTTCAGGAAATCTAAAACTTGTAGGGGAATTCAACAAGGTAACAGTATAAGGTACCTAAGCGTATCGGTACGAAATAGGGCACCACCTCTGCACTGGGGGATCGTAACCCTCGGTAGGATGGGTAAGTGGATTGATCTGTTGTTGATGCCAAGTTAAGGGACTAATATTATAATCCAGGAGATTGATATTTTACACGTGAATGCCTTCCTGTTCGTGCAACGCCCGACCTACGAATTTATTAACAGCGAATCTGATTATAAATATAATTACTGACGGGAATGGTTATAAATTGAGTATTAAAAGCTTTGTTACTATGTCACATGTGAGCAAATTGGAGCATTTCTCTCTAAGAGGGTTTATTACTTCGTACAATGCTATTACTGTGATGTGATGCAAAATTTGTTTTGTTAATGAAGTTAACGTATGTTGAATTAAACACATTGTTACGGGTTTTTATCGCCCTGAGTTAAGCATCTTTTTCGAATTAGGTGTATTCTGCGGTATTCCGAGGTTGTAACTCACCTCGTAAGTCCAGTGACTAATGTTAGCCACTATAGTTCTATTACATGTAGAAACAATTGAGATTTGATATTTGAAATACCAAGTTCTCACTAATGAAAACTTGCATGCAATATTAAAACTGCAGTGACAAACCACCGACCTACGAGATGAGATCTAACCGCGACTTTCCAAGAATGCAACCAATTTAAATAGGATGCTTAGGACACTGGAATATAATAATACTGCAACACTTAGAAAGTTGATAAGAAAGTATAAAGAAATTAAAATTCATTGATTTTGAAATAAAATGCTTAATATAAAAGTTAAATAAAATATTAATAGAAATGAGTTTAATTAATTTTTATTATCAATGATTAAGTTTGTGAATTTAAAGAAATTTTCAATTAATTGAGTAATACACTGTTAAATATTATTTATCAATTTAAGACAAGACTGTACAATATGTTCTCCCATAGTTACCGCTCAACAAATGCACAACAACTGTTCTACAAAGAAGTCTTGGAAAAAAAAAGGCTACAAATAACCGTTCCAGTATTACTATATTTCAGTGGCTTAAATAAAAAAGTCATTATATAAATACAATATGAACACAGAGAAAACGTAATGAGTTACCTTTTGTCTCAATTCTTGAATAATTTTGAAATTAAAAAATTAAGGATATTTCGTAGTATACGAATCAGAAAATTAGGAAAAGTAATCGTATTGTGATCAATCATTTTATTTCCTAATATATTTACAAAAATTTAAATGCATACCTAAATAAAACACATCAAGTATTAGGAAATAATCAACATCAACGAAGGTTTGTGGTAATACTCATATTTACTAAAACATGTATAGTTTCAAAGATGTATGTAGCCTCTAACGAGAGCTATTTACAAAACTGTATCACTCTTCATGATATTAAAATGATAAATTCCACGTTTTTAACTAATCATGATGCAAAACACTTGAAAATTAAACCAATTGGAACCGTGTATTATACTGATAAATTCCCACGACTAGTTTTTAAACAATCATAATGCAAAACACTTCAAAATTCAACCAATAGGAACAGTTTTATGCTGATAAAACCCCATTACCCGGGTAACGGGAATTTTTCTCCTATAAACCCCGTTGCCCGGGTTACCCCGATAAAACTCCCGCTACCAAGGAAATAAATAATTGTTATTGTCAATCACTGTCAGTGTGAGTTAATTAATATTTTAAGTTACCTACATTTTGCTTTGTCTTTTGAATTTATCTCATCAAATACCACGCGACCTCTCTGATTTTCTCAGATAAATTTTTATTTTTAAGCACTCATTTTTTTTTTGCTTTTAAGCAAAACCACTCAAGCAAACTGACATTAGGTAAAACCCCTCCTCCTTCGGAGTCGGGATTTACCATGCAGTTTGCTTTCGTGATTGTTGCTAAGCAAAAAAAATTCGTGCAAAAATTAACATTTATCGATAAAATGAGAAGGTCTTGTGATATTACCCTTGATAAAATTCCGTTATCCCGATAAAACCTCATTACCCCGATAAAATCCCGTTACCCCGACGAAATACCGCTTCCAAGTAAACAAACAGTAGTTATTGCTTTTACGCAAAATCAGTCAAGCAAACTGACATTAGGTGAAACCCCTCCTCCTTTGGAGTCGGAATTTACCATGCAGTTTGCTTTCGTGTTTGTCGCTAAACAAAAAAATTCGTGCAAAATAAAAATTTATCGATAAAATCAGAAAGTCTTGTTATATTTTCTCCGATAAATTCCTACAAGTTTTTAAACAATCATGATGCAAAACAAAAGAAAATTCAGCCAATGGTATTATACTGATAAAATCCCGTTGACCGATAAAACCCCATTATCCCGATAAGTCCCGTTACCCTGAAAATTTTTTGGTTAAAAAATATCCAATTGAATCCCTGTGCAAAAGTAACCAATCAGGTCACAATTACACTGATTATTTTTTGACGTTTATTTAAACCAATCAAATGCTTTATTGTATGTTACGTGTCTGCGTTTTAACCAATCCTGTCATTATTATGCTGAGAATAATGCTCTTGTGATTATTCCCGGCAATTTTCTCTGTAGCTTTTTTGTTTTTGTTGACAGATGTCAGATGTCAGATAGGTATCATCAACACAAGTAAAAATGAGCAAAAAAGATGGATTTAGTGACGTGCCTGATGATGAAATCAAAAAATAATCTAATTAAATATAACTCGAGAGTTCGATAAATTAGAAAATAATTCTCCAGTATCTTTCTCAAACTTGTCGCCATTTGGCAATAGCCACTCAAGCCCTACGGACTTTCGTGGCTATTGCCTGGCAACAAGTTTTCGAAAGATCTGTCAAATTATTTTCAATTTATTCTCACCCTCTTGTTATATTATTACTGATAATTTCCCCGGGAAATTATCACTGTTACTATGTAACAGCTGTTGACAGTCGGTTGACAGTTAATTCAAAATTAGATTTGCTTATTTCAAAATGTCATTTTCACGGTATGTGAATGAAAATAATAATAATTATCGCAAAAAATTTTCTCACCGTATATCCCTCGACCATTTTTAAATACTCATAATTTTCTCACAACTACCTCAAGAAGGTTGCTTGAAGGTAACATCCATAACATCCCTCCGTCTACGGCGTCGGGCGGTTACCAAGCAACTTTCTTTCGGTAACCGTGACAAAATTATTTCGTAATTATCAAGGGCCTAGGGATATTATAGTTGTTAAAATCCCGCTACCAAGCAAACAAGCTTCAATTGTTACTGTTTATTCAGTGTGACATTTAATTAATATTTCAAGATTCATTTTGAAGATCTCTCTGATTTTCTCAGATAAATTTTCATTTTTTTTATTTTAAGCAAAACCACTCCAAGCAAGCTGACATTAGGTAAAACTATTTCTCCGGAGTGAAGATTTACCATGTAGTTTGCTTTCGTGCTGCTAAGCAAAAGAGATTCGTGCAAAATAAAAATTTATTGATAAAAGAATTTGTTTAAAAACTTCAAATTTTCATTAAAGGCAATATATTTATACTCAGGCGTTTGCGTTTGTTGACAATGACGATTAATGAAACAGGTGAAAGCTGCAAACGAAATAACAAGTTTAGGAACGCGCCGAAACACATATATTATTCAAGATGTTCTCCCCAATGACTCTATCATTAACGGAGTAGAAGAACGAAGAAGGAAAACTGACTATCACAAAAATATATTAGACAACTGCAGATTAAAAATAAGATTATTGGTCACATCAAAATATCTCGTCAATTATTAGTTCTGTTGCTATTTATATTACATACACGGAAGGTAGAAATATTTCTGAAACATACATGTTAGAAGAATTATTTTTATTGGAAAACTTTTTTAATAACTTTTCTGAAGGGCTTTATACTATAAATGTTTTGCTAGATGACGACTGACTTATTATTTATTTATAACGTTTATTTCTAAAAAAAAAAAAGAAGAAAAACTTCTTTTCCAACTATTTAGCTCATTTCAACGAATGAAATATAATTCTATTAAACGGTATGTCGCTTCAAATTAATTTATATTTGAATAAAAGTTCGTATTTAACAACATTATTTTATCGTTGATAAAAATGGAGAAATTTGCACAGATTCTTATCGATCTTCACACGAATTCTCATTCACTGCAATTCAAGTTAATACCTCCGGTAGTTAATTACTTAATAACATTAGTTCGGCGTCCACTGTAACCATATCCACCGCGCCGTCGTCGGTTTTCCATTAGTGGGCACTGGTCTACCGACGCCGTGGCGCCACGACGCCACACTCCGACTCGACCGAATATCAATCATGTCCAGTGTGCCCAGGTATTCACTGTAATTTCATTGTCGTTGATGATAAAGTTAGTGACCACGCGAATATTTCGTTTTAATGATACGCCGCACCTGAACTGAATGGCAAAGACATAGGCGGCGAATATCCACAATTTTGTATAATTCAATTATAAGTATTTTTAATTATTTATGATTATTCTCTACGGCCTAGAGATATAACTCTTAGCTCCATTAGATATAAACAGGGCTACGATGTATAATTTTTTATTGTCCAGAAATTTCTTTTTAAATTACATTTAAAATAGGTATTTCATTTTAATATGCCATAATTAATTTACTTGCATTCACTAAAAAAAATATTGTTCTAGAATTTGATCATAATCAGTGCTTCTATTATAGGGGTAGCATATATTTTTCTATAACAGTGTTTTGGAAACTAGGCATTCCACAACTAAAAATTATTATGGAATCACTAACATTCCATACGCTGCGTATGGAATATTTTCGACGAATCAGAGCTGCATATTAGCGCGATATATGAAGTATCTTGATTCAGTTACTATGGTTACGTCTGTTTGTTTTAATTTGATTTATTTGAGTTTGACGTTTACAACAGTTATGTATTTTTTGTATATTTCCAAAATCTTGTTATAGAAAGTATAGTCTGCAACGTGTAACGGAATGGCATATCCCACGCTCGCAAACCATAGCCCTCGCCTTCGGCTCGGACTACAAACTTTTTGCTCGCGTGGAATATGTGCCATTCCATTACTTGTTGGAGAATATACTATTCTTCTAATTTATTTTTCTTTCTAGTTCTCGCATATGTATGGCAAGGGTGGCATTATGATCAATATTTTTGGATAAGACTGTTTTGGAGTTCCTAGGATAATTTCATGTTTTCACGATGTCTGTATATATACATAGTGACAGATTAAAATATTTAAAACAAATTGCAGGCACTAAACGTCAGTAGCAATAAAAAGGGTAGGCCGAAAATTAGGAATTATTATTATTAATTACATTAAATTGCTATATCAAAATAAAATAATCTGCATTAAATAAGATGTAGGGATACTGACAGCACTGTGATATAAAATTTGGATGCATAATTTTTTGCCGAACACTTTTTATTTACAAAAAACTGATTTTACATGTTTACTGCCTATGCCAACATTTACGTGGGACACACGGTATAAATATTAGTACTTGCAAAAATAATAAATACGAGCCGTCAATTTTGACCTCCATTATGTATTATGTTAAAGGAGAACCTAACTCAATAGGTAGCAGCTCTGCAGCTGCAGATCTTTCAAAGCAGCGTTCGTTAATCCCATTGAATTATTTTGGTATATTATATATATATATATATATATATATATATATATATATATATATATATATATATATATATTCCGTTTGACCGCCATTGTTACATGGTTTTCTCTGGTTTTATACGTTCTGAACTATTTATAGTTGCTGGTTGTAAACCCTATGAAACTATTTGTTTATTGTTTTTTATATATTAACTTGACTGCAAGTCTATCAACCAATTTGTTATACTTGCTTATTTTTATTTACTGATAGTTATTGTTAATTGTTTGTATTTTAGCTTCCTCAAGAAGTCGCATTGGGCGACAAAACGTCGAATTTGTCAAAATAAATATATAATAATTAAAAAAAGAAATAATTAGCATTATGTATTTGTAAAACATTAGCTCTAGCTGTTGCGATGGGAAAAGCTGTGATAACAAAATTGCTGTCAGTGTCAAATATATAGTTATTTTCATTATTTTTTATATGTTCTTAGACGTGGTTTGCATGTGATCTGTATTAAATCCGATAAATTATTATTAAAGATAAATAATAAATAAATTCACCAATAATATTATAGACTAATATGTTTGCTATTTTAGTTTGTAATTAGCTACTATTTTGGCTAAATTCGCGGGGTGATATCGTATACTTTAGTATCGATCAGCGCCTGCTACTCAGATAAAGCAGTTGAAGAGCTAGCCAGGACAGAGAATAGTTTTTCAAAATTAGAAATTTTTTATCAATAAATTTTCATATTTGAAAACATATAAAGAAGCTTTAAAAATAAAAATGAAATTAACACTGATCTATGGCGACCCGCATCACGAGTATTGATTGAGCATCCTTAAATCGCATCAAATGAAGAGTTCCAATTATCACTGCACCATTTTTCGCGTATAATTGGTTGATATGACAATCCATGCTTGCCCACGACAAGTGGTATGTGAAGAGATTGTATTATTTTGCGTTACAGACGATTCATTAAATAATTCTTGATAATATGTTCATGTGCTGATGTAATTATTTTATTTAAAGTATTTATAATAAATTTCATTCGTTGCGAACAATAGTATTTAATATTATTTGCATTATAATATTTCTTGTAGCTCTTTACCTACTTTCCTTCGTACGAGCCACCACAAGTATCGATTTCGGAAAATAGTTATTTATACCTATCAATAGTCCAGAAATTACACCTTTGCGAGCGCGAGTATAATTTGACAGGTCGTACCGAAAGCGAGACTTGCAAATTACGAAAATGATACATATTTAGTTGATATTTATTTATTGGTTGTACAGTACAACTGAAAATTTAATTATAATTATCTTTCGTTTGAGCTTACAGTTAACAATTTAGCTCTAAAATAAATAGAAATCTCTAACCTCCAAGCACTCAAGCACTGAATAAAACCAACCCATAAAATTGACCGCCAGTTGATGCTAACGCTAATCTTACAAAAGTCCCTAGTAACAAGCAGGTCCTGGACGATTTTGAGATATGTAAAACTAGTGTTTTT
Source organism: Poecilus cupreus (assembly GCA_963942605.1). Lineage (NCBI taxonomy): Eukaryota > Metazoa > Arthropoda > Insecta > Coleoptera > Carabidae > Poecilus > Poecilus cupreus. Next base: position 18,282,967 of record OZ012716.1, on the reverse strand, counting down.
GAACGGAGGCATGAAAAATATATTTGGGGTACATTATTTTGCACTGCAGGTAAAATTTGTTCTCAAGATTGAAGCCTTTAGGTAACAATCTTTCAAAATACAAACACTCGTATAATATATTGTCGCCATATCCCGGAATTGAGTTTTAGAGTCAATTTTGTTATAATTAAAAGGTTGTAAAATAATATTAGCTACAATTTTTATTTTTTCTTCTATTTTCTGTCGTTTAAGTTGTTTAGGTGGAAGGATATGTTGAGCACATCAAATTATTTCATTTTAATTTTTTTTTACATTGATTCTAAAAGACTTGCCCGCATTCATAAAACTGTATTTGCGAATCGTTTCTAAATGACAATTCGTTAAATTTTGACAGTAAATTCATCAACGAAATTGTTTAATTTTAACGAACCGTTTCTTAACAATTGCGTTAAAATATTTAGTTGTATTCCTAGTAATTTTTACTATTTCACAAATGAAATTTCAACTTCAATTTGTCATGTTTACATGTTTTGACGTGTCTTAATTGAAAACTGAAGTTTTTGAAGGGATAAGCGTTCCTTGATAGTGGTTGTTCGTATTTCTCAATTATTTGATGAGAAATTTGTGGCGGGAGGTGTTGTGGTATCCACAACAGATTTTTTAATTACATGTCAATGCGAGTGAGAAAAAAGGGGTAAACATTTTTTCGTGGATGAGTATTAGGTGTAGATTTACGAAAAAGTATTATAATCCCATTAAGAAAGTATATCTTATAAATATCTGTTGAAGAATTATTATTTACATAATGCAATATATATATATATATATATATATATATATATATATATATATATATATTATTTAATCATTTTAGACTCGTATAGCGACAATAGCAACGTGAAAAAATATATTTGATTATAGCATATTTTTCAGGTGATACGAATACATTTGGGGTTTGGCTCGTGTTAAAGTGATCACCTACAATCGCTGAAAAGACAGTTGCATAAAGTCTCAGTGTTACCAATATCTGATTCACAAAAGAGATCGGTGAATTTCTTTGTGCTAGTCTCTGCAGTACTGCAAATATCATCCAAATTTTTACTTTTAAAATCAATTTCATCATATTTTTCAAATAAATATTCGCTCTGATGAACATGCTCGTGGCATCATTTCAAATCGTTTCAAGTACATTTTCAATAAATTTTACATCTGAATTGTCTGACGTGTTCGATGACATCTTATAATTTTATTGAACAATAATAACAATATTGATAGAAAAATAGATATTTAAAATTACACACCTTTTTATCTATCATGGTCAAGTTGACAGATGACACACCAATAAAAACATTCGTTAATTATTTAATTTGTCAAAATCAGGACGTAAATTAAAACGAAACATTAACGTTAACGATCGTTTATGAATAAAATAGTTGTGATTTAACGAATCGTTTTACTAGTAACGGATCGTTTCATAAATTACGAATTGTTATGAATACGGGCATAAAACTAAGTAAAATATTTAACTATATACCTACTCCATTATTCAATTATTGCAATTTGTATGATTTCTACTTTAGGGATAAATGTTTTAAAGTCAAAATCGTTAAATGGCATAATATATTAAATTATGAAAAATTAATACAAAGTTGGAGCTTTGATAAACGATTCATAACTGTTGCCATCACTTAGTAATATCGTACAATTATTAATTATAATATGTAAAAAAAATGGGCTTACATATTTTTTTGAATTATAAAATGTATTATTTCTTGGAATCATCTAATACTTTTGTATAATAAAAAAATATGGAGATGAATTAATACAAAAAATTAATGAAAGCATCTTTCAATAGTTACGTTTCGAAGCATGCTACGCCTCTGACTCTAATATGAGAAGCGAGTGCGTAACAAAGAATTGTAGTTTGTTAATTGTGAATGATTGAACATAGTAATGGTAGTCGACAAGCATGTCATTGTTGTACCCTGGCGACTTGATTGAAACAAACATGCGAGGTTAATCGTTACAAATGATGTGAGTAATCGTTGTTATCAAGTGGAATGTTTATATTAATTAGCTCGCAGGTACGCCAATAATTAATGAATTATCGCAGGATTACGAAGTTAATAATTGATGATAAATAAATTAAAATTAAATTTGCATTAGCCCATAACTATAATTTTTATACATATTTTACCAACTTTCCTATTTAACATTTATTGTAAATTAATTTGTTTACTTATGAAAAAGTATATGTACTAACAATAATACATGTCTTGTTATTATTTGATATGGGTCTTAAGACATCATGCCATTAAAAAAAAAACCTTCTAATTTGGATCTACAAAAACAGGAATAAATGTACTAACATTATGATTATTATTATATTTATCATTAAAATATAGATAAATCTTATCAATAAGGAAATGGTTTGTGTCGTCATAAATTATTACCTATTTTCTAATATTTTTTTACCAATGAATACACCGCTAATTTAGTATAATTTTAGAAAGGCTTATTACGTCATGGAACTTGAAAAATATAAATTCCTTAGTTGACAAATTACGTTTTGGAAAAACTAGAGTGAGATGAATCGCAATCTCATCACACAGCATGTAAAATGACGTTTGAAATGTTTTTAAAGTCTTAAAAGCAGCAGCAAAGCTCTGAAATTTATTTCATCACATCTTAAAGCCCGTTTTGATTCTCCCTGCAGCAAATTAGTTTTCCATAACTTTAACAAGTTTCCATTTCGTAGAACTTCACGAAAGCTGTGTGCAGAAAACAAAACCACCTTTGCAAATATAATAACCTCTAATCCCACGAAAAGGCCCGAAAAAAAATAAATTATTCCACAAGTTCTTCAAAGTAGAAGAAAGAAAAATTAAAAACAAAGTGGTCGCCGGGATAAAATTTCCTTCGCCGCGGCCGCACTTGTTATGTAAATGACACAGTTGTCCAAGTTTTAAAACGGTCTTTAACCCAGCAAAGTAATCATGCAAATTCTTGTCGTGTACATGCTTTTATAATAAGTGTTCCGCGGCACATAACGGCACCAGGTGGGGGCAACTCCGGACTTCGGGTGCCCGGAGGCGTATTTGCAAACGCTATTATTGCACAGAGCGTCAATCCAAATTTATCTCCTAGTCTCATTTATATCACTGATTTCTTGGTATCCTACTAACAATAGTATATACCTTATTTTTTCAGTTTTATTATCATATTTCTAATTTTTTTAAGTTTTGTATATATGCCAAAATTTAATAGAAAATAATATTGTATTACCGGTATTTCTAAACTAAAAAATATAGTAAACCTGTGCTCTCTAAATTATAGATAACCTTATTGTCGTATTAGGAATATATTCGTATTAAAAATAATAAAATAATTAGAAATATTATCCTGTAAGATAATAATCTGCGGGATAGGATACCTAGTAAATTTAGTTATAAAGGTATGTATTTATATAACTCCTTATCATTTAACATTTTGCTTCTGCATTGGAAAGTTTATCGTTATTAATATGATCGACAAACTAATTATTGTTGAAACTAGCCGCTAGTATGACCACCGATTGGCAATTTAAGACTCCTAAATTACTTTAAAGAAAATATTTGAAAGCTACATGAAGTTTAGGTCCCTTTGTATCTCTGATTTCTCTATAAGTGTACTGCCGAAATATTAGAAAGTACAAACTAAAGTTAGCTAAAACATAATTCACTCTTAAGCAATTGTTCATAATAGCTGTCATCTGTATCTACAATGGAATGCTAGAAAAACATTATTATTGCTATATCTTCTAGTAAATAGTTTCGTGATTCGTGATCCTCAGTTCGATTCCCACAGCTGACAGTTGCCAATTTGAATTTATCCCTGTGGTTCCCCCTCCACTAACATCTTTGAGGGCTATGATTTGACGCCTGGTAACCGCACTTCATAAGTAAAAATATATCACTTACCAAGATCTGTGTAAGCAGAGCGCCACACCCATAATTGGTAAAAGGCGTGATGATATATTTTATCGTAGTATATAAGCCATTCATTTCTGACTGATACGTATCTAAGCGTTCTATTTTATGAATACCATAACAAGCAAATGGCCATTTAGTTATGAAAAATTTAGGACTAAAGCTAAATTTACGAGAAAATTGCTCAAGCGACCATAAAATCATCCAAATTGCCAACATTATCCATCACCGTGGAAATATAAAGGCACATCCGGGCTTGAAGGCGTCGTGACGCCGTGAGACGCCTCGTGACGCGTCGTGAGCGTCGTGTTCGGCGCTGTTGCATCTCAGAGACAAAGTGTTTTGTGTTATAATCATTACAGGGGCGGAATCCATTTAAATTACATTAGGCCACAGACTCGTTTTCATCGCTCGTTGAAAAAAATTACTCCCGCTCAATTTTCCAGTCTTCAGACTTGTGTGTGGTTCGTTGAGTTCTGGTTAGTGGCTTGACTTTTCCCTCGGTCACTCATTAACTTTGATTACGACTAAATGCAATTCTAAAATGTGGTTATTTCTGTAAAATTGAAATGTAATTTTTGTACTGGAGTTTATGGAAATTTGATTTTAATTTGGGGTATAAACCGCTAAGCCAGTGATGAGTTTTTAAATATATATGACCTAAGTATTCATTTATAATTTTCGGACCAGTAGGAAATTAGTGATTATTCTAATAACGATAAAATAATTTCTGTATAGAAATGAAATCTGATGAGCCAGCATGTAATTTCTTCAGCATTTCCTAAACATTCCGGGTGCCATTTGGAGATACCGGGTGTAGAATTGGAATGTGGCGCGCAGAGATTCCAATGCTATTTTTTTATATTGCTGTATCTTTATACTTATGCTGCATCTTTTTATATGTCAATAAAATTATAATTCATATTTATTAGAAAAAATTGTAACACGGGCATGGAAATTTAAATAAAAATAAAAAAAATTACATTTCATAAAACAGGATTTATTTATTTAAAAAAAGATATGACCCCTCAAATTCACTATTTACGTGTGTTCAGGTATTATCGAATATATATTGTGTTGTTGCCACGAAACGTATTATTTTGGAATACCACGACTCCACAGGCAAAAGATTTTTCTAATAAATATTAGCTTAATTTAATCGTGTAAAACTAATATTGCCTTATTGTATGCATTTTGTGAATCTAAATAACTGTTATATTTACAATTTTTCTATAAATTAAATAGGTAAAAAGAAACAGCAATATAAAAAAAAATCATTGAAATCCCTTTATACCACATTTATTTTATTATTCTACAGCTTTTTAAATATAAAAATGTTTTTCTTCGTCCGAGGACCGATAATTTGATACAAAATTAATGTTGTACATCATCTTGAATAAAATTAAATTCAATAAAAATAATGTAGTTAACATTTCCGTACTTACTGCGTCCACTTATTTCTGGTGGTGTTCCAGAAATGAGAAAGTCGTCGTCACTCGTCATTGCACATTTTCGACATTTTTTTTAATTACCCGACAAAACAAAAATATTTGAAAAATTCATTTCGCAAAGTTGACAGATTTGGTGTTTAACAAAAATAAACAATCACCCGTAGTTACTGCAGCTAACAATTAATTTACCGTAGTTAAGCAACAATATATACGCTTACAAGAGCTGTGGGGTTAAAATTAGAAAACGTTTTATTTAGAATTAAAATTAACTGTTCGTAATTGCGATCGTAGAAAACGGATATTTCCGTTCTTCTGCTACGCTTTGTCTCGTCCATCAATTACTACTATATATATATATATATATATATATATATATATATATATATATATATATATATATATATATATATATATATTTTTTTTTTTCTAATCTAAGGGCCGCAAAACGTGCTTATCACTATAAAAAAATTTGACCCGTCACTGTACTTCCCGCACATATATGTGGGGGAGGTAAAAACTAAATAAATAAATCAATTAACACACCATTTACCCGTTTCTATAGGCTGGTGACTGACTCAGCTGTTCATAGGCGTTTTAGATTTAAAAAAAATACTTATGCATGGGTTTTTATTGCCGAATAATGGAGATGTGTTTGAGCATATGAACATAAGATTTATGTTTTGTGTTCTTTATAATTGAATGTATTTATTATCAAATTTTTATTCTGATACTCAAATGAAATTAATAAATTGTAAATTTACTTAATTCCCCTAAAATGATAAGGAAAGAAGGAAATTGCATAAGTATTAGTAACATGTAAAATACTTATGATTGGCTGAGTCAGTCACCATCTCGTATATGGGGCATTCTACTTGTAGCTACATCTCGGTATATGATATATTTTTAAACGTGATGTTCGATTTCCAGCCGCCAACAAATTATAAGTGGTAAATCAACTTAGATGAACACGTTATTTTTATTTAAAATTCTAACGCACATTTCATCACATTTGTTTGTAATTTTTCACATATTCATTATCATTATCATTCTCCAATTAATGATATTTGTCGTTTTTTCAAAAATACCTGTAATGAATTAGATCTTTCTTTTAATTTTAAGGAATTTAGGCGTAAACTTGATCTCTTAATGTAAACATTTATCGTTTAAATTTTTCTCTTTGTATATTCTCACAATATTTGTTATACTTATATAATATTATTCTGTAATAGGGCCTTGGCCTGTTGAATAATAAAGGATTTATTATTATTATAAATTAACATTGGGCGCGTTCAGCCTAACCTAGCGGATATCTAGCGTTTGTTAGTGTTAGATTCTAGCACATGAAAAGTAGTATTAACATGAATGGTATTTTGCTGGTGCTGTCATCTTGTGTTTGGTGGAATTTACCTCAAATTCTGATTAAAGACAAATCCAAAACAATCTTTTAAAATTTTTAATTAATAGATGCCAAATACTTCTTATTTTTCTAAAAGGTTCGCTAGCTCATCTAGCGCAGATTTATTTCGCTAGGTCGCTAGTCTAGCTGCTGAAATCTAGCGGTTACCTAGCAATACGTTTAGCTATGACCGCTAGGTTAGCGATCTAGCTGCTACATTCGGCTGAACGCTCCCATTGTTTTTATTTAGTTAAAAATCATTACCTTGTATCAAACCGACAAAATCTCATTTCATGTAAAATCACATTTTTAACTGTAAATGGAAGCGTGTTTCTCGAGCTGTTTGTTTACAAATTGTGTGTTTTTTCTTATCTCTTTCCCAGCAGGGCAATTTTAAAAAAGAGTTGTCCTTGTCAAATTATGTAAAATATTAAATTACAGGAAAACCATAAATACGTGCAAGAAAGTTTACGCAATTTATGACAAAAAATTTCGTGAAAAATTTTATAACCTCCGTACTTCAGTGACACAAAAAGATTAAATGTTATCAAACTAGTAAGATGTAGAAACGATAATAATTATATTTCAAGTTGTATAAAGTATTTCTTCTGCAGCAATTTTTTTCTAAAACTGATAAAGTTAAGTATGCGATATATTAATCATTGTAAATGTAATATAAATTTTATTAGACTTTGGATATAATTAAAACTACATTATTTCATAGTTTTGTTAATCAGTCTTCAGCTATATTCATAGAACGTATTTCGCACATGTTAGCCTAAATAAAACTCCGTATTATTCGTTTTTTCATGCAAAAATTTAATCTGTGGACGTATTAACCAAGAGAAGCGTCCCGTGATCCTCTGTGAATGAAATTCGTACTCGTTGTACTCACTCTGCAACGATCGAAAAGCGCCCTCTATGTGTGTCTGACAGATGATGTTGTTTGCAGCTGGGCGACCTCTCCAACCCAGAGCTGCGGATCCTCACGGAGCAACTCGACAAAATTAGATACGGTGGTGAGTTCACTGAGTTCACTTCATTATCATGCAATCACTTCGGTGGTCATTTCAGAATTATGTTGACAAAGCCATACCGGTAACTTTTGCGATTGGTATTGACTTTGTATTTGATGTTATGCTGGTAGAATCATGGATAATGTGAATGGTTTCGTTTTTGATATGTGTGCTTTGTGCTTCAATTGCATTGCTTGTTTTTGTTGGGTAAACATTATACCTAATTTCAATTGAAGATAGCTATAGATATTTAAATGTTCGGTTAAGCTAAACAATTATAAACTAAATAATAATTGGATTGATAATAAATATTTGAAGAACGTAAACTAAATAATTGATTTACACACACATTAACAAATTATATAAATACTTAACACTATACGCATCGTTTATTAATTTGTAGTTTCATAAACCACTAATAACAGAATTGGTCAACATGAATTTGTATAACGTAAAATTGTTATTTAAATATTCACAAAAATGTTATTTAATTAGATTTGATTTGCTACAAGTTTACTTACAAATATTGCCAAGATCAAAATTAATTTTAGTTCTGGTAGCTGTTCTATTAAAGTATGTTAAATTTTAATTTTAATTTTAATGGCTACTTTTAAATTATTTTGAAATTAATTTTTTGAATAATAGTGATAGAATATTTAGATGTAATATTATTATAAGAATGTTTAGAAACAAAACTTAATCAGTGGACCATACTAGCGCTCAAGGCTTCAAGTACCATAGTACTAGATTCGCAACCAATTGGTTTTGGGTGCAGTCAGAATCTCAATCTGTGCGATGGTCTTTGGTTTATTATTGTAACTAGAGAGACATCAGATCTTCTTGTGCTGGCAAAATTACAAGTAAGGTGAACAAGTGATCTCTCAAAAAATAAATCAAGTCATGGTTTAATTCTGTCTGTCTTCATTGAAAAAAGAAATCCGATTTAATTATAACACCACTTTTTTATACAAATAAACCTGCATTTGAGTCTTTATTAATTACCACTTTACGTTATACATGTCACCCACTGGATTGGTCACCGACCGTGTTTCAGAGCTACCCACTAAATGTAGTGACGTACGACACCCGTTCGTATAGTCGAGGTTCAAATCTGTCGATCGGAAATTCATATAAGTGTATGCCGTTAAAATATCGTAATATCAAATGTTGAATCCCACTCGGGTACTACTGGCTGACCACTTTTTCACTTTATATGTATTTCTAGCCGCACAAGAACCTCTATGATGCCGCTTTGCTTACTAGTAGTTGCAGTGCAACAGGATGACATGTCTCACATATACCGATTGTCTATTTTTTAAAGGACAGGAAATACGTTAAAATTTTCATTAGGCATAGTTCGTGTCCTATGAATTTTAGAACAAATGTACAAGCACAAAAATTTTCCGGAAGAAAAACTGCACCAGATAAACCTACGTATATTGATGTGTATTTCTATCATATCACAGACGACTGAACGTAAAATACAATTTATAGTTTCTAGCTATTTTCAGACTGTCATGGAAAATAAAAAATACTTTTCAAACAGTCGGGTCCTCTTATTTGAGTATGACCAATTAACATTTGCCATAAAGTTTTTATGATTAACGGCTATAAATTATTTCTCTGTAATTCTGGACACATTTACCATTTATTACAACAAAATACTTTATTTTTAGCTATAATAATATGTAATTTTATTTATCCTATCAAGTTATGTACATTTATTTCAGCAGCAATCTGACGTATCCTTTTTATTGCACGAAATAGATTCAGCTATAAAGTTGTATTTTTTGATAAAACTGACAGATCTATTTTTAAAAATCACATTTATTCAGTTATAACTATGGCAAAAAAATAGAATGTAAATTAACAACGGTAGCAAAAATTTGAAAAGGTTGTAAATTTAAAACGAAATATCAGCAAATAATATTAACTCTCGTTTTCTTGCAAAATCCATTTAAGAAATCGGCCAAGTACTTGAAGGTACTACTCTCCAAAATACTCGAAAGCGTACGTGTGGAAACAATTTCGTGAATTTCGGGTGTGAATGGGGTCTTTCACCATTTAAAAAATTTTTTTTATGAAACTTTATCTAAATTGAAGACTATCTGCACTTTTAAAAAGCCTTAATTGTTATTCATTAAGCCACAATGATTTTTTTTAAATGTTGTGACGTCATTATAGAGGTGTTGGTGGATCTCAAACAGTACAGATTTAAATAATTTTTGTTACATAATTGTTCCACAAAATAAGTAAAATATATATGACTACAATTATTTACAATCTGTACTGTTTTAGATCCAGCAACACCTCTACAATAACGTCACAACAATTTAAATAAAGTTGCATAAAAAAATAATTTTTAAATGGTGAAATACCCCATTCCATTACATTTACCAAATATTAGCAGAGCTGTCATCATGGTGTATTTGAACCAATTAGAAGTGAAAAATTTTGACGTATCTATTGACATTTTTCTGAGATGTTATAAGTATTCATGATTATTGATAAATAATTTATTCAAGTTGATAATTACTTAAAACTTTATGACAAAGACAAATATTATGTGTTAGACTCAAACAATACGACTGTTTGAATATTATGTTTTGTTTAACATATCAAAAAAATATAATTTTTATTTTACGTCTATCTCACGAAGAAAAAGTATTACAACAATAAATGTATGATTATTTAGGCCTGTTTTTGTTTCTGCACATTTTTTGTATTTACACTTTTGTTCTAAAATTCATAGGGAACAAACTATCCCCTAATGAAAATTTTAACATTGTATTTCCTATGTCCTATCTCATGACAAATATGATTATTAGAATATATTTTGAAACGTATCATTTGGTTTTTTTCAAAATTGAACGCACATACAAGAAAACTGCAAACAACATGTTTATTCCAAATATTATGGCCAACAACTTTCATTTGAACTTTCTTGTAGCTGTCTCTACTTGCAAAAAAATTAATTTATTGTTTGTGTTTAGTAAACTGCCAGTCCCGATTTTGTATTTATAATAAAAATCATTAGTTTTGTGCTTTTACAAAGTTTCGTTTCTATATATTTTCTCATTCATAAGCAATTGAATATATGTATACACATCTGTCCATAACACAACAGTTCAACAGTGGACCTCAAAATATATATTAGGAAAAATAGAATATCTCGCTTGCTTATTTACAGCTTATTATAGACTAGACAATGAAAACTAGGTATTGATCATATTAATATTTTGTACTGTGTTGGTGTTTAGGCGAAGAGATGCCCGTGAAACGTCTGTCAATCCGGGGCTTACTCCCTGACACCGACTACTACATGACATACGACGGATCCACGACCATGCCGGCCTGCCACGAGACAGTCACGTGGTTGATCCTCAACAAGCCTATATACATCACCAAGCAACAGGTACTGTGTGTAAACCATGCTCTCACTCTCTACACCACACTAACGACATCTATATAACGTCGCGACGTCGCAAGGCGAGTGTATCATTCTGCGTCGAGCGGTAATATGTTTCCTGCTTTACCGACGCGGTAATGTATGCGTCGAGTTGGCAGGCCGGCGTGCTCTGGGTAACTTGAATGTGATTCTGTCGCAGAGTTTACTTGACGCCTGTCGATTTAACTGAAAACGATACAAATTGAGAATTTGGGTTCATTTTGTTATCGAATTTGTCATGACTGGATTTAAGCAATAAGTAGGTTTTATTTATTATTTGAATTGAAATATACGTATATACGTATATTAGAGTTGAACTTTGAAACAGAGCACATCACTATAATTGTTTCAATTGAAAATTGTGGACTGGAATACTTTCTGTCTAATATCTAATAATGAGGTAAAAGAAACAAATTATAAATTAATTAAATTAACAAAGATGTTATCACATAATTAAACAAAAAAAAAACTGTAAATTATCTTAAAATATTATATTTTCAATTTGAAAATAAATTTATTCCAAGGCCCGTCATTGACATAATATCAAACATAGCGTTTTGAAAATATATACTTCACACAGCAGCAAAAATTACAAATAACACCGTTTCCAGAATTAAACATTATTTCTATAATAATAGAAAAGCATAGAAACTTACTTTTCTCTAAATATACTAAGTGTCCCAATTTCAGAGGAATATCCGTAAAATATCCATCGAATGACAAAATGCTTCGGACACATGTTTAAGTTTGGAGGGGGATACTTGTGCCTGTCAAAATTTTTTGCTCCCCATCCCCGGGGATTTGAAATTTTTTGTTGCAGATTCGGTATTAGTACGTCTAATTTACCTAAAACACACTTAATTATTGACATTCTATTCAAATCTGAAATTATAATGATACTTTTCAATATTTCACTTGTACACCTAGCGGCTCTTAAATTTCGCCAGTGTCGGATTTATCTTTTGGGTGAAATCTCATTTCTATCCAGTTCAATTATTTTTTTTTTAATGTTAAATACCTAAACTAAAGCCTATTTCTCATCTGTATGATTTGCTCGATGAAAGATGAAACTCTAGCGGTGAACGATGAAATACGATTTAGAGGTGTTACACTTGAATGATGAAAATGTTCTCTTCTTCAGCTTATTCTGTACATACGTCACTTATTTTAATATAACCTATGCGCTGATGGATAATAAAAATATTTTATATTGTTTGCAGATATTGTAAATTGGACAGAGAAAAACACTCCTTTACGTACTTAAAAATTAATATGGATTATATTGAGTTTAAGTTCTTATGAAATATTTATTTTAACATCAGTTTATTCAATATGTACACATCAAAATTAGAAGGAAATATAAAACAAAGATCAATATGAACTACGAACTGGTATTGGGATCTGAAATGGGGGCGTGGCCTATCCAAGATGGCGTCAATTAGGCTGAAGATTCGAATGTGACATTTGTACTGTTTGCGTATAAAATTTCAAAAATGAGTCTCACGATTAATAATATTTGCGAATGCGCTACAATAGATCCTGCAAACTAAATTTTAAAGAAGCTGGTCGCATTTACTTTACAACTGATTAAATGCGGAAAAAATTAAATGAAAGTGACAGTGGCTGTTGGTATAGCATAATTGTATGTGAACGTCGAATTTACGAGGTGATCCTTATCAAATTAATAGGAAAGTTGCAGGAGATGAACAAGTGATGACATGATGGGTGTTGTTTGCTCCTCTGCATGGCTGGTTTTGGATGAAAAATCGCTACGTTGTTGTACTGTTATAGGTTAGTTGTACGTTTTTTGATCTAAATCAATTAAATAAACAAATAACTAAAAATGAACAAATACAAGGAACAATAACTTTGAATACAGATTTAATTTATTTTATGAACTTAATTAAATACAAAGTGAAAAGGTTTCGGAGCAAATTCGTATTATAACCTAAAATTTTACTTAACTTAACTTAACCGTCTGCTACAAAATAAACAGAGCATATTATTTATTGTAAACGCATTTATGTTGTTTACTTATGTTAGTTTTTTCCAAGATTTTTTCGCACTACAAATTGGTTTACTTTATAAATAAAACGTTTGACCAACTTCGGAAAATAATGGAATGTAACGTACAGATTTTTACAGGACTTATTATTACACTTTTTTGCATCTAGCTAAAAAACAAAAGTTTTAATATAAAATATTTCATAGTTAATAAATTTATAAACAACTTACCTTAAGAATATTTTATTCGTTTTACAATTTCACACTAGTATTAAAAATGTAAAAAAATAACCTTAATAAGCAAAAATATGTAAACAAAGTAATCGTACATTTAAAAGAAACAAACTAAAAGAAATTTAACTAAATAATGTAAACCAGTATTGTTAAACTAAATAGAATACTACACAAAACAATAATATTAATAAACTAAATAATAAAAACGCAAACTAATGACAGGGGAGTGAACATAGATTCAAATTCTTCATCGTAAAACCAGTAACAAATGGTTTCATCGCATTTATGCGATGGAAATAGAAATAATTCTATTTCCATCATGAAGCTGGTTGGTTTCATCATTCATCAGGCAAATCATACAGATGGAACAAGGGCTTAAGGTTCTCTATTGCAATCCTACCTTATTTTATTCTATATCTTAATCTTTAATGAAATATTGGAGTTTCCTTTTAAGATTCTTTTATTTAATTATTTGGATTTGTTTCAATAATGAAGGACATTCGATATTTAAAATTAAAATAATCACGGTTTTACTAATATTAAAAATATTTTGAAGATAAATCATCTTTCAAAATATTTAAATTTATTAATATGTACAAGTATCAAAATTTGTCATATGTGTTGTATTTCACCTTATAAATTCTTCCGTGATGATTTATTATACTGTATAACCTAAAAACAAGTAAATGAAACTACACAGATTAATTAGCAAGTCTACAAGACTAAATGATTAATAAGAGGCCTCATATGACATATTTGACTAAGGTAGAGTACATAAAGTTCCCGATACAACAACCCAACTCACTATTTCTAACGTTGCGAAACACTTCTTCGTAATATTCCACTGGTCCAGTATAGCATCTCGGCAAGTGTAGTTATCGCCTGATGAGAAGAATCATTGCCGGAGGCGATTAATTAAACCGCCCTTTCTGTACTCGCTGCCGCACTTCAAAAACTCTAATAAACTCATGTTGTTGGACTCGGATTTGAGGTTTGGATGTTGTGTGGGAATGGACAGATCTATTCATGATGGTGTATGAAAATTTATTTAATGAGGGTTATTTAAAAGCTAGCAAGAGAGAGACATGTTGATTATGATATTTACTAGTAGGTACTTGATTTATTAAGTATTAATTCATACTTTGAAGTTTCATTGAAAAATTGGTGTAGGTCTATTTTACTATGAAAAAAATAATAAAAGATGAGTACTATTTATTTGATATTCTGTGAATCAGCAAGTAATTTTTAATTACTATACAGGAAGTTCATATAATTTTTTTTATGGTGGAATTAAAACCGCTCGGACCACTGAAATATAATACTATTGGAACGCTCACTTGTAGGCTTTTATGAGACAGATAGATGTCGTTGGCCACCCTTCATCGTCTAACACTTGTTTGTAGGATGATTATTATGCGTTTGTTGAGCGGTTATTATGTAAAAATATGTCCCACAGTTTTATCCAAAAGTGATTAATAATTTATTATTTAATTTTTATATTAAACATTTTACTTTTATATCATTTAATGTTATTTTTTGTATCTTCTCATCAATTTTCTAAACGGACTGTACGACAAAAATAGGTTGCTCACTTATTGCCTATTTCTCTCGGTTTGCATTTTCAACTTCAGTGAGCATTTCAGTATTATATTTCAGGGCCTCGGACGCAATTGCTCATTTAAGTAGAAGTGCGTGTATTATCTGCACATAATATCATTTGTCCTTCAGATATGGGAAATCATTTACGTAATTATTAAATTACAATGGCCCTTCAATGAGGAATTGAGGTAAACCAGTATTGACCATGTATAGAGCAGTTAAGTAATCATAAATTAAAGACAGAAAAATCTAATATTAACATCACTAATAATATTTTGCAATTAACGTAGTAGAATATGATTTGTCTCAATTCCCATTGGTTAATTTTGTTATTTTCTAAACGATCAAAGTGGATTTCTGATCAAGTAACGTTAAGAAGTAACTCAAATTCAGTAAAGATAAATGTATGAAGTAGCTTAATAACTGCTTTATAATAAAACGCAACGCTTAAGTAGGATTTATAAGAAAGTACTAAGAAGTAATTACGCAAGAAATATTTGACAGCATATACAAATTTATAATGAAACGCAAGCAGAGGACTGTAATGCTAAAATTAACCAATTTTAAACTTCTTGCGTTACTTCTTTTACTTCTGACTAATCGGGAAGGACTATTTCAAACTTTATCGCAGAAACCCGTATTATCGACATGTTTGTGTTTAGAGCCACTATTTTTAAGTAATTTTTTTTAGATTTCATTACACTTCAAGCCACAGAAAATATGTAACATTTAAAAATTATCTGAATGTATTTGTATTTGTATTTTTTGGTGTAGCGTAAAAGTCAAATTAAAAATAATAGCTGTCGAAATAACGCTCCCTGTGTTTGACTACCTGCAACTAACTACGCCTGTAGTGTAACCCACAAAAACCCGATTCCAGTACTTGAACTATCAATAGTTACATGTATTAGAAATGGTTTTTTTATATGTAGGTAGGGTATACTTAAAGAAGTAAAATGTTCAGAATTAAAAAGTGCACCAAATAGGCGTAAATTTACTGATGTGATACATTTCTGTCATGAGGTAGACGTAATATACAGGGTGTTTCAGGACTAGTGTAACAAACTTTAACAGCTTATTCCAGAGGTCATTTTGAGCCAAAAATATCATATGAACATGTGTCCTATTCCTTCTAGTTACCAAAATACAAGAGGTTGAAGTTCTACAAATAAAACGAAATTTTCTAATTTTTGTAATCAAGGTACTTTCGGAAAACAAGAGTTTTATTGAAAAGTCATACCTTATTTGTCTTAAGGCCGGTATTTCCAACCTCAGATAAACTATAGAATAAATTATCAATGAAATAAACAAAAAATATCGCATCAAGAGATGACAGCTAGAGTAATAATCATCACTTAAGCTATGATTTTGATGCGATATTTTTTGTTTATTCTATTGATAAATTTAATCTCTAGGTAACGGAGTTTGGAAATACCGGCCCTTAACTAATTTTATTTATTAATATTAACGAATACAATTTAGAGAACAAAACACACAATGACACAATTAAATAGACAAATAAATAAATTCTAAACACAGAACAACATAACAACAACATGGAAAGGTTGGCGTCTGTTTGGGTATCTGTCTTGGTATTCTCTAGACGCGTAACGGGTATTACCATTACATAATCCATAAATAAAAATCATATCTGCATATTCAGCAGTACTATAACCATCCATTATGAAACAAAAATAGTACAACAATTTTTAATTGAGACAAATAAAGTATGACTTTTCAATAAAACCCTTGTTTTCCGAAAGTACCTTGATTACAAAAAAATAGAAAATTTCGTGTTATTTATAGAACTTCAACCTCTTGTATTTTGGTAACTAGAAGGAATAGGACCTATATTCATATGACATTTTTGGCTCAAAATGACCTCAAGAATAAGCTGTTAAAGTTTGTTACACTAGTACTGAAACACCCTGTAATATGTATAATTTTAGCTGTTTCCAGAGAGCCATGGTCAACAAAATATACAAACATTCGTATTGTTTGAATTTGAATAATGGCATTTGACAGTTTTAATAATTATTGACTTGTTTCAATTATTTCTTAATGGCAAATTTGTCCATGATTACCAAAAAATAATTTAAACAAGTCATAATCATTAACACTATATCAAACTCAAACAACACGATTTTTTTTATGACACTCTGGAAATAGCTAAGAATTATACATTTTATTTACGTTTAACTCATTTGGTGCAGTATTTAATTCTGAACATTTTACGAATTTACACTTTTGCTCTAAAATTAATAGGTAAAAACTTAAAAAAAAAAATTAAAATATTAACATTGTATTTCCTATAGTTAAAAAAAAGTAGACACCCGGTATAAATGAAATGCTAACGGAATGCTAATACGGCTTAATTTTGCTAGTATTTTCATGCTGAAAATTAGTTTTAATTTGGTAAATAGATAGGTAAATTTCTTATAATACTAAATACAAATTTCAATTGATGCATTCTTACACAAATAATTTCTAAACAGTTATACCGGGTGTAGAATCGAAATATCGAATAATAGGGATTTCATTGCTATTTTTTTGATATTGCTGTAAATTTTTACCTATTCATTTTATAGCAAAAGTGTAAATACAAAACTTGTTCAGAATTTAAAAATGAATTCAATTATTCCTTTTCGGTATGAGAAAAGTTGTAGCATGGCCATGAAAAATTAGACAAAAACGAACAGTTATTTGTGTATTAAGTGTGCAAAATGCTGCATTGTAACACGAGTATAAAGCTTGAAGCTCGAAGCGCAGCTGAGAGGTTCAATTATGTGAGAGCAGCAATGCCATTTTGCACCCGTAATACACACAATATTTTTCCTACAACTTTCTTAATATTCAAATAAAAGAAGTTAATAACATAAACATGTAAAATTATTTTATTTTTCATACTAGAATATTGATACATTTTGATGTTACTAAGCAACAAAAACACTCACCACGTAACAGTCAACATTAACATAGAAAACCAAATTCTGGTGTAGCTTCAGCAAATAAATGATCGGACATTAATAAATATTAACTATAACTCGTATAATAACTGCAACATTACCTTAAATATAAATAAATAATTAACTTTCAAACGTAACGTTACCTTAAATAAGATTTTTCTTACCAATTGTATAATTTTTCTTAGGTTAAGGTTACAAATTATAAATTTAATTCAATCTTTTATTTATCGAATATGCCAATCTTCCTTTAAATTCTATTATGACGTTTTTGTTCTTAAAAAGTTTATGTTCAATAAATAAAAAAAATTCAAAATTTTACAACAAACTGATTCATTTACCACGTTGGACGCGTTCAGTCAGTTGCAAATATGCAACGATGCAAGTGCTGTGCGTCTGCGCATGTTTAATTTCCAAACAATTATTGTATTACATTTCAAAGATACGTATTTTTATTCAATATGCTTACAGTGCGGAAAAGAGTTTGTAGCCCATATGCGCAAAATACTTTTTTTTCACTTTGCCTGGGAAACACAAGCGTTGTTTAGAATTAGAAGTAGCCAAGAAATAACATATTTTGCGTATTGAAAACAATGAAAAAATATCAAGTTTTTTTGACAGTTGTAGGAAAAATAATTTTATTCACAATCACTATAGTACAAGTAATATGTCAATTCCTAACCTTTTAGAGATTGAGAAATACATCATTCCTTACTTATGTGACAACCTCTTGGGTGGAAAGTGACAGATTTATCCCATGGGTGGGACGTGTTTTTATAGAATTGCCTAGCAACACAGTCATAAATCTCTGAAATTAAGTTGAACACATTGATAAAACCTTATAATTACAAAAAAAAACATCAATAATTCCAATAATAATATTGAACAGAAGCAATTTTATTATAAAGTAATATAAAATTCTAAAGTAATGCTGTTATATTAGGATTTGAGTTTCCTGAACTGTTGACACGTCAAATTATTGAAATAAATTTAAACATTTATTTCGTAGACTACTACCATACATCACCTTTGTTTGTAGGATATACGAGTAGAATGAGAAGTAAATTTCGATAATCAAGGATGATTGTGAATAAAATAGTATAGATAGTTCGGTGGGAGTTTCATTACAACCTTGCGCTATATCTGAGCCTCGAGGCTTCGCCTCTCGGTCATATAATAAGCCCTCGGCTGAAATGAAACATTTCCCACCTCACATGTAATATAGTATAACATTTTAAAAGTAGGTTAAAACTTATTTATTTATATAACAGAAAGAAATGAAATTATATAAATTCTAAAGTTTACCATTATATCATTACAATCTTCTATGGAATTTCCACAGAAAATAATACAATGCTGTAATAAATAAACCTAAATCTGTTTTCTGAAATGTCAAATATATTTCATGTTTGTTTAATTTTCCATAGCCGTAGGTAACCAAAAGGGCCTTATTGGTTTTATTTTTAAATTTTGAACAACTTTTGTAATTACACTATTGTTCTAAAGTGAATAGGTAAAAGTTTATAGCAATATTAAAAAAATAACATTGAAATCCCTGTATTCCACATTTCAATTCTGCAACCTATATATTTGAAACATGCTTCAAAGAACAAAAGAACATTTTTGCAATACCTGTACTGTAAGTTACCCATTAATAACAAAATTTAAACACAGTAAGTGGAACTTTTATTGCACAATTGGTTTTCATGGTTACATCATTTACTTACCGTTCACGGTGGATGGTAAGTGAAACTTACCGTGCAAGGTGGACGGTAAGTAAATATAAATCATTCAAATTTTATTTCTAACCTCAATCTGTCAGCTGTTAATTTTGATACCTATTTTTCCTTTTCTTATATTTACGCAGGTATTGCAAAAAATATCTTACTAACCTCGAACTGTAAGTGATTTATTAGGTCTCGAATGTTTAGGAAATCTCGACCCTACGGGTCTCGACATCCCAAACTACATTCTCGACCTAAAAACTATCACTTACAGTTCACGGTACGTAATATACTATTATTGTCCAACCAGTGCTGTAGGTAATATTTTTTCAAATACATATTTTTGAAATATATAAATCACGAAACTATTATTTATTAAATTATTACATATAATATGCTAAATTTTCTAAGATTGATTAAGTAATAATTAATATACACCGGTTATGCCCTTATTATACATTACACAACTACAAAGTGAAATTGATCAAATTGATTTCATGAAACGTTATATTCGTCTACGTAAGAAATACCAGCCTGCATTTAATCCGGTACTTTAATAAATTTTACTGAAAGATAAATTCATATAAATTTTCTTCATCAACATTCCATGCATTAAAAAGTAGAGATAATATTGCATCATACATAACATTTATTAACTAGTTCATCTATATAAAATTTTAGCAAGGTTTCTGTATTTCTTCAGTAAACTTAATTTTAATCATATTTTACAACTCTGACAATATACATAAAACCTGTGCGATCATAAAATGAAACTTATGTGTTGGTATATCAGAATTTTACTTGCTGGAATCCACGTTTTGCTAGCTTTATTCAGTATGTTGCACGAATTATTGTACATTATGCTACTTTTTCTTGTAGCAAAATTATGGAACTTACCAATGATTGCTTACTTTTACTGTAGGGATAAAATTTATGATTTTTCTGGACTTATTGATAGGGTTTCGTGGTATGAAATAGATCCGGACTCCTGTTGTATTTTTTAAAGTAAAACTTAATTAGTTTTGAAAAAGAAATACATATGTTATTTTTGTATGTCCCCAATAATAATGAAACAATAGCAATTAAAGTATATTTTTATGCAGATCGTGAAATATCATTTGTCGAACTCTGGTTCTAATTTCCATGGCGCTATTTATCCCATAAAATGTAATATTCATAATTACTAATTTATTAATTAATGTAAAGTTCCATTGATTAAACGATAATTTTCTTGCTGGCATGAATTTTAATATAATTAATAGCGAGTTAAGTGCTCTATTCTCAGCACAGTTATAATTTTACAATTTAAATTTAAAATGCGGCTTTATGATGTACATATAGTCAAGTATAGTTACGACTCGAGACTGAATGTGTAATAAAATATTAATTATATAAAGAAGACTAAAGTTTGCAGTGTTCGTTCTACACAAAGCTACGAGTAATTTTGAGAATTTTATTAGGTACCTATGTACACTAAATAATTAACCCCGATTGAACTCAACTTTACCATTTAGATTCATTTAATAATAATAATAATTTGTTCCTGTTTCTCCTATCGCGGAACATAGGGCCGGAATTCCACCGGTTTCAATGACCGAATTCTTTACTTGCATTATCGAAGTTGCTGATGGTCAGTCAACAAACAACTGCAAGGGACCGTCGGCTTATAGTGGATCTCCGAATCACTCAGACCCATCTGTGGCCGTTTAGAAGAGCTATGAATTATAATTATTTTTATAATTCAAGATGAACGCGAACACCGACCGTCAGATTACATACTGTAAACCTGAGCGCTCTTAGTCTCTTGACCACCAATGACTGTTAGATTCATTGAACTTTACAATATTGTGAATCACTCCAAAAGCAACTCTCAAAATATCTACAGAATTTGTCATCTCTACCCTTACGAAGTTTTTAAACGTGCACCAATAACCTTAGTAATTATATTGAGAAGCCGAAACGAATGATTTGCGGATTGCACCATATCTGAACGACTATCTTTTAACTGGTGTTTGCAGGTGTTCCTATGGAAGCATATACCTGCCTTATATTTGTTTTAAAATGCTGCTTTGAACGCCCATACGAGTACATATGTGGAAAAAATTCTTCATGATGCAGTTGCCCCACTTTCCCTTTTTGTTGAAGATGGCTTCATTTCAATGCACAACAATGTCAAACTACATGATACGCGAGTCGTAAATAAATACTGGAATTAGGTGGGTATTGGTAGCAGTCCCGAAGCTAGCCATTTTGGCGACCGGTGCGAAATCAGAATGAGGCGCTCATAATAAGAGGTCATTTCATATAGGTTTTATTTCCTGCTCTCCTAATCATTTAGAGAAAAAAATTTCAAATATAAGTTGAAGAGATTTAATATCTGCATCTGAATTAGTCAACAAATTCAATTTTACTTATTTAATAAAGGCCCAACAAAAAAAAAAACGTTAAAAAATATTCACGTAAATTATCCAATTATCCGAGTCCAGTTCCAATTGATTCGGATAATCGGAGTACTACAGTAATATTTTTTATCCACAAATTCAAAACAAAATTCGATAACGCGCTTAACATAGCTTATAGCTTTATTCTTACTATATAATACGACAGGATGGACTAAAACGCAGATACGTTCTCTGGTGTTAAGAATTGTCAAATATAAGTAGCTCAGTTTCCTATTTAATTGTAAAATATTTGATTCAGGGGATTTTTATAAAAAAAAATCTATGTGAGGTTGATGAAGTACACGAAATACGAGTTATTTTCATTTGCTAATTACGAGAACATTCTCAAGAAAAAATAATCAAACTTCCAAAGCGACACCCTTACCAATAGTAAGACTCTGTAACGATATGCGTAACCATGCTTGTGTAGTCAGCGACTTCCAGTCCTGGGTTCTAGTGATCTCGGGTTGATTAATGGCGGCACATCTGTACACTCGCGAGCGTCGGGTGCGTCGCGGCGCCGCGGCTTTCCCCGTCACTCGACAACCAACACTCCTGTAATCGGATTACCGTTGGCGCCTGCAGCTGTCTCTCTCTGGCATACGGTGTTTCTGTTGGTATTCTCTATTGCACCCGCACGCCCCAGACACTTGTGTCTATATGTGTCTAGCTACTCATATGCTTAATCCATTGATATTAGTTTAGTGTAGTGTTATATAGGGATGCAGCGGTAAATTGTGGTATTACGGATGGCGAATGCATTACTAAATTTGCAAAAGTTCTATTAATGTAAATATATCAGGACGCAATTTTATCCATTGCTAAATATGTAAGTACCTATGTTATTTCAGGGTAACATTTAATTATTCAATGAACTTGACCGTGCTTCGAAGTATTAGTGCAATATGTTTTATAAAAATAATTTAATTAGTGAATATGATATTATGAACAATGATGAACAAAGCAAAACATACTCTTCAGTGTAATAGTTATATAAAACAGAAATTATCAGTTTTACACTTTATCCTAGAGATCTTTAATTGTAATTTAAAAATGACAATTATTCTGTGACTTAAAAGCGTATCTCAATGAGAATATATATCATCTGTTTGCTTTGATTAATATCAGGCTATTATTTTGATAATCAGATCTCTGGCTATTAATTTTCATCTAATTAAGTTTGGTATAATTCTTACATGATTTTATAAGTATCTTTGAGTTCAGTTCGCACAAAATAGAAATAGAAAACTTAACATCCGCCATAATTTCATAAAGTGTAATTAAATATCTTTGCAATCCGAAAAAATCTGATGTACAAATAACACATATCCTCCCGCCCAATACAACTCTTAAACGGTACAAATAGTGTTTGATGATATAGAGAAATACCTTCTTATTTTATTATTTTATATTTATATTTAAAAAAAAAATCATTTTCTTTCATATATTTATATAATTTTCCAAATTTTTTTCACATAGACAAATTTAATATTTAATTTATTTTTCAATTCTGTGCTTTAAGTGTATAAAGTTTCATTGTAATATTGGTACTAAAATTCGTTTTACAGATATAAAAGTATATCATTCAAAAGTTTATTTATATTATTATTTGTAAACGAATATGGTTCATTTTTGAACTCAACTTAGACATTTTAAATACATTTTATTTTTAAACTGGTACATATTATAAAGGGGTTGGTTTGAAAATCTAAGGAAATTCTGCTATTCAAAAAATAAATATATCAGTTCGTTATATGAACACTGTACATGCTGCTTTTACAAATTTAAGGACATATGTTACATAAAGTACTGATTATACATAAATACATGGAACAAAAAGAATTTATTTTCAAAATCACTCGAAAAAAATATTTATCACTGATGTACAATATATTTTTGGGCGTGAAATTCGGTTACTATATTGTAGAAGAAAATTTCTTGTAATAACTCTCAGATTCCTTACCAAATCAAATCAGAATTACACCTACCTAACTTAAAACAAACCTAGAATTAGTCGAATCCACAATCGTTCAAACTTCTTACTAATCGCACGTGTTTCCTTGAACCAGGCACGCACTTGCCTAATCAAACTCACCATCGTTCTTCCAAATCTTATTACAAACTTATCTCCTATCAACATCATCAGGAAAGACGAGGTGGTAGCTGTGTGGTCTCCGCCTGAACGTAGTCTGTAACGTGTAACGTATCCATCGAGATAAGGTCTGTGGTGCCCCAGGGGCTGCGAGAACGAACACATGCGCTCGCGCCCGATAAAGGGTTAATTGTTTTCGTGTTCTACTACAGGCTACATTATTAAGCTCTTGTAAGCTTGTAAAAGTACTGTTTTATGAATTACAGGTAAACATACGACATACTTGTTGGTTACCTTTCAGGCTATATGATTTACGAAGGACTCTTATAGTTATTTCTTTTGGTTTAGTGCAATTTAAAAAATTAGTTTATATATTAATACATTCCGGTAGTTTTTTTTTATCAGTATAGAGATGTACTACTATCATAATTACAGTTAAAGTGATGGGCAGCAATATACTAAAACCTTTATGTTATAAGTAAATTTAAATTTTTTTAAATATATTCTTATAACTCTGCATTATTTGTTTCGTTATGATTAACTATTATTAATAATCCATGCACGAATACACCTCCCCTATGTTTACTATAAAGAAGAACACCTTAATGTATTGTTGTTAATTACATTATCTGTAACTATGGTAATGGAGACATTCTATGTATTGTGATTAAAAAAACTTTTGGTATATTAAATGATTGTTGCAATCATATTGGTAAATTTGATTAAATTCGGAGAAATTCATAACAAAATAAGTTTGCAATTAAAATTTCAGTGACTAATAGTTTAGTAGTTATCTTTTCCTGTCTAACATTTATAATAAATCTACCTATTATAAGCCATTAAATTACAAACCCAAAGATGTTAGTGGTGAAAGTGTGGAAGAGTCATAGGAGTAATATCTATGCTATTAATAAAATATTAGCTGTCGAATAGGAAAATAAATTTGAGGTCCTGTTCTATACAATAAAATTATTTTTAAATATATCTTCACATCTTTTGCCTATTTTTGGTATTGCACTCTGCGCGTGAAACGCGGTAACCAAAGGGGTAAAGTTAGAATGGCAACTGTCAGCTGTGGGATTCGAAATGAGGATCTTATGAGCCACAGCCCGTTACCACGGACCTACATACCCCATTATTATTGAGCAACTTTATATCCCTCTTTATTTATATTTACAAAGATTATAGTTAAATAATAAGTGATCGTTATACGTCAAATAAATAATTATTATTTGAAATCGGCAATAAAGTGCTCAAGAATCGTCAATCAAAGCTCAGAAATTGTCACGAAAGTAATACTACGATTTTGAGCAACGCAGTGTTCGCAACCGTAAAATAATTATTGTAGAAGTAGGATAATTTTAACAAATAAATGACTTATTGTAGTAAATTTGTAAGTAAAATGAAGGTATATGTGCAAGAAGAATTAACTAATTAATTTCGATGAAGAAATTGAGGACCAAACACATAATTTTGAGTGTTATTTACGATAACTTCAATGTTCGAGGTTGGCAAAACTGAGTGTTAGTTCTAATTGATAACTGACAGATGTATAAACTTAACCTATATAATATTTTTTTTTACAGTTTTTTCTTATTTTCGATTTCAAATAAAACTTAATATTTACCCCGGCACTGAAGTTTCTTTTTATCACTCATATTGTTTATTTTCCTAGCCCTACGAGCCTCGGCAAATAAATTCCATATTCCTAATAAAAAATTAAACTTCAGTGCCTTGATACATAAATAATTATAGTATCCAGCTCAGTTATTTGTGCGTCAAACCAGATTTTTTGCGACAATTGAGACTAAAATAGCTTACTGTTAAATCAGTTTTAAAAATCTGTCTTTTTTTCAGTGTTATTTGCAGTAAATTAAAATTGCGTTCTTTTTTCATTAAACTTCCAAATCGCAGTTCTGTTTGACTAGCTTAGCTCTAGCGTAGTTAGAATCCTAAAAGCGATATTGAAATCGATTGATTTGTGAAAACGAGTCAAAGTAACAACTGTTTCAGCAAAGCCCTCACAAAACCGAAAGTAAAACAAAGAGGCACGAATTAAACTGACTGTTAAACCATCAGGGTATAGATTTAAAGTGCTGGCACTAATGGGAGAACACAGCTCAGGGCACCCAATGAAACATGAAGGTTCTTACAACTAGTCGACTTGATCCCACCATTGATTAGTTTGTGTTTTTCTTTCTGATAATCCTGAACGTGATTGCGTTTATCGCTTGATTGGAACGACGCATCGTCCATTTGCCAGCCTCGAACCTCACTCATCATCTAACTTAACTTACCCTGAAACCTTGTAACCTCCGCTGATTCCTGCCGGCTAATTTTCCCGTTTGTGATTTACGTTTTTATTCGTTTTCTGCGGATTCTTCGGCAATGTGATTTGCCACGTTCTGCTCTGGAAATTCTATTCTTTATAGTACCTATATGAAATGTAGCGTTTACGGGGAAATCACTTGTTTTCAAATTAATATTTTCCACTTCTCTTTATACATAGTGCTTGCATATAATAATACTACAACTTAATTAATTATTTCAATGATGAACAGTATTATACATAGAAAATAATATAATATTCATTTGATTCAGCAAAATTATATTTGCATTATATAGAAGCGCAGGAGTGTTAATAAAACACAAAGACCAGATGATAACTGAAAAGGAGATACAAACGATGGATATAATTTAAAGGGATAAAAATGATGATAAACCAATTAAAATAAATAGGGGAAACAAATATGTAAACTTAACCCCCTTAGAGATTTTTTCTTTAAAATTTTAAGATATCATTCATTCAATAAAAGATCAATAAATAAAGATATAGTATTTCATTTTATCGTATAGCAACTAAACAAGCACAAAGAAAAGCTTATAGATATTTAAATAAAATTAAGTTTCGGCGAAATTTTTATATTTTTGGCGATATTTGTTAGATTATAGAGGAATTTTTTTAATAATTTCCATTTTAAGTGGCGTGAATTTAGTTCCAAAAAATGTTTTGTGCCTTGAAGAATTTCTGAATTAGTAATTTACTTACAGTTACAGTTTCAAAAAGAAATGCTATATTATGCAGCGCACAGACGTGGAGAGACGTCTTGACTCTACAAATTCTAAACCACCACTGTTTAATTTGCTACATCATTGTCGATTTATCGCGTACAGTGGACCTGCATCTGTACAACACTATATTTTGTTGATCAAAATCTTAGGTACGTGAATAGATAGAAGTTGGATATCTCTTCAATTGATTACCTAACAAAGGTTCAGCATAGCCTATCCTGGACACATACATATGTCTACACAGATGATACCTATGCCCGGACCCAGGGTCCCTAGGCTCTAGTATTCTATATATCGATGATCTCAACTCTTTCTTTTAACAGAACGGTCGGACGTGATCAGGTAGATCATATTTTTATTTGACATTTTGGTTGATAAGTGCAACAATAATACCACAAACCTTTATATAGCTCGTTAATTTTTTCGATAAAGCTTTTTGATATGGCTTGCCTTTTGAGGTTATGTAAAGATTCCGCCAGACTGGTTAAGCCCCTAGGCCGGTTAAGCCCCTAGGCCGGCCTTGAAGACCTAGGCGGAAATCCGGCGTTAATGGTACCTTAATACGAAATTTCAAAATATTAGCTGCGTTAGTTTCAAATAACATCGTTTCTAAAAACCTAACAAAATTAACACAAACACATTTTAAACTTGGATATTTCGAAGCCGTTTTGCCAGTAAAATAATGAATCTGATTCTGACTAATCACCTTGCTACAACACCAGAATAAATATAGGTAATATACCTTTTACATGTAGACAATCAGCTTGGTTTTCTAAATATAGCCGAATAAAAATCCCAATCGTTGATATGTAAAATAAGCGTAGCATAAAATAATAAATCGTGTAAACGTGGCTTGAACAATTCCGGTGAGAATAATTCAGCAAATGAATCATTTATTGGGCCAACACAACACAGCAGTCCCGTCCCCGTCCTCGTTGGAATAGCCGAAACAACAGTAGGAGCTCAACACGTTCTAAGTGCGTGAGTCGGAACCATTGCATACAGATAATTTACATCCGTGGACTCATAACTCACGTGGGGTGAAGCCGGTGTAGTTGTCGTGCCCTAACCTAAAAACCGCTGACCGCCGCTTGATTAACATGTTGCGGCGCTTCCTTATCGTCCAACCCTAGATCGAAACCTCGCAGCGCCATCGCTCCTCGTTTCGTTCTTACTTTAGAATTAAATCGTGAACCGTGATGAAAGATTGAATTATTTTTATTGGTTTGTGTCACGAATAAATGTCATCCCTGATGAAATGCTTCCGGGTACTTGAAATTTAAGATTCGTGCTATGGTTTAGGACGTGGAGATTGATTGAATATCCACTTACGAGTAGTAGCCACGAACTTAAAAGTATTCTTTATCTTCATAAAAATTGTTACTGTGTTTAAAAGGATTATAATTGTAGTGCAGCAGCTTTGGTATTATTAAGTATTATGTGTATTGAAGTCAAGATTTAAAAAATAGCACAGTGAAATATTCGTTTATTTTCAATTTAGTTCCAGTTATATTGCCTTTCTTCGTTCTAAAATACGTAGAAGAATTTTACATGCAGTCTCATGTGGCAGGGTGCATTATTTACCTACAAAAGTCTGCGCTATGCGCGACAACAGCACCGCCAGACCGCCACCACCAGAACAAACGACAAAGCGCATTAATCAACAAAAAGAACTAATAGGTTATGCAAATGGACGCTGGCTGTAGCTGTAAACATCCCCGCTCACCGTCGACGTCACCTCGCGTCGCGACGCAATTTCAAAATTAAAACTCTCGCCAAGTTAATTATAGGTATTGTCGAGCTTAATTTTCATAAATTACGCCCCTGATGATTATCTCACGTTTCTTACGCCACTTGACTAATTACTAAACTACGGTTTCTGCTTTTTCGGGACGCAGCCGCAATATATCTGCTGGTAATCATTTCTTTTAAATTTTTTATTGATTCGCGAGTTCATTGCGCTTACCAACTTAATTCGAATGCAAGTTCCAGTAGTAAAAGAAACATGTATACTTCCAGTAAAACAAATATATAGATTTATTAGCTTATACTTTTAGTTTGATTATATTTTTATGCACATAATCGGTAGTGGAATTGTACAACTAATTATCTGTGTAATCTTCATTTTAATTCAACTCAAGTTTAGTAATTGAAACAAACCGCTTATCCTCGTTTCATTTTTAACACCAGTAAACCAGACAGCAACGTTGAAAAACAAATAGGATAATTAGAAAAACGCAACGGTTAATTCAAATTTTGTTTTGCGAAAAAACTGGTCTGGAGCACACATCACGGCAGCACGCAACCCTTCACCTCTCCCTCGCGGTCACAGGTCGCTTTAGCCGAGAAAAACAAGAACGCAAACGCGCGCGCCCCCATAAAAACAAGTAATTAAATAACGGGGCTCCGTGGTGCTCGTGCACTCACCCCGTCACATTTGTTTACAGTGCATACCTCTGTGTTTGCACACAAACGAGACGGCAGAAAAAATTAATTAACATCATTTTTAATGCTTTTTAATACAAAGAGTTGTGCAATCACTATTGTTCTGAATCATGATTTAAATCCAATGTAAAGATTCGCAATTATATTTTGCATTATTCCTTTTTTTGTTATTTGTACCGTTAAAAGTAGAAACGGTAATATAAATAATGCCATACATTTAATTAATATATTTAATACGTTTCACTGGCAAATATTCTCAATGGCTGTTTGTATCAAGTAGACTTGAATTTTCACTTTGTTTATGGATTATGGAATGAAAAGTTTGACTACGTTGTAAACTACTTCATATTATAATTTACGTCGATTTTCTCTTATTTATTTAAGTCAGACAATAGTAATTAATGTCCAATGTTACGTAATATACCAGATAACGCCCTAGGGTTGACGTTGTTAGTGGACACAGAATACACATATACTGACTTCTATTGGAATATAAATAACGAATAAGAATATTGCGTTACCTAGTTAGAGTGTTTGCAAGCAAATAGATTAATCTCTCTAACATCGGTCAGACATTAAAATTGAACGCACCACGGGCGTTAAGTGGACAATAATGCCTTCGGTCAACGTACACACCTCGAGCCGGAGGCCATCGGCAGTACGCTAATTCCTATAACGTATCGAGGGCGTTAAAAACTGGACAATAATGCATTCGGTCACTGTTGACCAGTTAACGTCCGTGGTGCGTTCAAATTTTAATGTATGACCGATGTATTAATTTATAAAAGATTTTTATCGATTTTTGTACTACTATTGTGTTTTGTTAGAGAGGTTAATCTATTTGCTTACAAGCACTGAAAATAGGTAACTTAATATTGTTATTTGTTTACAATACCAATTTGTTTATTTCAATATTTCTATCTGCCAATAGAAATCAGAGTTTATGTATTCTGTGCCCAATAGCAACAAAGTAAAATTTATAACGCCCGAGGGCATTATTTGGTATAACTGCCCAACTAGCTGAGCAGTTATATACCAGATAAAGCCCTAGGGCGTTATAAATTTAACGTTGTTGCTATTGGACACATAATACACAAACACTGACTTCAAGTGGCAGATATAAACAAACACTGATATTGCGTTACCTAGTTACAATGTTTGCAAGCAAATAGATTAATATATAATATCAAGAAAAATGCAATGACAGGAAAAATCCATAAAAAATTCTTTATAAAATAATATATCGGTCGAACATTAAAAGTTGAACGCGCCATGGGCGTTAACTGGACAATAATTCCTTCGGTCAACGTACACATCTCGGTACACACTGTTGAACTCACGCATTATTGTCCTTATAACGCCCTTGATACGTTAATTACTATAAATTACCCAATAAGTATGCGGTAGCATTTGTCGTAGCTTCGAGAGAAGCCTGGAACATGTCATAACCCGCCATACAGAAGTATGTAAGGGGTTGCCGGGCTAACGGCGGCCAGTCTTGTATAAAGCGCCAGTCGGTCATAAACCAAAAGAAGGTGCTAAATCGTGAGTCTGTTATAATCTGTGAGTCTTCGATAAACCTCCAGTCTTTGATAAACCGGAGTCTGTGATAAATTGTCAGCGTGTGTTAATAAATATTCGACATGTGAAGAGTCAGTAGAAATAAATAATACGGGTGAAAATAAAAATAATTATTGGTGTTAAATAAATAAGATGAAATATATAAATCATATTTGTTAGTTATAATTAAACTTTTGTGTTATTATTTGGACTTCACCGAACCCGAATAATGGATAAAAACTTTACACACGTCACAAATACATAATAAACTAAACTTTTGTGATAATTAAAAGTCATACATTTGTTTATTTGGTTTCAATTCCATGGCTGTCACTATGAAATAGCAGTTCTTATAAGTTGATAAATCCTATTATTTCGGTTAAAAAAACGTGCAAAATAAAGCATGGCTACTGAATTCGACGAAGAATTGAACTATCTGCAGCATGTATTTGAAGCACAATAATTGTTTTTGTCCAATCTATTGCGTAAGGAAAATCTAATTACAGCAGGTATGATAGCACATGTAATATATTCTTGAGAATATTTTGATTTTCGTTATATTAATTTCTAACAAAAATTACATTGTATTTTATTACTTAAAACGTTGACAAATAAATATTGGCGAGCATTAGCCGTTGTATCAGTGAATGATACACACAATTATGTGGATAACATTATAATGCAAACAGAATTAGGTAATTGATACAGGTAATTATTCACATATGATTAGCAGATTAACGGATGAATCCCTGTATGTACCACAGTACTCAGCTATATGGAAATGATGGCACCAAAACGGCCAACCACTGACGTTAAATTGAGAAATGTTTATGAAGTAAATTAAATTCAAACTGGTAGTTAATATTTTGTCTCTTACGCTACTACTTCGGTTAAAAATGAGTTTTAAAAATCTGAACAATGTGAAAAATTAAATTTGTTAAAATTTGAAAACTGCAGCCACAAAATTTAATCCTATGAAAGTCAAGAGCATCTCAGAATGAAATTAGACAAATTTACAAAAACATTCGGGTTAAATTGCGCCGAAATTTAGAAATTCTTAACCGTTGTCGGTACAAGAATGCACGCACCATTTAACTTGTTCATTGTTAGTTAATTTCATGGCGGAAATGCGAACAAGGATAGGCGTCAGAGTGCGTCGCGAGTTACCGCGTTTAGCCGCCGCGACGCCTAAGACTCAGAAGCGCACTAATCCGCAAATCTTGCAGCGCCGGAAACCGGATGCGCTGTCAGAAGAACTGGGTGCGTTCGCGGGAATTAGATTTGGTGAATCCGACTTGGTGGAATTTTTCTCGTTTTCGTTTCTTTCACTTGTTCGTTTGATGCTGCGCCGAGCACTGCCACCGCCGGTCTGTAACTCGCAGCTCGCCGTCGTGTTTGCAGCTAATATTTAAAAGTGCTTGCTGCGACGCTGATTCCACGGAATAAAGACTCGGGTTTTAAATTGCCTGGCGGAAGGAAAAGTCACTTCAGATTTCTATAAGGATGAAGGAATGTTTAAGTGAAGTTTATTTGCAAATGTTCTTTGCTTCCACGACTTCCCTATTATAAAACATAGAGCAGTTGTAGTACATTAAATAGAAAGCTCACCTTAGAAGTGCAAGTTCGTGGTTCAAATTTCACTTATTTCATAATTTCGATTTTCTTATGAATTTTTATATCGTGAGTTTCAGCTAAGATGCAACATTTACTTTTCTGTCATTAATGTATTACTATGTATACCAACTTCATTACCGTACTGTTCAAGATAAAAAAACAACATAGGTTGTCAAATATAATAGTATTTTATATACCAAGAGACTGAAGTGCACAATTTAATCCTGAGGATGAGGGAAATAATCACTTGTGGGATTAAAGGCACTTTAGTCCTGCGGTATATACACTATTTTTTGCACTTCCATTTCTCGTTTCAACAATACATTTTAAATAATGATTAATTTGAAA
This sequence comes from Poecilus cupreus, assembly GCA_963942605.1. Lineage (NCBI taxonomy): Eukaryota > Metazoa > Arthropoda > Insecta > Coleoptera > Carabidae > Poecilus > Poecilus cupreus. The sequence goes on along the minus strand of OZ012716.1, from coordinate 18,249,613 downwards.
GGATTCAAAATACATACTCTTATGTTGAAAATGGATGGCTTTCATAACAACAATAGCTTTTTTGCAAATTTTGCAGGTTGCCTAGATACCATAAACAAAGTGAAAAATTATGTGTTTATTTTGAGTGGGTTTTCGTAGAAAATTTGAAGAAGAATCCACAGTGAAACTACTGTCGATAAAATTTAGAAAACTATAAACAAACAATTCGAAGCTTTCAGCAAGTAGTGAGACAATAAAGTTCAAAAATACACGGAAACCGTGCTGCTGGTTTATTTTTATATTGATGTTGAACGCAATGTTGGTGGTTAGAAATTATACTGATATAAGCAAGTTCCCGAAATTAATTACTTTCCTTAAAAGAAGATATGGTGGCTACTGGCTACTAACCTAAAACGTCAAAAGTACTGCAGAAAAAAACTGATCAATCCTTAAAAAGTACCAGACAAGAAATTTGTAATGGTCAAAACATAATTCATTTTAGCAAAAACGTTTAAATATACTCTGTAGTTATCAACTGTATAAAACTTCATAATAATAGTTATTTGTTTAACTAGGCACCAAAATATCAGATTTATAGCAGAGGCTGCCGTTTCATTGACGAGGCGAAGCTATAAATCTGTGTGTACTGTGTAGTGCCGACTTGAACAAATAATTTTTTTGGCGATTTGAAATTAATATTAAATTAGTGATTATTTTATATACATATTTTGAGGGTTATCGCTGTCAAATTACGTTGCCATACGGTTACTGTTCGTTTGTTGAGCAGTTGCTAAGTAAAAGATTTTTACAGCCTAGACATAAAATTAATTTTATATAAAATAATATTAATAAATATTTTATTTGTTGCTGTGGTTACATGTTTACTTGTCAATTTAATTCCTTGGGATTGAATTGTGATATTTTAATCCCTCCGAAATTAAAAGTGACACTTCAGTCCACGAGAAGGAAGAATAAATTAGGGCATTTAAACCCGTGCAAAAATATACTTTCCATCATAATATATAAACATATCATAAACATTTTTCAAACTATAACCATAATTAACTTTTCGAATTTTTTCTGTGCTAGAAACATCTTACAACAACTATAACAAATTATGACAATAAGTTCATTTATATACCATTGACATCCTATGTTGTAGTTTATTGGAAACAATACGGTAGTAGTTCATTAATGTCAGAAATATAAATATTGCATCATAGCTGAAACTCACGTATATGTTCAACATAACGAAAGGGGTATGTCAGTTTGATTATTCTTTTCATCGATAACTCAAATTAAAAACAACTTGCCACAATAAAGATTGGAGTCAACGAGACTTCGAGTATAAATAAAAAATTTCATTAAAATAGGTATGTACAATACATACAGTTTTTATATAGGTTTAAATATACATATTCCATTCCTAAGAAAATTATAATCTATCTTCAATTGTTAAGATCGTCAAAACACGTTTTAATGACATTATTACTAACAACTAAACGGTTTACAAGCGAAATACTAACCCAAACTATATAAACTGTGGCTGAATCACAAGATTTGTAGTCTCGTAAACGAAGAAATCACAAAAAATACGACTTAACGAATATGCACGCGCCGTTTTCGATTTGCGTTATCTAAAATTTCGAGTAATACAAGTCCGATTTATTAAGTAAAATTTATATGTTCACTCTTGGCGCTGTAGCCAACCAATTTTGTTTGAGTAATCAAGAATTCGAGCTATCGATATTCGAGTTATCAAAGTTCAACTGTATATTGGCAAATTAAATATACAGCAGCTACAAAAACATTGCAACTAATAATTTTATTATAAATATTATAGCTAATTTCTTTTATTTGAATTTGTTTTTCGCAGCTGATTTAGTTCTGTGAAGTAATCTTTCATTTCTGGTTATGCAATTTTGAAGAATATCAACAGAATTTTGCATATTATAATAATGCTATTTTTTTTCGCTGAGTTTAAGCGATTGGATTGCCAAGGTCATTACCGCTGTAAAATTATATGTAAATGATCGTTATTAAATAAATAAATATATAAGACGATGTAAAAAAAAAAATAGAAAGAATTTAGCTATATAATGTTATTAATCAGACCAGAAGAGTTATGAATTTCAATAACTGATTAATTGTTTAATAATGCTTTTTATTACGTAGTTTCGTACTCTTTCTTTTTACTTTCTTATACGAATACATATTTTGACGTCCACTGAATTCGTTAAGACCAATTTCTCAATGATGTCTGTGTGTGAGGATGGATGGATGGATGTCCGTGTGCGCAATATCTCATGAACTAGACAATATATGTAAACAAAACTTGGAATTTATAAGTTTCATGAAAAAATTAAGAGCTAAGTTGATTTTGAATGAAAATGAAAAACCGAAAGAGGAAGTTTACTGGGCACACAGAACAATAAATTCCATTTATTTCAAAAATAGAATCAGCTGTGAGAAAAAGATGTTAGCAAAAATATTTGGAATATAAAATGTTATTTGCACATTTCTTGTACATGCTTCTAATTTTGAGAAAAACTAAGTTATATATTTAAAATATTTTTCAATAATCTTAGTTATAATGGGAACAAAAACTATAATATTTTTAATATCCATGTATCAAACTTATCAAATAATTGTGAAGTGTCAAAAGTATATGTCTTTTGAAATGTTATAAAAGTAATAATTGTATTATTAGTTAGAAAGTTTTGAAGACTAGATATTAATTGATTTCTATTTAAAAACAAATTCATAGTTACAATGAGAACAAATAATTAAACAGGTAACATCTATATATCAAATAATTGTCAAAATAAAGTCATACGCAAGAAATAAGTCACACGTGTTCAGTTGGTTTTATTTTTATAAGAAAGTAGTGTGGTGCCCACACCAGATATTTTTATTATTGAATTACTTATATACGAACTCATATTCATCTACCCATTCGTCTTTAAAATATTTCATGATTCATCTATTTTCTTATACTAGCTATGTATACGAAAGCAAAAATATTTATAATAGTATAAAATGGAACCGTTTGTCTCAGACTAAGATTGTCATGAGCGTTTAATATAGGAAAACACGTGTTCGTATATAACATGCAGTTATCAATTCATAGTCATGTGATCGTAGTAACTGTGTAACGGACTGTGAAAACAATATTCTTAATTCGATTCCGTTTGAGTTAGTTCCGTTATGAATATTATATAGATAATTAGCTATAAGATAATATGTATCTTATCGTCTTAACATTGGATTATTCACATCATAAATAACACAGTAAATGAAAAATATGCGTGCTAATACCCCAGGTGTAATTTAATAAATAATTAAATTAAAGAATATGAAGATAAATTAGTAACGCTTTCGGGTGATAAACACGCAACATTCCAGTTTATTGTGCACGTTTGTAATAAATCTTCTACGTTATACCACCCTTGAATATTTTCAATAAATTTATTTTTGATGCGTACTGCCACCGTTGATAGTTTCGTCAATGTATGAAATCAACGAATCATCTTTCGTGACTCAAATTCAACTTCAAGAATGGAGCAGGATATATTAAAAAGACGTAAAACAAGCCGAAGAGAATTTATTAGGACTCGATAATTCGATTGCTTGTAAGAAACAGTTAGATGTTCAAAGAAATTTATGGTGCATATAAAACTTGATCTCAAGTACTTCTATAAAGATCTTGAAATAGACAACAGTAATAATAAATAATATTTACTGTAGGTATATAGTAAATATGTGTGTTTTTTTTTATTGTTTTAAACAGATTGTAAAATTAAATTGTCGCCATTAAAAACATTTATGACTATCCATCCAATAATTTTTTTGGAAATGGATTTACCACTTTTTATATGTAAAAATGTATCATTTGCCGAGATCTGCTCTAAATTTGACCTAGATATTGATAAATAGCATAGAGGAATATTTATTCAAATATAGTTGTTCTCTGTAATTCTTTTTTGAAAACAATTTTTTATGGTAAGTACAAAGGTGAATTAAAAATTAGCATTATAATTTAATATTAATATCTGTAGCTATTCCATTATGATATTAATTCAAATATATTAATATTTATTTAAATATTATTTTTCCTGTAGCACTGTTTTGCGCATTGCACCTTTTTAATAATACAATATCAATCATTTTATTTTAATTAAATTATTTAACTGTCAACTATAAATATATAGGTATGTATAACTACAAATAAATCCATACTATTAAAAAGGATAAATCAATTATAATCAGATAAATAATGAATATTTGTTATTAAAATTAGGTGGTTTGCTTTATTGATATTCAAATCAATGAATTACATTTCAAATTCAAAATATGTATTTGTGTACGTAGATTTCATAGTTTGTATTATTCGCCTATACACAAAACAGAAAAATAATAATTAATATTATTTCAGTCCAACCAAATATCCAACCACGTCCGGATGCCATTAAAAAAATTAAATGTATGGACACCTTCTGCATTGTTATTATGGAACAATTACGTATTTCTTCCTCTTATGAAGAATCTCTGATAAATAATACAAATTTTAGTTTGTTTTGTTATGAAAACCAGTAACAGTAGCGGATTATACATATTTTAACAGGCTGTTATTATGCATTATATTGTAACTTTCGTGGGTTTTAAACTTTTTATTTCAACAATAAGAAATATTATTAATAACAAGTAATAAATAATTATTATAATAAAGAGTAAAAGTTAATTAACACTAGGTACATAACACTAAAATAACGATTAAAAAACCTTATAAACTAACACTTATCATTGCTATAAATAAACACTATTATTTATATAAACTAGCCGAGCGATATTTATTTAAGACGATATATTTATATTCAGACCGCGCGATATATTTATGTTCACAAGCTCTTCATAGTAGCTTCGGAGTCGACTAAGTCATCTGACTTACTGAGTCTGAGTCAACTAACTGACTGACCGACTCAACTCGACTAACTGAGTCCGAGTCATTTAAACGACTGACTGACGGCTGCCGGCGATTCCTTTTATATACCACGTTCCTTGTTTCTGGAAGCTTCGGGAATATTCCCTATTGTGGAGCAAACGACTTGTCCGAACTCGCAAGCGTTACGTCATTCACTCGGCGGCGCGGCGTGGCGGCGTAGGCCGGCAAGCTTCAACTTGTCGCTGCCGCGTTCGTAACAATATCAAACCGATATGGTTCAAGCCAGAGTTAAATAAGTATCACATTTGTAATTAGGTTCGATATTGTTCAGAGTTCATTACCTAACTTTAGTGACTGAAAATTCACAAGCAAATGCAGCGGAAATTTGGAAATTTTGAAAAAATTGAGCAATCGTAAATTATATTTTAAATTAAAGGTCTCATAGAGGAAAACTGAAAGTAAAATATCAAAACGCGGGTAAGAATAAAAAAGCTGACGCATGCTGACCGAAGTATAAAGCTTATGTTGGGCTAATATGCCAATTAATATCCATAAACCAACAAAGAGATATGTTATATTATCCAGATAAACACATTATTACATTATTTAGTCTAATAGTTTGAAAAGGAAATAGCTGCGCAATGCTGAGTTAAAATTTGTAAAATAATATAATAATATTTTTTTGGATAATATAGCATATCTCTTTGTTGGTCATAATAAGTTTATGAAGTTTTTGAACCACAAAATACCTGATTTCTGTATTTTTAGTTGTTACCAGGCAACCTGCGATAACAGTCCGAGAATAACGTATTCATGACAATGGTGGCAATTTTGAACAATTTTTATAAATTATTTGCCTTTATATTGTACCTTGTGTAATGTGAAATATTTGCGGCTTTATTTTTTTAATGGGAGAGCCTTCTTTGGTTTTATTTCGGACCTACGTGTTTACTCGGAAAATAACATTAGTATTATAATGATATTTCATTAGTATACAAAATATTTACTTACACCAGGCTTGATCATTTAAAGAAGGCATAAAATTAATTCCGAAAGCTTGGCCATTTAAAAAGAGCGTTTTTATATTTTGCCCAAAAGACTGCTATATATATATATATATATATATATATATATATATATATATATATATATATATCCTTCCTTTAACTCCTAACTGGAGCATAGGGCCTCCACTAGTTTTTGCCATCCTGTTCTGATCTGGGCGATTGTTTTCACTTGGTTCCAAGATTTCCCTTTAGTTTTTAGTTCACTTAAGATGGTGCGTCTCCATGTTATGACTGGTCTACCTTTCCGTCGGCTTCCTTGTGGATTCCAGTCTAGTGCTATTCTGGCGATGTTTTTATTGTCACGTCTGAGTACATGTCCTATCCAATTCCATTTTCTGCGTGTTATTTCTGTTTTTATTGTCGACTGATTGGCTAAGGACAGCAGTTCTTCGTTTGACACACGGTCTGACCATTGAATTTTTAGTATACGCCGTAAGCATTTGTTTATAAATACTTGGAGTTTGTTTTCGATCTTCTTATTCGTTTTCCAAGTTTCACAGGCATACAATAGAACGAATTTGACATTGGAGTTGAAAATTCTTATTTTCGTTTTTTTTTTAACAGAGCTGATGATTTCCAAATTTGACTTAGTGTGCCGAAAGCTTGACTGGCCTTTCTGATTCTACTCTCGACATCGGTTTCTGTGCCTCCATTTTTTGATATTATATTGCCAAGATAGCAGAATTCTGTTACTTCTTCAATGATATCATTTTCTATTACAAACGGTGTATTGTTATTAGTGAATATGCGCATTGTTTTAGTTTTGTTTACATTTATTGAAAGGCCTATTTTTCTTGCTTCTTGGATTAATTTAATAAGTTTCTCTTGCATGTCAGTATATGTATGGGCTAATAGGCAAATGTCATCGGCGTAGTCTATATCCTCGAGACGTGTGTGAAGGGTCCATTGTATTCCTCGTTGTTCGCTGCTATATATGTCTTTAATATTACAGGCAAGAAGTTTATATTCAATATATACAATACACGGTGTGTTTTTTAAAGCATCCAATCAGTTTTATGGGCAAATTAATAACTTTAGAGAAAAAATAAATACACAGCAATGAGGGGGCATAATTGTATAGTTAATAAAATAAAATTGTTAGGGGATGTGACAGGGGGAATGATAGTTAAATATTCTTAAATGGAAAGGGGTACTTTTTCTTATTGGAATGGATAGCCCGAAGTTTTACTTTTTCAACGATGTAACATGTTCCTATACCAAAAATTAAAATTAAAGTCACAAAGTTCTAAAAATATTAACATCGTTAATATGGAAAATAAAACTTCAGGTAGGTTTTTGACAAAACAAGATATTGTCCCAATGTGCATCCCGTGGATGTTGTCGATCGGATTTCTCACATAATGTCGCTCTGAAAAGAGCGGTTTATTAAAACTGAGTAAGAAAAAGAAGCATTTAAAAAAAAAATGTTTCCTACAAAAGTTTCACATCTTTTCCAGTATTCCAATATTCAGTTCTATTTGAAAAATCAAGGTTAACCTTTATTTGACTTTGATAATTGGCCTCAAGGTCAAATTCAAGGTAACCATAATTTGACTTTCTCAAAATCTAACTTTCTCTGAAACATTTTTTTACCATCTTTTCCTATAAATCACGGTGTATAATATATATATTTTTTGAAATATATACACAAATGTTTCAGGTTTTCTTGAATTTTGTCAATGACATTTATTTATGTTTCAATAATCACAGTTAATATAAGAATAAATATATAACTGAAACATCTATTCTACAGTTATTTATTTTTTTGCTGATATTAATTAAAATTAAAAATTTTTAAACTCCTCCATCAGTAAACATTTTTCTATTTAAAGTAGGTATCTCTACTTGCAGTTGCATTATGCATTATGTATAACCGCCGTAAAAGTTTGTTGTTAGTCAATCGTGTGAAATAATAAACAAGTTGTGTGTGGAAGTTTTCAGTGACGCTGACGTGGTGTTTTGTGTTTCAGCTCCACTCGCTGAGGAGACTGATGCAGGGTGACGAGAAACACCCCAAGGCGCCGCTGGGCAACAACTTCCGGCCGCCGCAGCCCCTGCACAACCGGCCCATCCGGACGAATATAGACTTTAATGTTAAGAAAGGACAGGTAATTGTAATAATTAAACATGTTTCATTATTTAGAAGGTTTAATTTGTTTACTCCATGAAATGGATGTGAAGATACCGTGCGTTTCAGTTAAGATGCTGTATTTACTTTTTAATGTATTACTATAGAGACCTCTTAAATAAAATTACCGTATTGTTTAAAAAAAATTCAATATAGGTTGTTAAAATTGTTTGAATTTATCATCATACTTTACAGATGTTTACTAATGAATGAAAAATACATTCAAATAGATAGATACTTGATACAATTCTGCTTATAGTTTGAGAAATGTGTATGTTTCCTTTTCGACATCGACACAGTTTCGAGAATATTTACAAAACTTAAGATACGAGTAGAAAATCCGTAACTCTTTTATTTTATTTACTAAATTTTAATATAATATAGGACAAGAATATTTAAAGAACGACAAACGCGTATTACTTTATTTTATGTATTTATTCACCAACTATCGAATATCAAGTGGCCGGCCAGGACAAGTATAATTAACAAATATTATTTAAAAGGAGATTGGAAAATTCAGCCAAGCGATTTGGCAAAATTGGTTTTGAATATGTCAAAATCTTGGAGGAAAGAATATAAATGAGAGAGCGTTAGCAAGCAATAGTGAAGCCCTTTGCCCCATTTGGTAGTCCTACTGTTTTTTCTGAACGTATGTACGCAAATCCCCACTCCTATTAGAACCATAGCTTACTTGGTTCTGCCGTTACTATTTTATTTTCTTATTCTATAGGTTATTTTATGTTACACATTTTTTCTTATACCATTTATACCATATTTCCGGTGAACTAGTAATTAGTTTTCTAATCATTCATCAATTAATTCTCACGCCGAATAGCTTTTTGCAACGTTGCCATTTCACTTCGCAATTTACTGGGCATGTGAGCAGTGGCCTCAAAAATATAATTCTTATTGAGACTAAAAATTTTTCGTGCGTCATCAACATTAAAGAATAACATATTCGTTTTCCAAATATGTGTTGGTTTGTGAGGATATTTATTATATATTTAGTCGTTTGCTGAAACTACTGCTGACTTCCACAAACTCAATGCATTTCAATCTCGACTTTATATGCAAGTATCTTCATTATTTCAATGATTGGTAATGATTTTATAATTTTTTTCCAAATTTTACGCAGTGTAATGAATATTATAGTACTATACATTAATATGAATTACATTTTCGGTTGTGACAATCAACGGATTATCTACCTTAAAAGTAATGGATGTTTAGATATGGATTATAAGGAAAGGACATGTAAATTGTGATGGCAACTTCATTTAACTTTGATAACCTATGTTGCATTTTATCTTGAACAGTACGCTAATATATAAACTGTTATCCATTACTTAACAACACATTAGTAATTAATTAATTATTGCGTCTTAGTTAAACTCAAGATATACTAAATGTGATGTTGAAGAGATAAAATCGTAAAATCACGTAAATTTGTAGCAAACCGCCTTTTTTCCAAGTTATATTTTGATTAGAAATTTTTTATGCTTGCAAACTTTCCAAATACTTCTGGCGATTCTTTGAAGCATTTTCTATAAAATAATTTAGTATTGTTCAATAGTGAAAAATAATGTTTGTTTTCCCCAATTGATACTATAACACTACATATTTTCTTGATTTAGATAAAGAAATTAAGATGAGACTAAAATATTGTTAGGTAGGTAATTTGTTTTATGAATCTAACCAAAAATTATAAAAATAGAAGAGCATTATTTTTAGTATTAATGTAGAAAACATTTGTACATTTATGGATCAATAGGTATATGTAGCTGGAATCCATAAATTAGAGGTATTCGATTTATGACGAATGCGTCTTGGTACTCAAGCACTTCAAGCCAGTATAACTCGCAGCCGCCGCAGCGGCAGTGTCGCAGCGCACCTTCATCAATTATTCAATTAATTTACATATTATGCACGTGCGATTTCTCGCACATGCGTGTATATTTAAACGCAATAACGTGTCTAAGTCACAACCAATAGTGAATCAACCCTTGTTCCACTTTCTAATTACTTAATGGACTCGAATGTTTTTATTATGTTTTAAATTTGTAGATAATTCATAAATCCAGTTTATTCTTACAAAAAATAATAATCAATTTATTAATAAAAAATTTGATGTTATTAGATTATGGAGAAAGGCAAAAAAAAATTTATATAAACCGTTTATTCATCATTTTAAATTTTAAAATGTGTTAATTTAATAATTTGTTAACTTTCAATTTATTTGTGTATAGTATTATTTGTATATTGTAAATAGTTTCTGGCAATGCGTCGAACTATGGATCATTAAATCTTCAGTTTCATTCCCACAGTCGATAATGTCATCATTTTTAACTTCATTCTTGTGATTCACCTTCAAGTAACATCTTTGGGGGCTAGGATAACAGGGAAAATATTCTGATTGTATTTGCCATGCACAAGGGATATATTAGACGAATATTTCTCGAGAAAGATTTCAGTCTTTTTTTTTTATTATTTAAATTATTGAATATTTATTTATTTAAATCTGTCACATAGACGTCAGATTTTGATAAATGTCATTTGTCAAATTACATTAAAAATGAATCATCAGCGTGAAGAGGTGAATATTTTTTGTTTTTGCAAATTATTACGTCAAAATTTTGCGATTCAAAAATTTCGTTAAAATTTGAGAAAATTTTGATGAGCGAAATTTGTAATAATTTGCAAGTAAACACAAGAAATTTTCTAAAAAAATAATTACCTCGAGTGGTATTTGGATAGATTATTCAACAGGATTCACTACTTTCATTAATTTAATTAATGGAACCACTTCCAAAACGTAAATTATCACACATTTAACTAAAAAATGAAGCTGACGTTTAAGTGAATTTAAGTGAGTTTAAGGAATTATCTATTTAAAAATTGTCATGGTAAAATAGATGACAAGTAAGCCTCTTATTGGGTTATTTACTATGGCTTTGAATAATCACAGATATTCGATTGTCATTGGTCGAAATTCAGAAAATACTGTAACGTGACTGATTGAAAATTTTCGAGGGAAATATTCAGTAGTTATAGAACAAGAGGTTCGAAAATAATCGAATATACAGTTGAGATGACGAGATGTGTTGCCTAGGAAACACAACGACACCGTAGGTGGAGTTATGTTTTGTTGGAAATACATCGAGTCAGCAACAGTACTCGTATGTTAAGACTATACAATGAATCAACCAACTATATTAAACAAATTATTCATTATGTCAAAAATATTCATTGTTTGTTTATATTCATGAATTATATGATTACACATAATTCATTTGTTTGCGACCGAAACACAACTTTAGCAGCGCAAATAACCGATATTATACAGTGTAACTAAAAAAAAATTGATCTATCTGATTAGTCTATTTTACTATGAGATGTATAGTAATATTTATTCCTTATATACTAATGAATTAATATTTTCTAGGATTTTACCAAAATAATTAGAAATCTGTGCAATAAATTATTGAATTATCGAACTTTCCTGAACCATCAATAGTCAAATATTAACAGAAGCGTTATATTTGTTCATGCAATTGTGCAATGAACCTACATTCAGGTTCCCGTTTGTAAATTTTGTTAACTAATTCAAATACAACTCAACTGTTAGGTACTTACGTATATAGGGCATTAAATACACCAATTTTTGAATTTCGTACGCACGAAATATAGTTGAAATTGACTGAATCCTTCGAATAGAACAATCTGTTATAGCATTAGTTATAGTAAAGTTACCGTGAAAGACCGAAATTAGTAAGTCTCAATATTAGCCGGAGAATATCGACGAACACCAAACAGGGGGGGTTAAAATGCGAAAAAATATTTATAATATTAAACATTCGGTTGGTAATGGTGTGGCAGGGAGCGGTAATACCGGTTCACTCGATAACGCAAGTAAGCAATGACCGCTTGGCGAAAACCCATACCAGCAAACACTGCATGTAGTTGTCACACCACAGAAAACGGGTAACCGAGGCTGCATAGAACATCAGTAGTTGAGACCGCTTTACAAAAAAAAAAAAACATTGCGACCTTCACCGATTTATGCGTACAAAGAGGTTCCATTATAAATACTGTGATTCGAGTTTGTCGGACATGAGTTCTGCGGGTTTGTTTAGAAAAAGTGGGGGCGAAGCGAGTCAACCTAAAAACTAGTAATGAATACCACGATCAGCGCATGCTGAATGTCAACATGTACCGGTGTATGTAAGAAATAATGATATTTAGCAAATACGAGTATTTTGAACATTACCAAGCGACCTCGTGCATGTTAACAATCACCGGAGCCGGAGAATACCGACATTTTCCAGGTTTTGGGTCTTTCACGGTAACAATGATACGTATACAATGCAATAATTTATATATCAGAACTTTTTTCAGGACATAGTTTTTTTTTTAATTATGAATTTCTACAAACCAGTAAAAATCTTCTATTACAAATACATATTTTATTTACAGTTATGTATATCACTTATTGTTAATAATTAAAATATGTATATATTTTCAATAATTTATCTATTGCGCTGCACAACATGAAATTAGTCTTGTAGCTATTTGAGACACTCACTGGGCCTCTATTTCATTTTTGAATAAGTTAGAGTAGAGTTATAAATCTGATATATTGTACATATTTTCATTTACTCATTATCAATTATGTTTTAGATTAATATTTCCTTGGTTTATAGTTCCATAATAATTATTTTTGTTAATAAACAGTTTGATTAATACAATTTTAACTTAAAGGAATTTAAAATCTTGAATAAAAGTAAGCTCAATAGCATAAAAAAAAAACAAGTTTCATAGTGAATTCTCTTAACTCACGAGTTCAATATTTACTAAAAGGGCAAGATCGAGTGCGTTAACAGATTTTATGAAACGTGTTTTATTATATTATATTTTTCTATTGAGGTTATTTTATAATTCTGATAGATTTTTAAAATATACGACTTGTCAAAATATAACTCTGTGTTTTTTTATCAGTTGTGTCGGTAGCGCTTCTCATTAAAATTTATTATTGAATGACAGCAATAAATTTCTTTTCTTGTTAGTCCCATCTCCTAAGGAAAGAATAAAAAATTCATAATTAAAAGTAAAAGTAAAAATTAACTATTTGGGGTTATACTTCGCCATTGTGAAATAAAAGAGCTTTATTATTATTTTTTTATATGCCAATCACCTATCAGTTATGAAAGCACTCATATCATCAACATAAATTGAAAAGCGTTACATATTGTCCGCTTAGATCTTCTTAACGACAGTTTGCGTTTATAGCTTTATAAGAGCACCAAAATATAACAAATATAAAATGATTAATCCTTATTTATTTTTGTTGCAGCCTGGCAGCAAGTATTGTCCAAGTATGTACAAAGACGTTTACTACAAGGCAAACAGTTGGAAGCAGCATTGAAGATTGTAAAACTCGTTAAAATTATGCGTTAATTTACCGTGTCCAGCTGTGAACACCTTGACAATGAAGTGATTTGTGTGTTTACGAAATGGCGATGATATAAACGCTTTCTAATCCAGTGTTAAGCCATTAAACAAGACGTGATTCCCCTGCATAACACATCACTTGGATCTAAACAAAGAAACATAAACATATCATAATTTTACAAAGAGGTAAATTAATTAATAATGAATATCATTGACTGTTATTACCTAATAATACAGTGTCAGGCTGAAGATGCTTCATATCAGAAGAAATAACCAAACTAGTAGATTAATTGTTAGAAAAATACGCTTTAGACAAAAATGTTAAAACGAAAAAAAAAATAACAAAAAGAATATGTTTTACTATTTTTTTAAATGTAATTAATCCATATCATGATGCACTTGTTAATAATTATAATAGTTTGTATTCATTTGGACATTACGAATAATATTGTTTTTTTTTAAATTAGGTACAACTAGTTTTGTTGTGTTTATTATATCGAGCGATGGAATGAAAATACACATATCTAAAATGTTTTGTTTTAGTTTTTCCTGTCATTATATTAACAAATGTGTAATTTAATTTACTGTCAATTTTTAATATTAATAATAAAGTTTTATATACTTCGTATCATTATGTCTATCCTTAAAGCAGTGCATATGAATTCAACGAAGAAGAGGGTAGAAAAACTACTTAAAACATTAATTAATTGTGTTAGTTATCCAGTCTGATTATTTTAATTCGCTAATGAAAGCTGTTCTAATTATTATGACAAACAATATCGTGTGAAAATTATAATTACTAGTAATGAGAACCATTATTGTAGAATTAATGTGATATTGCTCATTATCTATCTGACATATTTTTCTGTTTTTCATTAGTGAATTAAGTTGTAAAGTTAACTATACAAGAAGCTACTATTATGTGTATGTTCATTAAATAGTTCTTATTGTAATTTAGGTTGGTCCATGCGAACGAAACCATTTAAATAAATTATTTGTTTACGTATTTTGAACTCAACAAAGTGTAATTTTGTTAATTGAAATGAATAATAATTATTATTACTTTTATTTTTGTTGAGCCATAGTCAGGTGATCAATATACAATTCTATTTGAATGAATATATAATAAATAGTCTTGTACAATACATGATTTGTTTAATATTTTTCAAGTCAAGTATAACAAATTGATGTACACTGATAATAATAATTTTATTCGCATGGACTAGTCAATATAATTCTCATGTATTTTTGCATTGTACAAGTTATTTACTTTAGCAAATATTTTGTTCTTATTGTTCATGTGAAAATTTGTAGCTGAATATTATATTATTTAAAAGAAAAACGTATGCATGAGTATATAAACTTATTTAATATAATAAAACAAACAAATTTTCATGCATTTTATATATCAATTTTTGTTACATTAAATTGAAAAAAATATTGTACTTCCTAATAAAAACCCAAGCTGAATGAATAATAAAATTGTTTACATTAAAATGTATAAATATTTGTTTTTGTCAAAGTTTCAGTTAAACTCTATGTTTTACCAAAACAAAGCGTTTCTTGTTTCTAAAAAGTTTTATTAGTTAAAATATTTCTAGGTTTTTTTTTTATATATATATAAATATTTATTTTGATCTATAGGCAATGTTTGACATACTTATTTAGTTTGATATTAAACTATGTTTCTTTATTATATGCTATAGAAATACACTTTTCTCACAATTATCACCTCAACCTTTCATCAATAGAACTCCCATCTACCTCTCTCTAACACAAAAATATAAAACAGTAAAAATAATAACTGAATACGCCCTTTGCCTTTAAAGAGTATCTTTCAACTTAATTAAAAAAACCAAATTCACATACGAGAGATTTGAATATTTTACTTTCTTTACCACGAGGTAACTATCTAATAAAGCAAATAAATATCTATAAATAGGTAGGTACTTACTTAATGTTCCATGACATAAGACTTCACTTTTATAATCGTAAACCTTCTCATTTAATTTCACAACACTGTCTTGTTTGTCCATGGACAACGGACATATTTTATGAATTTAATTCCTGTCTCCCAGAGGTTACCAAAGTGGGGTGCATAAGGAGGATTAAAATGCCATGTGATTCTTTTTTTGGATAATTTGGTTTGAATTTCTTGATTCTGTTTGGGATCGATCTTCTATATGTCTACACACACCACGAATGTATGCTGCCTAAATCTTAGAATGATTGACCATAAATCATCCTGCACTGTTGGTCCAACAAACTGTAAGTTGTATAATAAACATTCTGATTCAGCTTTCGCCGAGCCATCGAAAACGACTCTGAGTTTGGTTGTGCTGCTTGATTCATTTTTCACTCCATGATATGGCAAATAATTTCATATTTCGTGTCCCTGTGGTGACCGATCTGTGATATGATTTAAACATAGAACTAATAAAATATAAATATATTATTAAATCTGCGGATTTCAACTTTCATATTCTTGTATGAACTTCACGTGCATTGTCTGTTCTGTTCTGGATCCTTTTTTAATCCTCTCACCTTTGCGCAAAGTCTTCTTGTTGCTATTTGTAATATTTTATTGCAAAAGTAATACTCAAAATTCGTACAACAAAGTATCTATCAGTTTCTTTATTTTTCTACAACATATTTTCTTAAGTAATCTTAACTACCATTGTAATAAATTTATATAATTTTTCACATCTCCTCTTTTTAGCTGTATAACGAATTTTACAATTACAAATTTAATCTATCAGGAGATTTGTAGGTCCGACCGGTTCTTGTTCTTCGCTCACCGGGCCGGTTCATGTTCGCGTTCGCGTTTTTGAGAACGGAAACTTCTTGCCTCGCTAATTCAGCTTCAATATTTGGAATCGGTTCTAGAGCTGGCATATCTTCTTTTGTACGCTGGTCGAATTCAGATACTTATGTCTGGATTTAATGAATGTCATCATCATCTTCCCAAATTTGGTTGGAAGTAAGTGAAAACGGTTGCGTCTCGGTGATATGGGATCTCGGTGCAATATCCTTTCTGAGGATTCGATCAACGATCCAAATAATATCACCTGGTTGATACTCTTTCATACCGATGTTGATCATACTGCCGCTTCTAATTAACTAGAAGTTGTTTCTCTCGTTTGCGAACTATCTTCGGATCTGGCACTCTTGGCAACAAACTCACATCGGTACAGGGCAGAGATGTTTTTGTCTTAGTCCCCATCAACCGTTCGGCAGGAAAAAATTCATTCGTCAACGGAGTTGATCGATGGCTTTGTAAAGCGTTATATGTATTATTGCTTCTCTTGATGCTACGTTTAATGATTTTCAGTGCTGCTTTCGCGAAATTGTACTTGTGGAAACTTTGAGCTTGATGTTACGTGCTCAAATTCCCGTTCCTTTGCAAATTTTCTAAATTCGGATGTCAAAAGCGGTCCAAAGTGAGTGCGGTTGTAACTGTATACCATTTCTGAAGTTCCATGGCGTACACAAATTGATGTTAGGTGAACAATAAATTCGTTTTCTTTAATGGTTTTTAAAATAGCAATTTCTGAAAATCGAGGATAACAAACTATTACAGGAAGATACCAAGATTTCACTAAGTGATACAAATCCATCGCGATCTTCGGATACGGTCTTATGGATATTCTGAGGGCATTAACGGCTCTTGTCGGTTGTTTGTCTCTAGTATGTAATGACGACAGTTTTAATAAGTTTTTCAATCTCTGTTGATAGTACACCAGATGGACTCATGTACTCGGAAACTAATTTTATGATACCCTGATACCCTTCATGGATCTTCTTCAACATTTCTTCGCAAAGGTTCGCCGGAATGACTATGCGTGATGCTTTTATAACAAGCTCTTAAGTTACCGCGATGTCTGCTTCGTACTACTGCAATTCTAGTGGCATATCTCGCTTATTAGGCCATCCGCGACTGCTGTACTCCACCAATTTCAGATAGACTTGGTCAGGCTGTATCTACTTTACATAATATACTTGCGTTTCTGATGTTCACCGTAGTCTATTAGCGCTATCTGCTTCTATATATCCCATTTTTCTAAAAAAATGCAGCTAGATTCCCTTGGAATTCTCCAATCCCAGCTTTCTTATATTTTTCGGTCGATAGCACACAGTCCAATTATCTTTCTTCTTGCAGTGGTTACAGGTTGCATATGTTGCTGGGCATTTAGACCCACCTGCTACATTTCTTCTTAGTTGTGCAGTTTGGCTTAGGTTTAACGCCGCCGAAATTTATTTTCTTTAAATTCTTCTGTTCTACCGATCCTTCCATTTGATTGCCACAAATTTTTAAGTTATGTATATTTACTGCATCGGATTGCTTGGCCATAATCCAGTCGTGGCGTTTTCTAGTGTGATACCAGCAACCAATTGCATCTGCTCCGATAATTTCTTCTCACGGACACCAGCAATAATTCGATTGCAGATCAACTCTTCTTTGAGTGACTTATAATCGCTATGTTCTGTTTGGGCATGTAGTGCAGAAATTAATGCATCGATTCTTTCACCATCCCGTTGACATCTAGTACTGAACACTAAACGTTCGTAGGTTTTTAACCACGAAATCATTCTCAAATGCTAATATTGCTGCTGACTAACGCGTCAACTTGCTCGGGTCCAGGTTTTAAGGACAAACCCGAAATTCTTCTAAAAAGATCGAAACGACTACTCCAATCAGGTCAATCTGGTGCCTTAAATGAAAATGGCTCAGTTGCCATGTTGATATTTTATCTTAAATTTTTCTTATTCAAACCACCAACATTGTTTACATTAACAAATCCAGTTTTTTTTGTTGCCACCATGTAATATTTTACTGCGAAAATAATGCCTATGTCACACCGGCATGATTCTGTTCGGGGTGGGGTGAAAAGTTTTTTGTGTGTTAAAAAGCGTTGACAGGGTGTCACTCAGGAAAAGCAAAAATCTTATCTTATGAAAATTGTGTTTTGCTAATAATCTCACATTACTTTTGACAGTTCATTTATCACGATGAGTTCGAGAAGTTCAGATGAGTCTATAAATTTAGCCCCTGTTTTAAATTTAAAAATGATTTAAATGAAAAAAAACGAAACAAAAGAAAATGGTCTGTTTAGGCTAAAAATTAATTAATAAATAGAAATCAACATACAGGATATCGACTAAATAGTAACTTTAACTATAAAATATACAATAAAAAAGCATCAGCCGATCTCGGTGGCGTAGTGGCTATGTCACTTGCCTAGCACGCCAGAGGTCGTGGGTTCGAATCCCACTGAAGAGCATGGTCGTTTGTAATGTTCACATAAATCCATATTCATCTACACATAAGGCGGCATATGACCATAGTAGTTAGTCCGCCGCCCATCTTCGAAAAAAAAAAAGCATCATAATAACACATATTATATCTACATTATTTACTAATTTATAAAAATGAACTAATAATAATACGAAAAACAAAGGAAAAACTTAAAAATAACTCAAAGGGAGCGCATTTAAAAATTGCTTTCCAATTAATAATTAATCGAAACTTGTCTAATGTTCTTTTGTCAAATGTACAACGATCTAAAACTGCCGACTTAGCAGAGATATGAACTAAAATGAATTAATATTTATGACAAGCTCAAATAAAAAGGATTAAGCGAGTACTTCTGCTTACGCACAAGTACATTTAATCATGGATATGTCTCGAACACTTAAAATGTTTCCGTTATATTGGATCCGCCATTTTGAATTTCACAATTTTGAATTTTTATAGCTGAATTTAGTATACTTTTCCAAAATGGATCCGACTTTTTGAATTTTATATTTTTGACATCGAATTCGTAATTCTCGACCCCAAAACTCATCCCTATATCCCTTCCGGTCCTCGCTGAATGTGCGTTTCCATGGTTAAAAGCAGCTCGCATTTTGTATTCGTTTTCCATAGACCAGCGATAAGATGTATTCCTACTGTGATTCGAGTTTGTCGGGCGTGAGTTCGGCGGGCTTAGAGCTTGTTTATCGTATCTCTGTTAATTCAACTATTTTAGATCGTTACACTTGCACATTTGAAAAATGAACATTAGAAAAGTTTAGAAGGATTGCAAATAGGATAGCACTCTTTAAATTTTAGGCACGCTCACACAATCAATCGTAGTGAAATCAGCAACGAAATTGCATACGATTATGTACGGTGCAACTAGCGGCGCTTCTATTTTCACCGCACAAAACACGCTTCACCTCACAGCGAATAGAATCGTGTCGATGTAACATTGGGCGAATTCAGCCGAACCTACCGGCTAGCTAGCGTTTGCTAGTGATAGATTCTAGCAGATGAAAAGTAGTATGAACATGAACGGAATTTTGCTGGAGTCAGTCATGTTAGGTGGAATTAACCTCAAATTCTGATAACAGACAAATCCAAAACAGTATTTAAAAATCGGTAAGTAATAGATGTCAAATACTTCATATATTTCACTACATTTTAAGTTATTTTTATAGTTTTTTTTTGCAGACATGATTAATATTGATGACATTACAAATGATTTTTTATACATTTGACAGTTCTAGAAAATTTCCTAGCTCATCTAGCGCAAATTTATTTCACTAGGTCGCTAGTCAGCTTCTAGGTTCGGCTGAACGCGCCCATAGGCATACTCAAAAATTAGTGCAATAAAATATCTGTCAGTTTCTTTATTTTGCTACATTTTGTTTTCTTAAGTAACCTTAACTACCATTACAATCTTAGGTTTATTTTTTATTTAAATTTATATCATTTTACATACTATTCGAGACACTATTTTTCTAGACTCTCCTAACTTGTCTTGTTTGTGCTTCATTGGCATTATAACCACAAATCTGTATTCCCTAGTTCTGGACAATATTTTGACAAATATGTCTTCACATCTCTGTTCTTCCTTGGTGAATGTTTCTTGTAAATTTGTTTCTTCATTTTTTTTTTAAACTGTTCCAATTGGTTTTGGACTTATGTAGTATGGTTTTTTCAGGAGAAGTGAGTCTTTTTCTACTCTATGTTTTCCAATGTACAGCAATGTTCAGAATAATCCAGCGCAGAAAATTAAGTCTACATTCCCTGGTTTGCTGTACGTTGGATTTGCTAATTTTACATACGATAGTATGCATACATCGCACCTTTCACTTCTAAGTTCTTGACTGACACTTCTAGTAATAAAGCAAGTAATCTAATTAATTGTATAAAATTATTGTCTGTGACTGAATTCTAAGTTCACATTTTTGTTTGATCGGTAATAGTTATTTGTCAAACTAGAGAGGAAAGCGCTTCTTTTTCCCAGCGAATGAGGTATTTCGAACGTGAGTGGAAGAAGAGCTTTCCTCTCGTGTTAGACACAACATTTTTTTCACGACATGTTTCTAAAACCGATTTGCTCGGACCTAAAATACACTTTGAGAACACAACTGACAGACTGACACGTTGAAAGTTAGGTTATCAGACACAAGGCGGTGAAGCATTGTTGCCAATGAGCCAATCTGAAATATCTTTAATAAGTTGTCAAATTGTGATTTAATAAGGAAAAGAAAAATATAAAATATAATTGTAAGATAATTTAAAGTGTGTATATCGCTGAAATAAGCATTTTCAATAAAATTAGGAATTTATTTTAATTTTTATAATATGTTTTTTGTAAATAACATTCATATTGGTAACACTTCTATATTTTCCTCTCTAGAGAGGAACAACACGTTTTCTTCACTATTTTGGGAGAAAGACGGGGGGGTTTCCTACCATGTCGTGAAAAAAGGAGTCTTACTGATTCCATTGACTTCTGCTGTTACTGGTTGTCTTGATAAACCAAGCCGCTGACATGCCTCTGCTGATATGACGTTTGATTTTGCTCGTGAAAAGAAGTATATAGTGTGTCCCATTTAATGTTCGAATGCATTGGGATCTCGAGAACCGTGGGAGTATTGGCTAAGATATAAATTTTGCGATTTTCTTTTTTTTGCTGATAACTTTGTTATATGACATAAGACGAGATTCTGGTTTGCACTTCCTTATGACACTTTTTAATAGTGAACTTGTAAAAGTATTAAAATTTTATTTTCTTAACATTTACGAGTAGGGCTGTTCGATATCTTGTTTTGAATATCGATATTCGATATTAGAAAAATTTCGATAAAATCGATGTATCGATGTATCGATATATTGATATATATCGATGTATCGATATATTGATATATATCGATGTATCGATATATTGATATATATCGAAGTATCGATATATCGATATATCGATGTATCGATGTATCGATGTATCGATATATTGATATATCGATATATCGATGTATCGATATATCGATATATTGATGTATCGATATATCGATATATTGATGTATCGATATATTGATATATCGAGATATTGATGTATTGATGTATCGATCTAATATAGTTAGATTTTATTGGTAATTAAACAATGATTCAGGATGTCGTTCTGTTCTATATAAATAGTAAACAATCTAATGCAGATAGATTTTATGGAAGGATTATAATGGTTCAGGATGTCTGCAATTCTATTGTGGAGAGAAGTAACGGGTGTTTCAAAGGCGAAAAATTTTAACATCTGGGGTGTTTGTGTACTTGCTTTATGGTGCTGGGTGCCACCATTATAAAACAAACGGGAATCTACTTAAAATATTTAAAATTGTACTATGCCATGACTGGAAGGTAGTTTTATGAAAACTTCTGTTGGAAATTGTACCTATACATCGTCCCAATTATTAATTCTCCCCTTAATCCCGACTCCAGAGTGAAAGTAAAAATAAACATCAGCATGCAATGCTATCAATAAATCGAGCACAACCCCTTTCATTAGATGGCATTATAGGTAAATTTTATTTCTTTTTCACAAAATACATCGATACATCAATACATCGATACATCGATATATCAATACATCGATATATGAATACATCGGTATATCAATACATCGATATATCAATACATCGATATATTGATACAACGATATATCGATATATCGATACATCGATATATTGATATATCGATACATCGATATATCGATGTATTGATATATCGATACATCGATATATCGATAT
Organism: Poecilus cupreus; assembly: GCA_963942605.1. Lineage (NCBI taxonomy): Eukaryota > Metazoa > Arthropoda > Insecta > Coleoptera > Carabidae > Poecilus > Poecilus cupreus. The sequence goes on along the minus strand of OZ012716.1, from coordinate 18,226,977 downwards.
ATCGATACATTGATATATCGATATATTGATATATCGATATATCGATGTATCGATATATCGATATTTTTTCTACTGAATATCGTTATTCGATATATCGATATATCGATGTAAACGCACAGCACTATTTACGAGTTACTGACATCAACTTTTATTTTTAATACGGAGGTCATAGTAACCCATGACATTTTTGTATAGAGAATTTTTTTGCTTAACAACAATATAAGAGCAATAAAATATTTTTTTCTTCAAACGTCATTGTAGTACGTTGTTATGTATTTGTATTCAACAAGCAGAAGTTCCTTGGCAACACATTTACGCCGGCGGCGGACAAAGTAAAATATCATGCAAAATAGTAAGGTTGTAATTCAATAATTTGACAGTTAAGAATAAAACAAATAAACAAAAATAACAAAATAACATATTCTGTGGCAACTAGAAATACTGGATACGGTAGAATATTTGTTGAAGTTCTGAGCATTTTTTAATGTTTTAATGTCTATTTTCTATGTTTGAAGAAAAAATAGCATGTGTTATTCGGAGTAAATGTGACTTTGTATGCTTCGCATGTAATTGTCCGACTCGCTTCGCTCGTCGTTCAAACGTACATGCTCAGCACACAAAGTATCACATTTACTCCTAATAACACAATATACTATTATGGTTAATAGAAAAATTAATGAAAACTGTTATTTATAATAAAATTGAATTGAAAAAAGTGAATCCTGGGCTGCTATGAAAGAAAATATTAATTTCAGACAAATAAAAAATAATTTACTGAAAGAAAAGAAAGCAAGAGTTGATAAATTAAAATAATTGAATTCAGCCAATAAACTACTGAAAGAAAAGCACGTTGGCAATGAAATTGTTTTGATGAAACAGTTTAAAAAATCTGTTGTGGACACCACAATACTTCCCACAATAGATTTCTTATCAAATAATGCAGGAACACGGACCGCTACTATCAATACACACTCATCCCTTCAAAAAATTTAGTTTTCACTTATGACACATGTCAAAAATAGACATTTTCAAGCGTTGTTTTGTTATTTTAAAAAACACAGGTTAATAGATTTAAACAAAAATGTCAAAATATAATTTTCTTGAACGTGTTATAAATCGTAAATGGAGACAGTAAGAGAAAATGTTTCAAACAATAATTGTAGATAATAATATTTAAAATATTATTATAATAAAAAAAATTGTTATTTAACTATAATTTATTGAGATATCAAAATATTTGATAAGGCTTCAAGTAAACTAGCACTTTCGTTATTAGAGCATCACTAAAAACTAATCAGTTCTTCCAAAGGAGATACAATTGATACATACAAAATATTAAAATTTTCAGTTGAATAGTTTTTGAGAAACCGTAACACCAGAGATCCACACAGACTGACAGACATCATCGCGAAACTATTAAAATCGTATTCTAGGGACTCTAAAACGTTCTCATCTACTGAAAACTCACTACTGAATTGTTAGCATGATTTCTATGCCTCCCTTACAGGATGTGAAGGAAGGTAAAAATAGATATAGATTTAAACACAAAAAATGTTGATTGCGAAAATAGCACAGAAAAGAATATTGAAAAAAAGATTTCAATTCTTCAAGAGGTAAAAGGAGCTTCGAACGATGTCGGCGACCTGCACATCGTTGCGCTATGGGGAACATGGTAGCTATCAAACCAATGCAACTAGGTCCAGGATTCGGAAGAAATACGTCGATCCGTATCGCATCATACAAGTGAAGCAGAGAGACACTTATGATGTCATCCGCGGATGAATCCTTGAGGGACCCAATCGAATGTCTACGTTGTTGCAGTCTTAATTTCAGCGAAGCCCTGCAACAAGACATTTTGGCAAGCCCTGTTTTTTTAGTTGCTTTTTTGACCACGCGAAACCTCGCGCGTGCCAACATCCGCCGGTCAAATCTCTCTCTTGTGAGGTACCCACCGTACTGAGAGGTTGTGTGTTAGGCGATTAAGGTTTAACACGTGTTTGCATTTCTTGTGTTTGCTTATTTTTTTACATTTCTACCTCACGTAAGTAAACGAAACTACCTTGTTGTTTATTTCGATCTTGTTATTTTTATATTTCGTTCGATGGTCTACCCCACAAGCAGCACATTTTTTGATTCTCTTGGATGTTGACTCTCTAGTCTCACCCTAGAGCGGTATATATTTGTTATTAGAGCCTTCCTTTTTTTTTTTGGTACCCCTAAATGGTTGTGAGCTGAGGCCACTCCTCGATCATTCTTTTGAAATGTCTCACATGATTCGTAATTCTGCATAAAGTAGGTTAAGGATATACGGAACACGCCGCAGTGCGTTTGTTTCCCATTTTTTGTTGTTGCCCTACCTATTTTGAAATTTGTCACATCGCTAGTAATTCTGCGAAATCATAATAACTTAAAAACTCGAGTTACCTCTTCCCCTTTCCCTTCTCACCCGTTTGATAGTGAGAGACTGTGAGAGTGCTTGTGCAGACTCGACGAACTCCTGAACCAGTACCATCATCTTTATTCAAGTTTATATTTGCTCCTCGTAGCCCTTTTGTATTTCTGAAACTGACATTATTTTTTTTTTGTAGTTCATCTTGAACTTTGTGATATTATTATTAAGTTGTTGATTAGCCTACGTTTTGAGATTTTGGGTTATTTGAGTAACTTTTACGTAGGGTTGATGAGTTCAGTTTCAGATATTACTGGCTTGATAAAGTAAGTAATCATTCGATTATTTTTTTTGTACATCATAGTTCGCCAGATCCCTTCTATAACATCATACATTGTATCCCTTTTACTAACTTCTGTCTTTCCTTTCCTCTCCTATTGCTAAGCGTAAATTCAATTTGCTTTGTATAACTTTTTGATTTTGGTAAAATATTGTAACGATTTTTGTAATTTGTAATCTGCTTGCAACTACTCCAGTATTTTGGTGGTTTTGTTTTTCTGTCGTTTGTTTTTTTGTTGTCTAGCTGTTACGCCGACGCAGGGACTCTAGGCGAGAGCGTACAGGGTGCAGCGTGGAGCTTGGTTTGACGCTTCGGACGCCGGAATCATTTAACCCAGCCACAAGAGCGGCTACAGCTATCGTCGTCCTGGTTCGTTCTTGGAAGGTGTACAGCCCACGAAGTACCACGAATTGGTTCAATTGGCCATCTTTTACCTTGGCACGTCAAGGTACAATCCGTTCAGGGACACGAGGTCAGTTCTCCGACCTCTCTGTCAGACCGCTCCGCTGACCCTGACGTTCCTCGCAGAAGAACTCAGCTAGCTATCAGCGTCGGAAATATTATTGTAAACAGTCCACACCTTAGTTGCACCTGCCAAACTAGAGTAAGTTCGAGTCAGATTTGGTTTAATTTCAATTTGTATTATTTGTATAACCTGTCTAAATTTCTGCCTAAAATATATACCAAATTTATATTTGTATGTCGTATTTGTTTTCAATTTGGTGGCGCCCATTTTCTCTCTTCCTTCCTTTCTTTCTTCTCTGATAGAACCGGACCCACCAACACTTTATCCGCATTGACCATCGCTAGCCGAGGATTGTTTGTGTGCTTCTACTCAGGTAAAGTGCAACAACGTGCGCCGAGTATCTGAAGCCATGGGGCCACGAGGACTGTTCATCTGGGAAAGATGAAACGCAAGATTGCCGAATGTGGAAATCCAACAAATTCAAAGGTTTCGCGATTGGAGAAGTTGAAGGGGTTGCTAGAAGATAGGGGAAAATAAAAAAAATGAGCAATAAATGATCTGTCATGTAGTAAATCATAATAAGTAAATTAATGATGTTATTGAAAACCTCAGCTAATTTATTCAGATGTTCGGACCATGAATAGAAAGATTTTCTACATATAGTAAATACGGAGAGAAGAAAAAATGGGATTTGGGGCAGATAATAACAATCCACAAAAAAGGAGATCGACAATTATGTAAAAACTATATAGAGGAATAACACTATTAAACACCACATATAAAATATTGTTATCACTAATAAAAAAAAAAGACTTGAACATGAAACGAAACATATAGTCGGGAAATATCAGTGTAGCTTTACCCGACGCAGATTGACGACAGACGTCTTACGTACGGTGAAACATATAATGCAAAAAGCATATGAATATATAATTGACATAGAATTACTATTTATTGATCTCAAACAAGCCTTCGATTCATTAGCAGCATTAAAAGATTTCAGAGTGACGAAAAAATTAAGAAGACTTATAACGATGACGGTGAATACAACAAAAACCAGCATAAAAACATAAGTAGGCGAAATAGAAAAATTTGAAATTAATAAAGTAGTAAAGTAAGGTAACAAACTTTCAGCAACTCTGTTTAACTTAGCCCTAGAATATGTACTGAGGAAAGTAAACAAAGAAACACTATGAACAAGAGGAGGTCAGGTAATACACATGCCGACTCCAGAGTGGTCACAACAAAAAAATAGAAAAATAATGTCGAAAATGTTAAAGGAGATAGTATCAGAAAGAAACAAAATAGGACTAAAAATAAGCCTGAATGAAACCAAAGTTATGAGAGTAGGGAAAAGCTGGTGCACAGAATGATTTAACTGGGGGTGTACTCTTTTGAAGAAGTAGAGAAATTTAAATATTTAGCGATTATGTTATCTAATATAGGAGAAAGAGAAACAGAAATTTGAGAGAAAATAGTAGCCGTAAATAGAGCTTATCATGCCAATGAGAAACTACTAAACAACAAATCTCTCACTAAGAAAACTAAAATGAGAATGTTCAAGACAATAAGACTAATAATGTTGTACTCTGCAGATCCATGACTATGACAAAATAAGAAGAGGAAGAGAAAATGAAATCAGAATACGCATGAACGACGAAATAAAACAAGAACAAGATGGAGAAGACAAAGTAAGGAAAATAAACCAACAAAGAGTCAAATGGCTGAGACTTGTATGGAGCACAGACGAAAGAGACACGATAAAAACAATACTACAATGGGAACCAGGTGGGAAAAGAAGAAGCGGTAGACCCAGGTCAAGATGGCTGCAAAAAGTATAAGGAACACTAATTAAAGCAGGAATAAAAACATGGAAAGAAATAACAAGAAACAGGAAGTAATGGAGACACATAGGAAAACGAGGACTGATTTTACAAAAACATTTTGACATTCTCGAAGTTAGGTAGTTGGTGGTGCTGGTATCGTAAAGTTTTGCATTGAGTGCTGCATAAATGAATATTTTAAAAATATTCTACTATATTTAGGATTTTTCCATTTTCATAGTTTATAAATTATATTTACACTATATTTACAGTAACAAAATAGGACTGCCATTTAAGCTAGCACGACCGCATGTATCGCGCAGCAACTCAAACATTCTTCAACTTTACATTCGTTTTACTCGGAACCAGTTCATTTTAGAAAAGACATGTTTTAATAAAAAAACATCTTTGATATGTGTACAACAACTTTGTCGCTATATATTAGGGTCCATCTCTTAATGACAACAAGTTTGTCGCTGATAGAAAATTTCCCTGTAAAAACATGAAATCTCGTTCCCATTTTGAGGTTTTTAATTACTATATAATATTTTTAATCATGATATATAATGAATTTATGCACTACTACACGCACAGATCATGCAAAAATTTAAATGTGAAAGAATTATTGTTATATCTGTATAAATAGGGAAGATATCACGAAGTGAAGTTAGCGCAAATAAATTATAATTTTTATGCAGCAAGTACACAAAGACAAGGAAATCACCCGAGCAGAATCCGAACAGATCCGACACACCCGAATATGTATATTCTTAGTTCAGGAGGAGTGCGAGTAAATACATGAATTCCATTTGCCCATACACATGGAGCGTCATCAAAAACAAAACATGCCGTATGTATTAAAGGGAGTAATTTATAATTAAAAATATGAAATTTTCCGCATCCTTGAACCCTTATCTTTCATATTTTCAATAAACTTTTCTCATTTTTTATTATGGTGGAAAAGCCTATTACAATGATTTGAAACTTAGCTTCAATAAATAAATTTAATCATCGTGTAATTTATAAAAAATATAAATAAAATAAAATTGGCAATGTTTCATAAAAATCAGTTTTTGAATAATAACTAAGTTACTAAGTCACAGAGACCAGCCAATCCAATCAATCGGTATCTACGGACGCGTTTTGTTCTTATTGGAACTTAGCAGAGTAGTGTAACCCACCAACTGCTGTGAGGCAGTGGCACCGACTGACTGGGCCGGCGAGATTTAAGAACCAAACAAGTTGGTAAATGGAATTGAGAGGAGAGGTAACTTAATACATCCAGAACCAAATACCGCTTTTATACTTCAACAGAAGTAAATAATTTTTTCAAAAAGGGAAACCATCTATGAAACAAATAATGTGTAAAACATATACCTAGAGGAGAGTTGCTGAAATTCTACCCACTATGAAAATTTGATCTTCAGGCAAATTTGATTTATTTATTTAAACATGTATTTAGACCAATCAACAGACTTATCTTTACACTCTGGGACAATAAATTTATTTATAATGACATATTAATAATAGATTATTAATTAAATAGTATCCAACAAGTCAATGAATTCAAATATATCTTCGGATGTTGGATGAAGAATTAGGATCATAAAATACACCGCTAGTTGCAAACGTTTCGGTTAATATTTAACCATCTTCAATGCTGCACATAACAATTATAAAAATCAAACAGTTATAAAGTTATAAAAATATATCCAAAATTACCTCGGGAGATGTGGTTACAAAAAAAGTTTCCAAAAAAATATAATATATACTGGTATGAACTTTCGTAGAGTATAGACGTATTCCCTTGTACGTGCAGTTGTTCTCAGGAATTCTCTCTCGTGTATGTATTTTACTATTTTGTGTGCTATAAAACTTCACCATGTCGTCAAACAGTGTTCGACGCCAAATTGTCAAAACTAATTGACGAGATCGCAGGACTCCGTAAAGAGTTAGTGAAGAAGGACAAAATTATTCAGTGTTTGTCCAAGAAAGTCGATAAACTAGAACAACACAGTAGGAGAAACTGTCTACAGATCTTCGGAGTGAAAGAGCAGAAAAAGTAAAACACTGAAGACGTCGTCATGCAGTTCTGAAACCAGAATCTGGGGGTTCCGCTCCAGCCTAACGCCATCGACCATCCTCACTGGGTCGGGAGACCCATGCCAGATAAGTACCGCCCCTTAATCGTTAAGTTTTGCCGATACAACGACCGTGCGCAAGTGTATTCCCAGAAAAAGAAATTCGGGAATAGTGATTAAGGGGGACTTAACTATAATTAGGCTAAATGTAATAAATGCAGCAAAAAATAAATACACTTGGTCGCGGGACGGTGTGATTCCTATCAAAATTAGTGATAGCGTGTACACTATATTAATGCGGCGCAATATTTTTGTATGCCTTCTTAGATTACGGGTCCAAAGCTAATTTTTTGCACATTGATAGTAAAAATAATTTTATCTCCGATTATGACCATGCTATAAAGTTTCGGTGTCTCTGAGAACCAGCCATACTGATTCAAAAGTGTAAAATTTTTTACCCATCTCCATACTTGTACATATCATACATGCACTAGTGAAAAATTTGAGACTTTTGAATCAGTATGGCGAGTACTCAGATACACCGATACAGTATGGCATGGTCATATTCGGTGTCAAAATTCTTTTTTCTATCAATGTGCAAAAAATTATCTTTGGACTCGTAATACAAGAGGGCATTAAAAAAAATACCAGTTTAATTCAATTTGGCCTCTGTTTGGAACGTCGCTTCGGTATGGCATACAAATTTTTCATACTTTGACTATCTAATGAACAATATAAAACAAGAATTAGCTTTATACTCGTTCCCCAAATGCATAGTTTTTTTTTGACTTATTCAAAAAATTTCACCGCACAGCGACGACCCCTACAGACTTGCATTTCCCTGTTAAACATGACACTGGCTAACTTCACAAAAAAAAATCAACTTTGGACTTATCATACATGTTTTTTTTTTTTTTGCTGGCTCCCGGTCTATAATTACCGTTGATGATCATTTGTATTCACAAAACTCATACGATTATTTTATCAATTCGCGGATATTTTTCGTTTATATATGTATATTAACAAAATATATCAGCGTTCATGTGGTTCAGATTCCGTTATAAAGCGGGAAATTTCTTTTCTCAAATTTAAAATTATTTCCTATTGTATTGTTTAATTATGTAAAAAATGTAAATAATTGGATATAATGATGATATTATGAACTTTTCCGATATTATGTATGTTTAAATTAATATTCAACTGTGTGTTTGCTTCTCAATATTTTAAAATTAATTTCTTAGCCCCATGATAGCTAACAGTACAAAATAATTTAACTAAAAAAATCACTATATGACTATAATATTAATAATATTATACTTTAATGTACCTACTACAATTATTGAATAAACTGCTGTATTTAATTTGAATAATAAAGACAACACATGAAAGAATACTTGGTCAAATATTTGTGAATTACCAACTATAATAAAATATAAAATTTTAAATTATATGGATCTAATTTCACTAAATCAAAAATACGAATAATATCCTAAATCTTCAAAATCATACACAGTAGTGTTTACGGAACAACTAATCAAGGGTATGCAATATTCTAAAATTTGCTTTGGTTCATCTTTCTTCTTAAATCATATTCAGTCCGCTGATCATTCGTAGTTTCTTTGTCTCTAGCTGCAACTCAAGATCTCGTCGCCACCGATAAATGCCACTGAATATTGAAGTGAACTTGAAAGGGTTCTTGTGTTGAACCCATTGTTTTTTAAAACAATTACGTTTTTAAAAGTTTTCATTTAAACTGAAAAGTTTTGGCGCACGTGATGATGGAATAAAGAACTGTTTAGAAAGTTTTATTCTTTTTCAAATTTTCTGTTCAAGGGTTGAACCTAAAGAATTACAAGTTTTAATAGAAGTGGAATCATTAATTATTAAAACAATAAATTTTAATTGAATACAGATTCATGTAATTTTCTTACATTATATATTGCAAAAAAAAAAACTAAGTGTAACTATGTAATAGTGTGTTGTTCTTATTTTTCTTTAGTAAATGTATCCAATAAAATGTACACACCAATTTTCATTTTGAACAATTTTATTGAAAAATATGGAAATAGTAATTAGCCAGAACGATTAAGAAATTTTAAGTATTTCCGCATTTACTTAATAAAGTAATCCATAATATTGTAAGGGGGTCATAAACCTTTTTTCGTTTTATTGTTTTTTTTTTCTGTAAGTTTGAGTAAAATTATGAATATAGTTAGCTACTAATTTTAATATTAAAAGGCATTTAGTTATTAAGATACCATTTTTTAAATTAGCATCCCATTTCAAATTTTTCGCTTGTGACGTCAGCACCTATGTCATTTTGTAATGCTACAAAACACGCTCTTGCGTAAAGCAAGGAACTACACCTACTGTCAGATTGACTGTCATCTGTCATTGTTATTTTTACTTTTTAACACTTCCTAAACTCTTTCTTTAAAAACGTTATAATTATCGAATACCTAATATTGTTTATCGCAGTGTTAATTTTAATAATAATAAATAATTATTACAACCCTGAAGAGCAAATTATTATTTGTTATCAACACCTCTTTTGCCTTGCCATACTGTATATTCTTCTACAAGATGACATCACGATTTTGCAACCGCGAAACTATATAAAAGAAATTATGAATGAAAAGTTAGAAAATTATAAGAAATATTGAAAAATATGTGACTGAAATGATCTAAATTTTTATAATTTGTAAAAGAACAGAACTTTTTTTAAGTGTATGACTCCATTTAACAGTAAGATTATTATTTGATAAATATGAGGCGATTTTTATTTTTACTTATACAAAGTACAAGGAAATATTGGAATCATAAAAAAAATCGCTGACGACATTTTTACGGAAATACGTATTTTGAGGTTCACTGAATCCGTTAAGACCAATTTCTCAATAATATCTGTGTGTGAGGATGGATGGATGGATGAATGGATGTATGTCCGTGTGCGCAATATCTCATGAACGAGACAAGATATGTTAACGAAACTTGGAATTTGAAAATTTTATCAAATTACCCAGAGGTAAGTTGATTTTGAATGAAATTGAAAAACCTGAATACAAAGTTTACTAGTCACAAAACATTTTTTTCAAGAAAATATAATTAGCTGTGAAAACAAGTACCAAATGAAATTTTTTAGCAAATATAATTGAAATATACGTGTTCAGTTGGTTTTAAATATATGAGAAAGTAGTATGACGTCACATCCGATTTTTAAATAATGGAATAGGGGTAGATAACAATGACTAAAAATCACCGAAATCGAATACATACTCCAAGAAGACAAGTATATATCTTACTCTCGATAATATTGATTTCGTTTTCAGTGAAATTTGGCTTACGTTGACGTTTACGCAACATGTCAAGACGCTATTTTATTGTTAAATTAGCTCCATTTGAGAATGTGAGAGAGAAATGAATCAAAATTTGCAAGAGTAATATTCGATTGGTGGGACAAAAGTTGTAAAGAGAAGAAAATAATAGAAACAAACGAAAGCTATAAAGCATAAATGAAGAGGAATATAAGAAAAAATTTAAAGAGTTAGGAATTATCTAATAGAAGAGAAGAAGACGAGAAAAATAAACCGAAGAGTTATTAAAAAACATAAAAACAGAAAATGAAGCTTGGAAGTTCATAAGTAAAGAGAGACATCAAAAGGAAATTACGTCAAACAAGTTTACTACCAAAGACTGTAAAGAGTATTTTTACAACTTGCTAGATGGAAAAGACAAGAAAATAATTGATCAAAGTACACACCAACTAGACGTATTTAGTAATTTTATAACTATACTCAAAATGATTTTGGAGAAGACGCACGTCTTCAACCTGAAAAAAACTTTATAAAGTGAAAAATAAGTTGTAAAGTTTATTGAGGTATGCTAATGTTTAAGAGAAAATGACGAAAAAAATACTAGCATTAAGAAAAGTATATATTAATGCAATATTCTGTGATTTTATAGTCAATTATATTCCTCTAATGGCATTTTAAATTATTAAAAAGAAATATAATTCATTTTTTGTTCGTTATGTTGTTGCTATTGGTAAATGATCACGTTTACATACAAAATTCATATCGAACTGGCACATTAATGTCAGATTTTACTGTGTTGTTAAAATTTGTGCTCCTCGTGATCCAGCTTTTTATAATATGTATGTATAAATATATTGTGTTTATTGCAACAAATCACGTCTAAAAATGGCGGCACGTGTGATGCGTGTTGCATTGTATTTTCATTTCAACAAAAATTAGTATCTCATATAAACGTTGTTGCATAGTGACGTCATTATCTAGTAATATTTTTGATGACGTGCGTCTTCTCCAAAATCATTTTGAGTATATAAAGGAAGATTAAAAAACTTAAGAAAAAAGCATGGATTTATGGAAATTTAAATATAATGGAAAGAATAAAGCTAATTATAAATAAAGAAAGTACGGATAACCACAAAGCTTTCAACACGTTTGAAAAAAGGAAATATTATATAATATACTTTCTATAACACTAATTTGGAAACTACGCATTCCACAACTAAAAATTGTATTGGAATAACTATTATTCGATACGCTGCGTATGAAATAAAGTCGACGAAGCAGAGCCTCATATTAGCGCGATATATGAAAGAATGTTGATTTAGTTACTATGGTTACGTATGTTTGTTTTAATTTTATTTATTTGAGTTTGACGTTTTGAACAGTTTTGTATTTGTATTTTTTGTATAATTTCCTAAATCTTGTTACAGAAAGTATAATCTACAACATGTAACGGAATGGCATATCCCACACTCGCAAACCGTAGTCCTCGTCTTCGGCTCGGACTACAAACTTTTTGCTCGTGTGGAATATTATTAAATACGGACTTTTTTTGCGAAGATGGGAATCGAACTAACTGCTTTGGTTATATGTTGACTCTAGAGTGGATGATTGTGAATATATGTAAATATCACAAACTACCATGCTCTCCAGTGGGATTCAAACCCACGATCTCTGGAGTGCTAGGCTAATGACATAGCCACTACACCGCCGATATGGACGATACGGTCTTTAAAATATGTACAATATTACAAAAAAAAAAAAAACTAGAAGAAGAAATATGGGATTCCAAAAAGAAATAAGAATAATAGATAATACGTACCTACATTCTAAACAAGTTTATTGAAATCGAATTATTAAAAGAAAGAGGGAAACTGTTCACATTATTGTCGATTTAAAAGCAGCGTTCGATAATGTAGACCGTAAATAATTATTCCAAGTTTTAAAGAAAATGGACATAGATAAGAAATAATTGTTAGCAAATATAGAAACTGTATAGGGAAACCATCTCTATTGTTCAAGTAAACAATGAGAACTCGGAAGAATTCTGGGCTGTCCCTTAAGCCCCACACTGTATGTATATGGAGGAATATTTAAGTAACGAACAAACAGGGGGCCTTATCACAGGGAAGAAAAAAATCTACTTGCTGGCATATAGAGATGACGTAGCAGTGCTAGCGAACGATGCAAAATATATGAAAGCAACAATCAATAGACTACAAAATTATTTAAAAACCGAGTGTGGTCACCACACTACTTTCGTATATACATATCCAACAGAACACGTAAGACTTTATTTTGATAATTATTTGACATATAGATGTTAAGCCTGTTTAATTTTTGGTTTGTGCATTATGCAGAACGTTATCCCCAGAGACGGCATCCGGATTATCGCTTGTTTATCAGAATCGTACAATGTCTTCGTGGTGCTGGTGCTTTGTAACGTAATAATGGGCGAGGTAGAGGCAACCAAAGACAACGTATAAATGTTGACGATGTTGTCTTAGACATGGTAGAAGCTGGCCCATCAATTAGTAGACGTAGAATCTCTCTAGTTAGAAAGGGTTAGTCATTCTTCAGTTTGGAGAATTTTGAGGGATAACAGATACCATTTATATCATTTTCAATCTGACTATCATCTTAGAATAATATTTTGCGAATGGTTACTGCAGCAACATGCTTTAAGTAATAATTTAACTTTGAAAGTAATAATTTCTGATGAGTCCATTTTCACGCGAGACTGAATATATAATTTTCATAATAACCATTATTGGGCATATGAAAATCCACAAGGTGTTGCAGGAACTAATTTTCAACACTGATTTTCATTGAATGTTTGGGCTGTAATAGTCAATGAAATGTTACTGTACATACTACCAAATCGGATGAATGGTGACAATTACTTATTATTTTTACAAAATAATTTGCCAGAATTATTAGAGGATGTTCCACTTGATGTGCGTTAGCGGGCATGGTATCTACATGATGGGTCGTCACCATATTACACCAGAAATGTTCGTCAACATTTGAAAGAAGTTTCTAGGGATAGATGGATTGGTCGTAGTGGTCCTGAAACATGGCCACCTAAATCTCCCGATCTGATTCCTATAGATTTTTAATTTTAAGGCCACTTTAAATCGTTAATGTACGAGAATAAAAATGCACCAGAAATTGTTGAAGAACTGCGAGAGAGAATTGAAAATACCGACGAAATAATAAAACAACATAATTCATTTCGTCAGGCTTCTTCGGTATCATTAATACAACGTGCTGCATTGTGCATTGAAGTTAACGGAAATAATTTTGAACAATATTTGCAATGTAATAACGAGTATTAGAATTCCTGTTTCTTTATAGATACTATGTACGAGGTTATATGCTCCAAATATTACTCGTAGTTAACTTTTAATTCACAAATTCAAAGCATGAATACATTATATAGATGAAACAGATAGTTGTTTGGCCGGATACTGGATACCAGATATCCGGCCACCCTATTAGCCGAATAGCTGGATATCCGGCCGAACACTGCCTGAAAAATGCTGAGAAATTCGTGTTCATTCACCATAATTTGAATTTGTCCCTAAGTAATTCTTTATTGTTTATAAAAACTTTTTAACAAAAAAATTGAACTAACGAAAGAAGAAACTGAAAAGCGAAAAATAAAACAAACCTTTTTAGTCATAATAACTAAGCTCTTAAACTAATGTAAACTAATGTAATAAGTAACTAATTTTGAGCCATCGTTAAACAAACAAACAAAGAACGCCAACTCAAAATTATTTACTTACGTGAGTTTAGGAGCATAAGTTATGAAGACTTAAGGTCTATTCACACATATCAGTACCGTATCAGTGCCGTATCAGTTCAGTCTCAGTAACATCAGTGTAATAAACGGTATTTGCGTTTATTACGATTAAAGATTGCAAATGATATTTAGAGATTTCAAACTAAGTAAATGGTTCATTGTTAGTTGTTCGTGGAAAATTCCACTGCTTTAGTATTTCAGTTCAGTTCCCGCTTAATCAGCGGAAGTCAATATGTTGTAGAAAATATTTAACCAGAGTCTTATGAGAGAGTAGTGCCCAGATAGAGTTATTTTGAGTGCCACTGTCCCATCCCTAAAGTAATAAATTGCGAACCTTGGGCAGTGAGCAGACACTTGCATTTTGGCTTTTCTTGTGAAATGTTGAAAGAATTACTACACAGTTTTAAGGGCTCCTCTCGATTGTCGATTGTATACATAGTTTTTGTGAAGTTTATTTTGTGAGTTCATGTAAGTAGATTTGAGTTTTATGTATGAGTATTGTTAATAGCAAATGTTATATCAGTTTCGATCTTTTAAAGTTATTGTAAAAGTTAGTGAGTAAGCGATACTTTTGATTATATAGCGTCGAATTATTCAGCTCGTAAAAGTATTTGATTTATATAATTTATTTTGCTTGTTCGTTATTAAATATTAGATAATTTTGTTGTTGTTGAATACGTGTTTGATTCCCGCCTGCGCGCATATTTCCCGCCATTTGATCAGAAGTCTTTTTCTAAATACTCTTCGGAATCGAGTTAAAATATTCCGTGGTGGCCAGCGACTACGCTACCCTTGGTTATTCATTTAATCAAGTAAAACTCTTTCGTATGTCAGTTACCTCTTGGTACCAAGTGCGAGGTACCTGTTACATCTTTGGTGGCAGCGAAAAACGGACCCCTCAAACCAGTGTGCCTTATTAAAGAAAGATATTTATTGTAATTGGTATTGCTACATCTTTGGTAGCGCGAAAAACGGACCCCTCAAATCAGTGTACCTTAGTAAAGAGAGATAATTATAAATAGTATTGTTACATCTTTGGTGGCAGTGAAAAACGGACCCCTCAAACCGGTGAGCTTTAGTAAAGAGAGATAATTATCATTAGTATTGTTACATCTTTGGTAGTAGTGTAAAAACGTAGTGAACCTTATTAAAGAGAGTTAATTATTATAATTAGTATTTGTTACATCTTTGTTGGCAGCGGTGGTTGAACCTTTCAAACCAGTAGGCCTTAATACATTTTATTTGTTACATCTTTGATAACAGTATAAGTCAGTTACAGTAAAATGGCGACAAACGATCAATTAATGCAAGTAATTAGTGAATTGTCAAGTAGGAGCACATTGTCCAATATAAGTTCGAGAATCCCAAATTTTTATGGCAAACAGGAAGATAATATTATAGAATTTATTGATAAAGTAGAATGTGTATGTTCGTTAATAGGAATGCGCGATGAGGATAGAGTTACGTTTGCGAAAATTCATATGGGTGGAGAAGCAAGTCAATTTGTTAGAACGAATCGTGAAATTAGTAATACACAAAATTGGTCAGATTTTAAGAAAGTTCTTAGAGAAATGTATGCACCAAAACCATACTTTTTAACAGTAGAAAATGAATTTAGAAATTGTTATCAGAGAAAAGATGAAAAAGTTATTGAATATGAATCACGGTTACGAGTTATTGGGAATCAATTGGTAGATGAGAGCGATGATAATGTTGAACAAGAATTTAATAATAAATATGTAGAAAAACGCATGTTCACTCAATTTATGATGGGCATTTTACCGAAGTTTCAGCACGATATATTAATGGCACAACCAGAGACACTTAAAAAAGCTTTAGAAATCGCGAAACGATTTGAAATGGTTCATAATGTATTAGAAAATAATAGAGAGATTGTAAATAAAGTAGATAGTAAAGAAACGAAAATAATTGAGGCAGTAGAAAAATTAATTCAGCTAGTACAGGTAGATAATTTATCGATGAAAAATAATAATTTTGAGTCAGTTACAAACCCAGAGGGAGGCACGTATTCTATTGCAGGTAGTTTAAATAGCAGAAAAGAAAAAGTGAAACATAGTTTTGAGGACGGTAATAAAGAGCAAATAGGTTATTTTAAAGAGTCGGCAAGCAGTAATAAAGACAGGTATAAGAATAAAACGTGCTTCAATTGTCATGAAGTAGGACATATCGCGAGATTTTGTAAGAAAATTATGAGTTCAAAAAATCCAGGGGATGAGATTTCGATTGATAGAATTCACGAGGAAAGAATAGATTTCTGAAAAGTTGAGTATAATTGCGATCGTTGGAAGAATAGATTCAGAAATAGAATGTGTTCTAAATGTTATAAAATGGGGCATATAGCTAGAATGTGCGAAGATAGAGTCAGTAATGCAAATGAAGAAAGTATTTGTTATGCAGATCGAGAAAGTAATATGAATCAAAATAGAGCAAAGAATAATAGAAAATATATAAATTTAATGTGTTTTAAATGTCAACGTTATGGACATATTGCGCGATTTTGTGAAAATTCAGTTAATAAGTTTGTTAGTGATCGAGAGAAAATTGCAAATTATAGAAAAGTAGGGAATGAATGCAATCGAGAGACCCTAAAGCAGTGTGCTAGAGAGAGCGATGCGAATTATTTGAGAGCTGTCGTTGACCGGAATAAAAAACCGCGTCATGATATTGCTGGCGTTGAACGCGAAGAGCTCACCACAGGGGTTGAGTTTCCTTCAACGGTCAGTCGAGGTTGTAAAACCAAGGACGAGTTGCGAGTTGTCCGTAGAGATGAAAGCGAAGACCAGTGTGAGATTTCGAGTGTGAAATCGGCTGTTCCTTACCAGGCACTTGCAGTGCATAAGGATTCGGAGAACACTGACAATACGGTAGGTATGTGTCATGAGAATGTAAATTACAAAGATTTTTGTGTTGAGACAGATAGAGCTGTTAACTATTGCAACGAAGTCGAAGGCCAAAATTGGAAGCAAGTCAAGTACAAGAAAAGAAGCGGGAAACAGAACCATAAGATGTTCGAGCAAACCAGGGTTGAAGACAAAGCTAGCAGGTATACACCCCCCACGAGAAAAGGAAGTCCAGTCCGAAGGTCACCAGATGTCCTCGACTCTATTGTAGCAGACTTCAGGAAAGCAGAGGCATACAGCAAACAAGGAATGCGCCAAATGGGGTCAGTTTAGGCGCGAAAGAAATACTCCGAGTTGTAATGTCAGGCAGCACAAGTCTAGTAGGTAGGAAATTCTGAAATATATATATATAAAAGTGTTTATTGTCGGTCTATAATTTTTTTTTACATTGTTCATCTGTAAATTATTTTACGTACCTCTGAATAATATTATTCACTTATACATACTTATTTAATTTCCATAGCACATATTTAATGATATTGTATTTGTATTATTTTTGGTAGGAGAAAACAATTTATAAACAAAAACCTACTACTTACAAAAATAATTGTTAATTAATTGATTAATTACTTAATCTAGTTTTATTTTATTTACTTTAATTGTTTGTGTATAATTCTATTGTGCTTGTACTTTTTGTAATTTAAAGTCTCTAAGCTAACATCACACAATGTTTTTATATATGGGTTTTCACTGAGTTCGGATCTTGCAAAGAACTTTGTTGTTAGCTTATCCACATAATCTTTAATGTAATCTATGTTTAGTTCTTCATGCATTTCACTTATTTTGGTGTATCTAGGGTAGTTTCCTATGATTCGTAAACACTTGTTTTGAATAACTTGTAATTTTTTATAGTTTGTGTCACAAGTATTATACCACACTGGGGCACCGTACGTAAGGATTGGTCTTATGCATTGTTTGTATATTAGTACTTTGTTAGCTTTGTTTAAGCCGCACTTTCTATTATAAATGGGGAACACTTGGAACAATATTTTATTTGCTTTATTGACAGTCTCGTTGATGTGTTTCGTGCATGTGAGTCCCTTGTCTATATGTAGTCCTAAATATTTTACCGAGTCACTCCACTCTACTACTTCATCACTTATTTTAACATTATTTTTAATAATTGGTCTTCTTTTAGTGAGAAGAATTGCCTCTGTTTTGTCACTATTGATTTTAATTTTCCATTTCTCGAAGTGTTTTTTGGTTTTGCCTAAGCACAAGCTGAGTTGGTTGGCGATAGTATCTATGCGGTATGATTGTGTGAAGTATGCTGTATCGTCGGCATATAGGGCAACTTCAGTTCCCGCTCTTTTTGGGATGTCATTTATGTATAGACTAAACAAAATTGGGCCCAATATCGATCCCTGAGGCACTCCTGCTTCTATTGTCCTTTTGGTGGAATATGAGTCATTAACTTTCAAAATGAATTGTCTCTCTCGTATGTACGAATGAATTAAGTCGATTAAATGCATAGGGAAGTCATACTCTATCATTTTGTATATTAGTCCTTTGTGCCAAACACTATCAAAGGCCTTTTCAATATCAATAAGGGCAACACCCACGTGTTTATTTTTGTTATAAGCATCAGTTACATAGTCACACACTCTAACCAGTTGTGCTGTTGTTGAATGGCCTTTTCTAAATCCGAACTGTTCGGCAATTATGAGATTTTTGCTTTTAATATATTCTTCTATTCTTGCATAGATCACCCTTTCAACTATTTTACTGATTCCACTCAATAAGCTTATTGGTCTATAATTTTTTGGTATTGTTGAATCCTTTCCGGCTTTATGTATAGGAATTAGCTGAGCAGTTTTCCATTCTTCTGGGAAATAAGCGAACATTAAAATCCCATTAGTTATTTTTGTAAGTAATACAAGTGCTTTTCTTGAAAGATTTTTGAGTATGATGTTAGGAACTGTATCTATTCCAGGAGATTTCTTATTTTTGAGTCCTCTTATTATTTTAAAAATTTCTGAAGGTTTTGTTGGTTTTACGTCATATTTCGTTGGTCTCTCAGAAAAGTATTGTTTTATCCTCCTATTTACTTTATTGGTATGGTGAGTGTTTCCTAAGTCTATGTTAGCCTTATGGACTTTTTCAAAATTGTCAGCAAGTACATTTCCCTTGTCTTCGTCTGTATATACCTCTTTATTGTCCTTTTTCAGTGGTGGTATTGTGTTACTTCCCTTTTTATAATATTTCATTATTTTCCATAAGTTATTGGCGCTTGGTTTTAGTTTGCTCAATACTTTGTTCCACTGCTCGTTTTTCCATTTCTTTAATTTTGTATTTACGATTTCCTGTAGTACTTTTAGTCTAATTTTAAGTGCTGGAGATCGTGTGTGTTGGAACTTACGCCTCGTCCGATTTTTGACTCTTATCCACACTTTTATTTCCTCTGGAAGTGTATGATTGGTTTCATTCCTCTGTATCAGTGGCACGTGATTTGAGGTTGCTCTATTTATTGCAGTGTAGAGAATTTTGATTTGTGTATTGATGTCCTCTGCGTTTATGATGTTTGGGTTTGCCGTGGGAATGTTCTCGTCCAGGGTTTTCCTGAAGTTTTTCCAGTTTGTTTCTTTGTAATTGAGTACTGGTGCCGGTGTTTTCAACATAATCTTTTTAGCTAGGTTGAATTCTACAGGATTATGATCCGAGTTAAATATTCGTCTTGATTCTGGAACGCTTACATGCGTAATATTTATTAGAAGTATTACGTCAAGTACGCTTGGTCTTCCTCTAGTAGGAAAGTGTGTCGGTTCATTGGGTGCTATTAGTTGTATCTGTTTATTATTTACATATTCAAGTAGTGTTTTGCCATTTCGGTTATTTGTTGGACAATTCCAACTTATGTGTTTGGCATTCAAGTCCCCAAATATGATAATTTTTCTGTGCTGATTGTATAGTTTGTTTAAATCATCATTGTATATTTGTTTATTTGGAGGGTTGTATACCGCTGTTACTATGAAATTGTTGTCAGTAGTTTTAACTAATAGTGATAGAGCTTCTATCGTCTTTAGTGTTGGAGTTGCGACTTGCTGGTGTTCTATATTTTTATTAATTATTATTGCAACTCCTCCACCTTGAGAGTTGCGATCATTTCTGTATACTTTGTATCCCCTAATTTTTAGTTTGTGTATGGCATCTAATCGAGTTTCATTTAGGCCTATGATGTCAATTTTATTTTTTGTAATGTATTGAGTTAGTTCTGTAATTTTATCTTTTATGGTGCAGCAGTTCCATGTCATTAAATTGATTGTTTTGTTAGTATCCATTAGTCCAGCATGTTTATTACCATTTCTGTTATGATCGCTAATTTGGTTATTGCATCAGGTGCACTTTTGATTTGAGGGATGTTTGTTTTAACTATATTTATAATTCTTGTAATATTTAAATTTTTGATTAAGTTTTTAATTTCAGTGAATATGTCCATAATGCTTTCATTGTTATCATTATGTGTGGGGGTTACGGGCGGTTTTCCCCATTTATTACTAGTGTTATTTTGAGGTGAACTTGGAAGGCTTGGAAATTCTGTTCTGTTCATTTTAAATTCGGTCTTCTTTGCTTGTGGTATAGGGCTGGTTTTAGACAGCTGACTTTCTTTTGTTTGTAGATTTTTTGCGTATATAGGACAATTTCTATAGCTAGCAGGATGATTTCCTTCGCAGTTTGCACATTTTAGGGTGTTTGTTGTGCATTCGTTAGGAAGGTGTGGTCCTGAGCATTTTACACATTTTATTGTTCTGTGGCAGTTTTTTGCTATGTGCCAAAATGATTGACATTTGTAACATTGCACAATGCCTTTGGTTTTGTATTTTTCCCACCGGATTAAGCAATGACAAACTTTTCTGATACCATAGATATCGCTCAGGTTCATTGTATTGCTGATTACGACAATAAACATCGGCAGTTCCCGTATTGTGCCGTCTTCCCTTTTAGATTTCATTTTATTAATTTTTATAACTGGCACGTGTAGTCTTACGAGTTCGCTTTTGAGTTCATCTTCTGTTACATTAGGTGGTATGTTCTTGAGTACCATGCGATGCTGGATTTCGTCTTTTTGGCTATATGTGTGATATTGAAGATTAGCTTCTTTTACATTCTTAATTACGATGTCGTAATCGTTCTTAGATTTCGTGTACATAATCAACCGATTATTTTTATATTTAACGTCTATTTCATTTTCGAGTCCTTTTCTAATATTATTAAAGCTTGCGGTGTGGTTATGTATGAAGCTGTAAACAACTATAGGTGGTATTTTTTCTTTGTTAGTTACTTCTATTTTCTGATGTGCAGTTTCAGATTCAGATTCTTCATCTTCGCTGATTGTTTCGAATGTATTACTTACTTCTACATTATACTTGTCTTGCAAATTCTTGCTTGTATTGTTGTTTCCTCTCCTCCTTTTGTTTGGGTGCATACCACTAGGTCCTGGTTTCGGCTTTTCCTTGGCAGTAGCTTGGGGTTTATTTCTTGCATACTCGTCAGGCTTCACGCCCGAGAGTTGCATTTTGATAAAGCAGTTCTCTGTCTGCTCTCCGCTTTAGAATATTCGTTGCACACACGTCACAGAAAACTAACAGAACAGAGCTAAACTCGTCCCGAAATAATTAGTTTCGCGTATACGATATAGTCAATCACTTGTGCTACTCTTTCGATAGCTCGCATTAGACTGGAAATTCTGAAATATTTTGTTAAGAGAAACCGTAGTTTGAAAAGAGCAATGATGCATGTAATTAATTGATATCAAGGATTATAGAAGTAAGTTAAATTAAATTGTTAAAAGATTTGTTCAAGTAAGGGGATAGGCAAAAAGAGTTAGAGTATCATTTGTTGGAATGAGTTATGCAAAACAGATTCAAGAGTAAGGAATTGAAAGTGAAAACAGATTCAAGAGTAAGGAATGGAAAGTTACTTAGATAGATTTCGGGTAGATTCTGTAATATATGATTTATTTCAAACAAGACATTTGGATCTTAACCTTCTGTCATCCTAAAACACTCAAAAAAATTGTTTCGTCATCCATCAACTCTGTATAAAGTGATAAACTATTCTCCACTTTCTCTTTTCTTCCATGCTTTATGTACCCTGTTTCGTATCTTCGACTGATGCACTTCCTCTTCATCAAAAAATGATGGCAATCATGGCTAATTTTGTGTCTATAAGCTAAAATAATTACTGACAACTGATGAAACTGTACGGATATGTGTGAATAGTTAGCCACTGATATATCACTGATGTTACTGAGACTGAATTGATACGGCACTGACACGGCACTGATATGTGTGAATAGACCTTTATACAAGGAGTTGATGGATGACGGAACAATTTTTTTGAGTATTTTAGGATGACAAGGTGAAGATCCAAATGTCTTGTTTGAAATAAATCATATATTACAGAGTATTGGCGAACCAATTCAATAAGTTGCTCGTTAATAATTTTATTCACAAAAAATATAACAAGTAAGCTGCACGACTGCGTACAATACGTCAGTGAAATAGTAAAAATATCGTTGGCAACGATATATAATTTCACGGAGCGGATACTGCACTGATACTGAACGCAAAAATACAGCACTGTGTCGGGCTTGTGTGAACAGTTTAAGCTAAACTATATGCAACGATATTTTATTTTTCACTGACACTGTCACTGAACTGACACAGCACTGACACGTCACTGATATGTGTGAATAGACCTTTAGGTTTATTTTATTTTCTGCTTTTCAGTATTTTTTTTTTCGGCGGTTTAATATTTTTTCAAAAGTTTTTATTAACAAAAAAAGAATTACTGAGTATTTGTACTTAACGAGGTTAATTCTTAGAGAGGGATTTTTTTTACAACTCTTAATGGAACCCAATTCAAAGTATACACTCTATCCGATAAAAAAGACCATCAAAATCGAACTGCTCTGTAATAAGTAATGCGTGGTAGTACATAAAAAATATGCGCGTCGCCTTGAGAGCCTCCTTCTTTTCTTCGTCGGTAATATCAATCAGTGTTTTGATTGAAGATATAGAGGTTTTATTTGTGTTTACATGTAAATTAAATGAAGTAGAATTTATGAAATTTTCGTAATTTATTGAAAATCCGGTATCCTCCGGATATTAACCTACTATCCGGTAGGTATCTGGCCGGATAGTAAAAAGAAGCCGGATAGGACGGATACCGGATAGTTGCTGGATATCCGTTTCATCTCTAATACATTATTCCAAATTCATTCAAAACAATAATGTAATTATTTTAATTCTTGTTTTTTATAGATATTATCTACGAGGTTATGTGCTCCACATTATATTAACTTATAATTCACTGATTCAAAACATGAATACATTATTCCAAATTAGTTCAAAACAATTATTATGCATTTATATTGTTACATTACGTAATGCAATTTTGACAGTAAATTAACTTCAATTATTCTGTTTCTTTCACTGAAATCAGTGGCACTCAACATGTTTTTTTTTATGTAAACCACCTTAATTTTGCGAATTTTAAAAATATTCTTTTTGTTCCGTTATCAGTTCAACGTGTTATATATACAGGGTGGAACATGGGTCTGTATTTTTTTTATTAAATGGTGTTATTTTAAATATTACCGAAAATAATTTCAAACAAAACGTATTTAACATTAAAATGCCAACGTATCTGCAGCATATGTTTTCCTACCGGGTGTTCCATTTTCGTGCAATGATATGCAACTTTATATTTTTAAAAAGAACACCCTATATATTTTTGCAAAGTTTTAAAGAACATTTGTTTCTCTTTAAACCAGTTCTTATTCATTATAGTCCTAAAACGATCAGTGGAGTAATTATTCATGTTTTTATTAATGAAGAATCATACATGGAGAGTGTGCAACTAAATAAAAATAACAAAAAAGCTGATAAAGTAGATGAAAAAGCAAATAACAATTATTAAACATCTGACAGCAACTAATCTGATTGTTTAAACATATTCATGGCATTCTTTCTGTGTACGATTCTTTAGGACTATGATGAATAAGAACTATTTTAAAGAGAAATAAAAAAGCTTTACAATTTTGCAAAAATATATAGAGTATAGGTACCATTTAAAAATATAATGTTGTATATCATTGCGCGTAAATGGATCAACCGGTAGACTTATGCTACAGATACATTGACATTTTAATGTAAAAAAAAACTTTGTTTGAAATAAAAAATACAGACCGATGGACCAGTCTGTATATATATATATATATATATATATATATATATATATATATATATATATATATATATATATCCTCAAACTTTAATCCATAAGTACAGAAACACTCTGTATAGCTGAGTGCAATTACGTAAATATAATTGTACGGCGTATAGGTAGTTTCATATTCCACTGGTTGCTGGTGGCAGCACCTACAAGTGCAGCTGTGACGAGTGGCAGTTGTGTTGCAATAGGTTCTATCATATTTTATACATCGGGGCTCTCTGGCCTCGGGGCCCACCGGCCTTCCCAGGTCCTAGGCCCCGGCCCTGTTCCACAAAACGACTTGAATTTTTTAGGTTAACTTATATAGTAATGATATGTAAAATTTTAGTAGATTCTAAGTCAAAAAACAAGAATAAATAAATGAACTAACTATTGGATTTTTGTCAGCTTTGTGGCAAATACACCATAAAAATTAGATATAATTTTATTAAGATGTTCATAGGGCATAGAATGACGCTTGCTTTATATTTAGATCAAAACTTACTACCCCAACTATGGAAACACCGCTATAAACTTTGCGATAAACCCTTTTGGACCGTAACATAGAAGTAGATAAGATTTTTCAGAGTGATATGTCTTAATATTTACATTATTACATTTATTATATTGCATTATCCAATTTAAAAGTTAGATTGAGTACATAGTGACAAGGCGGTAAACAAAATACCGTATTACCGCAATTCGCTGCCATATTGTCAATAACATGATGAGAATATTTATGTTTACGTAGTTTGTAGATCTCTATCTAATTCAGTTACTTCGACTATCCCTGAACCAACAATTATTGGCGCGTCACTGGAATGTGTTGAACAGATTGATTTATTACTCCTTTCTTTTTCCAAATGGAATATAGTCATACCATTTTTTTTTCATGAATTCGGCGGTAAGTAATATTTTACTAATAAGTTACGACGATGGGTAACACCTATTTTTGTGTTGAACTAACAACCTTTAGTGAATTCGGCTGTTAAATACTACCGGTAAAGTACTTTCCTGACTAGTTATGTAAAGATCTATTTTCCTGACTCAAATGCGTCAGAAAAGTGGGTACTTTCCTGACGGTTTCAGAAAAAAGATTTTATTTCAAGAAATATGTACCGGGTCCACTAGTTTTATGATAAATGCATGATTATATTCAACACTTTGAATGCATTGATATTTTCAGGAAACTTTTTATAGTTATCTGAATTACATAGTTACCTACAGCTAGAAGAAAACTAATTTTTAAAACTGTCCTAAAAGAAAATACTAATCCGTAATAAAGTTTTTATGTGGCCAAATAAATCGCTGAGCTCATAATAAAAATATGTCCGGGATGTTTTCCGCTCCGGTGAGATGTTAACACCTGCGAAATATCTGTTGATAATGCTTCATAAAAACACGCTGTTGATTTGCTCTGGTGCGAACAGTAAACCTTCACCGGTGACGCTGTTTCAAATATTTTATTGCTAGTTTATATTTTTATTGCACAAACATATTTCAGTCTTCGGTTATATATATATATATATATATATATATATATATATATATATATATACCGGAAATAATTATAGAGTGGAGTGTCATGAGATGGCAATCAATGGTGGATTGATTAAAAAACTTCTTTTAAATTTGTCAAGCTTTCAGATTTATTTTAATCCTTTATTAGGACAATTTAGTTGAGACGTGTTAAAATTTCTCCAACGGTAATACATAAAACAGTGAAATAATAAAATATTAATATAATACTCAAAATAATTTGACATTTTGTTATAAGTTGTATTGTTTGAGCCAGATTGTTATATCCTACATATAAAATCTTCTATTATTGTTTTATCTATTTATTGTCTTATTAATATCTAGATTATTGTTACTTATCTATATCTCAATAAAAGTACGATCTTGTTAAGATGAATCCACATACAAATACTAAATCAGAAATTAACGAAACTTCCGTTATAAAAGTTCAGGTACTAATCAAGAAAACACCGAACTCTGCTTGTGATGTTAGGGTACGTGAATTATAACATGGTCGTGCAATAAGGCGGAGGAGGTTTGGCACAGTAGGCAAAAGAAAGTGGTTAGTTGGCGGAGATCATCAAGACGAAGCCTATTTTGTTTTACGGTCGCAAGCCACCCGCCCTACCCCTCGAGACCAATAACTCCGCTACGAAGATGGAAAAATTGACTACACATACACCGAAGATTGTTGATAGGTGAAAAACGAAAACAACGTAGGCATGGGCTCGCTGCAAATAGACCAAGAGATTATATATTATTTATATTTCAAGCTTACTTAATGGATCGGCTTCATGTTTTTCTATTTTATACAATGTTTTTCCGATCTTTTAATATATCGTTGAATACCTAGTCTTTTGGACATGCTTATGGACGAGAAATTGTACCCTACAATATACTTAGCATCGATTTTATACTTCCGTTTATAAAAAAATAATTGATTTAATTTAAAATATTAGTTAAACCCTATCTGAGAATTTCAGCGCTATAAGTGACATTTCAAATACTTATTTAACTAACTACTTATCATAATTCTTTCAAAGAAATCAGCATTCTCAAATAAGGGAAAAGATGAGGGCGTATGTCTGAGAATTTACAATAGTATTTACATTTTACAATTTATTTATAAAAACTGCGATTTACTCGTATTTTTTATTTTTAATAAGTTTTAAAGGAATTTTAACTCATTGCAATAAATAAAAACGATTGCTTATTCAAGTTCTCTCATTTTTTTAAATTATTATTTTTTTTTTCATCATTTCAGTATTCTGTACATGTTTCTTTATTAAGACAATCTCACTCAATGCATTTGCCTTTGTCAAATTCTGATATTTTTATGCTCCGGACGCTAGTTTAAACGTGGGCTCGAAATCAGGACTAGATTTATAGGTAAATTTTATGTATTTTTAAAAATGTTCAAACATGAGGTATGTTCCATAAGAAATTTGTAAATAAGTTTTTATTCCATGGAAAGTAGAATTTTCTGTATGCACCAATTTGTACTTGAGATAATCCATTATATTTAATCTAATTAGTAGAGTCGCTTCGTATAATTTAAAAAATATTTTTAACATAAATACATTATAAGTATTTACGACAGAATACGAAATAAATTACACATCTAACAACAAGGCCCACGACGGTGTAAGATCGATGTAAAATAATAATAATAAAATTATTGCTTAAAAAAATTATGTTCCAAGTTACAGAAGGAATAGCCCAGGCCCACGCCCATGTTCCTTTTCTGTTCGCGTCTAGATCTCTACCCTGTCTTTTCCTACCTAACCTCCCAGTGTTTTTATGTTGTCTTTTTATTATCGTAGTGTGCTACAGGGAGCGCTCGCCAATTACACACTGCTGATGGATTCCACGGAACAGCTTTAAATCGCTCCTAACAAAATTCCCCAAACAGCATGAAATCAGAAACTCATTTCTATCTGCCGCTGGCATTCTTTCTTCTTATAGGTTAGGGTGGGTTCTCCGCACTCGCACCTCGCACGTGCTCGGTTACTTTAAACATCTTTTAAATTTATGATAATATTCCCCAGGAATCTAGATTACGTATTGAAAAAGGCTAAAAGTTCAAGCTTATCAGAATACAATTTGTGTGAATGTTCAAATTTTGCCACGCCTATTTATAAAGAATATTTAATTTGAAGGTAAATTCATTTCGAATAGGATTTTAACGGGTACTAAATTTATCAAAACATGTACTAGGTTAAAAAGTGAGTATATTATATATTAAGTAAGATAATGCATTTAAATACATTCATTCAATACAAATATTAAAAACATAGTAATTATTTAAGAAACAAGATGATTTTTTTCAAACACACATTATTCTCTGGTATCTGTATCATATAAGTCGTAAATGAATGTAGGTATTACTAAAATGAATCACACTATACTTAAATAAAAACCAGCCCTAACCTAATGCCAAACCAAATCAAATAAGAAAAATACATCATAGGTAATAATCAACCTAAGCAAATGTAAACCGTTTTGTTTTTTCACGACATGCCAGGAAACCCCAGCGTTCGTCCACCGAAATAGTGAGGAAATATATAGAAGTGTGACCAATGTGAATGCTATTTTCAAAAAATGTATTGTAAAAATTATAAATAAATGCCTAATTTTATTGAAAATATTTATTTTAGTGATATAGGTACAAACTTTAAATTGTCTTACAATTATGTCTTATATTTTACTTTTTCTAAATTAAATCACAATTTGACAAATTTAATTTATATTTAAGATTGGTTCATGGGCAACACTGCTGTACCGCGTTGCGTCTGATAACCTAACTTTAACTTGTCAGTAGTGTAGTGAAAGTGTATTTTAGGTCGGAGCAAATCTTTTTAAGAACATGTCGTGAAAAATTGTTGTGCCTAACACGAGAGGAAAGTCCTTCTTCTACTCTCGCTCGAAATGTCTCATTCGCTGTGTTCACGAGGCAAACTTCGAGCTCAATTGGGAAATGAAGCGCTTTGCTCTCAGTTTGACAAATAACTATTACTGCATGTTTATTTTGTATACCGCATGTATTTTTTTACTGTGAATATACATTATTAATTGAAAGTGTGAGAATAGCGTTCAATTTTCAACGATTCATTTTTATTGAGAATTAGAATTTAAGGAAACTATTGCTAATTCTTGACAGGATCTATTAGTAAAGTGGTGTCATCATTAAACTAGATTCTTTTGAATAATAACCTGATAATCGCCCACTGAAAATGAAAAATCGTTGGCGATTTGAATATTTGACCGCAATTAGTAAAACGACGATAATAATAATGAATGTGAAAGGTTTGTGGTCTGTTTTAACATTTTGTACGTAGGAGTGCGTTTCATAAATTTGCATATAAACTGCATTAATTATGATGTTTATCTTGCGGATTCTTATCTATTGCTTGCGGTTGACGTATTCCTAATTATTTCCGTGGATATAAAGAGCTTGTGTAGGTACTTTATTTCTTTACTTTGCTTTTTAAACAAGATTAGTTAGAAATTTCCAAGATCCAATTTACCATAAATAAAACAAATGCACACTAAGTGGTTCTTATATTCACTGTTTCTAATTGTATTAATGCAAGGGATTCTATTATTTATGAAGTTTTACCATGATTTTCTTAAGGCACATACACATACTAAATCTTATGCATCCATTAACAAATCCGTATTTAGTTTTGGTATGGAACTCTAAAATTATGTTTTAGTTTTACGTTTCAACTTTAAAATCAGCCAATAGAAAGTTTTAAAATTAGGTAGGGGAATATAATTGTTTCTTTCCAGTCGTTCTATTCCGTATAACCAAATGTTAAAGTAAGGTTGTTCACGTGGTATCAATATGAGCAAATAAAAAGAAAGAGAAGATGGTCTATGGAAATTTATTTATTATCCCAGTAACACATTTGTTACCTTTCGATCTCACTTAGGTCATCCTAAGAAATAATACGTGACGGTAATATACGATACAAATGTAATTAACACGGAATTAGTTTGTATAATATTAAAATTGTTTGATGGTTGATTTATCTAAAAAGTTTTAATTTTTGACAAACTAACTCCATGTTAAATAAAGATTTACATCTTACCTTTATGGTTTATCTATCATATTTATCCCCTAACGCAAAAAAATAAAATCAAAACCATTCGTGAATGCGAATGGTACCTAAAAACAAGCTAAGACACAAAGCATAAAACTGGAACTAATTCCAATATTAATAATTGACAAAAAAAAAAAATAATTGAATCATGTCCAGAAGTTGATTTGAAAAAAGTAGTAGTCGGAATTAGGTCACACATTTGATTTTGAAAATGTCACAATATTAGAAACAGAAAAAATTTCAATAAAAGATTATTGATGCTGTTATTCACAAAATATCCTATAAAAAGATTAACTTGTATGAGTGCAATAAATTCTCAATTCCAGTTTTGAAGTCATGACCGAAATCAAATCATAATTCTGGACATTGTAATGTTTCATCCTTTTATTTATCCAACTGAAAATACATCAATTTATCTATTAACACAGCCGTTATTGAGATATTGGTCAAAATAGATTCAGGATCGATTTTTTAGTGATACCTATATTTTCTTATATTACGTATAAGCATAGATTAAATAATATCTTAAGATATTAGGTTTGTTCCAAGTGGTCATTTCTGACAAGTTTGTGACATGTTTGTGACAAATTTCAGTGCGCCTGCGAAAAATGTAAACAAGTTAACTTTGAAACATTTCTTTTTTGTGGCGAAAAATGTATGAATATCTTTATTTATATTTATATTTAAGGTTAGCTGTCAAAACAAAATATGAGCATGCACATGCGCTTCATTCCATTCGCCGTTCCAGTCTATGTTTCAAACTTAACTTGTTTACATTTTTCGCAGGCGCACTGAAATTTGTCACAAACATGTCACAAACTTGTCAGAAATGACCACTTGGAACATACCTATTATTTATTCAATGATATAAGAATATAACTAGGAGGCTATAGCAAATTAAATATGAATCATTTGTACTAATTTAAATATTTAGGAAATTTCAACACATTAATAAAAATAAGTAATTTTATTATGTTCACATTTACACATTATAAAACGTTCGTTCTTTTACTCATGAAAATGTGTTACTGTAATATTACAAAATTTAATTCGTTGAGCTAAACTATTTGCGTGCTATAACTATTTTTGAAATATTTACTCAAAAGTTTTGTTATTTATTTTTAAAATTTTGTTGTCGAATTTGAGAAATTCATTCCATAAATATATACAGTTGCAGAGCATAGATAAATCTTCATCGTTCAAAAAATAAGTATTTATCTATTAATTATGAAACATTAAATAAATAAATAAAAAATAACTGGGTAAAAGTTCTGTAAATATTTATTAGAAATACGACGTTTAGACAGCAAAATGTTGCCTTCTTCAGGTAAAATATAAAACAATATGAAGTGAAGGTTACGAGTTGCTAAAATAAGGGTAACATGGATCAAAGTACATATATAAAATATAAACAGAAATTAAAAGAACAAAAATTAACCATGACATATTAAGCTCAAAGCCTGTATTCAAATTAAGACTATTTGACGATTTCTTGATTTGAATAGCTTCTCTAAATAGTCTTCTCAACCAGTTATTTTCTCTTACTAGAATCTACATTTTTTCAAAATCAGTACCATGTAATTCTTGAATGGCATGTTCAGCAACTGTAGATTTATCTGGTTAATTTAATCCAATATGTCGTTCGTGTTCTTTTAATCTTGTAGTAACAGTTCTACCAGTTTGGCCAATGTAAACTTTACCACACTGGCACTGTATCTTTAAAATTGCCCTGAAGTTCACGGATCAGTGGTCGTCTTATCTGCGCTTTGCTGTAACCATTTTTAAAGAAAACATCATCTAAAAACTCTAATTCTTCTTTAAGTTTACTGGGATGACATAAGTTGAAGATCTCTGGTATAATATTTTATTCGTACAAGCTTTTTGGCAGAGTGGTTGTTAGAGGTCTCATGAAGATATTGATTAGTGTGCGTTGGCTTCCTATAAATTGAATAAATAAGTTTACCATCATCTTGTATTTAAAAGTACATCAAGAAATGGAGGGCGATTATTTTCTTCTACTTCCATGATAAAATTTATGTTCTTGTGTTGCATATTCAGAAGATTAAGAAAATTGTTTAATTCATCTCTTCCATGAGGCCAAATAGCAAAAACTTAATCAACATAATGAAGACGGTGGGTATTTCAAGAAGAAAACTATTTTCTTAATATTTTAATGTTTTTTATATTTATTTGTCAAAAATATCACATGTCAACAACAAACATTATTCATCTTTTTTTTTATATTGTACAAAGTAGGCGAACTACAAACTAAATTCAAAGTAGGCCAGCTACATTCTCCTCCTCGTCTCGTCAGAGACTTCTGTGGTGGCAGCTGGCTATGTAGCAGATTCTTCAGCTTTCAGTAATACCACAGTCTTTGAAACTGGTCGACGAAATATACCACCCTGAGTGGCGACATCCACAATACGCACACGATCGTCACGACCATGAATGACGGCAACGATTCTGCCTCGTGGCCATACATTTCGAGGAGCATTACAGTCTGCAATCAAAACAAGATCACCTACACAAACCTTACGGCGATTGTCTGATGTCCATTTTGTGCGTGTTTGAAGGCTAGGCAAATATTCACGCATCCAACGTGACCCAAAATGATCAGTCAGTCTCTGTGAGATTCGCCACTGTTTTCGTAAATAAAGATCTTGGTCTGAGAATTATCCTGTTCGCGGTAAGGGATTAGATGCGCCCAATAAAAAATGATTCGGCGTGAGCGCCTCCTCCTCGTTTGAATCTAGTGAGACGTGTGTTAAAGGTCGGCTGTTCACAATATTCCCTGCCTCCGTTATCATGGTATTAAGAATTTCTTCTTTAGGCGCTCGAGACTTCAACGTTGCAAACAGAGCAGTTTTTACAGATCTGATTAAACGTTCCCATACTCCACCCATGTGTGGTGCTTCAGGTGGGTTGAATTTCCATTCTATTCCAAATAATGTAGCTTGGTCAGTCAATCGTTGATCGTCCAATATGTCTCTAACTGAATTTTTCAATTCCTTGTCGGCTCCTCGAAAATCGTTCCATTATCGGAATAGATCTGATTGGGATATCCACGTCTCGCTGCCATGCGACGTATAGCCATTATTGTCGAATCTGTAGAAAGTGAAGCAGCCAGTTCAATATGTACTGCTCGTGTGTTGAAGCAAGTGAATATCATTCCCCATCGTTTCTTTGTGGCAACTCTACCGCGCCAGCATTGCAGATACGTTGTGCTTCTTCCATGAGATAGTAGGCCAGTACGCGTAATCTAGGCTGGTATCTATCTATGCAAATGCCCAAGATTTTTGGTCGCTTCTATGGCAGCCACACAGTTGGAGACCTTGGTTGCAAGCATAACTAGCTCAGAGCGCGTACCTGTTAGTTTTGGTATTTTCTTCATCTCGCCAATTAGTTTATGCAAAATCAAGTCTGGTCTTCCAAATCTCATCTCAAGAGTCTTCATCACCTCATCAGCTGAAGTTGCTGTAATCAGTCGAACAGCTACCGCCTCCCAGGCCTCACCATGAAGGCGAGTACTGTCCTATTCTAGTTGTTTGTAGTAGCGATGGCATTCTTAAATCTTAACCAGTCAAGAGGATCTCCAGAGAATGCAGGCAAGTCTCGGGCAGAGAGACGTCCTAGAAGCTTCTCGCCAGAATTAGATGACAGCTTTAATGCTGATGTGATGGCTCGGGTGAGATCACTGATATCGTTGGCAGGTTTGTTGGCTTGAGTATGCTCAATTTCTTCGTTGACTTGTAGCTGATCATCGTTTATATTTTTCTGTCGTCGATCCATTGCTGCACCCTCGATCGATTTGATAACTGAGATGATATTTCGGTATCTTCTAATTGTGCAAGCTCTTCATTTAATCGTGCTTCAATTAATGCTTTCTTCGCATATTGTCTTCGTTCTTCAAGAATTTTTTCTTGTTCGATCTTTTGCGCTTCTAACTCTGATTTTTCCCTCGCAGCTCGCGCCTCCAATAATCGTCGCCGAGACGACGCGTTACTGCAAATGGTGTTCTCGGTTCTTGTTTTCTCATGATGGGTATCTAAAGTTTCACCTGATCGATACTTTTCTTGATTTTTATTCGCTAATATCTCACTTCGACGTACATTATTCATATCATTATCCATATCCGGCTCGAAGGACCATATATTTTAAGAAGAAAACTATTTTCTTAATATTTAAATGTTTTTTTTATATTTATTTGTCAAAAACATCTTTTTTTTATATTGTACAAAGTAGGCCAGCTACAGTGGGTTTCTTACTTGCTGCACTAAGTGCTTTGTTTTTTTAAATTTCTCCATGTAGAAATTAGCAATAGAAGGAGATATCGGAGAGCCCATGGCAACACCATCAACTTGTTTATAATAATTACCATTGTAAAGAAAAAAACAAGATGTAAAACAGTGTTTAAACAAACAGTTTGATTATGTCAGCAGAAAAATGATCTTCTAATAGTTTTAATGTGTCAAGAATAGGAACTTTCGTAAATAAAGATGAAACGTTAAAACTAACAAGTTAATCAATACTTGTCAAAATCATGTCACCAATCAAATCCACAAAATGTCTAGAATCGTTGACGTACGAAGAAGAATGACCAATTAAAGGTTGTAATAATCTGTCCCAATATCTTTCTAATTCGTAAGTTGTAGAACCAATAGAATTTACAATGAAGAAACGGAGGATCACGGAAGAAGTGGTCCGCGACAAACAAAGAGGACAACGCGGGGTCCAATAAGTGAACGCACAACTAGATCACGGTTCACCGATGGTACCCACGTCTACTACTTTTCTCTAATGTAAGAAACCTTCTTGAATCTAAATCTATGGAATTCACGTAGCCAGGTGTTATAGTTTTCAAGTAGCAGCTATTTTTCTGATAGTGAACACTGTAAACATAATATTATTTTTTCTCTTTTGGTACAATTGGTTATCCTTATGTAGAGAACATTACCCATTAACCAAATTAATTTTCTCTTATGCGAGAAACCTGCCCGAATCCAAATTTATTGATATCGCTTCACCAGTTATAACAGTTTTCGAGTAGTAAGATTTTTTTCTGATATTTCACACAGTATAACGTCATGTTATTTTTTTCTCATACTTGGCGTTTTGCGACTTTCGTACCAGGGCAGCAAAGATTGGAAGAGCACACTTTTGTAAAAGAACTAATATTATCTACAAATAAACATAATTTCAATTATTTATTGAAATAAATAAAACAGAATAAAACTATACAAAAAATATAACAAATAATACACAATTATTTCGCAAACTATTTTAGTTTAGGAGTATTAGTTATATTTCTGCTTGTCCACATAATAAGAAAGTTACGTTATTTTCCTCTATTTTTAATCAATTGATATTCCTCATCTAGCAGCTTGTGGAGTTCACTTAGCCAGCAATTATAGTTTTCAAGTAGAAGCTATTTTTCTGATAGTGCACATTGTAAGCATCATGTTATTTTCTTCTCTTTTGGTACAATTGGTTATCCACATCTAGAGAACATTACCCATTATCCAAATATATTTACTCTCATGCAAGAAACTTTCCTGAATCCAAATTTATTGAGATTGCTTCACAAGTTATCATTGTTTCTGAGTAGTAAGATTTTTTCTGATATTTCACAGCATACCGTCATGTTAATTTCTCTCAAACTTGGCGATTTGCGAATTTCGTACCAGGGCAACAGAGATTGGAAGAGCATACTTTTGTAAAAGAAGAACTATTTTTATTTTAAAATAAACATAATTACAATTATTTTTCTGATAGTGCAAACTATAAGCTTCATGTTATTTTCTTCTCATTTAGTACATTTGGTTAATCATGTCTAGAGAACAATACCCATTAACCAAATCAATTTCCTCTTATGCAAGAAATCTTCCTGAATCCAAATTTATTGAGATCGTTTCACCAGTCATTATAGTTAGAGAGAAGTAAGATTTTTTTTGATATTTCACACAGTGTACCCGTCATGTTAGTTTCCTCTCAAACTTGGAGATTTGCGACTTTCGTACCAGGGCAGCAAAGATTGGAAGAGACACCTTTGTAAAAGAAGTACTATTATTATCTCAAAATAAACATAATTACAATTATTTATTGATATAAATAAAATATACTTAAACTATAAAAAATATCAAAAAGGATACACAATTAATTCTAACTATTTCAGTGTAGGTGTATTAGCTATATTTTCGCTTGTCCCCATTATATACATTTGTGTTATTATGCTCTCTTTTATTTCAATTTATTTTCCTCATCTAGCTGATTTTTTCACTAACTACATTAATTATCTCTTAGGTAAGAAATATTTCTGAATCTAAATTTGTGGAGCTCATGTAGCCAGCTATTAAAGTTTTCAAGTAGCAACTATTTATCTTATAGTGCACACTTTAAGCATAATGTTATTTTCTTCTCTATTGGTACAATTGGTTATCCTTATCTAAAGTACATTACCATTAACCAAATTATTTTTCTCTTATGCAAGAAACTTTCCTCAATCCAAATTTATTGAGACCAGTTTTTACAGTTTTCGAATAGTAAGATTTTCGCTTATATTTCACACAGTATACCGTCATGTTATTTTCCTCTAAAACTTGGCGGTTTGCGACTTTCATACCAGGACAGCAAAGAGCTAATATTATCTCAAAATAAACATAATTACAATTATTAATTGAAATAAATAAAACATAATAAAACTATACACAAAAATATCACAAACAATACACAATTATTTCGCTAACTATTTTTGTTTTCTGCTTGTCCACACAACATACAGTTATGTTATTTTGCTCTCCTTTAATTCAAATGATTTTCCTCATCTAGCAAGGTTTTTCCACTAACTACATTAATTTTCCCTTATGTAAAAAAACTTCCTGAATCTATTTTTGTGGAGTTCACGCAATTATAATTTTCAAATAGCAGCTATTTTTCTTATAATACATTCTGTAAGCATCATGTTGTTTCCTACTCCATTGGTACATTTTGTTACTTTTATCTAAAGAACATTACCCATTAACCAAATTAATTTTCTCTTATGCAAGAATAATATGTTCTATAACAAGTAATGGAATGGCACATATTTCACGCGTTGTTGCCCGAGCCGAAGGCGAGGGCTACGGTTTGCGAGTGTGGGATATGCCATTCCGTTACATGTTGTTCACTATACTTTCTATAACAAGATTTTGGAAATTATAAAATAAATACAAATATAAAAGTGTTGAAAACGAAACACTCAAATAAATAAAATTCAAACAAACAGACGTAACCATAGTAACTGAATCAAGATACTTCATATATCGCCCTAATATGCAGCTCTGATTCGTCGAAATTATTCCATACGCGGCGTATGGACTGGTAGTTGTTCCAATACAGTTTTTAGTAGTAGGATGTGTAGTTTCCAAAACAGTGTTATAGAAAGGTCCTTTTACCAGTTATTATAGTTTTCGAGTAGTAAGATTTTTTCTGATATTTCACATATTATTGTAACAGGTACCTCGCACTTGGTACCAATAGGTAACTGACATACGAAAGGGTTTTACTTGATTAAATGAATAACCAAGGGTAACGTAGTCGCTGGCCACCTCGGAATATTTTAAATCAATTCCGAAGAGTATTTAGAAAAAGACTTCTGATCAAATAGCGGGAAATATGTGCGCAAATACCGTTTATTACAGTATATTGGAGTCATTCAAGATAGCACCTCAAAATTAATATTTTTCAAATATAACATTATTATAAAGAGAAGAAAGTAGCACAATTTTTTTTATTAGCAGCACAGTGGAGCACTGATAAGAGTACAAACTACTGGAATGAAAAAAATTTTAAAAATATTAATTTTGAGCTGCTATCTTAAATGTTAAAAGCCAGGAAAACGAATGAGAATCGAAACGGTACTAAATAAAAACAAAGGATTGAAGGATAGTGATATTTTTGATAAAATTATATTATTTAATATAAAATATTTTGTACTATGTAACTTCATTTTTCATTGCCCTTTATTCTAAGTAAAAATTGTTACATTTTTCCAAAGAAATTTTTAAAATTTTATCTCAAAAAAACTTTTTTACTGGTCAATTATAAAACTTCTTATTCTTTTCAACATAATAATTTATTACAATCTCAATTTTACTCAAATAATTTTAAGTAGGCTGTGAATATGAATATTATTTTGATGATCCTGTAAAAATATTCAATTTTCAGTAAATATTTATTATATAGATTATTTTTTGGCAGAAAATAAACATTTCACGATATTTATTAAAAACTTTATTCACTTAAATTGAAATAATTTTACAATTTCGTTTGAATTAATTTAGACAATTCTGTCGGCATAATTACATAAATTATTTAATTTATTTATTTTCCATTTGGTACACAAGCCACGGA
The DNA here is from genome assembly GCA_963942605.1 of Poecilus cupreus. Classification (NCBI taxonomy): domain Eukaryota; kingdom Metazoa; phylum Arthropoda; class Insecta; order Coleoptera; family Carabidae; genus Poecilus; species Poecilus cupreus. The sequence continues at coordinate 18,188,608 of OZ012716.1, read as the reverse complement.
CAACAGAGGTTCATTCTTGTGTTATACAGTTTGGACTATATAAATAGAAATTAGTAAACAATCCAAAGTAGAATGTTTTTATTGAGTGATTAAACCGATGGTAGTAACAAGTGTTTTTTAGACGTAAAAGAAAAATTTGAACATCTTAGGTGTTTCCTTTATTCTTATTCAGATACAATTGATATATTAAATTTTAATTGTTCCAAAAATTTAGAGTGTGTATTTGAAACATAACCATTGTTCGATGAATTTTTTTAAATTTGCCCATAGCAGTAGCCTCTGCCGAAAGATCTTTCTCTATAAAAATTTATATTAAAGTAATTGAAGTTAGAGTTGTAGACCAAAGATATCTAATGTATAATATATTTTTATTCATTAGCTAAAAAAATTTTTTTTTAGTTCAAGTGGTTTTCTTTTTGACTGCACGTGTTTCTTCCATGCTCCACGTTTGTGTAAATGCATACCTAGGTATTTTGTATTGTTTTTCAGAGACAATGTGTTATTGTTTATTTTGGCATTGCGGACATTGTACAAGTCTTGTGGTAAAAACTACATTTACTGATTTATTTTCGTTCAGCTTTATTCACCATTTTCCAGCCCAGTCTCCAATTTCCGTTAGGGATGTTTGAAGTATGTTCGATGCTTCCGTGGGATCTGTATGTGATGCGAGTATCGTTGTATCATCCGCATGGGTAGCAGTTAGCATATTTTCTTCATTTGGTAAATCTGCTGTGAATATTTGGTCTAAAATAGACCCTTGAAGAACTTCGGCTTGAATGGCATACATATTTGAATGGCTGTTATCATAATTGACGTAGAAGTATCTTTCGTTAAGATATGATTTGATTAAGAAATAATAAATGTTTGGTAAGCAATGTCAAATGCCTGACTAACATCTATAAATGTACCGTTACGTTGCATACTTTGCCATCCTCAAAGCTTCCTTCTATTTTATTTACAAAGCGATTTACAAGTTCGCGAAAACCAAACTGGTGCAACGAAATTATATTTTTTGTGCTATAAATAGTTTCATTCGTTTTAACAGAAGCTGTTGAAATAATTTAGAAAGAGATGAGAGCTGTGATATTGGTCTATAAGAGCTCGGTTCATGCATTGGTTTATCTGATCTATGCACTAGAATAATATGAGCTAGTTTCCACTCTATTGGAAAATATTATATTCTGATGATAACGTTATATATTTGAGTGATTAGTGCTACTGCTTTCTTGGGTAGTTCTTTTAGGATTTTAGCATTGATAAGGTCATATCCCGGTGCTTTCTTTTCATTCATGAATCATATTTCTTCTTTTAAATCCATAGGTGAGAAATGTTTTGTTGAGCTAGAGAGTTGACATGGAGTATCCAGAAATTGTATAATTTCATCTTCTTCTTCATTTGTTGTTATTGTTGCAGGGTTAGGCTGGAAAACTGTTGCTAGATGTTTTGCAAAGGTTTCAGCTTTATCTTGGTCGTCTCTTGCCCAAGTCCCGTCTTCTTTGCGTATTGGTGGTATATGTTGTTGAGGCCGATTTAATCTTCTTGTGGCCTTCCACAGTGAGTAGTTGTCTTGAGGTTTATTTGATAAATTTTCTACATATTCGTTCTTGTTGTCAAATAATAATTTTTTAACTTCTTTCGTTATTTTATTCAATTTATTTTTGTCTACCGGATGTCTAGATATTTGACATTTCTTCTTCGTAATTTTTTCTTTTATATATTTTGGATAATTAATAACATTCGGTTTTCTCATATTTATGCATGGTGTGGAACTCCATGCAGCACTTTGTATAGTTTTCGTTAGATGTTCAACTGCTTTTTCCATATTACTTTCAGTTTGTAGCGGTATCTGTAGATCCATATGTTCGTTTAAATAGTGGCGAAATTCGTTCCAGTCTGTTTTTGAATTATGTAGTGAAGGATTTTTGCATTTGTTGCTGATTGTGGAGCTTATTGTTAGTATTACAGATGAGTGGTAGGATGTGAGGTCGTAATTAGAGATGACATCCACATAATTTAGTAAATCTGGGGCTTTTCTGGGGTCTGTGGGCCAATAAGTTGGTTTCCCTGTACTTAAGTATTTATTGTCTGTATGTTATTGCTTTCCATAGTTCTCTTCCATTAGGGTTGTAAGTTCTTGAGCCCCATTGTACATGTTCCGCGTTATAATCGCCGCCCGAGATAAATCTGTCTCCAAATATCATGAAGTATTCTTCTAATTGTTCATTTTTGATAGCATATTTTGGGGGACAATATTCTGCAGAGATTGTTTAAGCCCCGTATAAATCTTTTATTTTAATATTAGTGCATAGAACATAGAACCTAGCTACAAAAATATAAATCATTAATTGGTTGAACAATATAAATTAATTAACAAAATTCTTGCGAAGAAGTAAAATTAATAGTTGTAAAATATGAAGTAAAGTATTAAAATTGTAAAACATATATCAAAAATAGTTTGACAGTAAAAATGTCAAAAATTGTTATGAAAATAATAAGGAAAAAAATTGAAAAAAATATGAAAAATCGAAAGTTATGCAGCATACCAAGGATCGGTCGAGCAACAGACATAATTCTAACTTCAATTAATATTTCTAAAGGATCTAAAATATATTTTTAATTATTTAAAGTAAGTTATTATAAACAATATTATATTTTGACTATTTTGATTACCTGATAATTAGCCACAATTACCTTCGAATATAGATGACCACATCCCAATGACCTAATATGAATTAGACGCCGCATAAACTGGAATTGAAAAATAAAGTAGAAAACATGCATTGCAACCAGGCTGGATGAGCCGTTCTCCATCTCGTCTCTACTCAGCGAAGTTTCTGTTACAAAACAATATCTACATAGGCAGCGCAAGGCAGCGTCTAGTTTATATTACGTCATTCCCGCTGACGACAGCAGTCTCCCAGATACTCCTATTACTTTTGTTATCTGTATTATATAAGATTAGAATAAGAAAATTGTAGTTAGTTATATTGTAAACATTGAACAAGAAACTTTTTTAAATGAATCTACCTTCATTGTATTAAAATATTTTTTTTTTTTAAGTAAACCCAAAGTACGATTACTTAACTAACGCAGTCGGTAGGATTCCCAGACGAATTAATAAAATAAAAATCCGTTTCGTTTCAACGATTTACTAGAAATCAGAACGAGGTGTTTGCAGAGACTATTGAATTACGAGTGCATATCGCGCATCACCGTAGATCTCCAGCCCTGCTGAACACAGAGCTGTCAGGCGATACCCAAGACTCATGTCACGCTGAATTCTGAATACGTCGCAGAAGCCCATGAACAAGCTGATGATAGTTCTGTAAGTATTACATGTCGTTTAGAGATATCAGACAGCAAAATTCGGATTCAGAGAACACAGACACAGATTTAATTGTTTCTTGTAACTCACCAACAAATAATACATTACCTTTTCTTTTTTCATTTGAAGATTTAATTGCAGAATTAAATAACTTAATCATAACAAATATGGCAACGCCCGTATTGAAAAAAGAGTACCTAGATGTGGTGCCAGATTTTTATGGAGATACAAAATTATTATCACGCTTCATTGAAATTTGCGAAAAGTTAGTAACAAAATTTTATAATTAAATTGACCCCGAAGACTTTCAGAGGGAATATCTAATGTCAAATATATTATCAAAAATTAAGGCCAAAGTCGCCACTAATATTTCAAGTTGCACAATTAATAGTTGGGCAGATTTAAAGAAATCGTTAATTAATACATATTCAGACATGCGTGGTTGTTACACATTAAATATAGAAATGTCGGAATTGAAATCAGGAAATGAATTCGAATTTCAGTTTTATAATAGAGTACAAGATATTTTAAATTTACAAATCGCGTACGCAACAACCCACATTGACGTAACAGAAGCAACCGACTTAAAGATCCTCTTGGAAATAAAATGCGCACTTAAAACCCTGAAGATATGAATTCTGCACTTATTATGTTGACCAACGATTTTCAACCAGAAAATCATTCACGTACAGAAAATAAATTCAATACGAAACTAACCAGGAATATTTCGCAAACACAATATCGTCCTATGCAAAACTTCCTAATAATACCAATGTACCTTCCAACACCACAATTAGCTTATATACCGATCGTCACCAAACTTTCCCATAAAAAAACAACTACAAACTTCCCAATATAACGCATTCGAGCCATATCCAAATCAAAAATTACCCAAACCTCCTCCTATGAATATCAGTACAAAACAAACAAACGCAACCAGACCAGGCCCATCCAATTTTAAATGTCATGACAACAACAATTTAACCAAAGAATACCACAAATAAAACAAAACTACATTGCGGAAGAAATTTTTAATACAGAAACTGCAGAAACAGAATACATTGAACCCAAAAATCATACCGAAATGTTAAATTTGTCGAATAATCAAAGTGAACTGCCTTTTGTAATTTTGCCTGCACATAATTTAAAACCATTAATTGACACAGGTTGTACACGATCATTTATAAAACCGAAAATTGCAAGTAAATTTTAAAATACCAAATTTAAAAGTGACCCATATAAAATCACAACAGCTCATGGTACCTCCGTAGAAAAATTTAGCTTATCTTTACCATGTTCAAAATTATTTAATAAATCTAATAATTATAGTCAATTTGATATTTTAATAGGTCTAGATAATTTTAAAATTTTAGAAGTCATTATTGACCTTACACGAAACATTATTATTACTCCAACTCGTGAAATAAAAATGCAGTATCATAAAATAATATAGAGACCACATCATGTCAATATTCCACCACCTAATTCTGAAACAATTACACAATTTCACATTAATAAAATCGAAAATTGTGACATATTTGTAAAATAAACCCAAAAATTACAAAATTTAATATCCCATCATTAATACCAGAAATGTGTCATCGACACAAATAAAATTGTTGCTGAATCGTTAGATAAGTTTAAGATAATTAATTTAAATTTCTTTAAAATTCAAAAATAATTTCGACTTTTCTAAAATACGTACAGAACACATGAACTAGAAAGAAAAAATTGATATAACAAAATTGATTAAAAAATATGTTTTTTATACAGACGATAAGACACTCACATTCACGAACGAAATAAAATACCAGATAAGAACAAAAAACGAACTCCCTATCTACACTAAGACATACAGTTACCCGAGGTATATAGGAAAGAAGTTCAAGACTAAATTTCATAAATAGTAAGTCAAAAAATTATTAGACCATCACATTCACCATAGTCATCCCCTGTGTGGATAGTACCAAAAAATTAGATGCGTTCGGCGAAAACAAATGGCGCATTGTTATTTATTATGGAAACTTTAACAAACAAAACAAAAAAACAATTGACGATAAATATCCATTAAAAAAGAAGTCGCTTATTTAGGACATGTCGTTACCCCGAAGGTGTTAAGCCTAACCCAGACAAAGCCGAAGCAATAAAATCTTACCCAATACCAAAAACAACCAAACAAATAAATGTATTTCTCGGAATACTGGGTTATTACAGAAAATTTATTAAAAACTTTGTACAATTAACTAAACCTTTGACAAAATGCCTTAAAAAACGCTCGGAAATAAAATTAAATGATCTGGAATATGTTGAATGTTTCCATACATGTAAAAACGTTTTTGTTAACGAATCAATACAAATTTCGAGAAACCGTTTAACCTCACAATGGATGCCAGTAATCACGCTATCGGTGTCATTTTATCACAAGGACCGATTGGTTCCAATTTACCAATTGCATATGCAAGAAGAACTCATAATGAGTCTGAACAAAATTATTCTACCATAGAAAGTCTACTTCTTGCTATTGTGTGGGCAACGAAATAATTAAGCTTTATTTATTCGGCAGAAAATTTAAAATTATTACTGATTACAATGGCTATTTTCATCAAAAGAACCAAATTCAAAATTAGTAAGATGGAGATTAAAATTAGAAGTGTTCGATTATGAGATCATTTATAAAAAAGGAAAATTAAATACGAATGCACTGAGTCGCATTCCTTGTAAAAATTTAAATACTATTCAAATAGTCCCCGAAATTATAGAAAGTCAGCCCCTAGTAACTCAATACAAAACTTATTTGGAAAGTAAAAATACAGCCTCAGACAATAATTATAAAAAGTAATTATAAAATTATTGAAGTTGAAGGAAACAGCTTTCATGCACCTTTAAACGAAAGCCTAACACATTGTGTCAGTAGAGATTTACAAATGTCTCGAGGTAAAGCGGAACAATTTAAAAGGAAATTTAAAAATTTAGATGAATTAAAAAATCAAAATCCTAAACTAAATAATTTGGAATAAAGATAAATTCATTATTTACGTTATAAATAAAGAAAATTATGATGATAAACCTTCATATCAAGATCTGTTTTATGCCATAATAAATTTTAAAATATTTTGTTTAAAAATGAATATTAAAATATTAAATATTCCAAAATTAGGTTGTGGTAAAGATTTACTTTTATAGACTGACATCAAACATATGATAGAATATAATAATTACTGTTTTTAAAGTACCTGAACAAACCTTTTCTATGAAATAAATGCGAACGAAAATGAGGAAACTACTTTTGACGCCTTTTTAAGTACATGGATAATTTTAATAAACAATTTGGAAATAATAATAATCAAAATTATAGAGAGTCCCTCGTAGTGGAGAGAGATGATAAGACAAGAAACGACGATTACTTAGAATCAGATGATAGTGACGTGACCATTCACACAAACCCAGAGTAATACGATAACCAGCATACCTATCAGTGAATCACATGTTATTGTAGGGAAGAATCAAATAAAATTAGTGAAGTATTGCATTCTCCTTCTACACCAAAAATTACAAAACTTCACACAAATAAAATTAGAATAAATGTTCCATTTTCACAAAATAATTTTGAAAGTGATAGTAAACTTAGAACGTGACGACGACATTTCTGAGACGATAAAAAACTATAATGAAGGCAAGACTAACCACTGCGGTATTCAAGAAACACATCATCAAATAAAAAGAATTTATTATTGGTCAAAGCAAGTAAAAACAATTTCTAATTATATTAATCAATGTCAAGTTTGCTTGAAATCAAAATATGAGCGTAACCTAATTAAACCGAAATATAATACAACACCTACCCCGAATAAACCTTTTAACACTATTTATACTGATACTTTAAGTTAAGAATATTGTTAATTTCTTACGATAATAGACGCTTTTTCTAAATATGCCAAGCGTATAAAGTAAAAACAACTAATGTTATTAAAATTGTTAATCAATTAACAAAGTTCTTCTCACATCATGGTATCCCAATATTCGTAATATCAGCTAAAGGCTTAGAATTCAAAAACACTGTTTTGAAAGAAATGTTAATGTTACACAAAATTGATTTCATATGTTCACAACATCCAAGAATACAAAATACACTATGCTCTTCTCGTTTATAATAATACTGCACACAAGTCAACTGGATTAAGATCTATAGAAATTATTAACGGACATTTTGAAACAAATTCCCCGTTTGATGTGGAATTATAGAAACAAGAAACACAAGATTACGTACAAAATCATAGAGAAAAAACTAAATTGGTATATAAAAATAAAAACGAACGTGTACGAAATAATAAAGAAAAATTAATGGATGAATTAAATCAAAATCGTGAAGTTTCTCCAAAAATTCCGGAAACTGTTTACGTACACAATAAACAAATAGTAAATTTAAAAAGGAAAGAATTAAAACATTAAAAAAAAATTTGAAAACCGCAGAAATTAAACAGACCCAAAAGATAGTAGAAAACAAACTAAAACACGCCTGTTAAACATAAATAGACCGAGAAAAATTAATAAAGCCTCCGATCTTCCAGTTCCCTCTACTTCACGTACACCCTCGGACTAGACATCAAGAACATTACTCGCAACCCCGAACTGTTAACACTGAATCTAGGACCCGCAAAAATGCAAAGATCCCGTGAAAACCCCTTTCACTCTTCCGAAATACAACCTATTATCCAACAGTACAATAACTAGAAAGTACAACACATTCATTTGAAACAAACTATTTAAACAAATCATATCAACGTAACAAAATTTGTGAATAATTAATTATATACAAAATTTAATGGAAGCAATAATTTGTCATTTATATATTAATAATGAGAATTTTAGACAAAAGCGAGGCTTAATAGATGGCTTTAAGAACTATATTAAAATCAATTACTGGCAATTTAGATGCTGAAGATGAAGAAAGATATAAGAAAATATTAGCTTTCTCAAAATTTAATCAATATAAACTAAATGAACATTAAAGAAGCAATATTCTTTCAACCATCAATTAATAGACAAATTTAATAAAACCATTGAAACTATTGAACATAATGAATTAGAATTAAAAGTAAAAATCTAGCAATTGTTGCGTATTATTGTCGATATTCTTTGTTATATTATTATTTATATTGCAAGATATTGAAAACTCTCTACTTTTTGTAAATTGCACGTGATGCACCCAAGTATCATAAAAATAAATGATCTCCATTTTGAATTAAAGATAAAATTACTTATTTCCTAAAAATTCAAATTAATTGAGATATAGACTTTGAATTGCCGGTGTGGTGGCTCAGTGTGTTAACGCGCTGTCCACTGCAAGCTGTGACGTTTGAATCTGAGGTTCTCAGGTTCAAGTCTACCGGCCGGCAAGTGTGATTGTCGTAAAAAGGTAAAAACACCAAGGCCTTGAATCACACTCGGATGCTAGAGACCAACCACCTCTACATCTTAAAAGTAATCTTGGTTGCCTACGTTTCTCTCTGATGCCGCTCTGCTTACAGTATAAACAGAGGCTGTCGCACAGGTTGAGATTCAGATGGCGCTAAGATGAGTGGTTACGAGACAAGTACCGTGGTACTTGTGGCCTTGGCCCGCTTAGGGCTGTCGAGCCATTGATGATGATGATGATAGACTTTGAATTATATCGTCTTACACCTGTCACAAGTAAACATGATATTCAATTTGTGACTATTGTTCCAAATAAAGAATATTTTTTGAGATTTTTCGATGATCTAATTAAATATCTGAAAGCCAATTGTACTAAAGGAACTACAATTTACCATTGCCCAAACAAGATACAGGAAGCAGACGACAAATCATGTGAAAAGAGTATCATCTTACATAACAATAACTGTCAATAAACGAAGATCACTTTGAAAGAAACCATATAGAAACCATTGAAGAAATAAACCAATTTCTCATTGTATTTTTAATTCAAGAAACTCTCCATGGGTCATGTGAACGAGGCTATGAAATTAAAACACTGCAAAGAATATTCCCCATTAAAGAAGATGATTGTCAAATAAAATTTAGAAATCAGAAACTAAATTTTAGAGAAGGAATATTTGGAAAGCCAATAATATAAGATTACAAGATTCAACTAACCGATGTCCAAATACCGAAAATGACTGTTGAACTGAACAACATCCAAAATCTCAAAGAAGGAGGAGTTAGATGACCACATCTCCGCTGACGCCAGCAGTCTCCCAGATACTCTTATTATTTTTGTTATTTGTAATATTAGTCCAGGGAAGAGGGGTAGAAACAGGCTTTCCCTGCAATAGGTCTAGTAGTTCAAATTTTTTAATATGTTATATAGGTTATAGGTTAGTTAAGAATCTAAGTTTTTGACCTCATATCCCTTGTGCGTTCGATGTGGCTCCCTCTTTTCTGATAAAATTACGTTCATTATTCGTTTTTCGTCGATTATTTCTTAAATGGTTGAAATTGCGTAAAAAACTATTATATACGAAAATATAAAATGTAATTTTCTACAGAAAATGTTCCTAATAATTTTTGTGTAAGTGTTATAGTTTTCGAGAAAATTGAGAAAATACAAAAATAAAATTCTCAGTCTATTTAAATCAAGTCATAAAATGGCATTACACAAAAACGGGAAATGTATATATTACAGCTGAACTAGACTTTCCAAAAGTGTAAAAATAATGGTGTTAAAAAATAAATGTCCGAGCAATCGAATGCCCGAAACCGGAATTAGCTATTTGATTCCGTTCAAGATTTACAGTAATTTTAACACAAAATTTTAAGAAAAATTTAATTACAATGTGTACATTGAGGTTAAATGAGTGATTTGTAACACAATACTATAAATCAAGGTATACAAAAACTTGAATAACAAATTGGTTAAAGATAAAATATTTGTATACATACCATTAATCTAAATTTATGTATAACTAATTGAACAATCGTTGAAATAAGAAAAAATTTTATGAATATGAAACCTTGAAATGACATGTTACGAGCTGGAAGAGTTGTTGAAGACTGTACAAAACTTATTTACGTATAATATTAGGAAAACCCAACCTCCAAATTATTCAAACTTGTTTAATACAAATATGCCATTATAATTTCCATTAAAACTGGTATCAGAGACGATATAACACATACCTTAAACTTATTCATTAGTTTGTTTACGATTTATTTGCAAATAACTATATTTACGCTTATGTATTTTAGCCGGCGGCAGAAATGTGAAATCTCGTATCAGAGACAACATATATTCTCACATGTTATCAACTTAAAATGTCCTTTTTAAATTTTAGTCACAAGATGGCAGCACATTGTCGTAGATTAGAAAAATTCTAACGCACGACCATGAGTACGAAGGCTTCATTCACATATCGAAACTAGTGTGTTCTATGTGTTATTGTATTTGCAAGTAACATTCACAAATGACATTTTAGTTGTTGGTTTTAATGAGAAGTGACATATAGTGACAAATATAATAAATAAATTCAAGAAGATCGGTAACGTAGTTATTTGCAATAGGCCATAATAAACTGAACAGTCAGAAAATTACATAGGTATGTATTTTATTGATATGAACTGCAGTTTGGTTGTATGTCCCATATACTTTCTTATACCATACATTCGATTGTGATGAAACTTCAGTGAGTTATTTTGAGCAACCCTGCGAAGGTTCCTAAATTAGTTTGGGCCCAATAGGTAGTCCTGGGGTCGAGATATTTCGAATAATTGTACTTATGATCAGATTTGGTTCATTTTTAGAATACATATTAGTTATTAGAAAAGAATGAAAACGAGGAATGTAGTGACGTGCTTGCTTCGTCAATGTACTGACAAGAAAGCGAGGAAAGAAGTGACGAGCTTGTTTCGCTAATTGCCTGGTATCAAATACAAGGTATTTCAGAAAATTTCTTTGAGTGGCATTGCAACGCACGCCGGGTATTAGGTAATGGTAAATATATGTTAAAACTATAAAAAAAAAAAAAAACGATACCTTTGAATATAAAAATTATTCTAGATGAATGCCGAAGAAGCGTTTATTTCTATAGTACAAAATATTTGGTTATGTACGTATTTTGAATGAAAGTTGAAAGAAAAAGATAACTGTATATCGCTGCATCATTTTAAGCGTCTTCCTATTGGTCAAATCTTAAATATAACACATAAAACTAAAAGAGAACTAAGGAGTTTGCAAACTTGTGCGTTAAAATTAAAACGTAAAACGGATTTGTGAACGGTTACATAAGATAACACATCTGCAAAAACAACACTAATTTCGATTTGTGAATGAGGCTTTAAAGCCAAGTCCAAAAACGAAATCAACGAAAAGAATTGATACCTTCCAAAAACAATTTCATTGTAAGGGATGCAGCAAGAGTGGTGCAGAAGGCAACAAAAAAGTGACACCATTTTAATAAGGCAAGTTGGAAATTCACTTTAAAAAATCAAAATCATAACATGTAAAAATCGAAAAACTATATTAGCTGTTCGTTTTGATAGTTTTGTTAGTTTAACAGAAAAAAAACTTGCCGATCCGCCTTCATTTATTTTTTATTTATAGCATGGGTATTTGTATGGATCGCAATATACGGATCGTCAAGTTTTTTTTCTGTTAAACTAACAAAACTATCAAAACTAACAGGTAATATAGTTTTTCGATTTTTACATGTTATGATTTTGATTTTTTAAAGTGAATTTACAAGTTGCTTTATTAAAATGGTATCACTTTTTTTTGTTGCCTTCTGCACGAATCTTGCCGCATCCCTTACAATGAAATTTTGGAATATTTTAAATATTACCGAAAAAAGTTTCAAACAAAACTTATTTTAGATTAAAATGCCAACGTATCTGCAGCATATGTTTTTCTACTGGGTGTTCCATTTTCGCGCAATGATATGCAACTTTATATCTTTTAATGGAACAACCTACATATTTATGCAAAATTTTAAAGAACATTTGTTTCTCTTTAAATTGTTCTTATTCATTATAGTCCTAAAACGATCAGTACAGTAACTATTCATGTTTTCATTAATGAAGAAGTACACACAGAAAATATGCCATATGAAATTAAAACAATAAATATATTTATAAAAATGTTCGAATTCAACAATTCAACATATTAAATAAAATATAACAAAAAAGCTGATAAACTAGATGAAAGAGCAAATATAATTATTAAAGATCTGACTGCAACTAATCTGATTGTTTAAACACTTTCATGGCATTCTTTCTGTGTACGATTCTTAATTAATAAGAACGTGAATAGTTTCTGTACTGATCATATTAGGACTTTAATGAATAAGAACTATTTTAAACAGAATAAAGAAGCTTTAAAATTTTGCATAAATATGTAGGTTGTTCCACTAAAAGATATAAACTTGCATATCATTGCGCGAAAATGGAATACCTGGTAGGAAAACATATGCTAGAGATACGTTGGCATTTTAATGTAAAATAAACTTTGATTGAAATTTTTTTCGATAATATTTAAAATAATCGCATAAAATAAAAAATACAGACCGATGGACCTACCTGTATAACATATTAAAAAATTGGAACTACTTGACCTTTTGCAAGGCAAATTTCTCTATTCCCTGTACTATATATAAGATTACAATAAGAAAACTGTAGTTGTAGTTAGTTATATTGTAAACATTGAACAAAAATAAGATAAGTAGTTCTTCTATTAAAATATTAAATGGAAAATAGTAAACCTTCACTTAGAATATACACATTGTTTTCCAATTATACTTTTAAAATAATTAATATATTTATTATATATCTTTGACTATTCATTGCAAAAGAAAATATAAAATATATAGATATATAACAATTTACACTTAGTTGTCTATGTACTTTTTTTAATTTATTTGAATTTTGGAAAATTACTTTTTTCACCTTAATATAGCCCGCAACACAAAATTAAAACATATCAACTTCTTTAATGTTTCCATTAAATAAATGTAGCAAAGCTAATATATTGTGCTGTTCCCACAAGAATCGTTACATCTGTAAACTTCCTGTTTGGAACAAAGTGGAATCTTACTCGTATTTCCAATCCGCCTGCGCGCGAAGGCCCTACACACCAACCACGGACCATGCGATTTAAGTTCAAGTTGGTCTAAGAGCAAATATAGTTAATGTTGTGTGCTCTGTAATTTATATCGGACTAGGGTATTAGATTGTTTGAGCACTTAATGAAATCAACACCTCAGGGTACACTCGGTGGAATTCACTTTCCCGGTGGTAAACACACGCATGGACTCACACATATGGCACATAAAGCACATATACTATTTCTTTATAGTCGCGGAACGGGAACAGTTTGTATATGGAGGCGAAGGTTTGTTTGTCTTGCAATTTAATTATTTTTGTAAATATTAGCCTCTATTAAGTAAATGTAGACATCACATCATTGTATGATGACGTGTTTAGAATTTATTTAGTTTCCTATACAACTGGAACTAATTCTCAATTACAGTACAAAAAGTCTCCATACTACTCTAAAGACTTGAAGCTTAAACCAGGATTTCACCAATAATTGATGAGTTTATGAAACATAACAAAATATTTATTTATATACCTACCAAGTGCGAGAATGCGTGATTCCCTGATGAATGTTTGCAAAAGAACTACAAAATAACATTATTTTGTGGAATATTTCACGATTTGTATTAATATTGTCATTCAAAGAGTGTTTAAAAAACTATTTTTTATTATAAATAAATAAAATAATTATATTATAATCAACACGCATTTTATCCATTATGGGTGTGAAAATCATTTTGTGCATGAAGCGTAGTTATAAATTATATTGCATCTTTAGTAAATGCTCTAGAATTGGGAATATTTATTAAAATTTCCTGGGAAATTGACATTTAGTACAGTCACCTCAGAAGTTTCGTTTAAGATAAGTTGAATCCAAAGTATTTTCCCAAGTTAGTAGTGCGCTTCTCTTGTTGCTAAGGTAATATAAAGTTAAATAAAACATTTAAATGTTTATGATACAAGTCAGTGAAATGCAACTTATAGGCCGTTTGTTTTGGCTAATGCTCCGGTTTCAGAAAAAAATTCTACAACTATTGATAAAAAATTACATTTGTGAATAAATTTTGGAGCGCAAAATAGGTACCCAATCAAAAAAATAACTATTTATATTTTATTATGTTTGAAAGTATAGCCAACAGAATAATAATAACATTCTTCAATTAAAGTTAATAAAAGTTGTAAGTGTAAACTAAACGAATATTAGAGAAAGCAACTGGTGTTCCTTCATAACTAATATTTTATTATTTCATTAATATACGCGCAGCTGTACAGGAAATAATCATATTTTAATTAACAAAATTAATCAGAATTAACTTCCGCTTTTGTATGCTTTAGTCGATAGTCGGAATAGGAAGTCAAGATCAGGAATAAGGAAACGAACACAGTTATGAATAAATGAACATCGCGCCCTTTAGCAGCAGCAACTTGGCGCCAAATCAGTTCATAACTCCTCTAATAATGTGCATGGTTTAATAAGAAATACAGAAGCTATTAACATTCCGAACGAATGGCTTTTTCCGCAATGCGGCGGAAACGCCGCGTCGTCCCCTTTACTTCCGCTTCCTGAAGTCAGGGAAGCCGGGGCCGGGTGACGGATTCACACCACAGCTTCTGATTTCAATTAAAATTACTTAAACGATCATGGATAATCGAGTTTGCTGAGAACATGCCATCAAGTTAAATGAAATAGAATCGATGGAAAAAAACACTACCAAAACTATGAAAAACAAAATTAACTTGTAGTAAAATGTATATACCTATATTTATTTGATACTATATCAGGTATCTACTTACTTATTAAATTACATAGGTAATACTTCCCTACTAAAATCTCTCTTGGAACATGCTTCTATATTTAATACAATTTATAAGAATTCAAAGTTAATATTTTAGTAGATATAAAAGTTTACAAAGAAGAATAATTAATACTTAGTAACGCAAGTATTTTTCTTCAACAAAAATAACTTTATTTCTTCGTACTCGTGCACAAAAAACGTTTAAAAACCTCACGCTATTTGCCTGTTTCGCGCGTGGTACTTTGCTTTCGTTTATCTTTGTAAGTGAATCGTGATATATTATTGCTTGTAATTTGTGAAGTGCGATCACCAGCTGTCATATCACAACTTTTTATATGGCTAAAATTTGTTATCGGTTGGGGAAAATTGAACCGAAAACTTCATATTTCATAATTTGATGTGTTGCCACACAGCTCTGAACCCTATTATATCATGAATATTTATTATTAACTAATAACTACAATTTGTTAATTATATTTAAAATATAATTATTTCTCAATCTGATAATGTATTATATTCAGTTTACTCATGATTTTGATAGTGAGCAGTTGATTAAATTTTAGAAATCAGTTATATTGAGTACTGAATGCATTTAGTGTTCGTGTAGCATGAATGAGTTTCTCATGTTAAACGTGAGTTTATGCAAGTAGTAGATTTAGTTGTATAGCTATTTGAATGTACGTCAATAAGTTCAATTTACCAATAATTTAAACGTTTATATACAGTAAATAGATCCATGACAGCTGAATGGAACATTAATTATTTTTGTTAAAGATGAAAGGTGGAACATGCGCTATGAAGTCCGAAGTTAAAAGTAAAATAATCCCACCAAATTAACAGGATAGAAAGTACACAGTGAATTTTCATAACTGAAAACATATACAGGCTGTCCCATTTTAAATTACTTTCAATATCTCGAAAATTATGCATTTGACAAAAATTGTGTTTAGATTGTAAGTACCTTATCAAGCTCAGGGGTGGAACAACATATCGCGGGTAACCTGGCAATATCTCCTATCTCCATTTTTAGCGAAAATGTGTTATAATTTGCGAGCTCCTGGTTAACTGTTTAAGTGGGAAATCTTTTTTGAAGAATTTAATCCGCATCCTTACGTTAAATATTTTCTGAAATATCATCGGTCGGTTATAGTTCATCTTAGAGCACAAAACGTGAATCAGGAAGGAAATAATGTATTCCAGCTTCTGGCATAGATGCATATTATTTTCTTTAAGCTGTGATAGTGATTTTTTGTTTATAAATGGCATTTTCGTTTCATTATTTTATTGTAATTTATACATTTATATTGTTGATATTTATCTTCTTTATTATTAATATGTTCTTTATAATTTAGTTCCAGACGATACACCGTTAATTTTTGTTAATTTAACAAGTTTCAAATTTCTTAGCAAGTATCAAATAATTTTTTTTTTATTTCGTAACTAAATATTTTTGTGAATATAGTAATTATTAACATTTATTTTTCTGTGCTTTTGACTAAATATTTTAGTAATTATATTGAGGCAGAACAATAAATCATAGTTATTATAACAAATTAAGTTGTCACAAAGGATATAAACTTTCTTTAACAATTTCAAATTGATAAGTTAGCTAAATTTACTTGTTATTATTAACGATTCTATTTGTTAAATTTTATAAATCCAGCAAATAAATAAAAACAACTTTTCTTGTTAAAAATTCAGAATTGGCAAAATTTGTATTTAACAAATTGTTATAGTCATAATACATTGTTCAGTCTCCTAACTAAAAATAAATGTCATGTGCTTAGAATTTATTTTTAGTTAGGAAAAATTTTACATTACAATGTATTGACTCGCAGAATTTAAATCTACTATAACTCACTTTCGCTAAAATGACAGATAAGAGTTATTGCAAGGTCAAAAATCCAAAAATTGTTTTTATTTTAATTCAAAGTTGATATTAATGATAAGTAAACCGTAAATAATGTCATGAATGTGTGTATACATCATGTTACGTAAAATAATTTGCTAAGTTGATAAATAAGCGAGATATTTGGTGGTTCCATTTAAATATAACACTGATAGAATATTGAAATTTAAAAGTTAACTACTAAATTCAAGCTAAAGAAAATAAAATTCTTTCCTCTATATTTTTTTAAACATTTTAAATTTTTATTCCGATAGTATTTTACTTTTGTTGAAGTAAATAATTATATTCAAATGAAATGTTTGATACATCTATAAATCGGCTACTTTTTTTATTGTGTCACCTATTGACTCGTTATGCACTACATTGCACCGGTAAAATTAATTGTAGAACCGCATTCTAACTAAAGTTATAAATATTGATTTATATTTTTATATTATATTGTAGCACTGTTATACGCCTTACAATACTGTACTATCAAAAGTAAATTATTATGAAGATAGTAAGCGGTCTAAGTACTATTGGTCTAATGAATGGGTGAACATCATAAACGACCATGCTCTTCAGTGGGATTAGAACCAGTGATGAAACAATAGGGTGGCAGGACGGGAAAAATGCCAGGGGCCCCCGGATGGAGGGGGGCCCAGCCCGAGAAGGCCGAGAGTACAGGAGAATCCAAACATTTGTTATTGAAAAATTTAGTAAAATTTATTAGCTTTGTATTCAATTAATTTAAGTTACCTACTAAAGTACATACACAGATTAAAAAAAAATTTAATGCATTTATAAGAAAAGGATATCGCACAGTTTCAGATTTTTTTTCGATATCATAAATAAATAAATAAATAAATATATCATCACGCCTTTTACCCATTAAGGGTGTGGCACTCTGCTTACGCAGATCTTGGTGGGTGATATATTTTTGCGTATGAAATGCGGTTACCAGCCGTCAAGTCATAGCCCCCAAAGTTGTTAGTGGAGGGGGAACCACAAGGGTAAATTTAAATTGGTAACTGTCGGTAGTGGGATTCGAACTGAGGATCTCACGATCATAGTTTTTATTTTATCGGTTTATGCCAAGAAAATTCTCAGTTATCGATCTACTTTTAGACACGAAATAGAAAAGTCATTTTCTATAGAAGAAGCACTTGCTGATTTATTATCATAAAGAATAATTTTGTCTTCATGTTTTTCTGAAGTGTGCACTGCATTTAAATGTTCATATGGTTAGGGCTAGAGCCGAAACTTCATTTTAAAAATTAAAATTGGTAAATACATATTTTAGAAATTCTTTAGGACAAGAAATGTTTCGTAACTTAGCTGTTCTATCCATCGAACATTCCATTGTCCGAAATTTGACACTTTTGCCTTTTGAGGAAAAGAATTTTAATAATTAAAATTTTTATTAAAAATAAAATTGTTATTTATACGCTCTTTAAATTAAAAGTTACTAGAAAATTAACGAAAAATGAACACAATAATTACGTTAGCATTTATACGTACATAACGTGCTGATTTATTGAAAAGAAACTATAATACTGGTCGTGCTTCTTTACATTAAAAGAGGGAGCCATCCGATGAATTTGCCACGGGCCTCAACGGTATAGTTACGCCACAGATTAACTATATAAATAACTTTACATACATTTCTTCTCTGTATGTATATATTTTTTCATCTAATACCTCTTAGTTGAAGTATTTATGTCATTATACTGCGCAGCCATTAAATCAAATTAGATATTATTTGTGTATGTACTAACTTTATTAAAAGAACATGTATACACACTTGAACCACAAAAAATTCTTCTAAATTAAACAGGTTGCATATATTGTTCGTAATTTTTAGCTCTGCTCAAATAGTTATTATAAACCAGCAAATAAAAAATAGTTAAAGTGCAATCTGATTTAAAATTGATAGATGCAGAGAATGTAAGTATGCATACTTCAATAATGATTTATAATGTTAATAAATAAAAATACTTTTTCGCTCAAAATTGCCGCAATAAAATATTAATAATAGGTAAAGGTAAGAATCTAACAAATTTAATATAAATATTCATAACTTCAGTGGTAAAACTCAGTATGTTACTATTACCGGTGCATTAAAGAACGAGTACAATTTTTCTGAACAAAAAATAATTAAGACAGGATAACTTCTTAAGGTCAAACATACGAGTCGAAGAACGAATCCTTAATTTTTAAAAAAACAGCAAATTCTCTATTCTTCATTTATTTTCATATTGTTTATGGTACAACAGCCTCCATCCGCCAAAATTTCAGTAATTTTTTACAGTGACTTGTACATTGCAATGTCAGATGAAGTATATCTCACAGGCTAAAAACGAATATTTTCGTTGAGTTCGTTCACTCCCATGAATTTTGTTTTACAAATTCAAATATAAATAAATTATTTCTTACAATTATTCTTATCGCAAAACAAAACAATTATTACTGTGAAGTCTTTGAACATTCTAGTATTTATATATGTGGATGAAAAGGATAGCTATAACATTAAACTATAAAAAAATATTAGTTGAAGTCTAGTTGGTCAAAAATTCAGAACTTTGATACTGTGTTATAAACGATCATATTTACAAATATACGAATCATTTACATTATTGTAGTCGTTCATGGGAATGTGTGACAAAAATTTTACTACTTTGAAAATTATGTTCATGTATAACTTGCAAACAAAATTAGCTTTTTAAAATTTATTACAAAACTTTGGACTTTTATCTACAAATATAGGTATGAAAAATTATATTGTTTCAAAAAAGTCATCTTCATGTTGAGCTATCTTCAGCCCGTATGGTTGACCTTAAATATACTGAAGTAGGCGATGCACGAATTAGCTAATTTTCTTATAAACTCAAGTTAGTACAATTTTCCGCAATGTAATACGATTTTTCCTAAAAACTAAATTATGTATATAGCTGAAAGTAAAATTTATAATCATTTCTATAATCAGTAATTTTGGGCAACTATCTATCAGCATGGGTATTTGTATTCCTCAGTGTTAACCATGACCCAGTCACGTCTGCGTATACGACGGTGGTGCCACCACGACAGGTAATATAAATAAACCGCTTCAGCTCCATACAGCACTGAGACAGCGCTGCTGAAAACACTGAACCTCTCCGAACACTGGACTTGTGTCCGCGTCCGGAAACGCTTGTGATACCGGTTTACTCGTGTGGGATTTACGTTGACGCTAAGCGTAAATTATGACGTCACTATATACAAACCCGGGACGCTAGGACGCGGAGACTCCGAGCCTGGTTTTAAGACGGCAGGATATTATTACAAGTGTGATATCCCGTCCACAAAGACACTTAACAATGCCGCGTGATGCTCCCGGGATTACGCTGTCACACCGTAATTGATAAACGAACAATAATAAACACACGCATGAGAACACGGTCCTGTTGTAGTATGCCGTCATCACGCTCGGCCCGTGATATGAAAGAATGCCGAGAGAAATGAAAAGGATCTTCAATTTATATTATACAATATTTTGTTTACTGCCATGTTTATTTAAACACCTTTTCTTGTGACAGCTACATTTGTGAAACTGAACATGTGGAAGTTCGTGAATAGTAAAGAGTTTCAAAACAAACCGTTTACCTGTACCTACTTATAATTTAGAATGATTTCTTATTATGAGCATTACCTATGAAAAATAATTCAAAGGAATCAATTTTAATGTAATTTAAAACAGTAAATGACCGAAAACATTGCAATTCCTTCGTTGCTGGTGATAATTTTCAACTCATATTTTTGGTTGTATTGATGTGTTTATAATGAAACAAAATCAACTATATCATGACAAAGGTACTTATTAAATATAATTTGGAGAAAATAAATGTCAGTGATTGTTGACATGTCTTTTTTTGTTAAAGCGGTTTCAACTACTGTTATATGCCGCCTCAGTCTTTCGTCGGCATGCAGTGTTCCCTGATATGGGTTTTGCGGTCTCCCATCCAACTACTGACTGCGAGCAGTATGGCATAACTTGCGTTACCAAGTGAACTGGTTTGACATTTCTTAAAACCAATGAAATGTATTATTATCATGAGTTTTCGTTTCAACCAATCCTGTCATTATTATAGTGAGACTACAATTCATATGTCAACATATTTTCAGTCAATCAACCTTTAGAATCTCTTTAGCTACATATCTATCTCAGCGATAAATTCCTACGACTAGTTTTTGACCAATCATGATGCAAAACACTTGAGAGAACAGTATTATACATATTATAAAAATCGTAATTAATTTAGCGAATGACATTTAAGAATTTTATTTAGTTACCATATATTGATAAGCGAATATACCCTTGAGGACGTGGTATATACGATTATGTATATTTGCTGGGTCTCAAATGTAAAATTTAAATCTAGAATCATTATCATCGTCATATAACCACATATAGCACGTTGTTTTATTCATCAACAATTATAAAATATTTCAAATCTGTTAAATATAATCATTACGAATACCACTTATGTGTTCAGTATTATCAGAATATTTTGTGTGGATACACCCAACGTAATATTTTGGAACACAACTCCTCTTTCGGAGTCGTGATATTCCAAAATAATACGTTTCGTTGTAACACAATATATTCGATTATACAATTCATAGCTAATTCAGCCAATAGCATATGAGAATTTTACTTAGTTACCATGGATTGATATATGGCAAATGCCTGAATATTTTCTCGAGTGCACGAATATGCCCGAGAGAAAATATTCTGATTGTATTTGCCATGCACGAGGGATATATTAGACGAATATTTCTCGAGAAAATTTTCAGTCATTATTTTAAATTACTGAACTTATATTTATTTTAATCTGTCACGTAAATGTCAGACTTTGATAAATGTCATTTGTCAAATTACCTTAAAAATGAGTCATCAACATTTTGAAAGTAATTCTTTTGAAGAAATTGATTGAAAAATTGAAGATATTACGCCTTTTGACCTTTTAAAATGAAAAAATTCAACTATTCCTCATTGTGTTTACAATTATTATAAATATTCGGGTATCGCACTTGTGCAAATACTCGATATGCAAAATATTCACTGATATTCGATTGTCATTGGTCGAAATTCAGAAAATACTGTAACGTGATTGGCTGAAATATTTCGAGGGAAATATTCGGTACTTATACAACAAGAGGTTCGAAAATAATCGAATATACAGTTGAGAGGACGAGATGTGCCTAGGAAACACAACGACACCGTGTCGACGACACCGTAGGTGAAATTGTGTTTCCTATTCAACACATCGAGTCCGCAACTGTACATTTAGGTGATTTTCGAAGCTGGAATTGTGTATTATATTAATACTATACAACAAATCAACCAACTGTATTAAACAAATTATTTATTTATGTTAAAAATATTAATTGTTTATTTATATTTATGGATTATATGATTACAAATGATCCATTTGTTTGCGACTAAAATACAACTTAGCAACGTATATAACCGATATTATACAGCGTAGTTAAGAAAAATTGAGCTATCTGATTGATCCATTTTCCTATGTGTTGTATAGTCGCTTTTGTCTATTCGCTGGATATCATCGTCGTAGTAACCACTAGTAACACGTTTTATTTATCACAAATGCTTTTCATATCTATTGTCATTAATTATATACATTGTATAATCATATCGAATATCACTCGTGTGTTCACAATTATCATAATATATTGTGTTGATACACTCAACGTATTATTTTAGAGTGCCACTCTTTCTGTGGAATCGTGGTATTCCAAAATAATACGTTTCTTGGCAACAACAAAATATATTCGATAATACCTAAACACACGTGTGGTATTATATATGATAATTTAACTTCAATATAGAGTAAGCCATAAACAAAAAAAAAAAAACAAGTTTATCGTACCAAGATTTTATGGATTACCTTATATTCATAAAAAAGACGTACCTCTTTGTCCCATTGTGAACTGTATTAATTCAAGTACCTATGAATTGTCTGAATATCTTGACCAGCTTTTATATCTACTTATTGATAATTCGCCTTCATATGTGAAGAACTCAGCACATTTTGTTGAAATCATCATGAATCTTCACCAGTCATCTGATGACATTCTTGTCAGTTTTGACGTTTCGTCATTGTTTACTAGGGTTTCTATTCAAGATACCATGAAGATTTTGGAATGAAATTTTAAGAAAAGTTATTCGTTTATTCCTTCATTGCATGACTTCTAGTTTCTTCATTTTCAACCATGAGTATTACAAACAAGTTGATAGAGTCTGGAGTCTTTTCCTATGAAACTTTCTTTCTGGCTTCCGCATGTGGACGATATCTTTGCTGCTTGGGCTCATGGACAAGATAGCTAAAAAACTTTCTTTAACCATCTTAATAAAAGACATAATAACATCAAATTTACTATGGGAATATAAGAAAATTGCATTATCCCTTTCCTTGGTGTGTTTTTGGAAAAAATAACTGTTGGAACCTTAACTTATTCAGTTTAAAGAAAACCTACACATACCAAATAATATATACATTTTCTTTCTCAACATCATCCTTCTCAAAAATTTGGTATCAAGAAGTATTTGCTGAATAGAGCTATCAACATCTGCCTCAAAGAAAAGTTTGAAGAAGAAAAGAAAAAGCTTGTAGATATTTTCAAAATGAATGGCTATGAAGAAAAGAAGATTTTGAAAGCGTTCCGTCCCAAAATATTACAGAACAACCCTCAGTTAGAAGATAATAGTAAACATCTGTTTGCTTCCCTCCCGTATGTCCAAAATGTTACAGACAAGATTGGAAGAATATTGTGGAGAAATAATATGGTAGTATCCTTTGCTCCACATCTAAAATTACAACGTATATTGAAGAGTTCGAAGGATATTATCCCGTGTTAGTCCTCTGGAATTTATAAAATTTCATGTGAATGTGAAAAATGTTACATTGGACAGACAACCTGATAAATCTGATTGGGCTAGTCATACCATCGAACATTTACATAAAGTAAACTTTGAAGATACTAAAATCCCCTGTTTTATAAGTGTTGTTTACATAGTAACTGTTTCCTTTTAGATGTTTTTGGTTTTTTTTTTCCTGACGATGAATTATGTGTAATAAAGCAAAACGTTGAATTTTAATAAATTTAATTTACAGAACTACACCAAAAGTATTTCTTTTCAAGTATTTGTTTATAAATAATGAAAAAAATCAAAGTTTCATTTTTCGTACGATAAATAATCCAAAAATATAAAATTAGTAACCA
Source organism: Poecilus cupreus (assembly GCA_963942605.1). Lineage (NCBI taxonomy): Eukaryota > Metazoa > Arthropoda > Insecta > Coleoptera > Carabidae > Poecilus > Poecilus cupreus. The sequence goes on along the minus strand of OZ012716.1, from coordinate 18,164,253 downwards.
GTATGAAATAAGTAAATATTATTTACATTATTTGTAATTTACCTTTTTATGGTAGTTGTTTAAAATTGCCAGTAATTTTGAATCACATATCAATCATTAATGATGGTTGACTGAAGTTGTGTGTATTTATGATTTTAAAATTTCCACTCCCTGGTATAAATATATAAAGGCCACATAGGTTCAATATTTTATACCCGTTATTTATTAAGCAAAGCGATGGACGAGGGCCTGTTTTATTTCAGCGTTCGCTATAAAAATTGAATCTAAGAAATTAAGTACGGATTGCGTTTTATACAGATATAAATCTGAGATTTGATTCCTTTTTTTCTTTGTGAGCTCTGGCACAAGCCGTCGCGGATCTAAACTTTTTAGAACGCCGTGAAAGGAAGAATTACCATCTCTTTCATGGAAACGGATAAATTTTACGGCTTATTTAACTGTTTCAAATATTCACAAATTGAAAAAGTTTTTAGCTTGCAACTCTCACTGAAATACAAATGGTTGTAACAATCACAATGTAATACGCAGTAGGTACCTACTCAGTGTTATGAATCTTTGCCACATGAACAACTTTTTAGAACCATTTGTTTAGTACGGAAATATTACCCGTGAGTCAGTGCTTTCGGCAATTTACGCTTATTAAATTCAAAACATTGGGATAATATATAATTTGTGTATTACGCAGATACTGTGAGTATTAACATTATAAGATAATTTATATCACTCTACGTATACATTTTTAAGTATCGATAAAATATTGTTTGATTTTAAATATGAATTTGTAAAACATGAATAACAGCATTTATGTTGCTATTCACATATCCTTTTTCCGAACTAGTAAGTTATAATTGATGATATAAAATTTACAGAAAAAAAAGAGAGCGGATTAAAAGCTTGTATGTTTTAAATTGATGCTTATATTAAGCAGCATACTATTATATTTATTAAACGGTTACCTGTTCTACTCCTTTTTTAGAATGAAAAAAGTAATACTGCCGTAATAACTTACAGATGTGAATCGTGGTTCAGAAAAATTCCAAAGTGTACCTAAGTAAGAAATTTAAAAAATGAAATTTCTAATAAAAAAACTTTGCAGGAAAAAGAAGCGAAGCATCATATTGACAAAACTTAAACTCAAAACCAAAAATAGAGATAATTTAGGATAGTCCACGAGATAGAGAGGGCACGTATACTTATATTAGAATGAGAAAAGATTGAACAAGACTGACTAAATGCTTATGTGAAACAAAATTATTGGGAAAGAAGAAGAGAGGAAGGCCGATGGAAGACTGAGGTGTAATACATGACAAAAATGCAAAGCATTAATGGGAGACAGAAATGCTTAAAAAATCGTTAGGAAGAAAAATCCAAAAAATTAATATAAAAAAATTAATCTAGCACTTAAAACTTTACACCGAAAGGTAGATAGTCTTTAGAATTAATTAATAAGTTATTTGTTCGAAGATTAGAATGAACGTTCCGAAAATAAGTAGGATTATTTTTACTGGAGGAATAACAATTGTTACTGAATGTATAAATATAAAATATCAAAAAAGCTAAACTATGACTATATATACCAATGCACAGTGGCTAATTACTTATGCAATAAAGAAAATACATTATTAATTTCTTTTTCATGTAGCGATATATCGTTCCTTATACATTCTAGAGCAAACTTTGCATCTAAATCAGTAATCAAATTTGATTTTACACTTTTTGTGACATCAAGTATAAATTTTAAAAAATGCTCATTTGCAGTGATAGCCATGAAATTTAAATAAATACAAACTATTTTCATTACTTTCAGTCTGCGCTGTTAATAGCTTAATTGAAATTGTAACACATCGGACTGTGAATTACGAGATCATCTATTCGAATTCCATAGCCGATAATTATCATTTTAACTTTACCCCTATGATTGGAAAAACGGTAGACTAAATGTATTGAGCTAAAATGGGACTATGTAGAGAAATACAACGCTTTTTCGCCGAATTTTTTTTTTATTCGAAAAGTCACGGACTTATCAAACTGCCCTCGTACCTAAACACACGTGTGGTATTATATATGTATGATAATTTAACTTCAATATAGAGTAAGCCATAAACAAAAAAAAAAAAAAACAAGTTTATCGTACCAAGATTTTATGGATTACCTTATATTCATAAAAAAGACGTACCTCTTTGTCCCATTGTGAACTGTATTAATTCAAGTACCTATGAATTGTCTGAATATCTTGACCAGCTTTTATATCTACTTATTGATAATTCGCCTTCATATGTGAAGAACTCAGCACATTTTGTTGAAATCATCATGAATCTTCACCAGTCATCTGATGACATTCTTGTCAGTTTTGACGTTTCGTCATTGTTTACTAGGGTTTCTATTCAAGATACCATGAAGATTTTGGAATGAAATTTTGAGAAATGTTATTCGTTTATTCCTTCATTGCATGACTTCTAGTTTCTTCATTTTCAACCATGAGTATTACAAACAAGTTGATAGAGTCTGGAGTCTTTTCCTATGAAACTTTCTTTCTGGCTTCCGCATGTGGACGATATCTTTGCTGCTTGGCTATGACTATATATACCAAAGCACAGTGGCTAATTACTTATGCAATAAAGAAAATACATTATTAATTTCTTTTTCATGTAGCGATATATCGTTCCTTATACATTCTAGAGCAAACTTTGCATCTAAATCAGTAATCAAATTTGATTTTACACTTTTTGTGACATCAAGTATAATTTTTAAAAAACGCTCATTTGCAGTGATAGCCATGAAATTTAAATAAATACAAACTATTTTCATTACTTTCAGTCTGCGCTGTTAATAGCTTAATTGAAATTGTAACACATCGGACTGTGAATTACGAGATCATCTATTCGAATTCCATAGCCGATAATTATCATTTTAACTTTACCCCTATGATTCCACACCACTAATAACTATGAGACTTAACGTCTGGTAACTGAATTTGGTACGCAAAATTTTTAACTTACCGAGATTAGCGATCTGCGAAAGTAGAGTGCCATGCCAAAAATGAGTAAATGGCGTTATTATATGATAATTACATATATATTGTACTTACTTAAACTATTTGCTTTATTTATGATATTTATAATTGTTCACAGCTAGTTAAAATTCAGTTGTTGCAATTAGCTAATAAAAATTCGCTGGAATCTAATATTAATTTGATTTCATTCCTTATCAAATTTACAAATACATAATTTATTTTGATGAATTCTTTTGTCCTTAGAAAGCGTGAAAGACATTTCTTCTTGGAATTCAATTTCACATAACGATATTTCGAGGCAAATAAACGAACATTCATCGTTGCTCTCCAGGGAGTGAAGCTGAAGAACGAAGCACAACGGGTGACAAGAGGTGCTAGTGAGAGGTGCGAGGAGAGTTACACGTCACCCTGCTATTGTAAATAAAAGAGATAACATTCATCCCAGTGGCCGGTGCAGTGAAAAATGAAATGTGAACGAAATAAATCTTTCCCGGTGATATTTAAGCGACAATGCTCACCGTTTGTGGCGCAAATTACGAGTGAGCTACGCTCCTTCGGGTTTTTTCCTTCGTGCAAGGTGTCATAATTCAGGATTACCGGCAGAAGCGCTGTATTTACGGCGGGAAAATTCCTAATGGCGGACACATGTTTCGGTGGCGATGTTTCATTTGCATACTCTGCCTAATGTCGCGATGTTCCGCCATCTCTTTCCTTATTTCATTTACATTCGTGAAGAAAGAAACACAACTTACAGTTCTGTTCAGAACTGATTTAATTTACTGCGGTAATTTGTATAACAGACCAGGATTTGTGTTCTCTTTTCACAAATAATAGCGACAAACTAAGTGCCTAATTTTGTATCATCTCGTAATATATTGTTGCTCGTAATTTTATGTAGGTACATAATTATAAATAAAATTATTATTATCTCATTTTACATATTACTTGAAGTAGTAGGGCGCTAGAACATTTTATTAAATGCAAATTACAGATATGAATTTTTTTAACTGTTAAATGTAAAATAAAAATTAACTAGATTGCAATTTTTCAATTATGGTAAAATTTCTCAGGCTCTGGACACAATAAGGATAACATACACATTGGATACTAATTATTTTTGTATAGCAATACTTAGAGTAATATAATTAGAATTTTGAAGATTTTAAAATACAGAATCCATAAATATTAAATAGTCATAATAGACAAATATAGAGCACATCGAAATAATTATTTCCTTGTATCTAAATTTCACAATATTGGTAAAAATAATAATAACATAAGGAACTCTATGAAATAATACGTAACATGGGTAGGTGACATACTAAATTATAAATCAGCAACCTTAATTATTGAAACCCAGGACTGAACTGAGGTCAAAATGATTGATAATTGTTGTTGTATCTTAGTATCAGTACGGAAGATACTGGGGGAATAGAGGTGTAGCGGTGTAAACAAAATATTTGTAAACAATGCATATCATATCCATATTAGTTCTGAACCCTCAATAAGATACAAGAGGTTTTGAAACATTCGCATTGTAATAAATAATTTATTGACTTTAATTAAAATTGATACCCAAAATTAAGAATGTTTAATATAATGTATATTAATCATGGCAGGATAGCTTAGTGGTGAGTGCTTGCAACAGAGGTCGTGGGTTCGATCCAGGTCAGGACAGCAAAATTTTTCATGATCTGTAACTCCCGTTACAATTCTAAGTTGAGACATAATTATAGTCCAAACGACCTATCTTGGCGAGTTAAAGTCATTTTGAATTTCTCTGCTGTAAGGAAAAGTTATAAAAAATAGGCGTGCCAGAAAAAAATTCAATTCAATAAATGTACAAAAATTACAGAATATAGTAATATTTTGTAAATGCAGATCATAAAAGGCTGCCTTACTGAAAACGTTAAGAGGGGAACCTAGTTTAGGAGTATGATTTCGTAGCGTTTTTCTTGAATCAGTGAAGGAATAATTAGAATTTTTTCAAACTGAGAAGAAATTTTAATGATATTTTTAAGTACATCTGATAATTTTTTCAAGTCCTTTCCTCCAAAAATAGCAGAGTTATAAGCTGTTGCCTATAAAATGTCGTCATCCGAGTGTGCAACTTGCGGGAAATGTGGAGGTTACAATTTCCATCTAAAATAAATACGAATATGTATTTCATTAGCAACATATTTATTAAGAATATGAACTAAACTCAATCGAAAAAGATGAAATTTGCATGTTTTGAAGGTAATTTAACAAAATAGTATGATTTTTAACCAATTTTTTGCATTAAAAAAATATTTTGGACAATAATATCATCTCAGAGTTTAGTTCATGTCGAACGTAATTAAATAAAGAATCTTCATGCAAATTTGTAGAATGATTGGTCGATAACTTTTTGAGTTAGAGTTCGCGCAAGTAAAAAAAAAACTCGTTCGAGAAAAACGCGTTTGAAATCAAAGTTGCCGAAAACGAGAAATTCGAAGCAGTAATACACATTTTAAACTGCTAAACGGTTAACCAGCTATTTCAGCACCATTCATCAACACTTCTTCGTGGTGACTTGTAAAAATTACTAGATGTACTTTATAACAACATCTTATGACTATGAACTGTTTTCTGATGCAATATCATCTCAATCATATATTCACTGCTCACCAGTTTTCATTATTGGTGATATGAATTTGCCTTCTTTATGAATTACCAGCTCGAAAATATTATAAGTAACAATTTGGTCAATTTTCTAAACCTTTCTGTAATGACTCAATACAACAAGAACACAAATATAAATGGTAAAATATTTGATGTGGTCATTTCAAACTATTGTTGTTCAGTTGCTGCGTCTCTTGATGCAATTGTTTCTGCTGATTTTCACCACCCACCCTTATGTATCTCACATCAAGTAACAAAATGATCTAATACAAACACTGTACATCTAAACCTGAATATTATTATCAGTTTAAAAAATGTAATTTTGAATTCCTATACAACCTTTTAAAGGAAGTAGATTAGTCAACTGTTGTGCAATGTCCTGTAATCAATGATGCAGTAAACATATTTTATGACATTTTATACAAAATACTTGATAGTTGTACCCCTTAAATATTACATCGCAGCAATACTGGAAAATATCCTTCGTGGTTCAATGGGCTAAGCTAAGGAACATTACAGAAAACTATTCACAAACCATAACTTAAATTGCTACTTGCAAAAAAAAAAGAGTATAGAAACAAAGCCAAATCACTTTCCAAAAATCTTTATTCAAACTATATAATGCACATTGAAAACGAATGAAAAGCTAATCTCAATTATTTCTGGTCATACGTAAACAGTAAACGTAGCTATAATACAACCCCTTCAACACTATCTGATGGTGATACTGATTTTTCTGGTTGATTTATAATCGCTGAGGCTTTCGCCAAGTTTTTTGAAAGTGTTTATCAACCTCGTATCACGGTTAATTACTCTGATATCGAATTTAATTTACAATATGACTCTACTTTCATTAAAATAGTTAATATAAGTAATGATGACATTTATAATGCCATAAAACTTAAAAAAGATACAAAATCTACTGGGCCCTATAACATTCCTAACTACATCATTAAAGGTTGTTCTGAATTTTTTGTTGATCCTTTACTACACCTATTTAATTTGTCTTTACAATCTGGAACGTTTCCCAATAAATGGAAGCATGTAAAAATTTGTCCCGATTTCAAATCGGGCGATAGAAACAACTTGCACAATTATAGACCAATTGCCTGTTTAAACTCATTCTCAAAAATATTCGAATACATATTTAAGAATATACGAACGCAAACCCAACATCTTATCAGCACTCAACAACACGGTTTTATGCAGAAGATATCAACTATAACCAACAATGGAATATCGTGACCTTCTCAACACCTTTAATTTGGATTTGTTGCGTAGTCGCCGAGTTATGTTTCAAATCACTTTTTTGTATAAACTAGTAAATATATGATCGACAATGCATTTCTTCTCTCTAAATTAAACTTCCATGTCCGTCCTTGTGACACACGTAATTTAACTACCTTCCAATGTGATCAGTCACGCTCAAATTTTCATTTCAATTCTGCAATTATCTCAATATGTCGATCATTCAATGAACACTGTTCTGAACTTGATTTATGCGAAACAGTTTTTGTTTTCAAGCATCAGCTAATAAATTGTTTAAGTTTGCTTTAAGCTTCTCTCTCTGTATTTAAGTTATTTTGTGTCATTGTAATATCAAATGATTATCTGTAATTTAATTTTGGTTGATTAGCGTTAAATATGGTTGCATAATTTTTGCTTTGACTGTCTGTTTCAATTTTAATCTTATTTCGCTTTATTACATACTTTAGTTTATAAGGTATTTATATAGTAATTTTTTCAATATCTAATTTTTTGTTACAATTCTATGTATATAATATTATTCTGTAAGTAGGATTATTTCCTGTTGAATACTAAATAAATAACAAGAATAAAATATTCTCTAAGTTTAATTTTTTTTTAATTATAACCTTCACTTTAGTGCTCATAACATCGAAACGAATCAGAATTTTGTTATACAACTTTGATTATATTAGTGAATAATTTTACAAACGATATGTGCTTTAAAACAATTGATTTTTCGAATCGTTTAAACTAGCCCCCTCTCCCCTTAATTCTTTATTATTTGCTTTTGAATCGCAAGCCACAATTACTTTGGAAATAATTTCTCTACCATCATTGCTTGTAACTTTATTCACCTTAGCTATTTTATTATTTCAAAACATTCAAAACAGAATTTGAGTTTAAACTGAATCTCGATTATTAGCAAGTAGGTATTTATAGCAAAATTACGTAGTTTAGAGGTGGGAAAATAAACATTGAATTTTAATCTACCAATAAGTTTTAAGCTTCTTTCACTTTAATATTTGCTTGTAGGGGTTTCCTGTAAATTCTAATTAAATCATGGACTTTACAGTGTAATTATGTATTGGTTCAGTATAATCAAACTTATTATTACATTATAGCTTACATTATAATATGTAAATTAATATAGCAATTTATTTCTAAGCTACAAAACTTTTCCTTTAATAATATGTTGGATAATGTAACATGTGAAATAAATTTAAAAAAAAATTAATTTGTAGGTTTCTTATTGCCAGTAAGCAAATTTATGCACGCCTATGTGCAAACAGAACTGCTTAAGCCTAAGTCCACTGAAGACTTCGGTTCGAAAAGATTTTATATTTTGTTAAGCAATAAAAGGTTGTAATATCACTATTTCAAGTTTAACGTCGTACGGCATCAAAGAAAAAGTGTATATTGTAACGGACGCGGCAGCGACAAGTTGAAGCTTGCCGGCCTACGCCGCGCCGCTGAGTGAATGACGCAACGCTTGCGAGTTCGGGCAAGTCGTTTGCTCCACAATAGGGAATATTCACGATTCTTCCAGAAATAAGAAACGTGGTATATAAGAGCGATCGCCGGCACCAGTCAGTTAGTCATTTAGATGACTCAGACTCAGTTAGTCGAGTTGAGTCGGCCAGTCAGTCGTTTAAATGACTCGGACTCAGTTAGTCGAGTTGAGTCGGCCTGTTAGTTAGTTGACTCAGACTCAGTAAGTCAGATGACTTAGTCGACTCCGAAGCTACTATGAAGAGCTTGTGAACATAAATATATTGTGCTGTCTGAATATAAATATATCGTCTTAAATAAATATCGTTCGGCTAGTTAATATAAATAATAGAGTCTATTTATAGTAGTGATAAGTGTTAGTGTATAAGTTTTTGTATTTGTTATTTTAGTGTTATATACCTAGTGTTAATTAACTATTTACTCTTTATTCATTACTTGTTATTAATAATATTAGTTTTATTATTTAAATAAAAACGTTTAAAACCCACGAACGTTACAATTGGTGTCAGGTGTGGGGTACGGTTAAAAATAAATAATCGCGTTGTATGTAAAAATAAGTACTTGAATATTTAAATAAATAAGTGTGTTGTGCATCATGGCGACGAAAAAGTTAATGGACTTGAAAGTGGACGTACTAAGAAAAGAGCTTGAAGAGAGAAATGAAGATTCGGCTGAAAAAAAAATCCGTGTTGCTAGAAAGTTTTCGAGCAGTGCTAGTGCAAAAAGAAGTCTTGAGACAAAATTAGAGGAAAGTTCGAGAACTATGGAAAGCAAATTGGAAGAAAGTTCCAGCAGTATGAAAAAGTAATTACGTGAACATTCTAGAAGTTTGGAATCGAAAATTCAAGAAAATTTTACATGTCTGAAAAATTAACTTCTCGAACATTCTAGAAGTCTGGAAACGAAAATTCAAGAAAGTTCTACAAACCTGAATGAAGAATATCTCGAACATTTTAGAAGGCTTGAGACGAAATTGAAAGAAGATCTTGAAGGGTTGTCCAAGAGCGTAGACGAGAAAATACAAGATCTGGAAAAGAAGTTGCAAGCTCTCGAAATCAAGACTGACAGTTTACCAGCCGTTAATCAACCATCACTGGATGCAACAACCCAGCTTCAAGAAGCGAAAGTGACAACAGTGCCTGGCCGTCATAATATACCAACTTACGACGGAAAATCATCATGGGAAGAATATTTGACTCTGTTCTAGACACTTTCCATGGTTCATGGTTGGACTTCAAGTGTTAAAGCGTCCATGTTAAGTACATCATTACGTGGTGACGCTTTACGGATATTACAAGCAATAGGGCATGTCCGAAATAAATGTGTCGAGGTCCAGAAAATGGAAAAGCAGCCGGAATACTGAAAATCGCCAATGAAGAAATTATTATTCAACATTAGGCCGACGTGCGGGCTTGGCTAATCCTGGCAGAAGGCGTGACTCTTCCTGTTCGCAGTGAAGTGCTCGTAGAAGGAAGAACAGAAGAGGGTACGTGTAATGGGCAAGTGGCAGTTTTAGAACCAGACTGCAGAAACAGGACGAGGTGTGTTGGTTGTGAAAAGCGTTATTCTAACAAACATTAGAATACCAGTGCGACTGATGAACATCAACCATTACCCAGCAGTGCTGAAGGAAGGTACAGTTCTGGGCTATTGTTCAACAGTCACATCGATCACAAAACCAACGGATTAAAAACGGATTGACGACACGTTGGACACACTTGCGAGATCAAAATCTTTTCAAATTTGAACTTGAAAAGTGGCAAATGGGAATGGAGCAAAAGAATGTTGAGAAGACAGAATTTACTGTTGGATGTGGACTTTAGCAGTTTAATGCTGTTTGGCCTTTGTAATTCTCCTGAAACATTTGAACGTGTGATGGAATCCGTATTGAAAAGGAAAACTTTTCTGGTATATCTCGATGAAATAATTTTGGTCGACAAAATATTTGAAGACCATGTGAAGAATTTAGAAGAAGTTTTCCAGAAGTTTCGAAGCGCCAACCTGAAGCTAAGTCCTAAGAAATGTAGCCTGTTTCGTAAAGAAGTTTATTATCTTGGCCACTGAAAGAGGAGTAGCTGTAAATGTAGAAAAAGTAGGAAAGTTTCGGGACGAAACAGACCTAAGGAAAGGGCAGTGTAACGAACGCGGCAGCGACAAGTTGAAGCTTGCCGGCCTACGCCACCACGCCGCGCCGCCGAGTGAATGACGCAACGCTTGCGAGTTCGGACAAGTCGTTTGCTCCACAATAGGGAATATTCCCGATTCTTCCAGAAACAAGGAACGTGGTATATAAGAGCGATCGCCGGCACCAGTCAGTCAGTCGTTTAAATGACTCGGACTCAGTTAGTCGAGTTGAGTCGGTCAGTCAGTTAGTTGACTCAGACTCAGTAAGTCAGATAACTTAGTCGACTCCGAAGCCACTATGAAGAGCTTGTGAACATAAATATATCGCGCGGTCTGAATATAAATATATCGTCTTAAATAAATATCGCTCGGGTAGTTAATATAAATAATAGTGTCTATTTATAGTAGTGATAAGTGTTAGTGTATAAATTTTTGTATTTGTTGTTTTAGTGTTATATACCTAGTGTTAATTAACTATTTACTCTTTATTCATTACTTATTATTAATAATATTCCTTTTATTGTTTAAATAAAAACGTTCAAAACCCACGAACGTTACAATATTTAACTGAATATCGTAAGAATTGTGAACCGAACTGCATTCTTTCTACTTACCAAGATACGCCGTTCGACGTTCGGATATTAACTTGACAAATACAAAGCTATCGGGTATCGGCTAGTAATTGTAACAGACTATAAGAATTCACACAGTAGCGACAGTCGCTGTTGGCCCCTTAGATCTTTATGTCGCATAGACGGATGACCTTGAGCCGAGCGGCCATATTGGCAGCTGCGGCATACGGCGGTAAATAACTGTCAGATGCAAAAGGGATAAAATCTAAAAATATTATTTCACCTGCACTATAAAAGTTCCTACAATGTTTCATGGTACAAATAAGTTTACCTCTCTGTTTTGCACTCATTTTATGAACTTAACAAATGACAGAAATACTGTAGCTTCATATTTGACAGATACAACTGACACTGACATTATATTTTCTTTTCTATGGTTACTAAGATAACCTATCAGCGAACACTAAGCGGCCATCTTCCCGGCTGCGCACCACTTAAATATTGGGATCATGAAACATTTGAAGTGTCGCTACTGTGTGAATTCTTGTACTGTGGTTGTAACATCTTGCATCGGACGGGCACCACACACTACATGAATGTAAAGTAAGTGGTAATATTTTTTTGCCCCAACTGGTCATTTCTGACAAGTTTGTGACATGTTTGTGAAAATTTCACTGCGCATGCAAAAAATGTAAACAAGATAACTTTGAAACATTAGCTTCATTTCTTTTTTGTAGCGAAAAATGCATGAGGTTAGCTGTTAAAACAAAAAATGAGCATGCGCATGCGCTTCATTCCATTCGCCGTTCCAGTCTATATTGCAAACTTAATTTGTTTACATTTTTCACAGGCGCCGTGAAATTGTCACAAACTCGTCAGAAATTACCACTTGAAACAAACGTAATGTAAAGTAAAAATTGACATGGTACCTATATAAACCGGGCGTAAGGTTTCATAATCCTGAAAGAACAAACGTACAATTTATTTTAATCTCGCGCACACATGGACTAATAATTCTTATTTATCATATACATATAATGATAAAAAATGGTAAAGCTGTAATTTATTATTTCCTTGAACGTAAATACCTAAATATTGACTCATTACATTAATTTAACAGTATGCTAATAAATTATTATATTATCCTACATTCAGTAAAATAAAGTGCTATTTCCGATAATTATTTCTACATGCAGTAACCACTTCATAATGCTGGATTAACATTTAGTATATATTTTTCATTAGCAAAACAATATTACCATGGTCAACGGTAGAATACTTATGATTTTAATTGTGATATTCTTCATAAATATTTTAATAGATGATAATGATTGTGTTGCTGGATATAAACGTATTCATAATAAATGCAGAGAAGTAAGTAAAATTTAAATTAAATAAATTCTTTTTTCTTCAAACGTCATAAAAGTATGTTGTTATGTATTTGTATTCAACAAGCAGAAGTTCAATATTGTCGCCGCCGGCATAAAAGTGTATCCTTGGCAACACATTTACGCCGGCGGCGGACAAAGTAAAATATTATGAAAAATAGTTAGGTTGTAATTCAATAATTTGACAGTTCAAAATGAAACAAATAAACAAAAATAACAAAACAGCATATTCTACGGCAACTTGAAATGCTAGATAAGACAGAATATTTTTTGAAGTTTTGAGCATTTTATAATATTTATAATTTTAATTTCTATGTTTGAAGAAAAAATAGCATGTGTTATTCGGAGTAAATGTGTCTTTGGGTGTTTCGCGTGTAATTGTTCGACTCGCTTCGCTCGTCGTTCAAACTTACATTCCCAGCACCCAAAGTATCACATTTACTCCTAATGACACAATATACTATTGTCATACACTTTCCTTTTCTTATCTACATAATTAGATTTTTAAACTTATATTTATGTATACATCTGAATTCAAACTAAAAACATTTTTTTGCTTTTAGGTGTTAGTGACCATAGTGAGACGATCAAAATCTCCCAAAAATTAATAAGCCAGTAATAAATTAGTAATTTATAGATACCATATGTCAGAGAAGCATAAAGCTTGAATTGTTGTTTTTATTTTCATTTACGTAAAATATAATAAATATTTTTGATGTAAAATAAATTATTTAAATACATATGTGAAATTCTTCTCAGCTTTTCTCTTTGGCTTGATTTACTATATCTTTTACTTTCTTACGGTGACGTTTATAAATGTTACAATTTTCTTCTATTTTATTATTTAGATATTTTCTTCACATGGTTTTCTTAATTTTTATTTTTTCTTTTATTTCTTGACTCCACCATGATGTTTGCTTTTTATTACTCTTTATTACAGTTGTTCCGCAACTTTCTATTGCTGCTTCCGTTATTATTTTATTGAACAAAATCCTGTTTTCATATATTTTTATTTCCTGCCTCAAACTTTTTACGAATTATTTCTTCATATATTTTTGCTGTCTATTTATCCCTCAGTTTATGTTTTAATCGCCTTGTGTTCTATTTTTTGCTTCCATCATTTAAATGAATCAATTTTAGTTAGTTACAATTACATAATTCAACTTCACCGAACCAGAGTACCGAGTAAAAAGTAAAATATGTTTATGTATTAAGTGATAGATGTTGCTGTGAGTTGCAGTAAAATGTTAAATATATGGTAACTATACAGGTAATTATAATTAATTAAATATAAATTATATTTTACATTTAAATAACATGACTTTTCCTGTTAAAGTCAAAGAGCGAAGGAGTTTTCAATTAATTAAGCAATTCTTGTTTATTAGTGGGAACATCTACTTTTCTGCGCAGACAGTTTTAGTAATTAAGTCTATAATCTACGTAATTAAATGATCATATTTTGTTTCTATTGTTGTGACAAATTTTTTTTCATTATTTTGCGTGCGTGCGTGCACATTAACTTAAAATCTTATGTGGTACCATTTTCAAATTGCGTATTTAAAATTAATATGTTTAGATTACATGCTGATTATATTTTGGCAGTAATTCAGCATCTGTACGTGGTAGTTTCCTTAAAGACCTATAAAGATTTTCAAACTTATCTGAGTAATAATAATATACATAATAATAATATAAAGGATTATTTGTTATTAAGCAGTTCTCATACAAAGTAGAGATGTACAAATTATAATAATTAAAATGTATACATGTTTAGTGTGTATTACAAATTAAATTGCGAATTTTAGTAGCATCATGAACATAATAATAATAATATATCATACAGTAAGTTGTATTTCGTATATGTCGTAGGCATTTAGAATAATCAGGCATTTAGCGAAATGCCGGCAATTAGATGAATTTTACTTCATTCTTCTATTTGACTGGCGGAATCAGGCAATTGGACGAAAAATCGCGCATTTCTCTATTTGCCGGGCACGGTTTAGGCACTTGGAAGAATCATTCATAATATTGTGAACAATTTTATTAACAAATTTCACTTATTTGTTACAATAAGGTGCCGATAAATGGCAGCTTGAATTGCATAAAATATCTGCTTTGAAGCAGGCACATCCTTTTGTTTGGCATTGTTTTTTTGCAGCTTTGCAATTACATTTTTTTTCGGCAAAAAATGTAATTGCAAAGCTGCAAAAAAACAATGCCAAACAAAACGATGTGCCTGCTTCAAAGCAGGTATTTTATGAAATTCATGATGCAATTTATTGGCACCTTGTTTTAACAAATAAGTTTAGCTAAATGCCTGATTATTCTAAATGCCTACGACATATATATTTCACGATGTAGTGTTATCTTAATGGTATGAAGATTAGGCAGCGCAGTGGAAAGTGCTGAAAGTTGTCATTCTTGAAGGTGTTGCAGAGAGTGCAGATTTCTTCTTTTTGGAATATGTGGGCCTGCCCCTCATGGTAGATCCTGGTAGAATTTGAACACCTTGAAGGTATTATGAACTGGGATATTGGAATCCAGGTGATTATGGGAAAAATAATAATATTTGTTGTCTAGGTTGAAGAAAAAAACTATGATTCTCTGAGTATCAACTTCATACATTTTCTCTCGGTACGCTGTTATAACATTTTTCATTTCTTGTTTTAGAATTGTAATACTTTCGACTTCCCACAGCAATCCTAAATTGGCTTTTATTAACATAAGCTAAAGTAGGTTTAGCCACCATTGGCACCATTTACACATTTTTTCAAATATTAATACCTCTAATTTCTGTTGACCAAATTCTCTTCTTATGTAGTGGTTGTTTCCTTGAAGACCCATAAAGTTTTTCAAACATATCTGAGTATATAAAATTCATTTAAGTTAAATTTTATAATATATGTAGCTTTATACACTGCTTCTATTTTTGTTTCTGAATATGCGAAATGATAACCATTGAGTGTGATCTCCATTTCTCTTTGGTTTTACTTTCAACTTCAACTTACTTGTTTGTGCAGTGATTCATCGCTTACAATGTCGCCAGTTTTTTATAGCATTATTTTTCCTTGTCATTAAATTCATTATATTTTTTATTTAATCCTCAAGTAAAAGTAACTCTTACTTTCGGCAAAGCACAGGAAGCTTACAAGTGAAGAATGAACTTATGAACGTTTGTCTACAAGTCGAGCATTCTATATCCAGTATCACAACTAAATTCGTTGACTGAATTAAATTACTTTTATTTAAAACACAAATTTCCAATTGGCTTCGTCAGGACAACATGTATATTGTTCTAATTCTGAAGATCATATAATTTAAATCAACCACAGGTTCATTACAAATAAAATTAGAACAATGCAAGCTTTATCATTACAAAATCATGCATTTAGTTAGCATCGAGAGTGGGACCCGAACATAGGAACATTCAAAGTTCAAACCGGTGTAACCACAGCGCACTCAAACCGCAGAACGCGAATGTAATTCGCGTTGCTCATTGGTTCAGTTCCTGCATAGTCTGCCTGATGCCTACCATCGGCCTGCGGCTACGAAACATATTGTTGTAGTCCATTCGGTGCAAATTAATCGCGTAGTATTAAATTTAAAACACAATTATTTTAATTCAAAATTTAAACTAGTTTATGATGCCCACGAAAAATATATATAAATATATCAATTAAATAATAATATCTATTTTTCGTGGACATCATAAAGTTTTTTAATCTTTACCCTTTTAAAAATGTTCCACCAAGTATCAACAACATCCTTAATTAATACTATTTAAAGTACTCATAATTAATAAGTTAATTCATGTTAAAAAATTTAAAACTTAACAGACAGATACATACAAGGAATTAACTCCATTTATATTATTAGTCGTAACTTCATTTTCCATTCTCAGAACATAATTATTTTAACTGAGGTTGTAATCAAGATTAGTTAGCATCAAATTTGACACATTTTAATAATACAATTAATTTAGAAACGAAGTTAAAGATTATTGAAGAAAATGGAGTAATCGCTTTTATGAATCTTCCTGTAAAATATTAGACGTAAATAATTAGAGTATTTGAGACTTGACCCACTCAATAAAAAATAACGTTTTTATTTTATTTTATTGTTATTACTTTGAGAGTTAAGCGCTATCCATATGACTATGATATTGTTTAAGTGACATAGTAATTACTCTGCATAATTATTTATAACTGCAAGTTCAGTTTAATAATTAAAGTTTCGTTCCTAATTATACCTAAGGACTGAGATTTTTAACGTCTTAAATGAATGCACTTCATCATGTGGTATAGTTCCACTGAAGAATTAAAGTTAACGTTTAAATTATTTTATGTTTTGTGGTTTTTATCTGTATTATGAATTTTGAAAAAAAGTTTTATAGTAATATGATCTTTATGTATTTCGCTATAAGAAACCTTAAATTTTAAAGTAATATAGTAAAATAGATTATTAGGATCATTGTATTACCTGCATACATCCTTGTTTACAGTGTATGCAATACAGCAATCTATTTATTTTTAGCCACACATGCTAATGATTTTCTAGAATTTGCAAATTCAATGGTTAACTTCCTGTAAATAGACCCTTCGTTCCTTGGAAAAGAAACCACTGCCATAATGTAACTTAAACGTCAACATTGATACTCGCTCTAGTACAAGTATTTTATTAGTAAATCTTTTATGGTATTTAACACTAAATTTCTAGGCCAGTGAGAATATCCTAATGGATGACATTGTTGAGCCCATACCACTTCCAATCGATAATCATATACAGCAATTTGTTATGGAATTTCTCTAGTACATGTTTCTAGATTGCCGGCAATTCAAGATCAAATATCAAAACGCAGTCACTAATCTCCACCCAGTGTAATCGGGTGTACCACAAGGAAGTGTTATTGGGCCGATACTCTATCTTCTGTATACAGCTGATCTTCCTACCTTGAATCGAACAATAATTGCTACATACGACACAGCAATACTGGGATCACAATCGGACACAAAATTAGCTTCGCAATTGTTACAAGAGAATCTGGATCTAATTCAGTGTTGGTTGGCGAATTAGAGCCAACGAAAGTAAATCTACCCATACCCCATTTACCTCCAGAAAAGACACATGCGTTCCAGTATATCTAAACAACCGCTAGCTACCCCAAGCTGAGAACGTCAAATATCGTCTGACTTGGCGTTAATACATTTGGATCAAGCGAGAGCAGCTGGGCTTGAAGATAAAGCAGCTGTATTGGCTTATCGGCAGAAAATCTGTCCTCTCTACCGACAATAATTGCTACTGTAAAATGTCACAAAAATAAACTAGCCGTGAATCTTGTGCAGTGCGGTAGTGTAAAACGTTTAAAACGTCACAACTAGAGGGTTGTGATTTACCGGACCGATATTAATAAGTTTATCTTAAGATTAAGTATTTTCATGATATCATCTTATTACCAATTGTAATTATAGCAACTAAGCTAATGTAAGTAAAGTACTGCCAGTACGTTACATAGTTTTTTATAATGCATTTCAAAAGACCTATACATATAGTATAGTTCTACTATGAATGTAATTTGTTATTTACCTTGGCCTTTTTTTTAATTTGTAGGTACGTTCGTACTTTACTACCACTCAAAATCTTAGGCTGACAAGTTTTGTTTTGCTGGGTGCTTGATAATAGCTACTATACAGGGTGTTGTTCTATATTTTTAGAAAAATATATTTCTTTATTTTTTTAATAAAATGGTTGATATCCCCATGCACTATGCAAAACATTGTTTGTGTAGATATTTTTTCTACTGAAGCTCGTGGCTTAAAGTGTAACTGCATTTCCTGTATAAATTTAAGCAGCAACTTTGATAACTTAAAGGCAGTGATAATTCAGCTACAGAATGTTGAAATGAAAAAAAAAATTAATGAAAATAATACAATATATTACTCTCAGTAACTCTTAATGACAGAGACTATAATTCAAGAAATATCAGAAGAAATAAACGTTCATTTAATGTTTTAATTTTCGGGTCTGCTGAGGATAAATCTTTTTCAAAACAAGAGCAATTGGAAACTAATGAAAGGTTAGCTAACAATCTTCTCGAAAGCTGAACTCAATACCTCCTCTGGCATTAAAATTTCTCGTCCTGGTCGTTATGTTAGGAAATCTCGTGCTCGTCCCATTAAATTACTTATAATAAACCACAAAAATACAGCAATCATTCACCATTTACTATCAATTCTATTCAAAGATGATCTTATTTCATTAATGGCACAATAATCGGTGAAGATCAAATTCTTAGTTTCCTTATTAAGGCCTTCCGATTCATTCTTGTGAAACCTTTGATCATTATAATTAATTTAGCTATCAAAATATCATGTTTTCGTCTGCGTATAAAGAAAACGAGAATTACACTTGTCTGATAAATTTTGTATTAAAAATTATCGTCCGATATAAATTCTTAATAAAAACTTTTTGGGATGCTTATTTACAATACAATATTTCACAACATTCGTTCTTTCATTTCAATAGACCAACATGGCTTTATGCAAAGTGGATCAACTAGAACACACCTTGCTTCTATTTTCAAATACGTTTTGGAAATTTTAGATGTATGTGGTCAGGTTGTCACCATCTATACTGACTTTTCCCGAGCATCTGATTCCATAGAACATGGATTATTTCTTGCAAAAATTAGCGCTTTATAATAATCAAGTAGCGTACGTTTACTACAATGGATACAGCTCATTCGAATTTGTGGCATCATCTGGAGTCTCTCAAGGATTCAATCCCGGGCCCTTACTATTCGTTTTATTTATTAATGAACTTATTATTTCATTTTCGTGTTCTGTATTGACATATTCTGATGACATTAAAATATACTGCAATATATCTTCACTCGATGATACTTTAATAATCAACTTTCATTCAACATCAATATCATATGAATGGTACAATAATTGAACGGAAAAGCGTGATTAGAGATTTGGGAGTTACTTTCACTATAAATTTAAATTTTATCGAACATATTAACAACACATATTTACTGTAATAAAGCTCTGGGTTTTCTTATGAATGTTGTTGTTTTATTACTTCCATAGAATGCTATATCCGCTGCCTCAGTCCTTCAACATTTTTCGGCGCATTTTGGTTATCGTAGATAAAAATAAAAATCTACCGGATTTAGATCACGGGACCACCGCAACCAATCCACCTGTCTTAAAAAATTTGATCTAAATGTTCAAGCACATTTTGAGCAAAATTCAGTGGCGTACCGTCATACTGAAACCATGCCCGTTGACGCACAATAAGAGGTATATTCTCTAATAACTCGGGAAGGTTATTATGTGAAAGTAACATTAGTGACATTGTGACGTGCAATTCGTGCAACGTAATAAAAAAAAAACTAACGTTAACGCAATTGTCACGTTACTCACCCTTGAATGAGTTTGTGTGGGGCCGCTAGCTTGTAAACAGTGGAGAAGTCTGTGGTTCTTAATAAGAGTAAGAATAATTAAACGGAATATAGGGCGCCACGTAATTCTTAACGGGAAAATTACGAAAACGAAATATTTAACAAAAGTAATGGTTACCTACAGTAAACATTATTGATAACGACAAAAAGGTTCTTGCAAAATAACAATCGATTCTTAATATCGAAATGATTAATGACGTCTAATAAAATAAATATAATTAAATCAACTTTGGCGACTCAAATGAGCCCATTACCCGATGGACAGCTAAACGTCGTATTGTTGGTCAACGATGGACGCAGGCAAGTTACAGCCAGTTGATTTCGGGGCACGAATAATCCGCGACGGACAAGAAAGTACAAATAATACAACAATAAAAGAAATGATTATTTCCAGCCAATTGATATAAATATATAAATAAAATGTGTAAAGAACTTATCCAAAGGCATCCATTGGGGCTAGCAACAGGAATTGTGGGAATTAGGCGGCACGGAACGGCAGCACATCAGGCAAAGATGTCCAAAAAGATAACGTGGGAAAGTAAACAATCAGATTCTCCGAAGAGACTGACTCCTTCAAAAATCGGGTCGTCCATACAACGAAGCACGCAGGATTCGCGGAACACCACACAAAGAGAAACGAGTCACTAAATATAATAAACTCGCGTAAGCGAAACCGCTCTGAGCGCCCCCTCTGAAACATGCTTATTTCCACGTAAAAAAAATGCACACCGCGACGGTGTCTTACTTCAAGACAACCGATCGAATAAATAATGGAAATTTATTAATTAAATCTCTCCAAAATCTAACGGTGGAAGAAAGGATGAAACATCGTAAGAGGATAGATGGAGGTAAACTTTTCGAAGTAACATAGGAACAATTAGGATTAGGAAATAAAAATAAACAAAATAACGATACATTAATATTCTGAGTTTATAATTAAATTTATATTAATATTAATTCCATAGGTTCCTTAAAGGAACATAGAGCAACGACGGAAAACCTTCGGAAATTCAAGGAAATCCATAGGTAGTAGCTGAGAGAAAGAACAAGGTTGCTAGCCATATTCTGCTTGATCTTGTAGTAGATTGCACGATTACTAAATAAAAGTTCATAAACGATTTTAATTTAAGTTTATTTTTACCAACTACTGTACAAAAATATAAATATATACATAAGTATGAAAGATTCGATAAGTGCGTAAAGCGTATGTAGTCGTTGCCGGAACCGGAGAGACTGGCCGTTCCTCGGCCAACCCTGGCAAGCGGGGGATGTCGCACGCGGTCACCTCGTGATGCCCACGCCGTATACATCTGGGTTTCACGTGATAACTCCTGGTCGAGGGTAGTTAAAACGAGGCAATTGCTATGATGTCCAGGCTAGAACATCTGGCCTTCACGTGAACGCCGGGTTAGCCGCTAGCGGTCGAATTCCTCTCGGGAAAGTTTTGGCGAGCAATTGCGCGTTGTTGCCGAGCATATGCGCGGTTGCCACAATCTTCTTTTCCTGAACTTATTTTCTTTACTATTTTTTTTTTTTTATTCATCTTTATGTTTTGCTTTATTCTAATCCCACTCCAGGTTTCTACTATTTCTGAGTATTCTTCCTCTAATTGACTCATCCAAGTTTTTGTGCGCCCCCCGCTTCTTCGTTTACCTCTTAAGTCGTAGTTTAAAGCTTCTTTTGTAGTCATCATTTTCTTTTCTATTAGTGTGTCTTATCCAGTTCCATTTTCATCTTTTTATCGTCACTTCCATAGGTTCTTCATTGCATGTTTTCCAAAGTTCCTTGTTGCTTATCGTTTCGGATAAAAAAATACCCAATATTTTGCGGAGGCATTTTTAGTGAAGACATAAGTTTTTTCAGACCATTGAAAGCTATTTGTGCTAGCCATATTCTTCGTTTGATGTCTTTTCAGAGCCTCTATTGTTGTCAATAATACTACCAGGATAGCAAAAATTATCTACTGTTTTTATTACATTATTTTCTACCCTTAACTCTTTAAAATTATTGCTTTCGATATTTAATATATTGTATTTTTTTATATATATTTGTAATCCTACTTTCCGTGCCTCCTTCATTAATTCTTCGGTTCTCTTCTGCATGTTCTTCATATTCTGTTCTAGTAGACATACATAATCCGCGAACTCCAAATGCTCCAAATGTCTATCGAACTTCCAAATTATACCGGTTTTCTATCCCTGGCCCATTCCTGACTATATTTTGTCATATAACAATTTTATTATTTTTATAATATTATCCCGTAACCCAAATATTCTTAATATATCCCACACTTTGACTCTATTTACTTTGTCAAATGTTTTTTTTTTTTTTAATCAATGATGTGTATCAGCCAAGTTTTTTGCCACTCAACTCTTTTCTCTATTCAATTCTATTCCAGTAGTGTGCATAAGTGCATATATGATCCACACATACACGTCTCGGTTTGAAGCCTGCTTGATTTGTTCTAAGATACTTTAGCACTTGTTCTCTTATTCTTTCCAGCAGGATTCTAGTGAGTATTTTACTTGCTACGCTTAATAATATACCTCGATAACTTCTGTCGCCTTTCTTCGGTAACATTATTTTTATGCCTTTGTTCCATTCCTTGGGTATTATCACTTCTTTCCATATTTCATTATCTAGGATATGCATATTATGAACGGTATATTCTCCCCCTGCTTTCACCATTTCTGTGTATATCCCGTCGATTCCTGTTCCTTTCCGTTTTTTAGCTTATTTATGACTCTTATTACTTCTACGGTTGATATTTTTCCTTCCTCTATATTTAATCATCTGTCTCCTTACTTCATAATTAACTATTGGTTGGTTTACTCCTTCGTCATATAATTTCTTCGAAGTATTCGATCCACCTTACATTTGTCTCTTTTTGTGTCTGTAAAATTTTCTCGTTTTTGTTTCTTATATTTAGCTTTTCCCTCCTGTTAGTTTTCTCATTATCCTATACAGTGTTTTCATATCGGTTTTATTAGCCGCTGCCTCTGATTGTCTTAATATTTATTCTGTATATTTTCTTCTTTTATCTTTTCCCGTACATTTCTTTATTTTTTTATCTATTATTTTCTAGTACTTTTCGTATTTTATTCTTTGTTTCCCCCTACTTATAAATATTCTTTGTTTTATTACTTTTCTCTTCTACTTTATTCCATGTTCCCGCGCTTATCCAAATTTTGTGCTTGTTTGTTTCTTTACCTACTGTTTCCTCTGTAGATTCTCTAATAATCTTACTATAGGTTTGGCAAAGCTCTTCTATATTTACTTTTCCTGCCTTTGTTCCTTCGTGTAGTTTCTTATCTAATAGCTTTTGGTATTTTTCTGATATTAACCATCTTAGGTTGTAGTTTCTTATCCTGGAGTTATTTCTCCTTCTTCTATATTAATCACCTGTCTCCTTACTTCATAATTAACTATTGCTTAGCTTACTCCTCTAATAATCTTACTATAGGTTTGGCAAAGCTCTTCTATATTTACTTTTCCTGCCTTTGTTCCTTCTTGTAGTTTCTTATTTTTTAGCTTGTGGTATTTTTCTGATATTAACCATCTTAGGTTGTAGTTTCTTATCCTGGTGTTATTTCTCCTTCTTCTATATTAATCACCTGTCTCCTTACTTCATAATTAACTATTGCTTGGCTTACTCCTTCGTCATATATTTTTTTCGAAGTATTCGATCCACCTTTCATTTGTCTCTTTTTGTGTCTGTAAAATTTTCTCCTTTTCTGTCTCTTATATTTGTTTTTTCCCTCCCGTTAGTTTGCTAATTATGCTATATATTGTTTCCATGTAGGTTTTTATCTTTTCCCGTACATTTCTTTATTTTTTTATCTATTTCTTTCTAGTACTTTTTGTATTTTATGCTTTGTTTCCCCGTACTTGTAAGTATTCTTTATTTTATTACTCTTCACTCTTCTATAGGGCTGTGCGTTTACATCGATGTATCGATATTATATCGATATATCGATATATCGAATAACGATATTCAGTAGAAAAAATATCGATATATCGATACATCGATATATCAATATATCGATATATCGATATATAGATATATCAATATATCGATGTATCGATGTATCGATATATCAAAATATCGATATATCAATATATCGATATATCGATGTATCGATATATCGATGTATCAATATATCGATGTATTGATATATCGATGAATCGATGTATTGATGTATCGATGTATTTTGTGAAAAAGAACTAAAATTTACCCATAATGCCATCTAATGAAAGGGGTTCTGCTTGATTTATTGATAGCATTGCATGCTGATATTTATTTTTACTTTCACTCTGGAGTCGGGATTAAGGAGAGGATTAATAATTGGGACGATGTACAGGTACAATTTCCAGAAGAAGTTTTCATAAAACTACCTTCCAGTCATGGCATAGTACAATTTCAAATATTTTAAGTAGATTTCTGTTTGTTTTATAATGCTGGCGCCCAGCACCATAAAGCAAGTACACAAACACCCCAGATATTAAAATTTTTCGCCTTTGAAACACCCGTTACTTCTCTTCACAATAGAATTGCCGACATCCATTGTAATCCTTCCATAAAATCTGCATTAGATTGTTATCTATTTATATAATACAGATCGACATCCTGAAACATTGTTTAATTACCAATAAAATCTAACTATATTAGATCGATACATCGATGCATCAATTTTTCGATATATCAATATATCGATACATCAATATATCGATATATCGATATATCAATATATCGATACATCGATATATCAATATATCGATACATCGATACATCGATTTTATCGATATTTTTCTAATATCAAATATCGATATTCAAAACAAGATATCGAACAGCCCTACTCTTCTACTTTATTCCATGTTCCCGCGCTTATCCAAATTTTGTGCTTGTTTGTTTCTTTACCTACTGTTTCCTCTGTAGATTCTCTAATAATCTTACTATAGGTTTGGCAAAGCTCTTCTATATTTACTTTTCCTGCCTTTGTTCCTTCTTGTAGTTTCTTATTTTTTAGCTTGTGGTATTTTTCTGATATTAACCATTTTAGGTTGTAGTTTCTTATCCTGATGTTATTTCTCCTTCTTCTATATTAATCACCTGTCTCCTTACTTCATAATTAACTATTGCTTGGCTTACTCCTTCGTCATATATTTCTTCGAAGTATTCGATCCACCTTTCATTTGTCTCTTTTTGTGTCTGTAAAATTTTCTTGTTTTTTGTCTGTTATATTTGTTTCCCTCCCGTTAGTTTGCTAATTATCCTATATATATATTGTTTCCATGTTGGTTTTTATCTTTTCCCGTACATTTCTTTATTTGTTTATCTATTTCTTTCTAGTACTTTTTGTATTTTATGCTTTGTTTCCCCGTACTTGTAAGTATTCTTTATTTTATTACTCTTCACTCTTCTACTTTAATACATGTTCCCGCGCTTTTCCAAATTTTGTGCTTGTTTGTTTGTCCACCTACTTTTTCCTCTGTAGATTCTCTAATGAACTTACTATATGTTTGCTAAAGCTCTTCTACATATATTCACTTTTCCTGCTTGTGTTCTTCCTTATATGTTCTTGTTTAATAGCTTTTGGTATTTTTCTGATAATTCTTTTTCTGAAATTAACCATCTCAGATTGTAGTTTCTTATCCTGGTGTACGTTCTTTTCTGGCTTGTTAGTTTGATGATCAGCTTTCCTCTTACCATATTATGATCTGAGTTTATATTGGCCCCTCTCATGGCTCTTATACTTATTACCAATTTCTTCCATTTACGGTCAGTGAATATGTGATATTTCTGGCTCCTTTTTCTTTATTTAAGAAGGTCCATGTGTATTTGTGTATTTATTTGTATTTAAATAGGCTACCTCCAATCACTAGGTCATTCTCTGCGCAGAAATTCAAGAACAATTTGCTATTTTCGTTTATTTTTCCAATTCCTTCTCTTCCCATTATTTCTTCATTTCCTATATTGTCCTTGCCGATTCTTGCATTTAGGTCTCCCATCAGTAAGTCTCTTTTATGTATCTTTTTTTTAGATCTTTGTAGATGAAATTGTTCATAGAACTATTCCTTTACTCCTTTTGTACTGTTATTTGTCGATGCGTATATATTAATCACACGTATGTTGTAAGAACGTGATTCAAATCTTGCCGTAATTATTCTTTCCGACATTCCGTACCACTTAACTAGCGAGTTTTTAGATTCTTTGCTGATCACTATTAATACTCCCCGTTCCTGTATCGTATTTTCTTCAATTTTCCCTGAATAAATAAGCTTAACTCATTTTTTTAGTATTATTTCCACTATACCTTTCCATCTAATTTCACTTAGATTTAGCTTTTCTATATTATATCTCTCCATTTCGCCAGCCACCTCGTATGATTGTTTCGATTGTTCTGCTCAGTTGATTTTCCACTTACTTGTTTGTCATAATCATAGTTATATTATTATTCAGTAACCTTCTCATATTCTTCGCCGTTGTCCGTTTGTCTGTTTAGTTATGTCTGCTTTCTATAATCTATTTTCTTTGATATTCCATTTTTAACCTTTCCATTTATTTCTTTATTCTGGTGTCTTAATATTACATTGGCGCCTGTTTTTCAATGTTCTCTCGCTATGTCTCTTAGGCATTTCTGTATCTTGCTTTCCCTAGGCGTTAGTTCCGAGTCAGTGAATATATCTGTTCCCTTAATAGTTCCATTTTCTTTTTAAATCTTTTGTTTGTCCTATTATATATCTGCCATTTCCTTCACTATATGTTTTATTATTGTATTGTTTCAGATTTATCTTAGTTTTGCTCTCAATTATTTTTATTATTTTCACCTCTATCTCTCCCTCATTAATTACGTTAATTGTTATGCCGTGTTATAAATAATTGTTCCTGATTTTATCTCTCTTTCTATCATTTCCAGTCTTTCTTTGGTTTTTCGTAATTCTTCTATTGGTTCATCTTTTTCGTTCTTCCATGCTTCTTTCATATCCTCTACTTCTTCGCTTTGTTCCTTTACTTCGTTATTGTTCTGACGTACCTCACTCCTTAGTTCTCTAATTTGCCCATGTATTTGTAGTAGAATGCTTTTAATTTTCTTCATCTCTTATATTTCTTGTCCTCTATTTTCTACTGTTGTTTTATCCGGGGATCTTGGAGTTATCTTGCTTTTTTGGAAGACACGTTCCTCTTCTATAGATGAATCGTGCGTTGGATTGCCTATCTTCTGCCCTTTTTCTCTTTTCCTTGCTTTTTCTTTAGTAATCATGTGTTTCAGTATACTGTACTCTATTTTTATGTTATCTTAATCTCTAGCAAGTATTGTCTTATATTAAATTGCATATAAACTAACCCTGTAACCTTATAGCTAGATAACTAATTGTCTTTATCCTCTTCTCCCTACTTATCCTCTGACCATCTTCGTTTCGAAATGGGAGTCGCTAGCTTGCCCCTTTGCGCTTGTTGACTCTGCGTACGCGCGTGTATTGCTAGTCTATCTCTTGAAGTGAGTGTGGTAGCTCGCGCATTTCGCCCTAATATGTTCCTCTCTTCTTCTACCCCTGGCCGCAATATTCCTTGTCACCGCTTACCTCTTTCTCTATTTTTTTGTTTCAGTCTTTCATTTTTGAGGTTATTCCTTTTTCTGAAATTCTTACTTTACTTCTTTTAACTTTTTACAATTACATCCAGTAGCGCCCTTCGTTCAGTCGTATTTGGCTTCATTTAACGACCCTTTATATACTAATTTTCATATTTCTAGACGTGGTTTTCACTTAAAAAAACTTCGAAGTCGAACGTCAGTTTCACGATCAATTTAAATTAATTTACTTTATGAACCATATATCCAGATGACGCTGCGGTGTGGATACAACTTTATCAAAACTACGCGCGATAACTGCTAGCGACAAAGCAACAAACTATTTTTAGATGTAGCAAAATTAATATTATTTTCACGTTATTGAAAAGGAAAAGTTGAAAAATAGGACAAATTGGAACAAGGGGCTAAAATGGAGCGTAACAACATGCCATTTACAATATCAGCCCAAACATTTATTTCCAGCTGGAAACTACAGCTCACAGCATATGGATAATCCTGACTCTAATAATGCGAATTATCGAAGGTACAAGTACCTCGAAGCGTTGGGTGATAGTCACAAATAAACGAGCATCGGGATGCCATCGTTGGGGACAACGTTCTACATCGAACTCAATTAAATTATACTTTTAATAAGTAATTGCACTTCAGACATTTATTAGGCTTTGTGTAAGCAATTATTTATATTGTAGTAGAATTAAATAAAATTATTAAGAATAGCTATCAACCAATCAACCAGTGATAAAAAAGTGTTCAATTTAAATACAATGCAAATTTTTATGCGAATTTAAAATATTTTTTGTTTTTTTTAAAATAATTTATAAACATTACGCAATAAATCCAATATTGCAGCACAGATAATTTCTTACAGTTCTGCTGTCATTGATCATAATAAAATTTTTATAAAATAAAACCAGTCCTTAGTTTCCTCGATTTCCTAATCTACAATAGAGTCACTTCCAAATATAAATTATTAGTGAAGCTATATTTATCAATAATCTTTAGCCATTTAAACCTTCTTTATTCTAATATTTAAGAAATAATTAAAGATAATAACATTTAGAAAAGCAAATAAATACTCATATTTTCCTTTTTACTGAGGGTCGACTAAAATCTATGTTATGAATCCCCACGGAATAAAACTCACCCACCCAAATAACAAAGTGGGACAGGTATATAAGTAGTCTGCTGAGTATTTAATAAATGACTTTTAAATTGAATTTAATTCAAGGGGCACAATTCAACCTTTAGTCAGTGCAGTATACAACATTCTAAAATTCAATATTCAGACAATCAGCTGTTGAAAATTGTGAGGGGTGTTTAATCAAATGTCAATTATCTTAATTTAATATAATAAATGAGAATTAATAAAAGTGTTGCGTTTTATTCAACAAACTACTAACAAACAACCCTATTTATAAACGATCATGTTTTGAGACTCAGAGCGCTCGTTCAAGTATTTCATTGAGGAGATTTAAAATAACTATGATTCTTATTATTTCATTTTACTAATTAAATATGATATAAGCCATAGAGTTGTTATTCACTTTTAACATATGTTGTATCTTCTTTTTTTAATTCATAATTCCGTACATTATTAGATTACAATGTAATTTTTAATTGTTTTATTAAAAAAAAAAACTTCAAGTATAAGTATGAATATTCCATTAAAGCATGCCGATGTATAATGATTTAATCATCTAAATAGTAGCAGTAAATATAACATTTATTTTTCAGATATTGACTTGTTTCCTATTAATCATATTTTTAGAATTACTAATATGGTAGTAGACATTTTCAATTTTATAAATCATTTGTACAAAACCACACATTAAGGAAAATTTGAAATGACGTAATAATATTGCTTTATAAATTAACATTAGCTTCCAAATAAAGTCAATATTTAGAAGTCTAATTTTACTTTTAATTTAATTTTTTCTCCTGGTCTATTAATTGGTTCATACTAATTAACTATCTACATAAGAAATAAATAAAATTGCATTTTCGCCCACTGTAATGTAAAACCAATGACGGTATCGTTTTCAAATGTTATTATAAACTCAATTCATTTAAACTGAAAAATTCTGACCACAAAAAAAAATGTACAGGTAACAACATTCGTTTTATTAGGTTCTGATATAAAAGTTGAGCTGAAGTACATAGTAACATTAATTGTAACATATGTTGTTAAATTTTGTAAACAAAATAAGATAACAAACCTACTTATCGTACATTCTGGTCCAGGTGTAATACAATATCAGTGAGGTCGAATGAGGTATAGTATACGTTAAGTTCATTTATTTGACTTCAATAATCCCTGCAATGTTGCAATTTTTCGGTTCATATTCGCTTGCACGACGATAATATAGGGAATTGACCTGGAAAATTTACAATTTGTACCGAATTTTAAGGTATATTTAAAAGAACCGTAGATGTTAATATTGCAATATACAATACATGAGAAGACCCGTGTTCATAGAATTGTTTACCGGAATATCTAATGCTATTACAAGATTACTTAGTCGTATTGATATAGATCACGGTATTTTTTTTTTTTTTTTTTAGATCTAAGCTTATTAAAGTTTACAATAATTCTTTACAGTGCGGCCTACGGGCCTATCGTTGTTGATCACTGTTTAGAAAGAGAGAGAAGTATTAAGAGTGAGACGAAGAGACTGTCATTGCTGGGGTCACCGAGTTTTATGGTAGTTAGTACTCTAGGTAATTATTTTGACCTCGCTGTACAATACATACCTATTGGGACACGACGCGAACGTTTGGTGTGTCGTGAAGTAGCGTCCAGTCACAGTACTCCTTGGAGTAAATTCTGAAAACACTGAAATGTTACAGAAACCGTGAAAACAGATGGATAGATAAACCGACGGGAATTTATAAATGAAAAGACGTTGTACGTACTGGAACTATAATAAGTGAAAATAAATAAATGCTGAGTAAAAATTAAATATTACTTGTAGATTCATAAAGCGGGTTAGCCACTAAACCAACTATGACACTATTTTAGTCCCATTTCCAATTCATAAAACAGGCTACCTGGCAACCAGAATTTGTACTAACACAATTTTTATCTCTTATTTAGCACAAATTTTAGCACCATAAAATGTTAAAATAACTTCGGAGCATATTCTCAAACAGGGTTATATTAAAATTTAAATAGAAAAAATAACAATGCTCGGTAGGATTAGTGGATTTCATATGATTCATTTTATTTAATAAATGTCTTTTGGAATTATCGTAAAACTATAACCGTGCAATACACTAAATTCTAATCTATTTAATAAGTTGACAGTTATTACTTTCCAGCTGTAATTATTTTCTATAAAAATTTTCTAAAAAATATTGATTCTTACATGCTTTTTGTTGATACTACAGATTACCTAGACTCTAGTCAAATAATAGTACAATTATGCGAATTGTTAGAGCTCTATCTAATAAGTTCAAAACATAGAGAAAGAAATCTATTAAGTTCAAAACATACAGAAAGAAATCTTTACCAGTATCATGCTAAATATTAATAGTCTTAAGATTTCTTTAATTGTATTATAATATAGTTTTTCAGTGCCGTAGCAAGGAATTTTGTTCTGGGGGAGCACATAGTTCATTATCAGTAGAGAGAAAAAAAAAACTATTAACTATTACACAGTCCAACAAAAAAGATATTAGTAAAAACTTTTTAAACCAATATACCTGAGTGTTGTATTTTTGGGTGTTGAAACCGTATCTGGTATCCGTTTTCTTGTATTCACCCATAGTTCTCTCACAATATGATCGATTAAATTTCAACATAGGGAAAATTTGATACATCAGGAAAAACTTTTACTTTTATTTTATTACGCTATAGTTATTACTTACGATAACATAGTTTACTTCAATGCAAATATTTTAAATGCTTATTTTTTTTGGTAATTTCCTTTCCCTTTTATCTGTGATGTTCCTTGTATACATTTTTCTCCGGTGTGATGCATTTTGTTGTTCTCTATAATGTGACCAATTGTAATAATTACCCATCATATTGAAATTCCACCCCCTAGTATCGTTTCCCCTTTCTATCTTGATGGAAAAAAGTCAAGATGGTTGTGCAAGAAGTGGACTTTAAGGCTTATGAAGCAACCCAGATTTTTTACTTTTCACATAAGAATTAGGTAAAATTATAAAAAAAAGTTTTTTCGTCGTTGGCCTAGATCAACTGCTAGAAATTATATTACATGTAATTACAATTGCATACTAATAAAATTATTTCTCTGAACAATAAAATGCAGGCTGTTTCATTTAAGTGCCACACTATTGCTATCTCGAGAAGTATAAGAGATACGAAGTTCGTTAAATTAGCAACAATTTCTAAATTATATGACTATTAAAATGAACACAAAAAAATGTATTAACCAGTGGTTCTCAAATTATGGCACCCATCTTTTTTATTCTAAATTAGAACCTGCCTTTTTTATTACCATATTCGATTCGGTATTTTTTTCTGAATACAACGATATAACACACTTATTAGTTCTACATAATAAAAATATTGAGAAAATTCTTATTAATCCTACATAATAAAAATATTGAGAAAATTCCAAATAATAATTGTTGTTAATGTAAATGAGGGTGCTGTGGCAGAATAAAATATTGTTAAATATCTAAGTTAAACTTTCCTGTGTTTTCTACGTGAAAAAATGTATATTACTCAAAAAGAAAGAATTGATATGTATGAAATTTACATTTGATAGGGTAAATAAGTATAGGAAACGATTTTCTTATCAATGAGTTCCCAACGCTAATTATTTTCGAAAATTAGTACTTACATTGTGTGCTAATAGAAATAAAAATCAGGACGCAGAAACAGATATTTTAGCTTTCTTTGAAGCCTATCCAAGGGCGTCAATACGAATGGCTGCTGCTGAATGCAATTTAGATTCATCGCATTTAAAGAAATCGTAAATACAAATTTTTTTTTTTTTTTGAAAACAATTATTTGGACAGATGAAGCCAATTTATCAAATAACGGTATGTGCAATACCAGAAATACAGGCTTCTGGAGTCGTGAAAATCGCGAAAGAGGTTTTCAGCAAAAATTTACTATAAATGTGTGATGTGCGATATTAAATGATGTGTATGTTTACATGTACGAAGGTACACTGACTGGAAACAGATATTTAGAAATATTAAGAAACATGCTGGGCATCATTTTAGATGATCTGCCACTAGCAGATTTAAGAAATATGCATGTGTACCAGCACATAATTCTCGTCGTTGTTGATTTTTTTAATAATAATTTTGCAAATCAGTGGATTGGCACACATGGTCCCATCCCGTGGCCCGCAAGATCGCCGAATCTTAATCCTTTGGACTTTTTCTTATAGGGCTACGTTAAAGATGAAGTCAAGAAAACAATGTATCCAGATGTTCAGCACTTTAAAAATACCGTTGAAAATTCTATTAATAATATCGATGGGCAAACTTTAAGAAGAGTAAGAAATAATTTGCTAAAAAGAGTACAATTATGTATTATTAACAACGGATAATTTTGAACAATACTTGTAAATAATTTTATCTTTTTCGTAAAAAAATTTCAATTGTTTCTGCTTCAGCACTCTCATTTGTATCATTAAATTGAAATAATAACAACTCTTATTTGTATTTTTCTCAACATTTTTATTATGTAGGACTTATAAGTGTGTTATATTGTTATATTCAGAAAAAAATACTGAATCGAATAAGCTAATAAAAAAGGTACATTCTAATTTAAAATAAAAAAAGTTGGGCCCATGTTTTGAGAACCACTGGTTAATAAAAAAATTTATTTTGTTTATTTTAATAGTCATATAATTTAGATATTGTTTGCTAATTTAACGAACTTCGTATCTCTTATATTTCTCGAGATAGCAATAGTGTAGCACTTAAATAGATCACCCGTATACAGGGTGTTTCATAACTTCAGGTACATACGTTAATGGTATATGTTATTTAATATGTTGCTTACGAATCAAAAATAATTTTTTTTTTAAATCGCAAAATTATTTTTTTTGTTTTACTAGTATTATGTAATTTAAATTGTTGATTACCTACTTCTTTGTTTGTGTTTAACAGGAAAGCAAATCCAGTGCAGTACTACAAAAAATGTTTTAGGTAAACAACCCTTAATTTTCGAATTTTAAAAAAATTCTTTTAGATTCATAATCAGCATATCAAACAACATATACCATTAATGTATGTACTCGAAGTTATGAAACACCCTGTATAAAGTATTTCAAATGAACATAAAATAGTGAAATAATAAACAGTTGCGCCTTTCTTGTTAGATAAGTTTTCATAATATAATAAAATGATATTTCTGGGAGGTGGCGGGAGGTGCTTCTAGTACCCCCCCCCCCCCCCCGCTGGCTACGGTACTGCAGTTTTTAATAATTTGAGAAACTGTCAATATAGTAGCGCCGAGTTAGAGGCAAAAATAGCAACTAATAATGTCGTTTCATAACATCAAATTTAGCACTACCGTATTCTGTTTTATGAATTCCCTTAAACAACCGAAAATTTACTCCGAACTAATATTAGGGTCAGTTAAAAACGAATTTAGCCTTTTTCATAAATCTACTTTTTAGTGTTTGTTAGAATTACATAGTATTAAATAGTGTGGATTTATTAAATAAATAAATAGTGTTTCTTAGTTCGAATCCAACAGCTGACAGTTGCCAATTTAAATTTACCACTGCGGTTCCCCCTCCACTAACATCTTTGAGAACTATGATATGACGGCTGGTAACCGCATTTCATATGCAAAAATATATCACTTACCGAGATCTGAGCAAGCAGAGTGCCACATCCATAATGGGTAAAAGGCGTGATAATACTTATTTTATTTTTTTTTTGTTTTAATTGAAGTATTGTGTTTTATTTGTCATCCCCATGGAATCAGAGCAACGTAACAAAGGTTGAAATAATATTACGTAATATTTGAATTTGTGCTTTTTTAATATTCTCTTCACAGTTGTCCACAACTAATTGTTTTCTGAGTTAAAGAAAGAAGCATTCGTTTAGATAGAGTTACCTGTATAAATTTTGTGTGTAACTTAGTAATTTATCAATTATTAGTCATCAACATCCTCCAACAATTAAGTTATTCAAGCAGAATATGAGTTCACAAAGCGACAAAGCGCAATTGTTCTCAGTTGTGAAACTTAAGAGAATATAACTGAGCTAAATCATGAAATATAAACTCGGCTGCTTTCTACTTGCAGCAACATCAGCAGCGGAAATAAGCGGCGGTGACTGAGGAAATCAATCGAACTCTGTGCCTGTACCAATACAACCGATCGCAATTCAGTTAGCCACATTGTTGCGTCCGACCATTCTATGTTAATGGAAACACAATACAGGAAATTAAAATTCGCGTTATTGTACATGACTACAGAGCAAATCGTAAACTACGCACTGTGGTTGGTTGTGGAGCACGTTGCGCTCTATTTACTATTATTTACGAGTTCTACCTGTACAGTCTCCGTTTGTCGTAATATGTTCAGCATAAAGGTATTAGTATGAAGATTTATGTAGGGAAAAGGGCATAAACATGAAATTAAATAAAGAAAAGAAAATATACCTGTGCATTTCTATCTACCTATCTTCTCTAGTAGTACTTTCTTAAAGAAAAAAAGACTGTTAAATTCCGAAAGTGGTGACCAATAGAATTTTTCACCCAGTTTTTGCGAAAAAGTCATTCGTCTGTTGGGTCTTGATCTATAATTCAAGATTAGTCATTGTACATCGAAATAATTTGTTATATCCTATACATAATCTCCAGCATAAACAACTTATAAACGTTTCGAGTAAACTATCACTTCCGATTGATGGATTGCTACCAAAATCTAATTAGCTTGCAATTTAAACATCCAAATTCTAAAAATGAAATTCAATAATAATACTGTCATGATAATCGTATGTTTCCACAACTTAACTTCCCAAAAAAATTGAAAAAAGTTTCAAATTAAATTGTATACTTAAAATGATTTTAGAGAAAACGCACGTCATCAACCTGAAAAAAAACTTTATAAAATGAAAAATAACTTGTAAAGTTTATTGAGGTACGCTAATATTAAAAAAAAGACGTAAAAATACTGGCATTAAGAAAAGTATATTAATGCAATTTAGAGTAATTTTATTGTCAATTATATTCCTTTAACGGAATTTTAAATTATTAAAGTAGTTCTAGTTCATTTTTTATTCGCTGTTATTGCTATTGGTAAATGATCACGTTTACATATAAAATTCATATCGAACAGTCACTTTGCTGTCAGACTTTACTGTGTTGTTAAAATTTGTGCTCCTTGTGATTTAGTGTTTTATAATATGTATGTGTAAATATATTGTATTTATTGCAACAAATCACGTCTAAAAATGCTGGCACGTGTGATGCAACACGCATTGAATTTTCATTTTAACAAAAATTAGTACTATCCCATATAAACGTTGTTGCATAGTGATTATCTAGTAACATTTTTGATGACGTGCGTCTTCTCCAAAATCATTTTGAGTATAGCTATATTATTTATTAAAATGAAATTTACTCTAATATATTTATTTAATAAGATGCCAAAAAACCTGATAGGCCCTCAAATAAACGGGAACGCATGCAACACTCGAAAATTCTGACACTGCCTTATTCATGCACTGCTTCGTGCATACGTTGCTTTCTTCAATCACTGCTTTGTTCAAACACAGCTTCATTCAAACACCGATTTCTCCAAACACCGCTTTATTCACCGTACGAAAATGCGTCATCCTAATGTAGCGCAGAAACAAACCTAAATCTGTAATGCCGACGAAATGGTGCTTAGGCTTTGTATCCATAGGTGTCGTACTAATTTATTTCAAATTACTTCTATACACTAGCAATGCTAAAAACATTACACTCAGTAAAATTGCGAGAATTTTAAATTATAAACTATTTTATAATATTTACTATTCAATGTCATCTAAATATGTAATAGTAACAAAATATCAAAATAACAGTTTTTATTGAATAAGAATAATATTTATGACTACACATTTAAAATGTGACAAGTGACAGATCCCGATAATGTAAATATAACCTGTATTGCAAAATCACATCAGTGGAAAATAATAAACCTGAAATATATTTGTTTTTATTCATCATTTATTCTTATAACTTTTCCTTCATTAATATTCTATGTCTTACTAAGGGTACAAATCATCATAAATATATTATTTAGGTATAATATAGGTTATTTATTATAGAGGATCAGATTTGAAATTTAGGTACATATTCAGTGTCAGCCAAAACTTAATATTTATTATTATAGAACATCATGTAGTTATAACATCTTTTAGTTTTCCTAGTAATGACGAATCGTCGATGATATTAAATAAAACGAGTACCTGGATAATTTTTATTTTTCATATACATATTGTTCTTGCTTTTTAATGATTCTCCATATTTTGTTCAGAGACAAAACAAAGAAAAATTGAGTGTAATGACAAACTAGATACAGTGTATTTGATGTACTATTCAGTAGTTACACAACAAGAGCTTCGAAAATAAGCGTATATACAGTTGAGAGGACGAAATGTGTTTTTAAGTAATACATTGAGTCCATAGACTGTATATTCAGGTTATTTTCAAAGCTCAAGGTATAATATATGTTAAGATTATACAATGAATCAAACAGCTAACTGTACTAAATCGACTCAGTTTTACTAAATGTCAATAAAATGACTTGTTTGTTTATTGATGTTCATGGACACGATTTATTTGCTTGTTACCGAAACACGGAAATGTTTGTTAGGACCGATCTTTCCATCTACGAATAAATTATTCTCTGAATAGATGAAAAATGTCGCATCAAAATCATAATTCAAAAAATAGTGTTTTAGCTTTTTTGATGCGTAATTTTTTATTTATTCGACCAATAACATCTTTAAGGGCCGATATTTGCAACCTCAGAGAAACTAGAGAATACATTTATCAGTGGCATAAACAAAAAATATCACATTCAAAGATAACAGCTAGAATAATAATCTTTATTTTAGCTTTGATGTTGATGCGATATTTTTTGTTTATTCCACTGCTAAATTTATTCTCTAGTTTTATCTACGTCTGGAAATAGGAGGAAAGGGGAGAACAGAATCGTATAATCCAAAATCCATTCGTGCGTATCGTCCTATAAAATGTACAATTTTGTTACGTTCTAATTTTGTTCATGTTATCCTTTGCCCTAGTTTGTCCTATTTCTCATGTTTTCCTTCCACAATAACCTAAAAATAGAATTAACTTGTTATAACTTAATTATTTTATTTTTATTTAAAAATTAGAGTTGCACTTACCTTGTTAGCTTCATCGTTTGAGTTCATTGATTCAATTTCATTATTTTGTTTTCTAAATTTAGTTTTCTTGATCCTTTGTAGATACTCAATTTGTTGACGTTTATTAATTAAAAATAGTTTATTGTTTTGTCGTTAGCTTGTCGGTAGCGCGAATCGCTAGTAAAGCTTTGTTTACACTGCAGCATCATTTTGGTTGTTTGATTTTTGACAATAATATTTAAAATTAATTTAAATTCAAACTAAGGATATTTATTTTCCGTATTAAATACATGGTAGATTTTGCATTCCTTGTTTATTTATTTTTCGGAGTTTCCTAATCCTAATTGCGCCTTTGTCACTTCCAAAAATGTATCTCCTTCTCTCTCGTCACATTGTTTCGTCCTTTTCTTCCGGCGATAGTTTCTGGGAGGGATTTTGGTTAATTAATAAAGTTCCGTTTTTGATTCATTGATTTGGTGGTCTCGGAATAAGACAGTTGTTGTCGCGGCGTGCAATATTAATTCTTTCACACGTGGAAGTGAATACGTTTTCCGATAGCTATTCTACAACCCTGAGCGGTTACGCGGTACGCGGATTATTTAGCAACGGAATAAAATTGTGACTCGCTTCGATAGTTTTGTGTGGTGTCTCGCGAATCACACGTGTTTCGTTGAGGACATTTTGATGTTAGAAGGAGTCTGTCTCTACGGAGGATCTATTCGATTTGCTTCCACAAGCCATCTTCTGGACATTGTCACCGGTGTGTTGTCGTTCGCCCGCCACGGTTCACCCTGCAATCCGGTCAACGACTGCCCCAATTCCATCATCCTTGGAACCAGCCGCCACAAGATATTTGGCTAAGTTTTATAATTTTATTTATATATTTTGTAACACCTCCTGCACTGAAAACATCGATAGAAGTTTGGCATTGTTATTGTTACCAAGATTGCCTAGGAGCAAATTATTTTCGTAGTTATTTTACTATTTCTTTGTCATACAAAATAATAATTTTCTTTTCCATTATTGTTATATTCTACATCAAAACTAATAATTTATTTAATTGTAAATTCGACTTTTTTTGTCGCGGACAGTTCGTACCCCGACCATCTGGCTGTAACTCGCCTACGTCCATCGTTGGCCAACCGTGCGTCGTATAGTTGTCAATCGGGCTACGGATTCCCCCGCGTCACAAACTGTTTGACTTTGTTGTATTTATTTCTTTAACTTCAGTAAACGAGTCAATTTTAATTATTGATAATTTATTTTTGAAAAACCTTCTTTTTGACGTTTTCAGGCATCTCGATATTACGGTAGGTAAGATAAATAATTAGCTATTACTACCTATTGTCGTTTTCGTAATTTTTGCGTTAAAAATTACGTGGCGCCCTATTTATCCCTTTTTTTTCTTTCTCATTATTAAGAACCACTCCCGTCTCCACTGTCAAAAGCTAGCGGCCGCACACCAGCAGATCTCAGGGTGCGTAAGTGACAATCGCGTCTACGCCGTGGTTATTTCTTTTATTTTTTTTTTTTGCGTTGACGCAATCCACGTCACAAATTTGGCGCCCAACGTGGGGCGGCGCTTGCAAAGGGCAGCGCTTGCAAAGGGCTCGCTTGTAAAGGGCGTGCGTGTTAACGTTAGGCCCGCGTTTTAAAGGCGTCCATATTTAGGGAGCGCGTATAAAGGGGCTCGCGTATTAAGTGCGCGCGCGTTAATTGCTTAAGATTAAAGTAGTTAGTTCTGTTGTCTTCATTTCTTTGAATATATAATTTTAATAGTGTCAATATTTATTGCTGCACTGTAGAGTAGATTGTAATTAATTTAAATATTTTTGGTTTCTTTGTTTATTATCATGGAGTTTAAACTAGATATTGATAGATTGTCGCAAAATGAATTGCAATACGAGTTGAAAATCCGTGGAGTTACTGATTTAACCGACGCTGATGTACGGCGTAAAACATTACGTAATTTGATTAAATTAGAAAAGCTTAATTCTTCGTTTAAGTTACCAGCATACCCGTATACGTTTGCTGCGGATCATGAGGCAGTTAAAAAGACCCTTAGCGAAATCAGTGAATTAATCGAACAGTTTGATGGAAGCAAGTCTTCGAGTAGTCATAAAAAAATTTCCTCCAAACCAGCACATTGTTATGATCGAATTACGCGAATGTTAGCGGTTAGTACCGATGAAGTACAAATTCGGTCGAAACTTTTGATTCAAATCATGAACTTGTGGTCCGATGTGTCAAGTAAATGCAAAACTAACATCAAGTCGTCCACACCGAAACATCCAGGAATTTTAGATTTTAATTCGTTACGTATTGATAATGAATCTTCGAATGGAGACGATTTGGATAGTTCAGGTACTGAGGATACTGGTGCAGATATCTCTCCCATGCAGGTCAAACCTAAAACAATATTGCCTACTCATTGGAACTTAAAATTCACCGGAGATATTAAAGATATGTCACTAGGTTCATTTTTGGAACGTGTTGATGAGCTTCGTATTGCGAGAAATGTTAGTGAGTCTCAGTTATTTAATTCCGCGATAGATTTATTTCAAGGCAAAGCATTGATTTGGTATCGTGCTAATAAAAGACAATTTTCATGTTGGAAGGAACTGGTGACTCAATTGCGAGCAGTTTTCTTACCATACGACTTTGATGAGAGATTGTTTGATGAAATTAAATCGCGTTGCCAAGGCCCAGACGAAAGTATTGATATTTATGTAGCCATTATGGAAACCATGTTTAACCGATTGAACACGACAGTTTCAAAAGACTGTAAACTTAGAATCCTTTTGCGTAACATTCACCCCAAATTACAACACCAGTTGTCGCTTGTAGATGTTGAATCTATCGAACAATTAATTAAGCTAGGTAGACGATTGGAGCAAAAATTTGAAACGATTGATGGATACGTACCTCCTTCGGTCAATAGAAATAAAAGGTCCGTTGAGCCAGAATTATGTTATGTGGCCAGCGATTCAAATGAAGATGCAAACCATCGTAAGCCTGATAGCGGTAGCTCTGTCATTGTATCAAATCATTCTCGTAAGAGCAGAAATATAGAGTTCAATTGCTTTAATTGTGGTAATCCAGGTCATTTCGCGAGAAATTGTGTTAAGTCCTTTGTTAAAAAGTGTTACGGTTGTGGTACACCAAATGTCACTAAGACGTCCTGTCAGAAATGTAATAGTTCGGGAAAAGCCAACCGCAGGTGATAGCAGATCGGTTACCACCTGTCGACATTAACATAAATCCGATTCTTGATTTCATCCTTGCTCATGTTAGAAATGATGAGAGACCTTATCTTTCTGTAAATATTTTGGGACATAGTATTACGGGTTTATTAGATACTGGTGCCTCGCGCACAATTGTAGGTAATAAAGGATGGAATATTTTGCAAAATATTGGGTTCGGTTTAGATTCTTGTTGTAAGACGTACTGTACCGTCGCTAATGGACAAAAACTTGTTGCTCTCGGCTCGGTACATGTACCATTTTCTATTGAGAATAAGACAGAATGGATTGAAGTATTAGTTATTCCAGACTTGTCACACACTCTCATATTTGGTATAGATTTTTTTAAGCAAATGGGAATAGTACCCGATTTGCGTAGTGGTAAATGGGAATTTAGTGTTAGAGAGGCTGAAGTAGTGTCAGTAGATAATCAAAGATTTTCGCTAGACGAAATACAATCAGAGGCTTTAAGAAAAGTAGTAGACAAATATTTTTCGAAATTGAGTGACAAATTAGGATGTGCTAAACAAGTAGAACATCACATTAGACTAACTGATCCTAATCAAATGCCCATCAAGCAGAGATATTATCCCGTTTCTCCTGCCGTACAGGCAGAAATAGATAAGCAGATATTAGCAATGGAAGCCGATGGAGTCATAGAAAGATCCGATTCAGATTGGGCTTCACCCATACTAATGGTCCCTAAAAAGGATGGTTCATGGCGCTTCTGCGTAGATTTTAGAAAGGTCAATGCGGTAACTCAACGTGATGCGTATCCTCTCCCTTATATGTCGAGCATATTAGACCGATTGAAAAATGCTAAATTTATCTCGAGTTTGGATATAAAGTCAGCATACTGGAACATCCCTTTGTCTGAAGAGTCTAAAAAATTTACAGCTTTTACCGTACCCGGACGTGGTTTATGGCAATTTACCAGGTTAGCTTTTGGTCTCCATGGAGCACCAGCAACTTTTCAGCGGTTTATTGATAAAGTTTTAGGGCCAGAATTAGAACCATATG
Source organism: Poecilus cupreus (assembly GCA_963942605.1). Classification (NCBI taxonomy): domain Eukaryota; kingdom Metazoa; phylum Arthropoda; class Insecta; order Coleoptera; family Carabidae; genus Poecilus; species Poecilus cupreus. The sequence goes on along the minus strand of OZ012716.1, from coordinate 18,122,114 downwards.
TTTTCAAATACTTAGACGATATTATCATTATAGCCGATACTTTTGATAAGCATTTGGAAGTACTCGAGGAAGTATTGAAACGGCTTATAGACGCAGGTTTGAGTTTAAATAAAGAAAAATGTTCCTTTGTTGTCCCTGAATTAAAATACTTAGGCTATGTGGTTAATGCTACCGGACTAGCAGTTGATCCAGAAAAGGTATCAGCTATTTTGCAAATTCCTATACCCAAAACGGTGGCTGAAGTTCGTAGAATGCTCGGTGTAGCAAGTTGGTACAAAAGATTTGTTCCAAATTATTCGGAAGTTTGTGCTCCTTTAAACAGACTAACACGTAAATCTGTAAAATTCAAATGGGATGATGATTGTAATAAGGCGTGGAATAAAATTAAACAATACCTTATAAGTGCCCCGATATTAAGTTGTCCAGATTTTTCGTTGCCATTTACGATTCAGACTGACGCATCGTCCTACGGTTTAGGCGCGGTTTTGACTCAGACTACCAGTGACGGAGAAAAAGTAATTGGTTACTTAAGTAGATCATTAACTCGCTTAGAACGGAAGTATACTGTAACTGAACTCGAATGCTTAGCTGTTTTGTGGGCCATTGAAAAATTGAGACCCTATGTAGAAGGATCTTATTTCACAGTTGTGACTGATCACCATAGTTTGTGTTGGCTTCATAATTTGAAAGATCCATGTGGGCGTTTGGCGAGATGGGCTATTCGACTTCAACAATATAATTTCAAAATTATTCATAGGAAAGGACGCGAACATCATGTTCCAGATGCCTTAAGCAGAAGTGTACCAACTGTCGATAGTTGTAACATTGAGAGTGAGACGAAATTTTGTTCTTGGTACAGTAAAATGGTAACTAAGGTTTTGTCTAATCCTTTAAAATTTCCGGCTTGGCGCGTTGATGGTGATATGTTATATCATTATTACAAAAATCGTACTCCCGGGTTAGATAGTGATGAGTGCAATTGGAAACGTGTCATACCTAAGGCAGAAAGATCGAATATTCTAAAAATGATGCATGATGCTCCTACTTCAGGACATTTAGGTGTATTTAAAACATATAATCGCATTTTACAAAAATATTATTGGCCACGCATGAAATCAGACATAGCTCGTTATGTTAGGAATTGTAAAATCTGTTCGGCAAATAAAACGGAAAGAAAACTACCTGCTGGGCTTATGGCACAACGTTTTATCGTGGATAGGCCATGGAAACAAATTAGTTTAGATTTGGTGGGACCTTTAATTAAGTCAAATTCGGGATATCAATATATTTTGACCGTAGTTGATACATTTAGTAAATTTGTTTTAACATTTCCCCTCAGGAAAGCTACCACTCCAGCCATCGTAAGACATTTAGAAAACGGCGTATTTCTATTATTCGGAAGCCCGGAATCAATTTTAGTTGATAACGGCACACAATTTCGTTCGAAAGAATTTAGACGGCTCGCTGATACGTATAATATCAAGTTAAGGTTTAATGCTAACTATCATGCTCAGGCCAATCCTGTTGAAAGAGTACATTCCACCCTTAAACAAAGCATCCGCTCTTACATTGGTGAGAACCAACGTAAATGGGAAGATAACCTGCAAAAGATATCTTGTGCCTTACGTACCTCGGTTCATGAAACTACTAAATGTTCCCCATTCTTTGTAAACTTTGGTAGAGAGATTTCATTTGCGGACGAAATGTTAAAGTCGGTCCCCGATCGAATAGGTTCATTGGAAGACAAAAATAATCATAGAAAAATATTCCAAGATATTTATAGTAAAGTCAGAGAACGTTTGAAGGAAGCTAATGAAAGGACTAAGAATCGTTATGATTTAAGACGTAGAGACGTGCGCTATTTACCCAATGAATTAGTGTGGCGTAGAAATTATGTATTATCAGACGCTTCTAAGTATTTTAGTGCAACGTTAGCTCCAAAATATATCGGTCCCTTTATTATTGTTAGAAAGTTATCTCCGTGGACATATGAACTTCGAAATGATGTTGGGAAGAATTGTGGCATTTGGCATGCCAAAGATCTAAAACCTTACTCAGTCGGCGAAAATGTTATATCATAGTTCAATTGTTGTCATTGACAACCTTCTCTTTAGGAAGGGGGGAGTTGTTACGTTCTAATTTTGTTCATGTTATCCTTTGCCCTAGTTTGTCCTATTTCTCATGTTTTCCTTCCACAATAACCTAAAAATAGAATTAACTTGTTATAACTTAATTATTTTATTTTTATTTAAAAATTAGAGTTGCACTTACCTTGTTAGCTTCATCGTTTGAGTTCATTGATTCAATTTCATTATTTTGTTTTCTAAATTTAGTTTTCTTGATCCTTTGTAGATACTCAATTTGTTGACGTTTATTAATTAAAAATAGTTTATTGTTTTGTCGTTAGCTTGTCGGTAGCGCGAATCGCTAGTAAAGCTTTGTTTACACTGCAGCATCATTTTGGTTGTTTGATTTTTGACAATAATATTTAAAATTAATTTAAATTCAAACTAAGGATATTTATTTTCCGTATTAAATACATGGTAGATTTTGCATTCCTTGTTTATTTATTTTTCGGAGTTTCCTAATCCTAATTGCGCCTTTGTCACTTCCAAAAATGTATCTCCTTCTCTCTCGTCACATTGTTTCGTCCTTTTCTTCCGGCGATAGTTTCTGGGAGGGATTTTGGTTAATTAATAAAGTTCCGTTTTTGATTCATTGATTTGGTGGTCTCGGAATAAGACAGTTGTTGTCGCGGCGTGCAATATTAATTCTTTCACACGTGGAAGTGAATACGTTTTCCGATAGCTATTCTACAACCCTGAGCGGTTACGCGGTACGCGGATTATTTAGCAACGGAATAAAATTGTGACTCGCTTCGATAGTTTTGTGTGGTGTCTCGCGAATCACACGTGTTTCGTTGAGGACATTTTGATGTTAGAAGGAGTCTGTCTCTACGGAGGATCTATTCGATTTGCTTCCACAAGCCATCTTCTGGACATTGTCACCGGTGTGTTGTCGTTCGCCCGCCACGGTTCACCCTGCAATCCGGTCAACGACTGCCCCAATTCCATCATCCTTGGAACCAGCCGCCACAAGATATTTGGCTAAGTTTTATAATTTTATTTATATATTTTGTAACACCTCCTGCACTGAAAACATCGATAGAAGTTTGGCATTGTTATTGTTACCAAGATTGCCTAGGAGCAAATTATTTTCGTAGTTATTTTACTATTTCTTTGTCATACAAAATAATAATTTTCTTTTCCATTATTGTTATATTCTACATCAAAACTAATAATTTATTTAATTGTAAATTCGACTTTTTTTGTCGCGGACAGTTCGTACCCCGACCATCTGGCTGTAACTCGCCTACGTCCATCGTTGGCCAACCGTGCGTCGTATAGTTGTCAATCGGGCTACGGATTCCCCCGCGTCACAAACTGTTTGACTTTGTTGTATTTATTTCTTTAACTTCAGTAAACGAGTCAATTTTAATTATTGATAATTTATTTTTGAAAAACCTTCTTTTTGACGTTTTCAGGCATCTCGATATTACGGTAGGTAAGATAAATAATTAGCTATTACTACCTATTGTCGTTTTCGTAATTTTTGCGTTAAAAATTACGTGGCGCCCTATTTATCCCTTTTTTTTCTTTCTCATTATTAAGAACCACTCCCGTCTCCACTGTCAAAAGCTAGCGGCCGCACACCAGCAGATCTCAGGGTGCGTAAGTGACAATCGCGTCTACGCCGTGGTTATTTCTTTTATTTTTTTTTTTGCGTTGACGCAATCCACGTCACAATTTTTATCTGTTTCCAGAGTGCCATGGTAAACAAAACATACAAACAGTCTTAATGTCTGAGTTTGATAGATGACATTTGGCATAATTTTATTGTTTATTGACTTGTTTAAATTATTTAAAACAATGCCAAATGTCATCTGTCAAACTCAAACAATACGACTGTTTGTATATTTTGTTTACCATGGCACTCTGGAAATAGTTAAAATTCTAACAGGCAGATTCATAAAAGGGATTAGCGTTAACTTCATTTTTTTCATCATCTGTAACTTCGTTTCTATCAAGGAAGATATTAGAGGAAGTTCCACTTGCGTCATGACCTTGGTTCGTGACTGCAGCGCCGCGTAGCGATCTGGATGGTGTAACTTATATCTCTGGACAATTTAAGAACACCAACCAAATTTCATAAATGTAGTACATACAAAGAAAGACCAATGTTACTGTGATGAATGCAATTATAAATTATTTTCATTTCTATTTAAATATCTATAGCATATATAATAAAATAAATATATGTGTAAATGATTTAGTTGACCCCAATTAATTAATTGAACATTAATAAAATTATAAAAAGTTATATTTTGAAGTTATACTTGTGGTTTTGAGCGTACACAGTTAGCTGTTTTTGAAAAATAATAATGGTGAGCTATGTAAAAAAAAACAGTATGTAATAAAAAGTTGTCAAAAGATATAATTTTCAAGTTTTAATTTTTGTAAAAAGAGTCTGCTGAGGTGATTTGTGTACGGGTAGTGTTCTAATTTACCTCCATTCCAGAAACATTTGGGGAACGAGACAGGAGTGTTTTGCGTTCTGCGGATGTGAATGGATTTTTTTATGGTGAAAAAGGCTGTTCGCGCGGCCAGTGTATTTCGGCGGTATAAACTTTGACATTTTGAATTTTTCGATTGTGGATACGTTAAAAAAGGCGTCGTACAACTCTTCGTAAAGCGTTTAACAAGATAACAAATCAGTTGGATACTCTATTAATTGCGGAAAATAAAAATTTGAAAGAAATAGAAAAATATTTGAATTGTCAAAGAGAAGAGATTTTCGAAAAACTACTTGAATCTGCAGCATATGTACCTATGTATTTTAAATATTATTTATACAATATATATTGTTATTTACAATTCCGTGTTTTATTTTCCAATCACTTTAAAGAATATGAAAACATTTAAAAATTCAAAGTAGTCGCGCTTGCCGCGCATTAGCATCAGCGCCGCGTAGCGACCTGGATAGCGTTAATCTGACGGTTCGGTCTCTCTCAGGTATAAGTGAAGCTTCCTCTAATATCTTCCTTGGTTTCTATTATCAAAATATGTCAAATTTTATGCTAACTAATCTTGATTACAACCTTAGATAAAATAATTATGTTCTGAGAATGAAAAATGAAATTACGAGTAATAATAAAAATGGAGTTGCGCTAATCCCTTTTATTAATCTGTCCGATAAATTTTATTTTCCGTCTATCTCATGACAGGAGTCTATCACATCAATAAATTTAGGCTCATTTGGTGCAGTTTTTGTTGTTGAACATTTTTTATATTTTCACTTTTGTTCTAAAATTCATAGGGTAGGTACGAACTATCGCCTAATGAAAATTTTAACTTTGTATTTCCTGTCCTACAAAACAAGTAGACACCCGGTATGCGATTCTGCTGAGTGCTGAATTTCTGTATTTACATAAATTAGATTGGTTCATTTTAGAAAAATATTTACTTACAATTTGATCATGTCTTCGTATTTCTATTTTCTAATTGCAATGAAGATATGGAAGTCATAATGGTAACTGGTAACATTTTCTATAAACTATTCTGAAAATATGGAAATATTTTTGTTAAAAATATATAAAGTAAAGATAATTTGACCATTTCTGTTATATTCTTCTTATATTCAATCAATTTAAATGTAGCTATAACTATTAGTATTTTAGATGTTTCGCTGAATTCATCTTATATTAAATATTAATTTTATTAACGAGAAGATTGTCAATCTTGTTTCCTGATCTATGTAATAGTGAAAGTTTGATTAGTTTAGCATAATAATAATTAGTTAAACATTAATAGATAATTAGCAGCCGTAAAATAATATTTTTTTTAAATTAGATGTAGTCAACACATGACCTGTCGTCCAACTCATTGTTATAAAGTCTATTAATTCTCACAAATAAATATTTATAAATTTATGTAAACAAAGATGAAATCGATAAACGATGTGCACTGTCAGTCACAATTATCAAACGATCATACCAGAGTTTCAAACACTTAATTATAAATTGTACTACGAGTAGTAACAGGAATGGAAGTTCCATTGGCAAAAAAATTTCACAAAGGAACAGTAACTATTTAAAGCATTACTCAACTAAAAAAATATGTAATTAATAGTCGTAGACAAAATAAAAATAATAAATTCTTACATAAAATAAATAAATTCATCCATTTTATCATTCATTTCCAATCTAATAAGTCCTTAATGCACGTATGCAAATTGGAATAGTACGAAGAATAAAATTTTAATATTGTTTGTTCGTGAATGGGTAAACCAGTAAGTGTATACACATGTGTATACGGGTATATACATCTGTTGCTTCAACAACATAATCTGAAATAATAAATGTTAATAAAAATATCTTTTTAAAAATTAATGATAAGTAATTAATACATTTTTACCTTAGCTTCTCGTTTCTATTCTCAAATAATTCAAAATGAAAAAAATCTCTTGGTTAACTTGATACAAATAGCATATCTGATCTTGAGGATAGCGTTTTGCCGAGATTCTCGCTTTTGTAAACTTAACAAGCTTGAGTTCGATACTAACACAAATCAAGTGTTTTAAAACATATTTAAAAATGTACAACTGGGCTCGACTTGTTCCCAGTTTACTAAAAGTTGTTCGTTCTTTGTTAGCTGTGTGTTGATCACATTTCATGCAATGTTCAAGTTTAATGCTTAGTACAGAGCAAGTAATAGTTATTTATGTATCAAGGCACTGATGTTCTATTTTTTATCACGAATATGGAATTCAGTTGTCGAGGTACTGTTTCAATTATACTGTTCTTATCTGTTGATTGGTTAATAGTTTCAACGAGAGTTGCACTAGTGCAATGTAAAATTGAAATTTGTTCTAAAGGAATACAATTTCCAGATGCTTGTTCTTTTAGCTGCGTATGAACTTAAATTTTTATGTACGGCGATCGGAATTGTAGTGCTGTTGAATTATTATTTGTGCCTCCGTGTCGCCTTATTGTACCAAATAACAATTCCAGGTGGTTTTGGTTTAAGCGATACGTCGGGATGAATGACAAAATCTTTAGTTGTTGACATAAATCCTCATACATATGTATTAAGCTGTCTATACATATAATAAATCCTGAAAATACAAATTGCTATAATACGAATATATGTGCATAAAAAATATCTTACCTAAAAATCCAGTCTTCCTATATATTTTCCAATTCCAATGATAACAAATTCTGCTGACATTCCCTCAAGTATGTAAATACACTTTGCATATTTTCTTCGGTTAGTGCCTTATTAAAGCCAGTTTGTTTGATAGATTTAGAATTAAAAATATCATTCTAATAAATTTAAAACTTTTCTAACTATTTTTAAAATCAGGGAGATTTATTTTTTCGCAGATAGCATCAGCAACTGATTCGATAAATATTTGGGTAGCTAATCGATCATTTTTTGTTTATAAAAATTTATATGGGCTGATCTTAATTTATTGTCCAAATGCAATCCTTCTTCCTGTTGCAGTATGTGTAGAAATTGTATATATGTATTTCCAGTCAATATATTCTTCGTTCCATTTAATTTGTTTCAACTCGCCTAATGTATTTCTTACCAGTTTTAACATATGACAGGGATCAAGAAATACGTAATGTTTTGGAAGTTATCAGAATGTTTAAAATAAGTTTGCATTTGATTAGACGGATGCAACTTACATCCTAAAAATCTAGTTGTTGCAAAATTTGTTGACGTGCCGTCAAAAGTTACATTTACCACTCTAGTTCCTGCTTCAGCGGCGAGTTGAATGCAGTGCAATATTAAAGATTTCTTTTCTTCCGCCCGTACACCATTGCATAAAAAATATGCGACTGGAATTTTCCAGCTGTCGTTGATCGCCACCAACAAAAAAAATCTGATGTGGCCAGCACATAACCTCCCGCCCAATACTACTCTTAAACGGTACAAAATAGTATTTGATGATACAGAAACATACCTTCTTATTTGTTTATTTTCTATTTATATTTGAGAATTTTAATTTTCTTTCGTATATTTATTTAATTTTTTGACATATATTTCACTAAGAAAACAGCTTCACAATCACAATGACATGTGTCACATTTTGTAAAAAATTGAAAATTTTCCATGGTGTACTAGGAATGCAAGATTTGTGAAATCTAATTTCTTTATATTTTATTATCTCTAAATCTAATGAAAATTATTAAAATTAGTGTAATCAAAACAAATGTAGAATTAAATATTCTTCAACTTACAAAATAACATAAATTGTTGAAAAAGGAAATTTAACCGTGTTTTTCACGAAAAACTGTTAAGGGCTTCAAGTAAACTGCTACTTCCGGTCGACCAATTTTATCCAAAATCTAATCAGCTCTTCATTTAAATATAAGAAGCAATAATTCAAAAAATTGTATTTTTTGGTATTATAGTATTTGAGTTATGCGAGACGAAAAAATTGCCACAGACTACACACACACACATACATACATACATACATACATACATACATACATACATACATACATACATACATACATACAGACAGACATCATCGCGAAAATAGTAAAATCGTATTGTAGGGACCCTAAAACGTGCTTATTCATTGAAAACTCACAACCCAATTTTCTGACCAAAAACAATACCTCCCTTACCTAGAGGTAGGCGGGAGGTAAAAACTATAGCTTGTGAAGCTAGTTCATTACACGACAATTCTGTGCCTGTACCCATATTTACGTAACCATAATATTCCTTTTCAGTGTAACTGGCACTCTGATAAATAGCCATCTCATCTATTACTAGTGAACATACTATTTGTTTCTGTGACAATTCACAGCGCATTTTAATGGCTTGAAAAGCCTCAGATGTGAATCCAGGATTACCATCTATAGATCTGTACCAGCGATAAAGTGTTTTCGAATGTGGTAAACACGAGTTAAATTCTCTTCGTAAATAGTTGTAAGCTGATGGAGAATAATAATGTAGTGTAACAGCAAAGGAACGAATTTCAGATTCGTAGTGCCTGACAGCGGGAACATTTTTTCTTCTCTGGATTTGTCGTGTCAGTAATTGTTAAATAGGAATATTATTCATTATTTCGTAACTATCCTCGCACAGTAAATTGCGAGATTTTAATTTTTATAATACACTTTTTAAATTGGTTATGGTTTTCTTATTTCTTGTTTTTGTTTTCTGCAAAGTTCTTATTTTTTTTACATATTGCTTCTGACGATTTTTAAATGCTTGTCTCATCATTTGCTTTGCTGGTGAGGAAAATCTTTTCAGTTCTTGACATGGTTTTTGGAATTGGCGAAATACATAACGAAGTTATTTCGGGACACTCGCTTGATGATGATTCACCTTGCATCATTTCAGCAACAGGTGAAACCCGACTTGTGCTTGCAACCGGAGAAGTTTTACGTGTCCTTTTTGATGGCGATTTTCTTATCAACTTCTGTTTCGGACCCTTAAATGATCCCAAATAAATAATTATATTCTAATATTTAACAACAAATGTATTTACTTACTTGCAAATACGAAGGAAATGCTTAAAATATAGACGGTACTGGATTTTTACGTAATCGAACGACAGATAAAGACGTTCTGTCGAAATCTGCTTCAGTAAAATGTGTACTGCATACAACACTGGTTTTCAAAGGTTGCCAGTCTTTTCTTAGTATTACTTTCACCCACAACTCTTTTAATGTTGCATCCTTTGGTATTCTATAGTAAATAAAAATTAACGTTATATAATTGATGTAATTTCATTAAATTAATATATTTTTTACCTATGAAATGTTATGCTTAATTCAGATTCTTCCAAAGTTTGTTGACGTTTACTTTTATTGTTTGACCGATTTGTACAGCCAAACGCCGAACACGCTGGCATTGTATATAATAATTAATAAATATATTTCACAACTATCAAATGTCTGTTTGTTGATTGTTTAAAGTATAATTCACTTATATTAGTTTTTGGCTCATATAAAACTGAGGAAAATAAACGAAAGGGCATGTAAACAGTCTTTATAAGTGCTAAAAATGTAGTAAAATTATAGTAAAGAGTCTAAATATTTAGTTGAAATTAGAGATTAACTTCACTATCACTCCTACACACGTTATTTTTTAATTAAAGCACATAAAAGTTACACTGGTATAAATACACAAACGTATTGTTTAGCGATAGATAGCGTAACTGTGAAGCCAAGCGGGGATTGCTAGAATTCGTGTCCGCCATTTTGGGAGGCTCCGCTTTCTTCTCTTGTGCTTGACGTTTTGGTGTTTATTTTAATAATTTGTTGCTATTCTTACTGTTATAAATTTCGTTATTTTTTATTGTTATTGTTGACGTTGTGTTTATTATACGGTTTTGTTATTTTTTTGTAATTTGAAGAACTTTAAAGTGAATTTTGAAAATCTACCATGCCGGTTTGTTGTGGTTTTGGATGCAGCAATCGATCTGGATTACGAAAATCATCCACACAGAAAGAATCAGAAAGAGAAAGAGGTGTAAAGATAACGTTTCACAAGTAAGTGTTATTAAGTTACTTTACTTAGTTTATAATTTATAAATATATTTCTAGGATGTAGAATAAAATATGTTTTCATTCCATTTTATTTTTCTATTTAGATTTCCGAAAAATCCTGAAAGAAGAAATGCATGGGTACAAGCAGTTAGAAGAGTTGGATGGACTCTATCAGGATCTAGCGTTATTTGTTCCGATCATTTTAGTGAAGAATGTTTTGACCGGACATTGTCATGTGTTCGATTGCGTGAAACAGCAGTACCTACAATGTTTAAATCATTTCCTTCTTACTTGCAACAGGTGTGTATGTTTTGTATATAATTTTGTTGTGTACTAATTCGTACGATTTTTTATAGAAACCGAAAATATCACGTCATTCACCTCGACGGCGACAAATATCTGGAATTACTTCTTTAAGAACTGATTCTGGGAGTATGGACATTGATGATGTTTTACCTGGCCCTTCTAACTCTTCCACCGAACAGCCTTCGCTACCTTCTTTGCCAATACAACAAAATAAACAGGAGCGAACTAAAACGCTCATATCAAGAACCACGTCTTTCTCACCTTTGTGTAGGATGACTCGACAAATGTCACCAAGTAAGAAGTTGCTGTTAAATAAAATGCATACTAAACAGATGATATATAGAAGAAAACTGCGACAACTCCAGCAATAATAAGAAATAAAAAAAAAAAAACTAGAACTGACAATGCTCCGGAGAACGAAATCCTAGACAGGCTGTATAATGAAATTTTTTTATGAATTTATACTTGTATGGAAGTTTTTTGTATTTTTAATTAGCGTAAATATTTCTGTTGTTTATTAGTGTTTGTTTTTGTTTCATTTTAAATTTATTTTTCTGTATATTTTTGTTAAATATATATACAAATTAAAAATTTGAGTTTTTTCCCCCAAAAAGTACGAGAGTATATCACTTATCGAGATCTACGTAAGCAGAATGTCACACCCATAATGAGTAAAAGGCTTGATGATATATTAGTACGAGAGTTTCACATCACATTAATAATATTGAAAAACTTCTGAAAAATTGGATAAATTAGATCTAAAACGACATAATATTTACGTCGTAAAATTTACGTTATAAGATTATGTAATATTTACATATTAAAATTACGTCCAGCATCTCTACTCTGAGTCGTCCTGCAGGACGTCTTGTCGACGTAATCTACCACGTCGATTTTAGGTCATTGTGTTGCTTGGGACACCTACAACAAGCAGAGCATCTACTGTTGATTTACCAATTGAACAAACAAGCAACACGTTCGACAAGTAGGGCATCTTCAACTATAAGTGCTACCGACACAATCATCAAGCAGGGCATCTTCAGCTATTTTCAAAGAAAAGGGAAGAAAAAAATTGATACATAAAATGTTTTTCTTGAAACAGCTTATAAAAATCTGTGATTTTAGTGCTTTATTCAAACAAAATTCTTTGTGTGATTTTAAATATTATATCTTAATAAATTTAACTGTATATTCAAGACTTTCAGCATGTTTTTCTAATAACATTAATATTTTCATTTAAAAAATACCGCCTTGTTTAAAAATTTTACACCTAATTTCGGAACATTTGATACCAACTAAATTAGTAAAAAATATATTTTTTAAAAGGTTTTAATTTAAATACTATACTCAATTTTTTATTTATCTATAATAAAATAAATGATATATTTTTTGTAATTTCATTTTATTTTTTATAATAATATTTCATTAAAAAAGAAACTTTTCTGTAAGGGGATTCCCATTTATGACCGCACCTAATATTGCAAACTGCAACAATCTTAACTTATATGTCCCTACTCACCGGTACCGATTTTACCGCGCGATTTTGTGATATTGCTCTTGGTGAGAAGTAGCTTAATTGTAAAAAAAATGGAACATTTAGGGCAAAAATATGTTGTTAGACGCAAAACGGCTGAATACATGTAAGTATACAAATGAAAAACATATTATTTTTAAGTAATAACATTTTAATACTTATTTATGTAACATCGTACTCATATTAGAATTTTAGTGAACAAATCTGTTTTCGGGCGAAGCGATAGTACAGTCCTTAAATTAATGTATCGTCTCAGTTTGGGAAAATATTTGTGTAATAGTTTTTAGTATATGCTTTCCAAATTTTTTCAGCAACTACATTCAAAGATATAATTATTATAGAATGAACTTATAATACACGAGGCTATGAGACAATATAATCAAGGATATTTTAACGCCAATATAAAGTAAGCCATAAAGAAAAAACAATTTTATCGTTTTGAAAGCGGATAAATAGGGAGGTAACTTTTTGAAAATGATAAAACGTTATTTACCTTTCTCCGTCAAAGATATGATTATCTCGCCGAATTACACTCGAGCATTTTATTTTCTTCGGATAAATTTCAGTTGGACAACTCAATCTTGTCACCTGACAGCAATTTGACTCAAAAACTGTTTAAAAAATAAAAGCACCATCTACGGTGTCGTGATTTTATTAAAACAGTTTTCTTGTCAAATTGCTGGATATTAAAGTTTCATGGCAAACAGAAATTTATCCGGAAAAATAAAAAGCTCTTGTGTAATTACAGCTGAAAATTTTACTTTAAATTGTAAATAACAGCTTATTGCTAGGTAACGTAATTTTAAATGATAGGCTCCGCTAAAATATTATTTTGCGGACACCAAATAGTTCGCAAAGTAACGATATAGGAGAGCATATACTAAAAAAACATATAAAATACACTGCAATTATATCACTCATTGTAAATGGTGAAATGTAAGGAATAATAATTATTGTTTTTAGCTATTATATGTGTGCATTTAAGCGCAATTTAAATTGCCCTGGCTCTATCAAAGTTAGCCGCCCGGCAGGCGCGGTTGTTGTTTTAAAAGAACATGGCCAGCACGATTTGCCCAGACAAGACCCGGTAGCGGAATTGCGGGAAATTTTAATTCGCCGGGCAATCAATGAACGAGAGAGGATCCGCAACATTTATGATGAAGAAGCAGCACGGTATGTATGTTATTGTTATTACAGTACCTTGGTGTCAGCGAAAGAGGGGCAAAAATGCGTTGCGCCCATAGCAAACAAAATTGTTATAATCGTTCTAATATACCCAGATATAAGAAGCCAAAAATATAAAGTAAATTGTTATCCCACGCTTTCTTAATAAAAGGTATCACATAATTATTACTAATAATCTCTATAAATTTAGATGTATAACATGTGTCAAATTTTGGCGTACCTGTAAAAAAATATATATATATATATATATATATATATATATATATATATATATATATATTTATTTATTTATTTATTTTTAATTTAGTCATCCTGAAGCAGCGGTCCTCTACCCGTTTCCTGCAGCAAACAGTGCAATGCAGTCTGCACGCCGACGAAAAAATCCCGCAATTCCCGATACACTGGAGCTTTTGGGACATCTTTTAACAGATGAACGCTGGGAAAATAAATTTTATTGCACCGTGGACAACGTGTCCGAGCCGTTTTGTAAGGCCACGGTGCAATGTGAAGCGGGAACGGCAGTGTTCATGGCGTCCCAAACACTAATGGACCTCGTCGTGGGAGGAGTTGTTGAGATGCATCTCGATGGCACATTTAAATGTGTGCCAGCAGCACCTCCTTCCCACCAATTATTAACCATCCATGTTGTGGTCATGGATAAGGTATGGAAGGTATCTAGAAATATATCTTAAAGAAATATGAATTGAATTTATAAGTTTTTTAGACAATACCAGTGGCGTTTGTATTAATGTCCTCCCGGCGCCAGAAACTATACACCCGAGTCCTGGAGCAGTTGATGGTGTTTGCGCCGACCCTTCAGCCTCTGCTTATTGTTACGGACTATGAGCGGGCACTGCAAAATGCACTTATAGAACAGTACCCAGCGGCTGAAGTGGTCAGCTGCTTTTTTCATTATGCTAGTGTAAGTAAATTAAAAATAATATCTAATAAATTATATTTAAGGAAAACATGTTTTATTTTAGGCGGTGTGGAAGAAAGCTAACCGTCTAGGGTTAGTTAGGCAAATGGCCGCAAACCCCGACCTAAAGAAGGCCGTGAGGATGTTAATGGTGCTACCTCTGCTTCCGGCCGAACAGATCGCCAATGGCGTCCAGGATATAGAGACGTGGTGCCAGCACCCTGATAGGCAAATAAATATTGCCGAATTATTTGCCTACATAAGAAGGTCAATATTACTTTCACAAATAAATAAAATATATAACATAATGTTTATATAATTAAAGTAAAAACTGCAATTAATTATAAATTAGAATGTCGTAGGATATATAAAATTATTATTATGTTACAGATTCTGGATCCGAACTGTTCGGCCGGAACACGTCAGTGTGTTCGGTTTGCCACGCCGAACGAATAACAATGTAGAGGCGTTCAACAAAATATTGTTGCAAAAAATTGGTATACACCCAAATGTTTTCATATTTGTTGGTAATTATAATTAAAAAAAAAAAACAGAAAACGTTAGAAAATTAATATTTTATTATATTTCGATAGAACGCCTCATACAGCTGACTGCGAGGGGTGCCATACAATATCATCAGCTGCAACAGGGCCAGCGCGTATCTCGGCCAATTAACGCCAGATATTTGGCTAATGATAGAAGAATACGGGATGCGCAGCAAGCTTGGACCGACCAGGTCTACACAACGCTCCATTTTTTAGAAGTTGCTGCGCATGCCGTAGAAAATTTAGCTGAAGACATGCGTCAAGTAATACCATTTGGAATATATATACCTAATTAATGCGTAATTATTAATTGTATGTTTTATATTTTAGGCTCCTGATATTAGACGGGATGAGGTACGTATATACTTTATTTCATTTATAATTATATACTTATTATTATTTTCAAACTAAAACCAATCTGATAGGTAGTTACTTGTTCGTATTTTTTAAATCATCTAATTAACATGTTTTATTGTTTTCTGCAATTCCAATCTACAAGTTTTATTTCAGGTTCCAGATATCGATTTCCCAGTGCAAGCACCAGCACCTATACCCGAACCTGCACCAATACCAGAACCTGAACCTGATCTGAATCTCCCACCTGTTAACCCTGAACCTGCTCCCATTATCCCCGACCCTGAACTTGTAATTCCTGAACCAGTTGTTGTTCATCCAGCTCTTTTACCCGAGCCTGAAATTCTAAATCCTGAACCCGCTCCTGCGCCCATAATTCCCGATAACCAGGTACGTGGAAGGTGCTGCATGTGTCTCGGCGATCCGCCAATGTTTGCATTTGTACCTTGTGGGCACTTGTGCGTGTGTCGTCGCTGCGCAGTTGTTATTAACGGCCGTCCACGAGAAAGAAGACAATGCGCAATATGCAGGGTTGCTGCTACCGGTCTGCACAGAATTTATTTGGTAGAATAGGGTGTTTGTACGTTTGTAGTTATTTTTTTAAGATTAAGTTTTCTTTAGTATAGGTTTTCTTAGATTAAGTTTTTTTAGAATGAGTTTATTGTTTTTTTCTTTTAGAATAGGATTCATAAGTTAGTGATAGGATTTTAAAGATTAGTTTTTTTTAGAACTAGCATTTTTTGTTTCTTATTTACTTAATATCCGACCGTAACTTTATTGTTATCTTAACTACCCAGCTAGTTGGGCAATTATATACCATATAACGCTCTCGGGCGTTATAAATTTACCGTTGTTGCTATTGGACACAGAATACATAAACACTAACTTATATTGAAAAAAGTCCAAAGTTTTGTAATAAATTTTGAAAAGCTAATTTTGTTGACAAATTATACATGAACATAATTTTCAAAGTAGTAAAATATATGCCACACATTCCCATGAACGACTACAGTACTGCAAACAATTTGTATATTTATAAATATGATCGTCTATAACATACTAAGATAATTTTTCATTTGAATTTTCAATTTTTGAGAAACAAATAAAAATATACCAAAAAGTGTGTTTTTGGTTTATTATTATTTGGCCACAAGTATCTAAAAATCCAGTTAAATTTTTTTTAATCCAGCATCCCAATGTTGGCAACCGTTAAATAATTATTGTACAATTAGGATAATTTTGGCAGATATATTGACGTACTATAGTAAATTTGGACGTAACATGAAACAAAATTTGCAAGAAGAATTAACTAATTAATTCCGATAAAGAAACTGAGGTCAAAACACATAATTTTGAGTGTTATTTGCAATAACTTCACTTCTCGAGGTTGGCAACACTGACTGTCAGTTTAAATTCACAACTGACAGATGTACAAACTTAACCTATATTGTAATTTTTTTACAGTTTTTTCAAATTTTACATTTCAAATACAACTTAATATGTATCTCGGCACTGAAGTTCCTTTTTATCACTCACATGGTTAATTTTCCTCGACAACTGAATTCCATATTCGTGATAAAAAATAGAACATCAGTGCCTTGATACATAAATAACTATTACTTGCTCTGTACTAAGCATTAAACTTGAACATTGCATGAAATGTGATCAACACACAGCTAACAAAGAACGAACAACTTTTAGTAAACTGGGAACAAGTCGAGCCCAGTTGTACATTTTTAAATATGTTTTAAAACACTTGATTTGTGTTAGTATCGAACTCAAGCTTGTTAAGTTTACAAAAGCGAGAATCTCGGCAAAACGCTATCCTCAAGATCAGATATGCTATTTGTATCAAGTTAACCAAGAGATTTTTTTCATTTTGAATTATTTGAGAATAGAAACGAGAAGCTAAGGTAAAAATGTATTAATTACTTATCATTAATTTTTAAAAAGATATTTTTATTAACATTTATTATTTCAGATTATGTTGTTGAAGCAACAGATGTATATACCCGTATACACATGTGTATACACTTACTGGTTTACCCATTCACGAACAAACAATATTAAAATTTTATTCTTCGTACTATTCCAATTTGCATACGTGCATTAAGGACTTATTAGATTGGAAATGAATGATAAAATGGATGAATTTATTTATTTTATGTAAGAATTTATTATTTTTATTTTGTCTACGACTATTAATTACATATTTTTTTAGTTGAGTAATGCTTTAAATAGTTACTGTTCCTTTGTGAAATTTTTTTGCCAATGGAACTTCCATTCCTGTTACTACTCGTAGTACAATTTATAATTAAGTGTTTGAAACTCTGGTATGATCGTTTGATAATTGTGACTGACAGTGCACATCGTTTATCGATTTCATCTTTGTTTACATAAATTTATAAATATTTATTTGTGAGAATTAATAGACTTTATAACAATGAGTTGGACGACAGGTCATGTGTTGACTACATCTAATTTAAAAAAAATATTATTTTACGGCTGCTAATTATCTATTAATGTTTAACTAATTATTATTATGCTAAACTAATCAAACTTTCACTATTACATAGATCAGGAAACAAGATTGACAATCTTCTCGTTAATAAAATTAATATTTAATATAAGATGAATTCAGCGAAACATCTAAAATACTAATAGTTATAGCTACATTTAAATTGATTGAATATAAGAAGAATATAACAGAAATGGTCAAATTATCTTTACTTTATATATTTTTAACAAAAATATTTCCATATTTTCAGAATAGTTTATAGAAAATGTTACCAGTTACCATTATGACTTCCATATCTTCATTGCAATTAGAAAATAGAAATACGAAGACATGATCAAATTGTAAGTAAATATTTTTCTAAAATGAACCAATCTAATTTATGTAAATACAGAAATTCAGCACTCAGCAGAATCGCATACCGGGTGTCTACTTGTTTTGTAGGACAGGAAATACAAAGTTAAAATTTTCATTAGGCGATAGTTCGTACCTACCCTATGAATTTTAGAACAAAAGTGAAAATATAAAAAATGTTCAACAACAAAAACTGCACCAAATGAGCCTAAATTTATTGATGTGATAGACTCCTGTCATGAGATAGACGGAAAATAAAATTTATCGGACAGATTAATAAAAGGGATTAGCGCAACTCCATTTTTATTATTACTCGTAATTTCATTTTTCATTCTCAGAACATAATTATTTTATCTAAGGTTGTAATCAAGATTAGTTAGCATAAAATTTGACATATTTTGATAATAGAAACGAAGTTACAGATGATGAAAAAAATGAAGTTAACGCTAATCCCTTTTATGAATCTGCCTGTTAGAATTTTAACTATTTCCAGAGTGCCATGGTAAACAAAATATACAAACAGTCGTATTGTTTGAGTTTGACAGATGACATTTGGCATTGTTTTAAATAATTTAAACAAGTCAATAAACAATAAAATTATGCCAAATGTCATCTATCAAACTCAGACATTAAGACTGTTTGTATGTTTTGTTTACCATGGCACTCTGGAAACAGATAAAAATTGTACATTTTATAGGACGATACGCACGAATGGATTTTGGATTATACGATTCTGTTCTCCCCTTTCCTCCTATTTCCAGACGTAGATAAAACTAGAGAATAAATTTAGCAGTGGAATAAACAAAAAATATCGCATCAACATCAAAGCTAAAATAAAGATTATTATTCTAGCTGTTATCTTTGAATGTGATATTTTTTGTTTATGCCACTGATAAATGTATTCTCTAGTTTCTCTGAGGTTGCAAATATCGGCCCTTAAAGATGTTATTGGTCGAATAAATAAAAAATTACGCATCAAAAAAGCTAAAACACTATTTTTTGAATTATGATTTTGATGCGACATTTTTCATCTATTCAGAGAATAATTTATTCGTAGATGGAAAGATCGGTCCTAACAAACATTTCCGTGTTTCGGTAACAAGCAAATAAATCGTGTCCATGAACATCAATAAACAAACAAGTCATTTTATTGACATTTAGTAAAACTGAGTCGATTTAGTACAGTTAGCTGTTTGATTCATTGTATAATCTTAACATATATTATACCTTGAGCTTTGAAAATAACCTGAATATACAGTCTATGGACTCAATGTATTACTTAAAAACACATTTCGTCCTCTCAACTGTATATACGCTTATTTTCGAAGCTCTTGTTGTGTAACTACTGAATAGTACATCAAATACACTGTATCTAGTTTGTCATTACACTCAATTTTTCTTTGTTTTGTCTCTGAACAAAATATGGAGAATCATTAAAAAGCAAGAACAATATGTATATGAAAAATAAAAATTATCCAGGTACTCGTTTTATTTAATATCATCGACGATTCGTCATTACTAGGAAAACTAAAAGATGTTATAACTACATGATGTTCTATAATAATAAATATTAAGTTTTGGCTGACACTGAATATGTACCTAAATTTCAAATCTGATCCTCTATAATAAATAACCTATATTATACCTAAATAATATATTTATGATGATTTGTACCCTTAGTAAGACATAGAATATTAATGAAGGAAAAGTTATAAGAATAAATGATGAATAAAAACAAATATATTTCAGGTTTATTATTTTCCACTGATGTGATTTTGCAATACAGGTTATATTTACATTATCGGGATCTGTCACTTGTCACATTTTAAATGTGTAGTCATAAATATTATTCTTATTCAATAAAAACTGTTATTTTGATATTTTGTTACTATTACATATTTAGATGACATTGAATAGTAAATATTATAAAATAGTTTATAATTTAAAATTCTCGCAATTTTACTGAGTGTAATGTTTTTAGCATTGCTAGTGTATAGAAGTAATTTGAAATAAATTAGTACGACACCTATGGATACAAAGCCTAAGCACCATTTCGTCGGCATTACAGATTTAGGTTTGTTTCTGCGCTACATTAGGATGACGCATTTTCGTACGGTGAATAAAGCGGTGTTTGGAGAAATCGGTGTTTGAATGAAGCTGTGTTTGAACAAAGCAGTGATTGAAGAAAGCAACGTATGCACGAAGCAGTGCATGAATAAGGCAGTGTCAGAATTTTCGAGTGTTGCAATGTTACCCAAATAAACTACCACTTCCGGTTGATGGACTGCTCTCAAAATCTAATCAGCTCAGCTCGTAACACGACCACTAAAATTTTAATTTAGAATATAGCATTGACATTTTCACTAAATTTTGATTTATCGTGGACGAAAAAAAATACACACAAAACAAAAACACAAACCAACACACATACACGCTTGCACTCTCCCATAGTCCCATGCAAACACTAACAGACGTTATTATGAAAATAGTGAAATCGTATTTTAGAGACCATCAAACGTGCTTATATATTTACATTGCAATAAATCGTAAGGAATTTTCATTTGTAATATCAAAAAAGCATTATATTCTAGTAGTACAGATTGTAAGTATCGTATGTAAAACTTACAATTAGGGTTATACATTTTCAAAGGGCACAACTTATAAGTAAGCAAATACTTAAAGCTGAAGCTGAATGTATGTATAAAATTTCCTTACCTTAATTTTCAGCATTTTAAATACAATTCACATTTAAATTCCATTAAAGAAACAAACATTTCATAAAGAGACATCCTTGTTAAATTATTTGACTTTGTAGAACAAAAAAATTCGCGACAAGCAACATTTTATTCCATTGTATTGTTTTTGTAAGTAGATAAAATTTATCAAGAAAAAACTTCGTTGACAAAAAACTTCATTTGGGAGTTTTTCAGTTGGGCTGCGGAATATTTCATTACAATTTACAACACGCACACCGGTACAGTCTAATACAGTGAATCCCAAACTGAAATTCGTGAAGGAGCGGCATTGTTGGAAATTTATTTTAAAACACCTTTAATTTCTACAACACTATTTAAAAATAACAAAGCTTCAAGGTATGTAATCACTCTATAAATATGTATATGTTCTCAAAGTAGAATACGGCACACTCCACTAGTGTAATTTTAATATAGTGAAAACTTCACTAGCCGGCTATAAAATTCAAAGTATAAGGTTTTCATTTTCATAATCTGATACGTTATTAACAAAACTAATTATTTATTTAAATTAGAAACATGAAATACTCCCAAAACTAATCAATGACCGTAAAATTTGCATAATTGTAAGTATTTTGTGTTTGCATCGTCCGTGATGGAACCTGCGAATATTAAAATTTGGGAGTCACTGTCTTAGTGTCTAGATGACGCACAGAAACAAAAGAATCCAGATACTGTCACGCAGCATTCACAGAGAAAATGAAGTACGTATTTTCCTGTTTTATTCGTGTTACCTCTACGACAATAGCCCGACTACCATTGTCACTTGGCCCCACCAAGGACTCGGAATTTTCTCTTATTTCTAGTCGACTTCTTATTTTCGCACCCTACATAGACATTCTGTATTTTATTTTTTGATTAAGTATAAACCATTTTATTTGATACATACAAGATTATACAACACATGTGTGATACAAAGTTTACACAAGTATTTTTAAAAATATTAATACATAGCATAAAATAAGTTTAGATATTTAGTACTTAATAATAAGTATACTGAGAATCTTAAAGGAAATTAGTACATATAATTCGCCTTAAAATTAGTATAACGGGTAGTTATTAGATTACCAATATTGATAATATGTAAATATTACAGTTAAAATCATTCAAAATGTTTGTTTTTAGTTTTTTTTTTAATAACGGAAGCATGTTGATCTTTGATCCGCATGATTTCTGTAAAAGAAATATTAATTTAATGTTACATGAAACTAATAAATAATAATCTGATGTGGCCTGCGCAAAACTAATTTTAATATATTTAGCGGGATTTTTCCAAAAATACCTAATGGAACTTCAAGAGAACTACCACTTACAATTGATAAATTGCTCGTAATATGAACTTTCTAAATCTAAATATGAAATTTGAAATGGATAGCTAAATTACAATACCTCTTTTACATGCAGGAGGTAAAAATATTAAATATAATACACATACCGTGTGTCTGTCTAAAGGTGTACATAGGAGATTAACATGGGTAATCAGTTTTTTACGTGCTGTTGCTCAGTGTTTTACCGGACAATAGAGATTATGGTATCAATCGAAAGATATCATTTTTCTGAATGAAACGATGTAAAATATTTTACAATTTGGATGTAATTTGGTTCCGTATTTAAATTAATTTTTAAAGGTCAGATAAATAACTTTAAAATTAATTTACTGAACCAAATTACTACTAAATTATAATGTATGTTACATCGTTTGATTCAGAAAAATGATATCTTTCGATTGGTAGTACAATCATTGTTGTCCGGTAGAACACCGAGTAACAGCACGCAAAAAACTGATTTCCCATGTTACACTTTTAAGATATACACGGTAATTGGACTGTAGATCATGAATTCCACAACCGACAGTTTTAAATTTACCCTTGTGGTCCGTCTCCAATAACATGTTTGGGGGATATAGTTTGACAATTGTTAATCTCAATTCACGGGAAAAAATGTCATTTATTGAGATCTGCAAGCAGAGTACCACACCCAAAATGAGTAAGTGGCGTTATGATATATTTATTTATAATTATATGTGATCGAGTTACAACAAAACCCCAGCAACATGCCTATTAACTCCAACCATTCACGTATCTAACTATACTTATAACGAATTATATTAGTCCAAGTGTGAAAAATAAAATAATAATAGATACATTCAAATCAAATTAACTAATTTGGATCACATAATATCAAGAAATTTCTTAATATTATTTAAACTATTCGTACTTTTGTATTATTATTAAAAATGATTGAATTAAAAATAGTAATTATTTTGATATATTTTCAAATTATACACTAACTTATATAGGGTTAGACCGTTTAAATCGATCTGTTCAAAGATAAAGTAGATATATTGCATGTACTCACCGCTTAATATAATGCATAAGATCTGCTATTTCTGTACAACCTAATCCTGCATCTCCCAGATGGAGTTTGAGCATAATCCGGGCAACTCTGCCTTGGTGGGACAATTACAGGCCAAGCTTGAACAATCACAGTAGCTGTGACCATTAGCAAAAGAACGACAAACATAAACTTCACCCACAGCATCATTATAAGCCCGAAACAATTACAAAATCAAGTAAACAATACACATGTAGCACTCTTCAACTCTGGAGACGAAGTAGTGAATTTCACCCCCCATGCTAAGCTTAAGACTGTTGACTTATCAAACCGGAAATGCGTCGTTTCCTGACAATTAATTAAGTACTTTAATTTACGTCAATTTAACCGCAGGTATCAACAGGGGATTTTTTCTTGATAACGAAACTATTGTGTGAGAAAAAGTTAGTCAATTCTGATTCATTGTGTAATGTATGTTGTCGCATTTCGCTGTAAATTAAATTTTTTATGTAAATATTTAATGTTTTATGACGAATTATTTCACTATAGCGTCATTACAATTTCTGTATTTGTATTTACCTCTAACATACACATTGTGAAATTAGGAGTCAAAATTATCAAAATTTCTTATTGTTTTGTTCCTTTGTGAAAAAAATGTCCCGCAACTGAAAGAAATATTTCTGTAAAATTGTATACATTTGTATATAATACAAATAAAAAAAAATGTTTAACTACATTTTTCTTCTTAGTAGGACAAACAGCATCATTTTTAAAACTGAGATAAGAATTCTGTTATTTTCTAGGCATTGTTTACAATCATTCAATTCAAAACCCCAAATGCAAATTTTTTGTCATTACTAAATTTATAAAATTCTATTACCAGTCATTTAATTTATGTTTTGTAAACTTTATTGAATCAATTGAATAAAATAATTTATTTAATATTTGTTTAAAACGAACAGTGATTTTATTACTAATCTAATTTAAATTTATACAATGAAATTATAAATAAATCACTCTCATCAATAATCTGCATTTTTTAAATATTATATTAAGTAATAATTTAAGCTATATAGTTCTTTCTGTATTGAACAAAGCCTAATTAATTGGAATTTATTATTTTAAGTAGAATAAATAAAATAAATATCATATATATATATATATATATATATATATATATATATATTTTAAACAAACAATTCTTAAAGAAAAGAATATTTATGGTAATATCGCCATATTTAGCTGTGAATGAATAATTCATATTTTTGTGGTTATCAGTGACAATTGTGAATTAGATAAAATTACTCATTCGAAATATTAATTACTTTTTTATCATAACTATTACACAATTTTAACGTGAAATAAATTTGCTGAATTTCAAGCTATATTTAGGTATTCCATTAGCAATGTTTATTCAATATTAAGTATTGTCTGTTAGAAATTTAAACTTAAATGTTTAAATACCTAAAAATAAATTTAAATTAAATATTTCTTATATTATCCTGAAACCAATATTCGACATTCTTATTGACGCCAGGTTTACACTGCTCATTGATCATAGATAACAGAATATTATCGAATTTGTTTTCTCCATCACATGTTCCGTTTTAGGACCGCTGACATCCGTATGAAGG
Organism: Poecilus cupreus; assembly: GCA_963942605.1. Lineage (NCBI taxonomy): Eukaryota > Metazoa > Arthropoda > Insecta > Coleoptera > Carabidae > Poecilus > Poecilus cupreus. The sequence goes on along the minus strand of OZ012716.1, from coordinate 18,097,108 downwards.
AAGCAAAATGCAATTATCATTGGATAATTAACAATTCAGAAATTATAAATTTGTTGTACCTGACTTAAGTGACAGGAAGAGTTCAAGGTTGGGGAATTACGCTGACTGACCTTCATTTTAATTTAAAATATATAGGTAATATAATTTACATACAAGTATCTACAATGTCATGTATTTACATTAGAACTTAGGAAGAAAAATGTTTTGTATATCATAACAATATTACAAAACAAAATTTTGTAGAATTCAATATTTACAATAACAATAAATGTTCCAAAAGATACACAGATGAATATTAGAAATTTAAGTAGCTCAGCTAGTAAGATATAAAAATATATAATTATGTATCACATAAGGAGTATTTTTTCATCTTATGATTTTGATTTTCTAAATATTGATTCGCCTAATCATGATTCCATTTAATAATCTTAAATTATTAGTTAATACCACTGATTTCTATATAACACTATATTGGGCATAGGCTATATTTTGCCATCTATGATCGTTTCCAATTGAACGGGTGAAATTGAGGTTTTGTGACATTTTTGTAAAGTAAAGTGCGCAATCTGAAGCTCTGCCTTCACTTTCTCTACACCTCTCTTTTGGTCATACAACGAATTATGATCATACCCATAGACAAGAGAGATAGATTTTTAAATATTGAAGTATCACAAAACCTCAATTTTGACCATCATGGCGGCGTTCAATTGGGAACGCACCGTAGCGGCTTATGCCCAATCTAGTGTTATAGAGAAAACAGTGGTTTATACCAAATAAAAGCAACTAAGCCCGCCTCTGTGGCTCAGTGGTCTAGACTACTAGCTACGGATCAAGAGGTCCCGGGTTCGATTCCCGAACTGGGCTGGCACCAAAACAGTGTCTGCTGCTGAGTACAGCTCCGACACGTCCATCTTCATATCACCCATCACCAAAACAGTGTCTGCTGCTGAGTACAGCGCCGACACTTCCATCTTCATATCATCCATAACCCCGGCTAATAGCCAAAGCAGTTAAAGCCGTATCATTAAAAAAAAAAAAAGCAACTCAACGTAATTTTGGTCAGATATATGAAAAGTTTCTTGATGTTTTTATAAAAAATTTTAATTTCTTTGTACATTGTATACCGCACATTGAAATATTTGCTCATTTTCCAGCATTTTCCTATGTAATAATCCACCTAATCATAAAAGACTAATTTAAAAGTCTTTAAGTAGATTGTCGTTTTGTGATCATAGAATGAAAGAGTGGGGATAAAGAATCATTTACAAAAACACATGATTCTTTTTACCTCCCGCCTACCTCTAGGTAAGGGAGGTATTGTTTTTGGTCAAAAAATTGGGTAGTGAGTTTTCAATGAATAAGCACGTTTTAGGGTCCCTACAATACGATTTTACTATTTTCGCGATGATGTCTGTATGTATGTATGTATGTATGTATGTGTGTGTGTGTGGGTAGTCTGTGGCAATTTTTTCGTCTCGCATAACTCAAATGCTATAATACCAAAAAATACAATTTTGTGAATTAGTGCTTCTTATATTTAAATGAAGAGCTGATTAGATTTTGAATAAAATTGGTCAACCGGAAGTAACAGTTTACTTGAAGCCCTTAACAGTTTTTCTTGAAAAACACGGTTAAATTTCTTTTCTCAACAATTTATGTTAATTTGAAAGTTGAAGAATATTTAATTTTACATGTGTTTTGATTATACTATTTTTATTAATTTTCATTATATTTAGAGATAATAAAATATAAAGAAATTAGATTTCACAAATCTTACATTCCTAGTACACCATGGAAAAATTTTCAATTTTTTACGAAATGTGACTCATGTCATTTGGATTGTGAAACTGTTTTCTTGGTGAAATATATGTCAAAAAATTAAATAAATATACGAAAGAAAATTAAAATTCTCAAATATAAATAGAAAATAAACAAATAAGAAGGTATGTTTCTGTATCATCAAATACTATTTTGTACCGTTTAATAGTATTGGGCGGGAGGTTATGTGCTGGCCACATCAGATTTTTTATTATGTTACGAATAACAACTCAAAGAAACATACCTGTTGTTCTGATCTCTTCCAATAGCTAAATGCAAATTTGAAACCTAGAAGAACACACCGAATGGTAACAGCCCAAAATCAACGTAAATGTCCTACTCTAAGATTTTAATTCGTGGTACCACAGACCGACCAATATGGATCATCTTAATAGGAGTACACTTTATTCAGATAGTTCATGAACAGATTTTGGCTCAGAGTTTGAAGAAAATATTCAAAATTTAATACAAAATATGCAATCCATTAAAATTTCATTAAAGAACCACTACCAGTGTTGTAGAAAAAATATCTGGACGTGGTTCAAGAATTTCTTGGTGAAGGAGAATTACTCACAAAATAAGAATTATTTGGTAACCGCACTTCATGCGTAAAATATATAACTTACCGAGATCTGCGTAACAGAGTGTCTCATCCACAATGAGTAAAAGGCTTGATAATATTTTTTAAGTGGTAAACTAGAAGTAAAATTTTACAATCAATTTAATATTTTAGATTAATTATATAATGATTCGCATTCTAGCCAAAATCAAAGGCGAAACCGCCGTTAATATTATACCTTGTACTTAAACTTGGGATGATCTAAAATCTATATTTTTAAATGCATACCAAGGCAAACGAAACAAATTCTCAATAAATATGGAACTAACAGAATTGATGCAAAATTATAAAGAAACAGTGTTTACTGTCCCAGAATGAAAGACAGATTTAATTTGTAAATTTCTTATATAATAAAAAATATTGATCACACAGAAAGCTAAAATTTTTGCCTATAGTTTCGGATATATGTTCTCAAGACTTTATTACTTAGGTAAAAGAGCCTATAATCATGCAAAAATCTTTATTTCGAACGAATTTCAGTTCAAAACATACAAAAATATTTAATAAGAATAAATCCCAAAGAAACACATTGAATCAATTCACTATATTACAAAGAAAAACATTATATAGCAGATACAGATTATACACGATACTAAAATTTAATGAGTTCTTTGTTCATGTATAATTGTTTATTTTTCAATTATGTCAACATTAGTTTCTGATACTGAGATCCTTAGAATGTTTGCAATTTTTTATCTGTAAACCACGTTCTGTATTTTGTTTAGATAATATTCATACGTGAAAAGGTAGCTTTGATTTCCGGAAATTTACTGTCTTCTGGATTATTGCGTGTTTATTGCTGCTAAAGTTACCACAAGCTGAAAACGAAGGGTGACTTTCAAGTAGTTTCTAAGCGAAGCAAGGTAAATTTCCAGAGAACATTGTTTTGACTGACAGATATATTTATGAAAACTAAGGAAACAAAATTAAACATGAACAAACAACGCCACAAGAAGTTAAAAACAATAAAGAAATAGTAATTTAGATTTTCTAATAAGTGTTATTATGAAATCGAAGGCCCAACCCCTCAAAATACTATACGTTCTAAATCACATATTTTCCAAGTGATTTTCAAAAATGAGGTAAAGTGGTGATTTCTGGATATCAGTGCGGCTAGAAAAATTACCATAGTAGTAGTAGATTAGTAGATGTGTCAAAAATTATGTTTTCATAAAGTTTTCATCTATAAGACCTATATCAAAAGAGCCAGCGTACAATACTAAAACTCTTCAAATGTTAAAAATATCCTTCTATATGGTGTAGGAAAATGAAAGAAAAATTAAGAGCACCTAAATGGAATACAGACATTTGTTAATAAATGTCTTAGATGAGATAGTAAGATTTTCTTTTAGAAATGACGAAAAAAGAGAGAACAGTAAAAACAGTAATGAGAGGAAAATGAAAATGGATAGTTCATACACACAATGCCGAGATAGCATACCGAAAGAAACCTTATATTTCAGTATAGCAGGGAGCAGACTATCTAAAACATGGAGAAGAATCGTTTACAAGGAATTAAAAACAGTAAACACAACATGAAAACAAATTAAAAGAAAATTTTTTAATAGAGAAAACAATCATATTGGTTTTCGTAGCTGTTACCATAACAACAGCCGCGAAATTCAATTTTGCTGCTGCGAAATACTTATTTCGTGTCCGGTTGCTCAAAAAATTGTTTAAAATTAAATTTGTAATTACATATTTTTTACGGTTGAACAAAAAATCCTTTAACGTCTTCGAGATTGTCTTGCTATTAGCACACTTGTATCAGCGTCGAAAATATTTAATCTGCCTGCGTGATAAATCGAATTATTTCAAAAACATATTTTTTTATCCTAATTTTAGTATTCTTTCAGGAATAAGAAAGTTACAAAATTAAACGTTTAAATAATAACAATAATAACAAAAATACCTGTTAAACATTAAATCGAAAATCTAAATTTCCTCAATAATATTTCAAGCAAGAAAATTTGTATAGATCCAAAATCAGAAAAAATTAATATAAATGTAGAAGTAAACATTCAATCCCAAACTGTAATATCATCGCGATATGTTTTCCGTCTATAAACAAATAATACATTCTGTACAGTAGTAAATACTAGCAATCAAACATTATTTTAAATTTAAACAAAACTTTACATGTCGAACCCTTAAATTATGAAGTTTATAATATAACAAATCCTTACAAGAAGTAGTAATAACCTCTAAAAGCGAAGAACAAATAGAAATATATGAACTAATTAGCAAACGCTCAAAATGAGAGAGAAAAATTAGCGAAGTGAAAAAATAACAATATATCAAGACTAATAAAAGAAAAAATATACACAATAGTGATAAATCCAACAATAATGTATAGAAACGGACTGTGAAAACTATTTTTTTTTTAAATGGAAACTCTAGAATAGGCGGCGGCAACATTTTTTGAACGCGGGTCGAAAATAATCAAAATATCGCTATTGCGAAAATTTTTCGAGTTAGTGAAAAAAACCCAAAATTAATCTTCTAATTATTATAGTATAATCGCTGGAGGGTAAAACGCAATAAAATTTTAAGAAAAGTTGAATCCAATATATATTTTACATTAATATAGTTAAAACCTAGTATAATCATATTAAAAAAAGTTTATAAAAAAACAATATACAGGGTGTAAATCAAAAAGCGGGCCATAGGCGTTTAACAAGGGAAATCAGTTTTTCCGTGCGCAAAAGTTCCCAAATGGTTTTAGACGAAAATGGTTCAAATAAAAATTGAAGAGAATTTAATTCTGCATCTAAATCACTAATCAGATTTTATTTTACACGTCTTGTAACCCGTAAAATCGACTTTAAAGTTTCATAAATATTGCTCATTTGTAGTGATAGCCATGGAATTGAAACAAAATTACAAACAATTACATGATGTTTGAACTGTCAGAAAAGATTGTCAAACTTTATAACTACTGTTTTCTAATAATTTCAAGTTAATAATTGTCTTGCAAAAGAAACTAAATTCATAAGAATGAATAATTTTAATCATGAAGAAAAGCTGCAAATAATAAAATGGTTTTATTCAGGAGAGGGTTTTAGAAAAATTCAAGATTTAAGTGTTTTGTGGACGCTCCTACGAAAAATTAAAAATCTAAAGCCACAAACTTCAGAAAATTAGAGAAAACTTGTAGAAATAAATTCTTTATTGGTGTTTCTGTAACACGACACGAAATGTTTCCGAAACAAGATGTTTTATTTTTCATATTAAAATATATTAATTTTTTCAATAATTTTTATAACCTTTTTTACATTTATTACAATAATTGTAGTAATTTATTGCAATATTGTACAGATTATTACGGTGTATTGATAACAATAATGTACTCGTATTGATTACAACAATGTATTATTGATTATAATAATGTATTCGAACTGATTACAACAATGTATCCTTATTGATTACAATAATATACTCATATTGATTACAACAATGTATACATATTGATTACAATAATGTACCTGTATTGATTACAACAATGCATTCTTATTGATTACAACAATGTATTCGTATTTATTACAACAATGCCTTGATTACAACAATGCATAGGTCTTCAAGTAAACATCCACTGCCTGATGCTAGATTGGTACCAAAATCTAATCACCTCATAATTTAACATTCTAGTTCTAAATACAAAATTTGAAAATGAATACACTATTACAAATGAAATATCAAAAGTTCCCATCCATCTTGCTGCTAATAATTATATACAAAGTCAAAAGTCAAGAATATCAGTATTTGTATATTTCTCTTAAACGGTAAGCGTTATCGTAAAATAAAGTCACATAAAATTTGTAGACCATGAATTGTCTACAAAAAATCGTTCAAATACTTTTTTCCCACGAATCATCATTCATGAGATATCTCGATTTCAAAAGTTAGAATTCTGTATAAAATGTACACATTTCCGCACTACTTATGTTTAATGGTTATATGGCCCAATATACTTTCATAAGCTGTTCTGCTGCGATTTCTCATAAACTAAAAGAGTGATTTTCTTAAATTAATGCAAGCACATTTTCTTCAGAATTACGTTGTACATTTGTATTTTGCAGCCCTTTATTAAACGTACCAGTTTTACAAACTTCTTCATAAATCTTTCAAATAGTAGATAGTTTTGCTCGGAATTCGATGGTGCGTCCACAAAACACTTAAATCTTGAATTTTTCTAAAACCCTCTCCTGAATAAAACCATTTTATTATTTGCAGCTTTTCTTCATGATTAAAATTATTCATTCTTATGAATTTAGTTTCTTTTGCAAGACAATTATTAACTTGAAATTATTAGAAAACAGTAGTTATAAAGTTTGACAATCTTTTCTGACATTCAAACATCATGTAATTGTTTGTAATTTTGTTTCAATTCCATGGCTATCACTACAAATGAGCAATATATATGAAACTTTAAAGTCGATTTTACGAGTTACAAGACGTGTAAAATAAAATCTGATTAGTGATTTAGATGCAGAATTAAATTCTCTTCAATTTTTATTTGAACCATTTTCGTCTAAAACCATTTGGGAACTTTTGCGCACGGAAAAACTGATTTCCCATGTTAAACGCCTATGGCCCGCTTTTTGATTTACACCCTGTATATATATATATATATATATATATATATATATATATATATATATATATATATATATATATATATTAAAGAAAAAAAAGGAGATAAAGAGGCAATTTTTTAATTTTTTGCAAATATCTCAATAAATATTAAAAAAATTTTTTGTCCTAATTTTAAAAATATGGAGCGCCGTCAACTCAATTTGGAGTTTTCGCGTCTCCGCGCTGTTCTCCCGTTATACATAAACAATCATGTTTAAGCGCTTTTTACAGAAAAACTATTGTTTCTATGAAAAAAAAAATCTTAAGCACCTTTTTTATAGAGAATTTCCTGTTCTTTATTTTTAATACCTTGTATTTTTCTCGAATTCTTAATATTTCTTGTGATATATATATATATATATATATATATATATATATATATATATATATATATATATATATATTTGCACCTTATGTCACGAATTTATGCAAACTGTTTTTCGTTAATGTATGGTACCTTTTACTATATTGTGTGTCTATATTAAAGGTGTAAATAGGAGATTAACATTGGAAATAAGTACCGGACAACAATGATTGTAGTACCAATCGAAATATATCATTTTTCTAAATCAAACGATGTAACATACATTATAATTTAGTAGTAACTTGGTACAGTAAATTAATTTTAAAAATTTATAGAAAATAAACATAATCACCTATGGAAAATAAACCATCACCATAAACACCTATGACTGTTTTATTTGGATTTCTTTCAAGCTATTTATTTGAGGTTTAAAAATTAATTTGCTGAACCAAATTGCAACTAAATTGTAAAGTATTTTACATCGTTTCACTTATCTTAATCGAATATTCTAAGGTGAATGTACTATTACTTTAAATTTATATATTATACTTTCTTGTAAATCGGAAGATGTCCAAAATGTTGAATATTAGAAGATTACATTTAATTTTTGCTTTTATTTGCAGAACTCCAATGGGTCACCCGAAATTATGAAATGGGTGATGACCCGCGGATCTAGAGTGGCCGATATTAACTGTAGAAATTGGTAAAAAGAAAATACTCAGGAAAATTTACGGGCACAAAAAGATTGAAAATGAGTTGTTCAGAATTTTAAATACAAAACTATATGGACTATACTGGAGACCGACCATTACTGGTACCATTAGAGAACAAAGACTACAGTGGCTAGATCACAATTGGCATAAAACCAGAAGAAAAAGGTATTACTTGGCGGAGTAGAAGGTGTAAAACAGAAGGGAGACCAAAAACAAGGTAGCTATAAACAGTGGAAAGAAAGAGACTGAAAATCAACAGTTGGAAAGAAAGGACCCACAACAAATCTGAATGGAGAAAACTATGAAACCAAGAGCTTTCTAGATCCGTAATCATTGAATTTTCATTATTATTATAATATATCTAATTATATTTCCATTAAGGCACATTATCAACACTTTTTGAAGTAGATGGAAATCTCTTCAACACACTTACTAATAAAAGCCAAGCGCATAATTGTTATTATAACTAATATATAATTCATTGGAAACATTAGAAACTACTTACTACTTACAAACTTCATCACATGCCAAGTAGTTCTGCATCTGCAAAAGATTCGAAATAGGAAACAACTGAAAACAACAATAATGGATAATTGACATACACTCAAGTAGTTTTTCTGGGGTTACTTAAGATATTTTTATATATTTATATTTATTCGTATGTATTTTATTAATTGTTAAATAAAAAATTGTTTAAACGCTTCAGATCAAGAATAACTAACAATACCACAAAAAATAGAAAATATCAACAAAAAATGTGTTTGCATAAACGTAAAAGAAAAATAATTAAAACATAAAATTGTATTATAAAGCAAGAAACAATCAATGCTGGCTTGGGATCTATATTTTAACAAATTAGATCTAAGATTGTAAAAAATATAATGAAATCCTGAGAAACTTGGAAATCAAATAAAATGATAATGTTCGGCTAATCATGAAATATTACAAAATTTCAATGATCCTGTTCAAAATACCCAACGTAAAGAAAAAAATAGTTAAAATGGAATTTCTTAATGAGCAAGTAAACCAAAATTGACAACGAATAAACTTAACCAACCATTCTCTTTGAAATTATTTTAAATTTCATGCAACATATAAAACCTTCTGTAAAATCATATTTGTTCATGAATCTATTATAAAATCTGATTAATTCTTGCAAGAATTATATAGAGTATCACATTACTATTATGTATAATTACCTTTTGAATTAAACATTTTAAAAGACAAATCAACACAATTTTGAGTTCCAAAATACTCCCCAATTTTATAAATACTGAAAATAAGTTGTAAATTAGCAATAAGCACAGTGTTTGAACAGTGATAGTGCACTCTATGTTAATAATAAAAATGTTTGTTAACATATCTAGTAAGAACGCATTGTTTAAATACAAGACCAATCAACAAGGGATAGAGAACTCCAGAGACTTTTCACAGAGAGCTACTCTCGAAGGACGGTCCATCATCCTGCTGAGATATAACTTTCCATCTTTTCGCAGGTTAAGAATAAGTTAATTTGTAGAGACATACATGTAGTAAGCTTTCAGAAGGTTTAGTCATTGGATCTTAATTTATTCTTGAAAAGAGCAACATCTGATATGGGGAATATGTCCAAATTTATTTTTGTTATACTCGTATATGATATGATTCGAAACAAGAAAATAAAAAATCAACATTTTTTTTAATGATGAATTATTTATAGTTTACGAAAAATTAATTAATAGGAGAAGGGATACGTGGAGTAATTTTTTCAGGATAAAGATGGACATATTTAAGAGACAGAACTAGATACAAATATCATATGTAATTTCATTTTAAATTTTAGATTATATCCCTCGACATCTGATAAAGCCTTATGAAGTTCCTCAAATTTATTCTCTAATAATTTGATGTCATGTCATTATACATTAAGGTTCATTTACTTTATTTTATAAATTTGTTTCTTAAAATTCGAGTATATTCACAAACCCCATATATATGTAGGTGTCAAAAATACTAATTTTACGATTAGAATGTTTGTACACATTCCCCTAAATCAGAATCAGTAGAAAGAGAAGCAGAAGGATATTGCCATTCAGGATTCTCGAAAAATTTTAATTTTGGTATTTTTCCATATTCATTTGTGGCCCTACCAAGGACTTGGAATATTCTCCCAATTCTAGTTGACTTCCAATTTTTTAAATTAAATACATATTATGCAAATTTATTTTTTTGATCTGTAAGGTATATTCTGCAATACTCGTACATACAAATAATGTTTCACGCAAGATTCGCATAATGAATAATAAAAAATTGATCATGATTGAAAACTTTATTTAATAATAATAATACATATTTCAACTATGGTTTACATAAATGTATTAGAAAATATTAATACAATATATTGAAAATCGTAAACAAAATTAGTACAAACCATATTATAATTAATAAAGAGGTACTGTAAAATTGTAAATATAACAGAATCATTTGCAATATCTATTATTACTATTTTATTTGAAGAACTATAGCCTATTTATCCTTGATCTGCATGGTTTCTACAAAAGAAATATTAATTCAGATTTACATGAAACTATTAAACAAAAATGCCTATATATATATATATATATATATATATATATATATATATATATATATATATATATGCATATATTAGCGAAAATTGCATTTGAAAATCTTATTTTTAAGTTATAATACTCACGTATACCTATAGCGAATCATATTAGTGATTTAGGTGACATGCTACCATTTAAATTCTTACATATTACCATTACTAAAACTATTTGCATTGAGATTTATACTGATTCAGTTAAACATAGTTATTATTTAAATCCCTTTGTCATTAAGAATGATTTGTTCAAAGATAGCATAGATTTATTACATACACTCACAGCTTAATGTAATACAAAAGATCTGCTATGTCCATAGAACACCATTCTGCACCTCTTAGACGGTGTTTCCGCATACCCCAAACAACACCGCTTTGGTGGGACGATCACTGGCCAAGCTTGAGCAATCACAACAGCTGTGACCAACAAAAGAACGACAAATATAAACTTCCCACACAGCATCGTTATAGACCCGAAATTCAGAAAACAATATGCAATTCAACTCTGGAGACGAAGTGGTGAATCTCACCCCTCCTATGCTAAGTCTAACATTTATACTGGAAGTATGTCATAGTTATTCTCCATGGCAAATAATTAATTCAGTTTACGTCAGTTTAAACCGCAGGTATCAAGCATATATTTTTACTTGATAATAAAACTCAACTCTGATTCATTGTGCAATATTTACGTTGTATATTGACGCATTTCCCTATGAATTTATAATGCTTTTATGTAAATATTTATTATTTTACGACGAATTATTTCAATTTACCATCAGTCATATTTCCGTATTTTTATTTCTCCATAACCTACATACCTAATAACCGAATTTGTGTAATTAGCAATTTTATATATCGATATTTTTATGCATCTTTGACTTGCACCTCTCCGAATCAATTTGTTTTCCTTCTATTCCAAAATAAATATCTCCTAACTGACATGCAACATTTCACTAAAATTTCATATTTTTGTGTACCATAGAAATAAGATAGGTAAATTTTGGATCTCATTTCTGCCGTTAGATAAAAACACCAACAGCATTATTTTTAAATGTTAAAAATATTACAATATACAAGTATTAAAATAGGTATGAAAATTCTTTTATTTTTGTTGAAATTGCTTACTTTAACTTGATGCAATATTAGTAAAAAATCTTATTTATTTTTATGTTATGATTACTGATTTAAAAAATTAAATGAATCAACTGAACAAAATAATAAATTTACCTATTAGATGTAAAACGAGCTGAAATATTATTATAAATTTTATGTAAATCTGAGCAATGTATCGCACACAACAATACAAAATAACTTTTTTATTTACTAATATAGTTTTAATAATTTAATTGTTTATAAAGTCGTTCTTTGTGATACAGAACTCATTTTGCATTTATCGACTAGGAATGAATTAAAAACAGTCATATTAATAGAATATTTTATTATAAAATATATATTTCTCTTTACAATATTACTACTTAACATTCGAATCTGTTGTCCGAGTGGTTCCAGTCTAAAAAGAATAAATCAAATTAATAAATATCAAATGTTTAGGAATGTGTAGTGCAAAAGTGATTATAAATGAAAAGAACAGTTAATTCTAAATTCGATAAAATTATTCATTTAAAACATTATATTATTTTTATCAAACTATTTTAACCTAAAATAAGTTGCAGATTTTCATGCTATATATTCAGCAATCAATCAGCGATAATAATTCAATATACTTTCCTTTATAAATTTATAATACCTATAACTAAATGTATATTTACATATTAAGTATTTTTTTCACTTACCATTATCCTGAAACTTGTTCTCTACATTCGCCATTCACATTCTTGAAGCCAGGTTTACACTGCACATTAATAATGGAAAACTGCACATTATCAACTTTACTTTCCCCATCACTTGTTTGGTTTTGAGGACTACTGGCACCCGAATGAGGAAGGCAAAATGACACTGTACTGATGGAAATTAAGTTTAGTGCTACAAAAATTAAAATAACCTGCCATTTTGGTGTCATGTTGATAACTGACAAGTACATAATCAAGATTGCAATCTTGTATTACCTGACTCGGCGGCAGGAAGGGTTCAAGGCCGGGGAATTACGCCGACTGGCCTTCATTTCAACTTGGTTTTTTTAATATAATAATTATACATATAAGTATTTACAATGCCATTTATTTGCATAAAGAATTAGAAGAAATATCAGCTAATAGTATACAGAATAAAAGTTTACAAAATTCAATATTTACCTTTAAGTTATAAATAGATATTAATAGTTTCATCTACTAATTGCAAATTAAAATTTATAATTGAAATTACATATAATTGAATGAAATAATCCGTGTAATTGAATTAGTCATTTTAATATTTATATTAAATTAAATGCCATTGGTTCACAATGAAAGGAGCAGTATTTAAGACTAAATAAATAGTATTTTATTTTACAGAATACTTCATTCATCACACCTAATAATACCCAAAACTTACTGTTTATTCTGATATCTTACAATTTTGATATTAGTCTAAAATTCTATACAAAGTATTTATTATTTATTATAGTCAAAATAATTTTATATTTAGCATACAGGTTTTCGAGAACTTATCTTAATAGAACTAAAATCATTTATTGAAAAATTTTATTATTTTATAAACTGTTTCCTTGCCGTTTTTTTTTTTTTAATTTTGTGAATTATAGCATAGATCTTGTATAACTAATCATATTAAACATGCTGTTCTTGCTAACATGATGATTTAAAGCTCCCTCTAACAGGATATTCTGTGTAAGATGACAGATGATCAAGTTAAAAACTGTAGCAATTGCTGGTAAAATTGTTTTGTCTAATGCACAAGAATGCTTTAATAATGACAATCAAACTTTATTTTTCTTTAACCTGTAACACAAAATTAGGAATAATTAATCACTAATAAATAAGTAATGTATTTCAAAATAACATTTATAATATGCTACTGCATCGTATCAAAAATGCTAATATAGATCAAGCGAAGAATGTTTCTATATGCCACTAAGAGGGGTAGTAAATATGTCTTGGCAAAGTAGAAGTGCTTTTGTACGTTAAAAATTTTATCTTATATGTATTTAAGTAAATAAGTTAAATCGTAGGCTAAGTAGACAGCAATAGTTAACCCAAATACTACAATTTTTTAAACAAAATTTTGTAATTTTTTTGAATAAAATTTATTATGTATTTCACACATTTTTGTAGCCATAAATTCGATATTTTAAAAGTTATTTAGCGTAAATATTTAAAATGTATAGGAATTACAAAAGCATTTCAAGGATTTAAAATATACCCAGGCATAATGCTCCTCAATTTTAATTGCAATTTATTATTATTATTACTGAGACATGGCTTCGTTTTTTGAAATCCATTCTAAAAATTTGTTTACTTCAAAACGAAAAATACCTATGGACCAATTATATTTATTTATAGTTTAAATTTTTGATTTTATTTTATAAATTATTTCCTTATAGTTTTTAAAACTCACTGTGATTCCCGCCTTAAATTTCTAGTGAGTTTATTTTAGTTTTTGTATATTGACTTCGAAGCGTATGTTTCATCTTAATAAAATTTTGTTTGTAGTATATTAGTAGATTATTCTTACCCAAGAGGAACTCTGCAGTTTTTTCCTGATTGTATATAATCACCTTGACATCGAGGCTTTATAAGAAAATTCTGAAATGTATGATTTCCACTTGGCGGTTGAATAACAACATTTATTATAGGTTCCGGGCTGCTATTATTAATACTATTTGAAGTATTTGTATCTTGTTTTTCTCCTAATATACTTGCACATAAAGTAACACATATTAATTGAAAACAAAGGAACCAAAATACTTGTAACTTCATTGATGCAAATTTTAATTATTAAACTTGTATACTTAACTTGTACTTCAACTAAAAACTAAATTATTTCTTATCTATAATCTTGAACTTTTGACTTCCATCATACGCAATTAAAGATTACTTACTACTTATGAGGAAAAATATAAAGTATTAATATTTCGTACACTATAAATTATTTATTGACGCAAGAATTAGATACATGTACATAAGCAAGCGGTTTCTTAAGTATACATTACAATATATTAATTAATATAATAATAACATCAAAATTAATAATTGATTAAATCAACTATACCGACTAATGACAACATTTTAATTTTGTTTCTTATTCTTCGTAACTGTTTCTGATCTAAAAAGAAAAAAAATATATCAATAAAGCTATATATGAATTACAAAAAAAAATTAAAAAAAAAATATGATTATTTTCTAACAAAGAAAATAATGGAATAATGTTTCAAAATTCCATTTAATATCATTTATTTTTATACATATTTTTAGATAATTGCTAAAATTTAACTATTTTAATTTTGATTTCAATTCTTAACTTTTGAACCCAGTGATAACGCATCAAACTGTAACCATGAGGTCTTTAGTTCGAGTGCCGCAATAAAAAATGTCGCCACTTTGCCTTTACTTCTGTGGCTTCCTATATACTAAAATCTTGTATGTCGTATCTTGAGGTATGGTATATCCATACTTCAAGCGTAAAATATAACTTTTTGAAATCTGCAATGGCAGAGTGCCAAACCCAAAATGAGTAAATGGCATATATACATAAGAATAAATCTGTGTGAAACTTTGGATTGATCGTAGTTTTCTTCATAATTCACTTACTTGTCTATTGTTGCTGATTTTTTGCATGTACCATCTAACATTAGTTGATATCCTTCTCTACATGGGGACACCTTGCTTTTAACAGTTTCAGTAGTGTCAGCACTCACCAAAATAAAATTAACAATAACAATTGTTAACAGTAACTGACAAATAAGTTTTATAAACAGTGCCATAGCTTCACTAGTGTTTTACAAATTAAAAGGTATCGCAACAAGTTAATGCCATTTATATGAATGCTAAGAAAAGAGAACCGTTATTTTTCCATGACCTTTTCTAGGTAATTTTCCAATACATTAATTAATAACATTATAATGTTAATGTGACCATTATAATTGTTTATATGAAATAGAATGTGAAGGTATGTGATGATGACATTATGGGTGCAGAACTGCAGAGATACATAACTCTATCTGTGGAATATTTATATTGTCCATATTGTAATAATTTAATATCTACGTCTATAGTAGATGCTTACCTACAATTAGTGAAAGTTGTTTCTAGAATTCAAAAGTATTTATTTCTATTAGTGTCGTGTCAGGAGTCAAGGTAATTTTTTATTGTACCGACCAAGGATGCAACTATAAATGTTTTTACATAGATAATTATTAAAGTTTAAACCCGAAAATATTATTATGTCTTGTATATAATACAAAAGGTTTGCTTGCAAATTAATTAAATTTAATTTGTTTCATATATTCTTGAATGATAGAACAAAGTAAAAATATGTATTAACTCCTGCGAGTGTAACACAGAAAAAATATATTTAAAATTCTCTTAATTTAATTATAAAAATATGCACATACCTTTCTTATGTCGATTGATTTAGTATGTTGTGTCATTTTTAAAAGTTGCTACGGGAGAAACAATCATTTTACTCCTTATTCATATCTTTTATAATTTTGTGTCCTGTAAATAAAATATAGGAGTGTTACTTATTAAATTAATTTCTTATTATTTAAAAAATATAATCCATAGAAATTTTCAAATGGCAAATGTACAATAATATATAGTATATATACTAATGTTAACATAATAATCTTTATTTTAATATAGCATTTTTTTTGCATATACACTTTAGAATATACTGAGAATAAGTAAATGAGAAAAAGATTATAATAATATTTACAAATCTTTAAGATATATTTTATTATATTATTGGATATAACTTTTTTTACGAAGGATATCGTTTAGATAATAGATAATATCAATGCAGTACTGTATTAAGAACATATTAATAAGATCTGCTCATAGATTTGGCATTTGATACCACTGAATATTAAGATGTTATTTACTTTCTCTTATACCAAAAATATTTAAATCCGTATCAAGGCGTAGCAGTAGTTGGAACTCTAAACTGAAAATAAATCAAAATTAATTAAATTAAACGCAATTAGCTTTATGAATAAAGTTTTTTCAAGACATTCACTTTAAATTATAAATAGAGGAAAGTAACTAAATATGGAATAGGTCGTAATATGTAATCCCGCCTTTTAATATTGCACAAATTAAAGACGTTTATTAGTAATCATAATCAGTCATACAGTTTTGCTTAACTTAGTAACAGTCTTATGGCTTAAAAATTGATTAGCAGTATAATAATTGTATATTAATCTAAATAACAATAAAAGAAAGGGCGGTATTTCATATTTGGATTCTATTCCACATTTGATTACTTTTCTCTTTTATTATAATCATCACAAATTCAGCTTAATGTAATAAAAATTATATACTCACTTCATAATTAAGAAGTCTGCGACATTTTCCTCTATAATATTTTGTTCCATTCGAACAAGGTATGTGTATTATATTCTTATATAACATAAAAATAAAATGTCTTGTTACTTCATTTGAAGTTTCTTCATTTTGCACATTAATAGCAAGTATTGCTAATATTAATAAAAAGTAGTACGCAGACGTCATTTTGTACAATTTAATTTAAAGTTGTAAAGAATTAAGCAATGATCTCTTATCTTATATGATCATTTATTATTGTCGTTCAACACGCGAATATTAAGTACATAAACGTATCTGTTTGTATTTTACGACGTAATAAAAAGATAATTAGACTTGCAAATAAATAAAGTTTATATTAACTCTATCAAACATTTTTTACACTTTCTTATACGTAGTTACGGAAGTATAGGAATTAGATGACGAGATTTCAACGGAAATAAATGTTTTGTAGGTCACCTGAGTCCGGTGTGACCATTTTTTCATTGACTCCAAAAGACAGAGCAATTACAATTTTCGTGACAATACGCAGAACTGATTATATTTGGTCAATAATGTCAATACATAAATCGGAAGATTACTGGACACAAAATAATTTATTCAATTTATTTCGTACAAGTATACAGGCTGTTCAATTTAACTAAAGACATTGAAATATTTAAAACTATAATTTGTTCATCTCGGAAGGGGACATCCAAGGATACCAAACTCGACTCGCCACCTCCCATCTCCTATGGGGTAGGGGGTGTTGGATATAAAACTTAAACAGAAACCCCCTTTTTTAGTGCAGATTTGGATTCTCCAGGAACAAATACGATGATAGGTTTATAAAAATAAAATATAAAATATCATCACGCCTTTTACCCATTACGGGTGTGGCACTCTGCTTACGCAGATCTCAGTAGGTGATATATTTTATCGTATGAAGTGCGGTTACCAGCCGTCAAATCATAGCCCCCAAGGATGTTAGTGGAGAGGGAACCACAGGGGTAAATTTAAATTTGTAACTGTCGGCAGTGGGATTCGAACTGAGGATCTCACGATCCACAGTCCGACACGTTACCACGGAGCTATTTACCCCATAGGTTTA
Organism: Poecilus cupreus; assembly: GCA_963942605.1. Classification (NCBI taxonomy): domain Eukaryota; kingdom Metazoa; phylum Arthropoda; class Insecta; order Coleoptera; family Carabidae; genus Poecilus; species Poecilus cupreus. Next base: position 18,078,893 of record OZ012716.1, on the reverse strand, counting down.
TCTCAAACATTTTTTTTGTATTCGTATTTGATTACAGCGCCATCTGTCATTAATACAAAAAAATATTTGAGGTAAGACTGACGTATTTTTTCCTACAGAATCCAAATCTGCACGAACAAATTTTAGTTAATTTTTTAAATTTTTATCCGATGTGTAGTTTTCGAGATATTTCAAAGTCTTCAGTTAAATTGAACACAACAGATTTATTAATTTGAGATGAAAATATATTAGTGTTCTTCTCTTTATTCATGTCTTCAGTTAAATTGAACACAACAGATTTATTAATTTGAGATGAAAATATATTAGTGTTCTTCTCTTTATTCATTTATTAAATTATTTTAATTAAATAATTCATACATAAATTGCGTTCTTTAAATAAAAATTTATATTAATTTAAAAGTAATTAATTGATTAAATCTTCTTTTTAAACAGAAATCGTTCTGTATTCACTTTGTGTAGTAATAGTTAATTTATTCCTATTTTTATAAAGTATGAAACCCAAAATTATTAACTATATATATTGAACTCGTTTTATTACATAGCCAATATATAAAAAGAAATTCAAATAAAAACTATTGCTAATATTATTCTACATCGTTTTGAATACAATGTAGTTTACTCTTAATCATTTATTTACTGAGATTCGCCCAAAGAACCTGATAGGCTTTTAAATAAACTACCACTTCCGGTTGATAGATCTAATCTAAAATCTAATCTAATCTTCTCGTAACATGATGTCTGAAAATTTTCATTTGAAATATGATGATATTGACAACTTCATTAAATTTTTAATTATCGTGGACGAAATAATTGTCACATAGACAGACGAGATGAAAATAGTAAAATCATATTCTAGGGACCCCACACTACCGAAAATTTTGTCCCGTCACAATATTTATCTCCCTTACAAAAAATATATCATAATATGAAGACATTTCTTCTCGATTTTAGACATATTGACAGATACACACAAAATCTGTAATAATCAAAAAGCTTATTCCACTAAAAATACTAGATAAGTAGCTATTGCTTATTCATTTGTTTTGTGAACGTATTGATAACATTAACTGCTAAGGTACGTATGTACACGTAACCATTTTAACAACTATGGGCTGGTTTTTCAATCGATGGTTAAAGTTCTGGTTAGCAACAACCATGGATATTTCAGTGACGATTAAAATTTGCGTATCTCAACCTCTGGTTAAAACTTAACCTGAAGTTAACTTTACTACAGATCTGAAGTATGGTTAACCAGGAATAGTCATATTGGCAACAAGTGTTTTCATGTTTATCATTTAAATTTTTTTAAATGGAACATAATTACAATATTATTACCATGTATGGCAGTGATGAATACCAAGTAAGACGCAGAGCTGAGCAGTACTTAAGTACTTTTGTACTGAAGTACCAATTTAAGTATTTTTCTAATACTTAGTACTTGTGCTTAAGTATTTTAAAAATTTAACCTAAAGTACTTCATGTTCAAGTACCATAGGTAAAATTCTTGTACTTAATACTTAAAATGGTACTTAACTACAAAAAAAGTACTTAAATACTTCTTGCATACTTATGTACTCTAAATGTACTTAAATATGAAGCGTAGTTTAGTATAAACCTGCAATTTGATGTGTTGTAAGGAATTATTGAATAAAAGACTTTGTTCATTTATAAAACTGTTTTTTAGAAATTTAATTTTAAAAATATAAAATACATAGAAATACCTTTATTGGTTTATGCAGGATTTATAAATTTATGGATTTATAATTTACATTTAAAATATCACCATATTTCATATTCTAAATCTAAATTTCCAAATCCAACCAATCAACTTGTTTGGGAAACAAAAAAAAATTTTGTCAACAGTAAAATATATCAAGATTGTCAAACAAACTGATTTATTTGTGATTATCATAAAATATTGTTGCAACATGGATGCGGAGAGTGTTAAATATGATATTAATTTAATATCTTTGATTGAAGAACATTCATATGACAAGTTAAGGTTATTTTGTTGTTGTTTAAAGTATATGTGAAAAAGCTGAAGCCTAATCTGGATTGGCAGATTTCAAATTAAATAAATTCAGCATGAACCAGGCGGTAAATCGCAAATTTCAAATCTAAATTCTAAATCTAAGGGCCGGTTTCTGAAAAAATATTTAACTGATCTGTTAGCTAACTGCTCGTTAATTTTATCGAAAGGTTAAAATTGCATTGGGTTTCTGAAAACATGCCTCAGTTAATTTATCAGTCCGATAGGTAACTCATGGTAGTCATGGTTTTAACCTAAACGAACACTTATTTTTAAATCAAATAGATGGCACTAATATCGTTATCGGTAATTTTGACGCGAACGTCAAAATTCAATTTGTCAAAAATTATGGAAGAAAAGCGAAATCGAGGAAAAAAATTACCGAAAGTGAAAAGAATTTCATTTTTGAGCTGGTGACGTGTGTATTAATACAAAAACATTATGGAAAATAAAGAAATCGGCGAGGTTACAATTGCGAAAAAAAAAGCATGGCAGCAAATTGCCAAAGAATTTCATTCACAAAATCAAAAAGGGAATAGAATTGCTAAGCAACTTCATGCGTCGCCCTTTAAAAACTAGGACTCTTTGCACAGCCCCCACAACGCAATCTGAGTTCGATAAATGCGTAGGTAAACCACATAAGCCTAGAAGTTTTAAAAGTATGCTTGAAGATACGGAAAGTAAAGTAGAATAAATTACAATAAACTGAAATTCCGGGAAGAACTGTTTTAAACCTTTACACTATCATCAACAATACAATTAACGACGCTAACGCAAACGAAACAGTCCATGTGCATACGAAACTGACACTGACATAATATTAAATATACACATTGTCAATTATTATATTCAAATTTTATTGAAGTACCTAGGCAATCGCATGTGTCCTATAATTTTAACTGACCATTTTGTTCCGTTAACTTAACTTGGCAGTTAAATGCCAATTTGATGTTTCAGAAACCCATTTGCAAGTTTATCGAAGAGTTAAATTAACTGGACCAATAAATATGTTTCCAGAAACCGGCCCTTAATCTGTAAATTAATTCCAGAATAAACCAGCCATAAAAGGATCGTAAAAAATCTTGTGGAAGAATTGTATGATATATTAATGTACAATTATAGATAAAACACTGCTTTAGATACTTGTTGCGTCTCAAAAACAATAGTGTCAGTATTGTTTTGGCAAATTATTTGTTCTCATTCGTTTACTCTCATTCATACGATATTTTTTACTTTATCTAAATTTAGAAAAATAAGCGCATGTGAAAAGGTCGATAAAAGTAACAAAATATATTATTAAAAATACTTAACCGTAAAACCGGTCCTATGATTACATATTTCACTAATCGGAAATATGCTTCGTGTGCAGTTTTTATATTGGTAGAGAACTTGATGCACTAACAGAATATTGACGGCAATATCCAAATCGTACAATTCCTCCTCATATAACTTTCTAATTTTGTTTCGATGTTTAAAAGAGTTAGGATCTTGTCCACGGTCACTTTTAGAGAGAAAGTGAGATTATCATCCAGTTGATTTTGTGTTGAATGTATAGTTGAACGAAGTCCATCTATAAGTATATGCAAAATATCTCGCATGTCTGGTGTTTCACTCACAAATTCAGTATTTGCGCGAATTTTGCATCGCGATGGACTCTATCCTTATCACCTAAAAATAGTTCAAAATTTATAATCAGAAAATTCACACTATTTACAATTGAATAGAGTTACGTGTTCTTTCACTGATGACGGAATAAGGAACACCCACAAATATCATACTTCAGTGTATCAGAACCATCATAATATGCTGGTAGAGAATCGTCAACGTCTTTTGCACTTTATTCAAGAATGGATTCGATGGACCGGTACAGAAAATCCCTGAAAGAAAAACTGGCGAAATAAAATATTGTTACTTCAACAGAATGGACAACTACCGTATTTTGCTAGGCAAGTTATATACTATTCTATATAAATAACTATGGTACAATGCAAGAGCAACAAATGATAGAATATCCAACCTGATGTTTAGGTTTCGGTAATCTTTCAAGCTGGTAGGTATCTACGGTAAACCTAAGAAGCAACATAGATAGAAATATCTCGTATACTTTGTTTAGGTATACACTGATTTATTGATTCTCTTCTTGGAAACAATTGAAGCTCTGAAATCAAATATCATAAAGGATTCGTTCTACAACTACTAATATTATGTTAAAAACCATTGGTATCTGTCACTGCTTGTAATTCTGGAATGCTCATTAACGTTGAAATGTGAGCCAAGACAGACAGGCAATACGTGGAAAACCTATCTTTGTCGCCCAGTTCACTCAGAAAGTTGATAAAAAAATTAAAAAATAAATATTGAATAATTTTTAAATAAAAAGTTTAATTTATCCCAGTGGTTCCTCCTACACTAACAACTTTGGGGGCTATGACTTGACGGCTGTTAACCACATTTCATACGCAAAAATATATCACTTACCGAGATCTGCGTAAGCAGATTGCCACACCCACATTGGGTAAAAAGCGTGATGATATATTTATTTATATTTATTTAAGTTTAATATAAAAATTAAGTAATACATTAATAAAAATGAGTACAATTATAGTGTATGTGAATTTAAAGGTATTTCAAATAATTGAACAATACATTATTAAATATTATTTATCACTTATGGATAAGACTGTGAAACATGTTTTCACATAGTAACCGCTCAACAAACCTATAACAACCGCTACATAAATAAGTGTTAGACGAAAACGGATAACCCACGATGTATATCTGTCCCAGGCTCATTTTTTTCTTTTATTAAAGTCTACAAGTGCGCGTTCCAGAATTACTATATTTCGGTAGTATCTGTACAGAAGAGTTATGATTTATGAATATGATTAATACATACACATATAACTGTAAACGCTAAAATCCACACCCTAAAACACAATCAACCATTAATCTTCTCCAAACATTCCTATCCTGATACACCACTTTCACCCCGTCCACATTCATTGTGTAATTCATACATGCTTGTTTATTCTTCAGAATCGAAAATATTCGTTTATACAACAAACCATCAATCATACCTAACCATTTATATCACGCAATCGTTTCGAATTGGCAACACTTTTTCCAGCGACAGCCAAATTGACAGCTGACAGCTGTTTTGTGCTCAGTTTGGTTTGCCATTTCACAATAAATATACTTACGCCAGAACCAAGGGGCACATTGGTCAGAACTATATTTGAAAATTGTGCAAATTTAATTTGAAATTTTTATTCAGCGATGAGGCAAATTTTTTGTAAAATGGCTATATGTGCATACAAGCAACATTGCCGCTTTTGGAGTGAAGACAATCCACAAGTAATTATTGAGACGGCGTTACATAAATAAGAAGTCACTGTTCAATGTTCTTTACGGGCTGTTGGAATCATTGGTCCATATTTCTTCCAAAATAATACGGGCCTGAACATTATAGTCAATGGAGACCGCTTTAGAGCCATAATTATTGACTTTTTCATTCCCCAATTGAATGGCAATAATTTGGAAGAGCGGTGGTTTCAACAAGACGGCGCAGCATGTCACACAGTGTGCACCTCAATCGATTTATTGAAGGACACATTCGATGAGTGCATAATATCGTGCAGAGAACCTGTGGATTGACATCTAAGATATTTTGATTTAAGACCTTTGGGTCATTTTCTGAGAGATATTTCAAATCGCTAGTCTACACCGATAAACCCGATACGATGGACGACATGGAAGCCAATATTCGCCACGTTATTGCCCAACTGCCTCGAAAAGTGATTGAAAATTAGACTTTCAGATTGCGCCAGCCACGGCGTCCATCTTTCCGAAATCATATTCGACCACAAATGACATAAAATTATATTCCCAAATAAGCCAATATTATATAGCCTTTACCAAGATTTTAATGTGTTTTATTTCATTTTAAAGTTCTATACCCCTAAAAAAATCACCCGTTAGTTTCGCATGATTTATTGAAAAATATTTTCATACTATTTAGTAAATACTTGATCCAAAATAAAACTGAATTAATGTTTCTAAAATTTTGTACTTTGACATTTGGTCATAGCTACAATGCTAATTTTTTTAATAGGTCAAGGCATACTTATTGTTAATCTAAAAATAAAAATATTAAATAAATATATACTATAATATTTTCTAAATGAAATGTAATAATTTTTTACATAATGGGTGCTATTCACACCTCTATACTAAGGGCTACTAACTAGGGCATTTTAAAATTTGGCACTGTTACTTTCTAAAAGTTGTTGATTACCTTGGAGATCAACAATTTTTTCATAGCAACAGTGTTAAATCTTAAAATGACCTAGTTAGTAACCCTTAGTACAGACCTGTGAATAGCAGCCAATATTTTTTATTATTTCATTGAAAAGGTAATTTACAGAGTTACAGGCTTTATATTTTATTACATAGATATTATTTATTTTCTTCTTTATATTTATTGTACAAAGCAGGTATTTAGTTTCATATTTTAATTAATTTAGTATTTTTAATTTGTTGTCATTAACTCGTTTGCTAAAAATATATACGGGTAGCAAAAACTATAATTTTAATTAGACATTATAAAATTAAGTTAATAATACTTAATATCAAGAATTAGTGAGTGTATATTAATATATTTCTTATAGTTGTTTCTCTCTTGGTGCTTGATGCCAATTCCATGATGAAAACTGATGGTGATATACTGTTGATTTCCAAGTATTATAACAAATAATTGTTAGGGTTCTAAAACAAATGGTTCATATTAATCATTTATTTTAATAGATATGGAAATAATAGTTATTTTTATACTAGTGAGATAGGGGGCCTTATTAACCCATGAATGTGTAGAATGCACTATGGGCTATGCCTCTAACTCATGTGTGAATGAGTGATATACAGGACTTTATTTACGCCACAAATATTTAAAAAAAAATTTGCTATAATTATAGATATAGATCGAATTTGTTCGTCACTATGATAATTTTCTTTATTAGTATTTTCCATGGAGTTAAGTAGAACGAACGAGTGAGGTAATAGACAATAACGCATCAAATTACCTCACTGTGTGGCATAATATGTTAGATTATGCCACTAAAATGATGGGAATAATATGTTTATTATATCAGTGGCGTAGATAAAATACTACATTGTCTACTAGGTAAGCAACCCAACTAGCAATCCTGTATTTTAGAAAAATAACCAGTTCATGACACATTTTTGTAAATATATATTTATTATTGTGATATGTAAAATAAAATATTCTCACCAACGAATTCACAAAAGTTTCCTACATTTTCCATAAACAAATTTCCACCCATTTTTACATTGCACTGCTATAATATTACTTTCAACTGGTCGAACAGTTTTATTCACTGGTTTTCGTTCTTTAAATTTATATATTACGGTAAATCCTTCACTTTGCACAGTATTCAAAACCAAAATACAAAGTAGCAATATACCAAAAGTCAGATTAATTTTCATTGTGTACTGTCATTTCACTCCACTACAAAAATGTTATTTTCACATTGAGTTAATCTGAACTGATAAGGAAACTCATGAACACTGCTTGTCGCAAGAGATTATGGTTAGGTCTATTTTTAAACAGGATATTATTATTATCAGATGTGTACATAGTTCTGTTCAGTAACTTTCACAAATATTATATGTATAAGGTTTTAACGACATATACTGTATGTTGACAATTAGAAGAACCATCATATTTAGTTCAAGTTGCGCAATTCTTGTACTACAGTCAATGTGAAATAAATATTTAATTATTATTTATACAATGTGGAACGCAGATTATAAACGTTGAACGTGACAAATAGTTATTTGCGCTTTTGCTCTCATTCTCATATATGCGTCAATAGATATGGACAAAAATAGTATACAGGATGACCCATTTTAATTTATTCAATGTAATTTCTCGACAAATATGCATCATACAAAAACAAATGTTCCGGACAAAAGTAGGATGGAGTGGAGGGGTCAACTTTGACATCTAAAATAGGAACCCCTATTTTTTATTGCGATTTCAGATTCTAAACTAAAAACGATGTATGTTTTATTGGAGACATTTTTTTAAAAATTTTTGATACATGGCGCTGTATTCAGTATTCGCAAAAATAAAAACATTTCGTAAACCTGAAAAACTGACCTTACGAGGCCCGTAATTTACTCCTTATATGTAAAATTAGTATGTACCCACCTATAAAGAATAAAAAGAAACTTAATTTAAACTTCCCATACTTTTTTACATGTAAGCAGTGAGGTAAGATACTATATCTGTATAGTATCTTACCTCACTGCATGTAAGGAAGGAGTCACGGTTCTCGTAAACGCCGCTTTTCATGTTTACGAAACGTTTTTATTTTTGCGAATACAGAATCATTAATTGCAAATTCAAAAAAAGTGTCTTGAATAAAACCTACTTCGTTTTTAGTTTAGAATCCGAATTTTTAATAAAATATAAGGGTCCTATTTCAGATTTCAAAGTTGACTCATCCTTACCACCCTGGAGAATGTGGATGGTAAAAAGATTAATAGGATCAGATGCCACCCTCGAAATAATTAAACGTTTGTCCCCAATATTTTTTGTACGATGCATATTTGTCGAGAAATTCCAGTGGATAAATTAAAATGGGTCATTCTGAATTTTACATTAAGGGCAGTGCCGTCTTCTCCATGCAAGCAAGGCAAGCAGTGCTTGCCTTTATATTTTATAATTTTTAATATATTTCAACAATATATTTGTTTATAATTAATCATTTAGAATTTTAGTATTTCAAAACTTAAAAGCAAACAGAAATACACAATTATGTTTCAAATTGACTACCGCACCGCTAATGCAATACGAGTACATTCAATGACGTACGAACTATTAGGATCTTACCCTGTTGTTCAAAACCTGCAAGCACAACTTCGAGTGCTTTCGCCGCGCATGCTTACAGTACACCGAACATTGTCGAACGTGTAGCTTTCTATACTGAAAATAATGCGCCGTAAAGGTTCAGTTGAAAGCAGTTTTTAAAGTGCTTCTATGAAGATAATTTACTGGTAAAAATTAAGAAAGGACAGAATAAAAGTAAATTTTATTTATAAGATATATTGCTGAATTAAATTTGTTATAAATAAATTTTGAAAGTAATATTAACTCTTGTATTTTAATAAAATGAACGACATTTGCGCAATAAAAAAACTTGCTATAAAAACACTTCGGTAGTTGAAGAAAAAGCTTTCATTGTAAATAGTAGACCTGTTCCTCGTATGAAGTTATTAACTACTGTTAAAAATACAATAAAATATTTACATTATTTTTTACAATTTTTTTTTTACCTATCATCTATTTGTCATTGCTTGCCTTATAATAAAATCCACGAGACGCCACTGATTAAGGGAGAGAAGTGTATGATGTTTTCCTACGGAGTAAATTGAAGCACGAACCGTAGGCGAGAGCTAGGTACAATGCGACAAATATGCATCGTACAAAAAAGTATTCCGCTGGGGCCATCCAATCTTATTAATTTTTTTTTCACCTAAATCCCACACGGAAGGAAAGAGGGGTCATCTTTGAAATCTGTAATAGGAACCCCTATATTTTATTGCAAATTCCCATTCTACAGTAAATGCGAGGTAGGTTTTATTCAAGACTACTTTTTGAATTCGTGATAACTGGAGCTGGATTCGCAAAAATAAAAACGATTCGTAAACCTGAAAAACGGCATTTACGAGGACCGTGACTTCTTCCTTACATGTAAAAAAAAGTATGGGAAGTTTACATTCAGTTCTTTTTTATTCCTGACAGATTTGTACAAAACGTCAAGGGAAAAAATACACTTCTCTCCTGCGGTGTACATACTATTTTTACGACTTCAAAATTTATTATGGTTTTTACATATTTCAAATTTGTTTGAAGTGTAATATAATTTATGATAATTACCTTTGATTTGTTTCATTTTGTTCAATTATCACATTATTTGAGAACTTTTTCTCACGACAGGAGAGAAAGTACACAAATCTCCCGTCGATATAACCGTGTGAGAGAAATATGATTTTGCAGTGTGGGGCTGAACGTGTTAATAGGATTATCAACAGAAAATTTAACCACTGGCTCTCAAACGATAGTATAAATATAATGCTTTTTAAATGGTAACCTATATAAATTTTTGTTTCGTTAGATAGATAATTTCTTTCTTATACAATTATTTCAATATTGAAGTAGGCTGTACAATAAATAAATACAAACAAATGATAATTTTTTAGTAAAACATATTTTACATATAAGAAAATATATACTTCCGTAACCTAGGCAATAGTCGTATTATTAATACTTGTTTATTGCATTGCCTACTTAAATATTGTAAAATTATTTTTAATTTTTAATATTATTTTTCTCGAAATAATTGTCAATCCCATATCATATTTATATCGTTTATATAAGAAGAAAATTATCTATTTAATGGACTAAAAAATTATTTTGTTTTTTCTATGAAATGAGGTCGTTATTCCTGGTAATTTTTTGTATAAAACATATTTCTTTAAAGTCATTAGTTCAAACAGAAGAGCACTGGTTGTTTTAAAAAAAACACCCTGTATATCAATACGTAGCTTTGAAGTTTTATAAGAATTACGTAAGTTCAATATTATTCCATTCATATGATGCTAAATTAGTTAGTTCTAATTATTGTTTATAAAAATGTAGTACATAAAAATTAATCTAACTAAATTAATAATTTAATAATATATTTCTGTACTAAAATATAACATTCTTTACATAATTAATTTATTTAACAATTAAAGCTTAAACATTTTAATTTACTTAGCCACTTTGTTAGACCTTCTTAGCACATCGATATATACGCCTACATTAAATGTTAAAATGATTAATTCAAGTGAATAAAATACCTACAGAATAATAATTGTATAAGCTGTACTTTATCCAAAGGAAGTATATTGGTTTATTATCTTTCGGAAATATTATAACCGAGTAAACATTACGGAAATGACAAATAGTATAGTGCCGCAACATGGCTCAAGGGTTTTAGAGCACTTGCATCAAGGTCACAAACTTAGCGCGCGAACCTGTTCCTGGATAAACAAATTTAAACATGCAGTTTATGGCCTTTGTAGTATTCATGTTTACTTTTGTAAAGATCTCTGTTATTCGCATTCTACGTTGTTTTTTAAAAATAAAATTTATGGAGTTAATTAAGGGAAGGTCATATATTAGACTGGTTACTGGTTATATAAAATTCTCCTAAATATAAAGCATAAATATAAACAATTTATAAAGCTGTAATATTCCCGTTATATTTTTTGTATTTTCTGATTATTAGGAAATGCTGTAATCTTATTTATTTAACAATTAGTGAAAATCCATGTACTAGATGTCAAAAATTTAATAGTATTAAGAATTAACCTCAATTTGAAGCAAGTTTTAAGAAGTACATTTTGTTTCCACTAATTAAACAGGAAAACTGATTTCTTATTATTACTAAAACCAACCAATTCAAGTAATTTTCAAAACTCTAACCCATATTTCAACCTCCAAAATTGAAAAGAGGATATAAAAAATAATTTTAATCAAGTTCTTTAGTTACTAAATTTCTAATAAGAGTAGCATTGTAAGACCTGACAAGTTTTATAATTTAATTTTTTTATATATACTTAATTGTTTTCTTTAACATTAAATTTTAAAATACCTATATTAATCTATATTTCAATTTTAGATGAGTGAATTAAGTGAATATGAGAAAGCTTTATCGGGAGAATCTAAGGAGCGATATTTTGAAAAAATATCTCTCATCAGTATTGATCCATATAATATAAATCAATTTACAAATACATTTAATGTGTTACTAATACAAATTGCATTTAAAATATACTTGCTATACATGTAATTATTTAATGCGAATACGTTATATATACATTTACCTTTCCTAGAAAATATACAATATGAACAAAACACGCAATCAACAACGAAAAAATACAATAATAAGCCTCAAGTACCAAAATCTCCATAAGACGCAATGCTAATCTGAACAATCGTTGTCCACAGACTTCCACCAAATAGGCCACGCTTCCTATAAGTACTCCATTGCCGATGATCAATTTCGTCAGTCACGTTAATTATTGGTCAGCAGAAATCTAAGCGATAGAAACTTAAAATTGACAGATAATTTTTTTTTTTAATGATTTTAAAGTATTTTTAATCCGCTTTGTGTAACGTCCATCGTATATAGTGAGTAGGTATCACAATAATGGCTAAAATATGTAAAATATGTGAATGTTATATATGCATTTTATTATTATTTACTTTAACTTCCATGTAAGTTTCATCATTTTAACGTTTTATTTTATAATTTAGGCTGTTATGTTTTTTTTTTTTTGTCCACTAGGCACTGATGAAGAGATAATAGATCTCCTTATCGTCCAATATCCAGTCTCCGGCTATTTGTTTTTTATCAGTTATTGAAATTATTATAATTATTCCTTGTACTTATTACCATCTTATACTCGTATGTAGTATAAGGAATTCTAGGAAATATGAAAAAAATCGATTGATAATACGATTTGAAGTCCTCTGAAACTTTTTAGTCATTTTATCAACGACTTCTGTGTGTATGGTTAAATACATGATGTGTATCTATACCTACATTATGTTGTAATAAACCATGTACAATAAATATTAGAACAAAAGAATAACTAAAATATCTATTTAGATATTGGTATGATCAGCACAGTACTACTTAGTTAATTTAATCAATGTTGTTAAAAAAAAGTTTTACATAAAATTTTGATATTTTCACCAGATAATAAATATTTTTCTTATGATAGTCATTCGAAATTAATTTTAAGATGAAGGTGGAATATAAAACACAGTACTGTAATTAGAACTTACAATGTCAATTATTTTATTAATTTCTACATGACACGACTGCGTATTAACTAACGACGAAACTAATAATAGGTAGACAACACAACAATAGTGTTTTATTGAAATTTAATTAAAATTACTAAAAATATGCACAATTAGTAATGATAATGATATGTATAAATGCTCAAGTTATAAGTTCAATTAAAATAATTTTGAATGCTACATCTTGTAGAGGGCAAATGATGATAGATATTTTATCTCTACAAACGCTGAACTAGTTCTGATGCGAGGGTTTAAAGTGTTAACTCTAAGATTCTACAAAAAATGTAAGAACACAGATGAGCACGACACCGCCTAACACAGACACATAGATGTGCCAAAACTATTTAGAATGTTAGTCGCGCTAGTCCCAAATAACTTAAATTCTTAACTAAAATCTACAAACGATAATGCAGTTTTATGTGACAATAAATTAAACGATAAGGAAACTATGCTAAAGATATTTTGGGAAAATATATAACAATAACTTATTTTAACTAGTGTAACTTTCGATGCCGTTTTGACAGTAAAAACAATAAAACGAATTCCGAATTTACCATCTTATTATAAACTATTTAAAAGGATTAACTCAGTAACAAAGTGTTCACTGATCAGAATTGTTGACAGAAATTAATCTAAACTACAAAAAAAAAAAAAAAAAAATACCTCGGAGTATCCAATCAGCTTGACACAACGTGATCCTGGGATTCTTCGATACCCATTCCGACACTTAATATTTTTAATTCTATACAATCCATTTACATTCAATGCAGTGCTTATCAACACTAATATGATTAACAAATATTTCTTTATAATCATTTTTGAGGTGCAAGATATAGGTAATATAAATGAAGTTTATGTAGTATGTATAACAATAATTGAATAATATATTAATATTCCTTTTGTCATTGGGAAGTTCCCTATCTAAATAGTTCCTGTAGTGCGGTTAAAAGATCTTTTCATTGGTTTACTTTTAAAGTTTATCAGACAGATTATATTTTACAGTGAGTGTCTACTTTCTTGTTATAGTGCAGGAAATACATATATATTTATGTATGTATGATTAATTTGAATCAAATTCTATTTATATCTTTTTCTTCTTGCTGCTTATTTTTACCTCCCGCCTACCTAGGGAGGTATTGTTTTTGGTCAAAAAATTGGGTAGTGAGTTTTTAATGAATAAGCACGTTTTAGGGCCCCTACAATACGATTTTACTATTTTTGCGATGTTGTCTGTATGTATGTATATATGTATGCATGTGTGTGTGTAGTCGGTGGCAATTTTTTCGTCTCGTATAACTCAAATAGGTATAATACCAAAAATTACAATTTTCTGAATTATTACTTCTTATATTTGAATGAAGAGCTGATTAGATTTTGGATAAAATTGGTCAACCGGAAGTAGCAGTTTACTTGAAGCCCTTAACAGTTTTTCATGAAAAACACGGTTAAATTTCCTTTTTCAACAATTTATGTTATTTTGAAAGTTGAAGAATATTTAATTTTACATGTTTTTTTATTACACTAATTTTATTAATTTTCATTAGGTTTAGAGATAATAAAATATAAAGAAATTAGATTTCACAAATCTTGCATTCCTAGTACACCATGGAAACATTTCAAAATTTTTAATTTTTTACGAAATGTGACACACGTCATTGTGATTGTGAAGCTGTTTTCTTGGGGAAATATATGTCAAAAAATTAAATAAATATACGAAAGAAAATTAAAATTCTCAATAAATAATTAGAAAATAAATAAATAAGAAGGTATGTTTCTGTATCATCAAATACTATTTTGTACCGTTTAAGAGTAGTATTGGGCGGGAGGTTATGTGCTGGTGACATCAGATTTTGTATGTAAATGTATAGCTCAGCCAGCAATCATTTGAACAAATTACTTTCTAATCCTCCGTATTTATACTAATCGTTGTTACTGTAAGAATTTTAGAGTTTTACACAAATATAGATTCTTTTCTGTATACATTATGTATCTATGATAATTGAAAATTGCTTGATACTATTGGCTACCGGTCGCTGCACAGTAAAATTCTTATTCAAGCTGTTTTCAGTGAACCCTCATTACTGCACTGATCACCTGGTAATGCCAAAATGTATTACAGGATTGTATTTGAAAAGAATTTAAGTACCCATATAAATTTACAAACTTCAGTAATATTGTAGTAGATTTCCTTGATCATGTATGAGGTACTTACTACTATCTGCTCGTTAATCATATTTGCTACGGCGGTTTTTCCCTGGAGGCCTATTTCCTCATGTCAAAAAAAAAACTTGGATTTAATCAAAATCGTCGCTGTCAGTTACAGAATCTGAAGAATTTAAATTTATAAACATGGTTGAACAGATGCAAAATGTGTAAAGTATGAATTTTCTGATTCAGTAACGTGTCCCTGGCATTTATTCCATTATTCTGAGCTTATTTTTTACTTCTCCTTTAAATAAACTAATTAAAGAAGAATTAAACTGTGACGAAATATTTTTCCTCCTAATATTTGTTTTAAATTGGCCCCGTACTAATTCTACCCGATTACAAATACTGTGATAACAGTAGTAAACGTATAATACTGTGACCTGCTTTTGCTGGAAATGGTATATGATAATTAATTTTAAAAAATTGTTTATCAGCCTTTCCCGTGCAAGTTGGTGGATTTTTTTCAACTTGTCGATAGTGATATGTAGCATTGTCCATTATTATTAAAGAATTTTTTTGGGTATAGCTGCTCTTAAAACCATTTTTCGAATATCACAGCAGTGTCATATTCTCTGCACTACAGTTTTTTTTAAATTTTTTGTAGATAATAATAATAGATTTGGGATCCATACATTTTTGCTTCCATCATGTAAAATAATAACTCTTTTCTCCTTAGATAGAAATACATTCAATTTAAAATAGTCCAGGGAATAGAGGTAAAAAAAGAGGCTTTCCTTGCAAAATGTCATGTACTAAATTTTTTAATATGTTATATAGGTGGGTCACTTGGTTAAGAATCCAAGTTTTCGACCTCCTATCACTTGTGCGTTCGACGTGGCGCCCCCTTTTCTGATAAAATTACGTCCATTTTTTTGTTTTTTGTTTATTATTTCTTAAATGGTTAATATTATATAAAAAACTGTTATATACGAAAATCTGGACCATATAATTCTCTACAGAAGATGTTCTTAATAATTTTTATAATAAGTGTTATAGTTTTAGAGAAAATTGAGAAAATAAAATATATAATTCGCAGTCAATTAAAATCAAGTCATAAATTTGTGGCATTGCACAAAAACGGGAAATATGTTTATATTACAGCTGAACTAGACTAAGTGTAAAAATAATGGTGTTAAAAGATATATCCGAGCAATCGATTGCCGAAAACCGAAAGTCACTATTGATTCAAGATTTACAGTACCTAATTTAAATATAAAAATTTAAGAAAATTACTTAAATTTAATTACGTTTTCTCATGAAATATGAATATATTACAGCTAAAATGTAAAAGTAATGGTGCTAATAGATAAATGTCTGAGCAATCGAAGGCTGGAAACCAGATATCCATATTTGATTCCTTTCAATATATACAGTAATTTAAATACAAAATTTTAAGAAAATTACTTAAATTTATTTATGCTTTCTCGGACAATATATGTATATGTATATATATATATATATATATATATATATATATATATATATATATATATATATATATATATATATATATATATATATATATACATTACAGCTGAACTAGACTTCCAAAAAGTGTAAAAATAATGGTGCTAATAGATAAATGTCCGAGCAATCGAGTGCCTAAAACCAGAAGTCGCTATTTGATTCCGTTCAAGATTTACAAACATAAAATTTTAAGAAAATTACTTAAATTTATTTAAGTTTTCTCGGGGAATATGTATACATTACAGCTGAACTAGACTTACCAAAAATGTAGAAATAATGGTGCTTATACAAAAATGTTCGGGAAATCGAATGCTGATAACCAGTAGTCGATATTTAAACCCGTTAAAAAATGTCAGCTGTTTTTGTGTATTAACACAAATTTATGACGGTTTAAATCGATTTTCTCGAAAACTATTAACAAACTTTTTTAGAGAATTATTTGGTCTATAGTTTCGTATATAACAGTTTTTTACGTAATATTAACCATTTCAGAAAAAATCGACGAAAAGCAAAAAATGGAACCAATTTTATCAGAAAAGAGGGTGCTACGTCGAACACACAAGGGTTAGAAAAAATTGGATTCTTAATCGATCTATATAATATATTAAAAAATTGGAACTACTTGACCTTTTGCAAGGGAAATATCTCTATTTCCTGGACTACAATTAGCTTCATCCTTTTTGTTTTTAAAAATAAAATTCAGTTCAATCCAGTGACTAGACTGGCATTACCTGGTGTTCAGTTCAGTAATGAGAGTTCACTGCTAAAACAAACATAACATTTTGTTACCCGACCCGAATAAAATTTTTGTCTTTTTAAATTATTTCAAGCT
The DNA here is from genome assembly GCA_963942605.1 of Poecilus cupreus. Taxonomy (NCBI): domain Eukaryota; kingdom Metazoa; phylum Arthropoda; class Insecta; order Coleoptera; family Carabidae; genus Poecilus; species Poecilus cupreus. The sequence continues at coordinate 18,061,418 of OZ012716.1, read as the reverse complement.
ATTTTGAACTTTCATAGACGCATAATGTACACTGAAAAGAAATTCTATTTGTGAGAAACGCAAAAATTTTGACATTAGCAACGATTAGTGTTAATACGGAAGTCATTTGTGGAAAAGCTATACCAATAATTTGTAAGAAGTAAATAACTAAATAAATGGTTTATATTTATATATGGTATATTTGTAAAAACTAAAATTAATCAAGCACCCAATTATTTATACATATATTATTACACAATTGGTGGATTGACCTCGCTGAATTATGATTTTTAGTGGCACGGCTACAATGAATTCATTTAATACACTACCCGCTTTTATATTTTCAGCTTAGGGGGTTCTAGAACGTTTTATACTCTGTTTTAAAACTTGGAAAAGCATTTTCAAATTTAGTTCATAATCTAAGCTTGTAATTGACTCAGGTTTTTTCTAGTACATTTTCTGGGTTTTTTTTTTTTTAGAGTGTAAATATGACTTCAGCATTATGCTGCTACGTACAGTATATATACAGTGTGTCCCATTTAAGGTACGAATGCATTGGGATCTCGAGAACCGTAAGAGATACGAAGTTGGTTAAATTAGACGAAAGTTGCCTGATTCGTAATGTAGTCTGAACATGTATTTGTTTTTTCAATTGAATGCATAGATCACTAGATATTGACTAAAATGTAAATTTAGCGTTTTTCTTATTTTGCTGATAACTTTATTATATGGCATAATACGAGATTCTTGTTTGCACTTTCTTATGACACTTTTTAATGGTGAATTTGCAGAAGTACTCAAAAAAATTTTATATCTAAACATTTACGAGTTACTGGTATCAACTTTTATTTTTCATATAGAGGTCATAGTAAGCCATGGCATTTTTGAATAGAGATTTTTTTTTTGCTTTACAATGATATAAAACACTAATAATAAATTTTTATAATTAAATGAAAAATTAACGAAATTTGTTATTTATAATAAAATTTAAATAAAAAAAGGGAATCGTAGGCTGCTTTGGTATTTTTTTTTATTATTATTATTAATCTTTTTAAATCTCATGATTACCCTTACGGGTGTCGAGATTGGTTTTTTTATAAATAATAATAAAATCTCGCCATCGAGTTAAATTTAGTTTCATTGTATGGTGTGGTATACTAAGAATTCCACTAATTGGCCCAATCATAATTAACGAAAATTTAAATAGCTCTGGATATTTAAATATGCAACAAAATGATATTGCAGATATTTTAGATACATTGCCACTTCGTCAAATACAAAATATGTGGTTTCGGTAGGGCTCACAATTCACAGGTCATAGTACAGTAAATTAAATGTTCGATTTGGAGGACAATAGATAGGGATTTATACAATTAGATTTTTTTATAGAGTTCCTGAGAAAATAAACTCTTTATTCTTGAATATTAGAATGAAAATATACTACGAAATGCCACAGTAAAAATTCGAAATCAGATTAATCCATGACTGTTTAAGTAAGTTAAAGAAAAACAGAATGAAAAACGCAGAAGTGCTTGAATCGAAATAGCCAATTAATAGAATATTTATGGCAAAGCTTTTGTAAATTATTTTTGAATTGTTTGAAATTGTTATTTTCTTCCATGGCAGCCTATGATTCACTTTTTTCAATTTAATTTTATTATAAATAACAAATTTCGTAAATTTTTCTATTAATTATAAAAATATTTTATTAGTGTTTTATATCGTTGTAAAGCAAAAAAAAAAAATCTCTATTCAAAAATGTTATAGATTACTATGACCTCCATATGAAAAACAAAAGTTGAATCCAGTAACTCGTAAATGTTTAGATATAAAAGAATTGAGTACTTCTGCAAATTCACCATTAAAAAGTGTCATAAGAAAGTGCAAACCAAAATCTTGTATTATGTTATACAACGAAGTTATCAGCAAAAAAAGAAAATCGCAAAATTTACATTTTAGCCAATATCTACTGACCTATTCATTCAATTTGAAAAACAAATACATGTTCAAACTGCCCTACTAATGAGGCAACTTTTATCTAATTTAACCAACCTCGTATCTCGTATGGTTCTCGAGATCCCAATGCACTCGTACCTTAAATGGGACATACTGTATATACAACATAATGGATCATAGTCGCACCATACCGATACAGAACCGTAACCGTATTCAATTAAAATAAGAAAATACTTACTAATTTTACAATACCCTCTTCATAATTTCTGTTTCTTGTCTTGTCCAGGTGCTTAATTTTGACCATTTACAAAAGTTAAGAATGCAATAAAGTGTAACAAAACATATATAAAATATAGTTTATTATATTCCACGGTAAGACTGGAAATTAATTTTAATCAAATTATATTATAATTTTATTTACCTACTTCAAATATAAATCATATGTATATACTTAATTATAGCATGTAGCAGTATGTGCATATATTTAAAATATATTCGTACATTAGTTTTATCATGAAACTGATACACAATATACAATTCTTTAATAAAATTTAATCAAATAATCTTTTTTACTTCTTCCATTGGTTGCCAAAATATTAGGATCTTTTCTTTTTGTGGTGGATATGACAATGTTCCGACCAGACTTCTGATTTCAAAATGTATATTTTCCACTTTTAGCAGAACCTGAAACAAATTTAATCACTATTTTAATAATTTATATATACGTATATGTATATATACCTATATACAACTAAAAAATAAAATTAAACCTGCAATAATATTTATAATATCATGTCTATGGTTTCTAATAAACAGCAAATCCGAACTCATCAATTATCTATTGTAGTTTACTAAATATTCGCATGAATATAACTTACGTAATGTCGTACTAAACTGTTTCTCGACATCTTCCTCCAACATTTTTAAAACCTTTTTTACAATGAACATTTATAATTCTACTTGTTTCTTGATGTATGTTTAAATTTGTGGAATTATCATTTTCAGTTTCATTTTTAACACATTTAAACAATGTCAGTAGAATTAGTAATACAAAAATTATAAAGTTTATATTAAGATTCATGATACAGAACTATTTAATATAGTACTAGCTGCTTATTACGCATGTTCTTGCATTTTATATCTAATATTCTAAAATTATCTTTTCTGTTATCCTAGAGGTCAATCTTATTTACAAGGCAAAAAATATGCATTAAATGTGTACAATAAAAATACTATAAGAAAAATTTAATTTAAGCTTTTCTCAACAGATTCCGTTACTTTGTTTAACACTCAACAAAGAAAACTTACCATATTTATATGAGACGACGACATTTATTATTAACAAATTTATATCCCTTCATACAAGAAACTTGAATAATACTGCCTTTTATCGGAGTTATAACAGAAGTATTACTTTTAGGATTTTCTGTTATGAATTCGTCTACTGCATGCACCATAGCACACAATGTTAATAGTAAAATAATAAATTGAATTTTCATATTGCATTTAACGTGAATGACAAGAAAATAAAGTTAAAAACAAACTTGCTTTATCGTTACTGATAAGACAGTCACGTGACCTTACAAACTATCTAATTAAGTTAACATTTCCCCAGGACAAATCATTGAAAGAAACCATAAAATTTTTGACGACTAAACGACCAATATTTTTACTCACTACTGTTCAAAATGAAAATATAATTTTAACGCTCAAACGCTATCTTATCATAAATTTTTGAAACATCTAATATTTACTTGGAATTTCCGGAATGATATTATCTAGCATTATTTACCTAGCTGAGTTAATAATGTTGCAATATCCTAAGCAAAATAATAGTACATTCCAATAAATATTAGATAATACAATGAAAATATTATTTGAACTATACTATTATTTTCATGTTTTTGATATTTTTTTTCAGTATTTAACTAATAAAATATTAATGAATAGATCTTATAATGTGAATGAAAAATTTACAATTAAATCTCTTTTGATTAAAATGCAGTAAATCATCACATTTACCCATTTTAGTTATATATTTTTGCACGTGAAGTGCGGTTACCAGCCATCAAGTCGCGACCCCAAAAAAGTTAGTGGAAAGGGAACCACAGGGGTAAAGTTAAAAATTGCGAAAGTTTTTGTCGGCTGGGGGATCGAACTGAGGTCTCATATTCCATATTATGATGGTACTACCACGGAACTGAAAAGGACCAATAGCAATTATAAAATTCAAGCTATCGTATTTACATTATTTAAATTTGGATCACAATTAAATTGAGAGATTTATTTTTTAAACTAAATAAAGATAAATAAGCATAAGTTCGAATCTGATAACTGACAACAACAAAATTAACCACTCAAAAATTATCGTCTGGCTTAATAACAACCCCATATCCAAACTGTATGATTAACACCTTTAGGAGTCATACGGCTGAAAACCATATTGTACGTGAAAAAATATGTCATATAACGAGAGCCACACCTAGGAGCATGTACCAAAAATGATAATATACATATTTATTTACTCATATATTTGTACGAGATATATAAAAGTTTGTTTAACCTATCTACTCATGTGAATTCATATGTACATTACAAATTATCTATTTAAAATAACAAGAGTATTATTGATCTAATAATTATAAAATGTATCTAAATGTTTTATTTTTACTTACATCAAGTATAGGTTGGTCGACACCTATTGGAAAGAAAAACGTATCCCGGTTTGCAATCCATAGCAATAATATTGGATTCCCTTACGTGATTCTTCTGATATCGCATAAAATCTTCTTCAAACGATCCAATCCTGATCTCGTAGCCAATACCATGGTTCAAAATTAACGCAAAAATTAACGCAATTACACTTAATTTCATTGCAGTATACGTTTCGTTAATTCTAACTCTGTTGATAATATATTACCTGCTCCAACTGACGTTTAAAATATGTACTTACCTGATAACTATATTGTTTGATTAAGATAAGTAATCATCTTTGGGAATTGAGTTCAAATAACATAAAATAACATTATGGAGAAATCTGTATTTAACATTATATCATTTTTGTATCATATTTCTTAATAAAAATGAAGATAAAAATTATTTACGTGAGTATCTATTTTTAATTATATTTTTTACAACTCATGCATGTTGAATATTTAAAAAACAGATTTTCCTCATGTATATTCGTACATCACAATAATTTTACCATAGTGCTATATTCAAATTCTAATAAGTGGAGTAATTGCTACCCGATAGTACGCATAAGCAAAGAACAAATATCACATTCGCTTCTTGTTCATTTATAATTCGTCTAATACGGACACGGTAATTACATTCAGAAATTAATTAATTTATGGTACTTTCAAAATAATAGTAATAAATAATTTTCTGATTGATTTATTCCAAACAATATTACAATACAACATTGATTTAATATATCATATTTCCATCAACCTGGATAGCATTCTTCTCATAATCTTCGTCACTCACCCAAGTATCTCTTCGGTTTGGGTACATCATTTCTTCTTTCATTTGCTGAGTTGGGTATCCTCTAGTTGAATCATATTTGACGTGAATTACAGGTTTGTTTGGTCTTTTAGAGACACCTTCAGATTTCATCGGATAACCTTGGTTTACGCTTTGTTGGTATGCCCCAGAATATCTTGGTGCATAAACTGGGTAAGGTACACTCTGTGCTTCTTGTTTCATTTGGTAAGGATAAGTTTGTTCTGGACGTTCTTGTTCAGTTACATATTCTCGTACAGGAATAGTTACTTTTGATAAAGCATCCCTGGGTTGATAAGAATACTCTTGTTCCTGTCTTCTACCAGCGTTTTCTTGTGCATATCCTCTGAAGGGAAATAATACTTTCGGTGATTCCCCTTTCGTTTGATAATACGGAGAACCAGAAGAATAAGTTTGTCTTTGATTTTCTTGCCTCATTGGATTATTTTCTTGTTGAGCGGTATATATTACTTGTTGTCCCTCATAAATAGTAGGAACTATTTCTCGTTGAATTCCATATCTCACTGGATATCTTACTTTCTGAGCAGTGTCCTTTATTTGATAGGAATAAGGAGAGTAATATTTCGGGATCGCATAACCTGCAGGGTATGACTGATATGAGTAAGTGGGGTATGTTGGCAAGGAATGAGTTCTTACAGGTATTTGAGAAGTGGTATAGACGACGGCATAACCATTTTGGTACGGATATGCCTGAACTGGTAGATATTGTTGACGAGTATTTAAATCATACCCGTACACACTTACGGCGTAAAGAGTGAGGAACAACAAATGAAAGGACGCCATCGTGATACATAGGCCACTGCCAAATACATTTTCGCAGCGTATGAATATATTGCCAACATTATCAATATTTACATTGACCCTGAACTTATTTATTTTTATTATTACAAATTTTTGACATTAAGAAATTATCATTTTTTTATTTTCTGTTATAGCTGATTATTCGAACCAAAAATGGTCAATGCTCTCTCGTATTCGAAATTTACATAAAGTAATTATCAAATAAAAATAACGAACGTACCATTCGGCTACTTTCGTACCATTGAAGAAAATGCCCAACAAATAAAATAAATAGTTACTTCCTGGAGAGGTTTGATTTCATGGCTTGTAACAGCATATTTTTATCGAAAAGAAAAATGTCATACCGAAAACGGATAAATAGCATGGTGTTTATTTAATACAACAGTATCATTTGATCAGTATTATTTATTGAATTTTCCGTACAAAGTTGTTAGTAGAGAAATTTATTTAAAATGTTATTTTTAATAATTTGAAATTACTAACGCCAGCTATTAACTAAACAAATTTATGTATAATCAGTAATGAAATCTTTGATAAATCGTTAAAATTCATAAACTAATAAAAACTAATTCCGGGTCATGAGAAATTAAGATAATTATATCTAATTATTTTTTCATAGTAAATATATCAACTTTTTCAATATATTATAATTATTAAGATAAAACATTCAAATAGTGTTAACGAGTTTAATTGTAGGAATTAATTATACAAATTATTTAAAAATAATTAAATACTAATATAGTTGTTTATTAAAATACTTATTTCAATATATTAACAAATCTAACCTGTAACATACATTCTACTTTAAATCTACCCAAAGAGCCATGTTTTAGTAGTTGCATCATTATTTTCTTCATTGCTGGTATCCTTCTCTTTAGTTGGTACTGGCTTATTAGTTTGAACTTCTACATGGATTTTACCTCCCTGTGGATCTAAAGTCCTTACAATTTTCGTCTGTGTTGGATCCATTGTTACAATTTTAGTCGTTTTTGTTGGATTGGACAGCACATCCATCATTGATTTCGATTCAGTTAAAACAGGCGTTAATTTGGTGTTTTCTTCTGTTGCGTTGAAGCTTGTACCACCAATAACTCCTACTTGTCGTTCAATTGAACCATCAACATCGATAATTTCAACTGGGATATTCCCATAAGGTGTAGAAATAGATTTAGGGATAGGTACAGGATAATGTGAAGGATACACATTAGTTCCAGGAGGATATTGTGGTAATCCAGAGACAGGAAATTGTGATTGATCGGGATAGCCTTGTGGTACAGATCCAGGGTAGGATACAGGAGAAAAGGATGGATATGAAGGATACGAAGAAAATTGAGGGGCATAGCTTCCAGGATAAACTGGCTGATAAGGATAAGGATAACTCTGTGAATATTGTGGAGATCCTTGAACTCCAAAATTATTTATATCACCTCCATAATTTGGATATTGTGGAGTTCCTTGAACTCCAAAATTATTTATATCACCTCCATAATTTGGATATTGTTGCATGTATGGATATGGTTGAGCTGAATATTGAGGATATCCATACATTTGTGCACTTGCAAATAAATTTAAAAAGAGCAAAGGCACTAACACTTGAATTATAATTACCGACGACATTTTGATATAGTCAAGTCAAACGACAACTTGGAAAATGCTCGCAACGCAACTTTGTCGATGATATTTAAATATTATCTTATAATACCATGATCTTTGATCTCATTTTTTTTGTCATTTTAACGCAAGAATATTAATTAAAGAAAACAATACTGGTACAGTTTCAATCTGCTATACATTTCATTGAAGTTGAAAGCCTTTTATATAGTTTATATCCTGGTACTTTGAAATCATTCACATGCTTTATAGAAAGTATTTGACACTTTATTAGATCAAGAACATAGTAACTGATATCAGTATAAAATAATTTTTCAACATACTGAACTCAATTTGTCAATTCTTCTTTTCAATTTAATACTATGTAATTATAATTAGGTCATAAAAATAAAATCATTTCAAGCATACATATTATAATTTTATTGTATTCCTTCTTATTTCATAATTTACATTTAATAAAAATACATTTTAAAATCCCAAAATTTCATTACAAAAATTATATTACAAAAGTTTACTAAATCTAAATATTTAATGCTGTGAATAATCGTTTAAGAGCGATTTAGGATACGAGATGTAGCTTATTATTATCTATTTTCTCTGACACACATTTCTACATTATAATATAAAAGTAAAATATATAAATATATTCACCACATTTATTTAAAACATTTATTTCAGAAATTATTTAGGTTCCGACAATGTAAATTATAATATATCACTTTTAATATGTATGTATTTGCGGTTAATATTTCTTCAGTTTCATTATTAACTTGGACTATTTGAAAGCGAAAAAATCTGGTAATATAATCAATAACTTAAATTTAACCACATTTCACTGGAACTGGACCAATATTTCCTTCATATTGCGGTACCACATACTGCGGTAGTTGTTGCATACTAGGTACCACCTGTATAACTGTCGATTTCATTGGTAAACCTATTGGTTGTGGTAGAGGGACCGGTTGAATTAGTGGTGGCGAATTAAATACTGGTTGCGGTATCTGTACCGGTTGAATTACTGGTTGTGGTAACTGAATTGGTTGTGGTAAATGAATTGGTTGTGGTACTACTACATTGTTTGGCATACCAACATACATGCTGCCATACTTCTGCGGATACGAAGTGTGGATACCTTGTTGTGGGTATGAGATATGGATACCTTGTTGCGGGTATGAAGTATGTATACCCTGGTCACATGGTTGACAACCTGGATCAGCTATTGGTTTACATAATATACGAGGAAACACTTCAAAATAGAGAATCACTATCGCGAGGATATATTGAAACGAAGCCATGTTTAAAATGTTTTCTACTGAATGTTGCGAATAAATATGTTCTAAATTTTATCATACGATGACCGTTGATCTGTTTTTGGGTCAGTTATGAAATTTGTATATTTATAGTTATAAAAAATTATCAGCCTATTAAAAATATTATTTGAGGAATATTTTAATATTAAGTAAAAATAAAAATGTAGATTAATTAAAATTATCTAAACTATAATTGCGTAGCAGCTCTTCATTCAGATTTAATTCAATGACCTATAGTATGATGCAATGTTTCACCTGAAATTTTATTGCCAATTTTGAGATGCTTTACAAATAATAAAGAATTATTGAGAATTGAAAATAAATAAAGGAGATAGTTAAAACACTATGGATAAGGAAATTCAATGCATATAATGGTTCCAAAATGAAGTGAGGGATTTATTTAGTGGCGAGTACCTCGACAAGCCGAAACTTAAAAAAAAAGTAGAATAATGAAATATTTGAACTCAAATAATAGTGCATTTAAACAATATATAAAAAGGGAGAAAATATAAATGAAAATAAATTTGATAATCTATAACAGATAATACTTGCAAAACTACATCTGAAATTGCTGCAAAACACGGCATCAATCATTTAATAATGCAGAAAATTATTATTTTAAGTAAATTAGGTCATTGTTAATGGTGATTTAAAAGAAAATTTGTTGTAAATTGAATAAAACAGTTAAAAAAATGTAAAATAAAATTTTAGAGGTATTGCAAAAAAATTGAACATGACATTTTTTTCATAATTCGAAGAACTAAGGTGTACCGTATTATTAAATATGATTTTCTGTTAAAAATTATGTTTATATTAAATACAAAAGCAAGTTAAACTTCAGTCGCCAAATTAAACGCGCATTAGCCAATGACAGAACTTGATAGAGAGAGAGTGAGAGAGAGAGAGAGAGAGAAAGAGGAGAAAGAAATATATTGAAAAGAAATATATTGTCATAGAGCTTATACGGCAATGGATGGTTAACTACATAAAAAATTAAACATATAAAATAGTATAAAGCAATTAAGTTGAAATAATTTGATGAAATTTAAATTATACAATTGTAATTAGGTAAGATAAACTTGAATTTTTCTTAATACATGGAAGCAATCCACAAACTATGAGATCTATGAATACTTTGATCAACTTGTGAGGTTATACTCGTAGTTCACTACTCGCGCATTGGTCCGCGCATCACATACGTCAATAGGCAAGAGGGGAAGTGGTGGAATTCAGCCGCAATTTTAAAAATTGACAATTTTCTCATAAATTATGATAAATATGAACAAACAAAAATTTAGGAATTAAATTTTTTGTCTTACTCTTTCGATTAATACAATAAAAAAAACCATGCAATACCTCATTATTTACAAGATTTAAAAGAATAGTGTATTATCCAATGAGCATGTAATGACGGTTCTTACTCATGAGATTGAAATTTGCAACACGAACCCTTGGCAAGTATTATAATTCACATGAATGAGTAAAAGTTATTATTACACGCAAGTAGAATATTTTTCTACGATTATTCAGGCAGATTGGCGTTTCAATTTCACTGTCAGAAGTGATTTTTATTCTAATTATTGATAGCCTTACACCGAAATGCGAAATGAAAGAAATGATTCTGAATTAAGTAGGTAAGTTATTCTGATAATTACAAAATATAAACAACGGGAATACAGTAATCTTGGATAACGTAGTTACATGATACATTTTGAATATAAAAATTATTTCAGAGCAACTATTATTCGTTTTTTATATTATTTTACGAGTAAACAGTTTTAATTATAAATCATTAAATTGGGTTTACTTCACATTTACACTAAATAAAAGAGATAAATATGCGGCGCTATATAATTCTAGGCATTTTCATTTTTATCCATTTAAGCTAAGATCCCATTGGTTAAAATTGGAAGTTCAGTCATTAAAATTGACAAATCAATGTTTAAAGTGTGACAATATGTAAAGCATATGGCTATTTATAAGAAGAAAAGCGCATTATTAATCAATAGTCGTGTACATTTTTTTATTTAATACCAATGGGTGTAAAGTGAAAGCACGTAGATGTTTTTTTTTAATTGAACCATGTAATAGTATATTATTCAATGAGCATGTAATGTATGCTATTACTCGCGAATGATGTAAATCATTCGAATAAGATGCTGCCTTCGTAATTAATTTACTTTGAACTTTATGCGAAATATAGCATTGTAATGGAAACTGAAAAATGAACAAGAAAACAGCACCTTATTAGCCTAAAATACTGTAAATTGCCAAAAAAAAATTGAAAAATAACTAAGAAAATCGATTTAGGTTAGAATACCTTATCAGTATTTCATTTCGTTAGCTTTATCATACATGGCATTGAAGGATATCCATTCTCGGTACAACATATCAAAAAAACAGCCATTTTTGACAAATACATTAAGAGATACCGCCTTAATACTAAAAAAAAGTCCTAAACATGGCATGTTTGAGGCTCTCGCGCGCCCTCTGAATTTTTTTTTAAAAAGTACTATGACCTGTGAATTGTGAGCAGAAGTTCCGCCCTGCCGAAACCACATATATTGTACTTGACGAAGTGTCATTGTATCTAAAATATCTGCACTATCATTTTATTACATATTTAAATATCAAGGGCAATTTAAAATTTCGTTAACTATAATTGGGTCAATTAGTGGAATTCTTAGTATATCACACAGTACATAAACTAAATTTAACTCGATGGTGAGATTTTATTATTTATTATTAAATGTTTCCTCAGCAGCCTACGATTAAATTTTTTTATTTCAATTTTATTATAAATAATAAATTTCCGTAATTTTTTTAATAATTATAAAAATTTATTATAACTGTTTTATATCGTTTTAAAGCAAAAAAAACTCTATTCAAATATGCCATGGATTACTATGACCTCCATATGAAAAATAAAAGTTGATACCAGTAACTCGTAAATGTTTAGATACAAAAAAATTTGAGTACTTATTACGTATTATGTCATATAACAAAATTATCAGCTAAAAATAAAAGCGCTAAATTTATATTTTACCCAATATCTAGTGACCTATGCAATCAATTGGGGGTTTGAAATTTTTACATAATTACATGTACTCCCCGCCCCAGGGGTGGCTGGATTGGGGGTAAATTTGAAAAATTAAGTTGGTCCTCTTATTTTTTATTGTAGATTCGGACAAAACGTAAAAATAAGTAAATTTTATCTAAAAAAAAGTTTTTTTATTACTATGACAGACAATAAAATTCGTTTTTTATGTATTTCAACTATTTCATTTGGCGGGTAATCATCCATTTTTAAGGAACTCTTTTATGATGCACTTCGTTCTACGATAACTTACGAACACTGGTTCAAAACAATACTGTAAATACTTCTATTCGACACATTGTTTTGAATTCAAAATAATAAGTTTCATTTTCAATAAAATAAATTTTATAGATTTCAGAGCCATCTATCACAGTAATAAGAATTTTTTTTTAGATAAAACTTACTTATTTTTTATGCTTCGTCCGAATCTACAATAAAAATAAGAGGTCCTATTAAATTTTTAAAATTTACCCCCACCCCAGCCACCCATGGGGGAAGGAGGGTCGATTTTTTTACATAATTACATGTCCACCTCCAAATCATTAAACTTTTATCTGGGACATTTTTCGATTTGAAAAGTAGGTCTACAGATATTCCAGGTGGTAAATTAAAATGAGCCAATTGTATGCAGCGCCATCTATCATAGTAATAAAAAACTTTTTTAGATAAAACTTACTTATTTTTTTACGCTTCTTCCGAATCTATAATAAAAAATAAGGGTTCCTATTTAATTTTTCAAAGTTACCCCCACCCCAGCCACCCCTGGGGTTAGAGGAGTTGAATTTTTTACATAATTACCTGTCCCCCTCCAAATCATTAAACTTTTACCTGGACATTTTTCGATTCGAAGCGTAAGTCTACAGATATTTCAGGTGGTAAATTAAAATGAGACACCCAATATATATACTCATAGACATAATTAGTAAGGCTGGTTTTAGTTCACAAAATTAAATTTGCAGTTCCTGAGTAATAGTACGTATTAATAACATCAGAGACTGCAAATTTTATTTTTTAACTAATATCATCTTTACTTTTTCCTTGATTCATCATAATTAAATATTCGATAATTATGTCCACGAGTATACACACACACACACACACACACACACACGCACACGCGCACACACGCACACGCGCACGCACACACACGCACACACACGCGCACACACGCGCACACACACACACATACATATACAGGATGGTCCATCGGTCTGTATTTTTGAATTTATGCTATTATATTACATATTACCGAAAAAATTTTCAAACAAAACTTATTTAATATTAAAATGCCAACGCATCTGCAGCATACGTTTTTCTACCGGGTGTTCCGTTTTCGCACAATGATATGCAACTTAATATTTTTAAATGGAACATCCTATATATTTTTATAAAAATTTAAAGAACATTTGTTTCATTTTAAAAAAGTTCTTATTCATTATAGTCTTAAAACGATCAGTACAGAAACTATTCATGTTTTTATTAATGAAAAAATCACACACGGAAAGTGTGCCATATGAAATTAAAACAATAAATTAAGTTATAAAAAATGTACGAATTGAACATCAATTCAATAAACTAAATAAAATATAACAAAAAAGCATATAAACTATATGAAAAAGCAAATAATAATTATTATAAAAGATCTGACAGCAACTAATCTGATAGTTGAAACACATTCATGGCATTCTTTCTGTGTACGATTCTCTAATAATAAGAACGTGATTAGTTTCTGTAATGATCATTTTACGAGTTTAATGAACAAGAACTATTTTAAAGAGAAATGAAGAAGCTTTAAAATTTTGCAAAAATATGTAGGGTGTTCCATTTAGAAATATAAAGTTGCATATCTTTGCGCGAAAATGGAACACCCGGTAGAAAAACTTATATTGCAGATACATAGGCATTTTAATGTAAAATAAACTTTGTCTGAAAAAATTTTCGGTAATATTTATAATAATCGTGTAAAATAAAAAATACAGACCGATGGACCATCCTGTATTAAATTTAAATCTCATTACTACCTTTTCGGGTGTCGAGATTAGTTTCTATTTTTCTTTACTTTATTTTGTTTCTTAGCTCCTTCCATTCTTTCCTATTCCTCGCTATTCTTCCTGCTTCTAGCCAGCTATAGTTGTTCTTTTCTAATATTTCTTCTATGATGTTTGCTCAGGTCTTTTGTGCGAGAGAATTCCAATAACTAATATAAACACAATTACCGATCGCAAAAGAGTAATTTTTTAATATTTTAGCACAGCACTCCTTTGTGAGACCTTTAATTTGAAACAAAACTCGACAAGATTCGGATAACTGTTGTAAAAAAACTATTGACGATTGTTAAAAGTTAAGTTTAATATTCTAATATAACTGAGACCTTTATAATTTACCTACGGGCCGGTATTTCCAACCTCAGATAAACTATAGAATAAACTATCAATGGAATAAACAAAAAATATCGCATTAAAAGATGACAGCTAGAATAATAATCATCATTTAAGCTATGATTTTGATGTGATATTTTTCGTTTAATGTATTGATAAACTTATTCTCTAAGTAACTAAGTTTGAAAATACTGGCCCTAAATCGTAAAAAAACAATATTGACGATTGTCCATATTTAATTATTGTTCAAGTTTTCTCCTAAGCCTTAATAGTTTTTTTTTTTTAATTTATTATTGATTATATAGTACGTGTATAATAATGCAGAAGCAGATGCAAATACATTATATATTTATTACTAACATCTTTTATTTTTCGCAGATGATTTAATATTCGATATACATTGAATTTATTGTTTTGTATATCAAATAATCTTTCAGTTCCGGTTTTACAATTGTTAGTAAAATAATTTTTTTTCTCGTATTGTCATGAAACTTATAATTAAAATACGGACACACATTCATCCGTAAAAATCTCGCAATCGATTTTATTCCAAATTGCTTTACTTTTCTACAATACGCATAATAAAGTAAATAATCATAATATTTTATTCAAATTTATTTAAGTGAACACCTTTACATAGAAATAATTTTTAAAA
This sequence comes from Poecilus cupreus, assembly GCA_963942605.1. NCBI lineage: Eukaryota > Metazoa > Arthropoda > Insecta > Coleoptera > Carabidae > Poecilus > Poecilus cupreus. The sequence goes on along the minus strand of OZ012716.1, from coordinate 18,046,106 downwards.
TATTAAGATTTAGTTATTATAAAACACAAATACACAATAAAATCACGAAATCAACCAACTACAGCACGACACTGTCCGTTAACCTCTCTAGTACCGGAAGGACAGGCTACGCCAATAAGGGTCCTGCCGCCGATGTCAGGAACTGCATCCGGATCATCAGGATTTATTGTTGATTTACTGGCAGAAACAGTTTGAGGTTCACTGGCAGGACGTCCTATCCCACCACGAATGTCTATTTCAGGTACTAGATAAAAATTTATAATTAATACGGATCATATTGCCCAAAAAACTTGCTCTCAATCATATGAAAATAGAATAATCATTAGAAATGAATCGGTATAAATGTGACAAGCTCTAAAATATTATTCTACTGCTTTGTTATAAAGTAAATTTAAAAAATACACTATAGATTTTCTGATTAAATTTATATATTGTTAATATGGTATAATACATAAAAAATACAATTACAAAAATCCATATTTACAAGTTTGCAGAAATCCTATACATTTAAAGAAATGCGTTAGCGATAGTACATAAATTATACATTAAATAATTGTACATTGTGCTGTCAAACATTACTAATTAGCAATATAGAGACATCCTTCATGAGTAAAATACATAAAACAAAATTAGTTGTCATTTTTTTGGTAGTATACTTCTCTCACATAATTAAGAAAATTTCACAGCGAAAAATTATCTAATACGCAATTAGTCATCATACAACGAGGTTCAAACTACTGATTGACATAATAATATTGAAATCGGATAATTTGGATAGTAAAAAACAGTACTTACTTTTCGTGGTACTAGTGATAACAACTTCGTCGTGTGAATGTTTACAATTTGCATTGTGTACATGATTCGGATGAACAAAATTATGAACTTTAGTAGCTACATTTTTTATAGCATTTTTAATAACTTCAAACGATTCAACCTCTAAACTGCATTGCAGTGTACACAGTATAGTTGCAACTACAAAGGCTTTTACAAACATTTCGTTGCACTAAATATCATCTGCTGTTTAAAATGGTTTCTTCTTCAATAATATTGAAAAATAACAGTGAACTATTAACCTCTTCATGATGTCATCTTTCTATGATAAAAATATAGACCGTTAATCAGAAGTATTAACATTACGTTTTTTTTTAATTTTATAAATAATACAGTGGTTTATATAATTAATATAATTCTCTGCATTTATTTCTTACAAATTTTTGTCCTGGTGGACATTTTTGAATAATTCCACCAGGAACACCCCAATATATCTGTTTGGCTTCGTTCTGAAACGGCTGGGTAAGAGAATATAAATCAAAAATAGTAAATGAATAACAATGAAAAGAAACTGCACATAATATTAGTATTGTAGCAAATATTTTTAAGTTATTGAAAGTATAAGACACCATTTTTCAATACGTAAATAATGGGTGATAAGCGGTTCTGAAATGATAAGCCAGATCCAACGTAAATGGTTTATCTTTCAGAGCAGAGGTCAAAGGTTGATCCTAAAACAAAACTAGATATGTAAGTTTCATTTTGCATAATTAATCTTTCTCTTCAAAATAAGTCATAATGTAACATACCTTAATTGTAGGATATAATACGTTCAGCACCAGTATGCGAAGAGATGTAAATTGTGAAAATATTTGCAACAAATGCAATGCACAACTTTCTACTGTGCTATTTAACATTCAACACCACGCACTTACTTCTTCTAAACATGCCCGCGTAGAATTTTCATAAATATATCTATTTTTGATTTGGTTACTTTTCCTTACATCCCAAGACAAATATACATATTTTGTTACTCATGTTCACAAATAGTAATTATTTATTTTGGTTCGGGGAATTTTCCATTAATTTGTTATCTTATATGACATCACTTCCCTGCTAGATATATGTAGAGTTAAACTATTTAAACATAACTGTAAGTCAGTACATTATTTTTATAGTACTTATATAATTTTTTTAAACTGGAATTATTTTCCTCTATACCGTTACTATTGAATTTTGTTCTCACAGTTACTCTAAACAGATTGTAAAATGTGAAAAATATTAGCATAAAACCAATTCATCACATCGTTCTAAATTTTAACGAATTAAATATTGCAATAAACGTGAAACTATAAATTTAAGATAGTTCATTTTTGACACGGATCACATTTATTCTGTAATCAATTCTAGAAAACGTAGAAATTAAATATTCCAAATATTGAAACGAAATTTTTTAAATAAATTAATGATTATTTTTATTTTTATTGGAAATATAATTCAAAAATAAAAACCTCTATATAAAAGAATTTCTCAATAATACGACGAATTTTGTGAACTTAATATGATAACTGGTAACCTAATATCACATGCTTGTAATATAGCGCCTATCAAAATCTATTAGCAGCAAGTGTATCATTAGAGCATAATACTGGGGTGATTTACATCATATCTAATTATTTAAATATCAAATCTTAAATTTTGCCGACCAAATTGTATTTTATGTATTTTTTAAAAAATAAAATTCTAAAATTGTACCCCTAGAACTTAGTAAATTTTTATAAATATGCGAGAATGAAGCAATTTTCTTAGAACCAATTTTGGTTTCGTGTCACATCCAAATCTCCTACAAACAACGCTAATACATTGTTGAAAATCCAATTAAGATTATCTAAGAAAACGTAAACACCCCGATAACATCTTCATCCGTGGTGTTCACCTCGGCGGTTCAGCTCTGCATACACGTGGTACAGGGGTACGGGGTGGATTTGTTACAAGCGATTACGTTAATAGAAGACAAAGACCGCATTTACATACCTACTCCAACAGCTCTGCAAACGATCCTGATCTCGATTGCTGAGTGCGAGTCCTGAGTGCTGAGTATCCAAGTGCCGACCCAAAAACAAACACACTTCCTATTTCTACGTCTACCGGTTACCGGAAATAGCTACGCTATGACTGTGAACATTATCGTGCCAAACGACCAACGAGATATCAGATAATGTTATTCTGATATTTGCATTTACTTTTGTTTAGTTTTAATCTTTGGTTTGTTTGTAATTTGTACCATGAATGTGAACTGGTCTGAAGTAACTATTTTCCTTGTATTGACAAATATTTAAGCCAATTTTTTACTTTGACCAATTCTTTTCTAAGAAAAGTAAATATATTAAATAAATCACAAATGATTATCTAATAAAAGTTTAAAGTAAATAATGAAAATATCTATAATAATTTAGGCTAACATATGAATTGCTTTAACTACATTTATATTTATTGATCAAACAAATAATACAAATCATTAAAAAAATTTTTGAAAAAATATAATTATTATGAATATATTAAGCACAAGAAAAAGTTTTCTGGATGCACGATTTTATTTATCTACGCCAGGATCTTAATTTTCTTTCAACTTAAATTAGTTTCAACATGTAAAAGCTGATCTCTAGTATCCTCTATTAATCAAACTCGGTACTATTTGATTTATTAAGTTTATGTATTTAAAAATCCTCGAAAATTGTGTTCCTTATTTAACTATATTTCGTATTATCTTTTTTCTTTGTTCCATTCCTGTTTATTGTTCCCATATTTCGCATAACAAAATGCGGTAAAAAGATCAAATGCGTTGTATACCAGTATACCTTACTTTACAATGAATTTGTGTCCAAGCGAAAAAACTTCAATCTAGAGACATCATTTTTCATGGCGATACACGCCGTATTGCATGCCACGCTACATAAAATCACACTACAATGGCGGACCCGCTGCACTATGAACTAGAATGACATCTGGAATGTGTAATATCACACGGGCAATTTTTCTTTTCAGAGAGCATACAAGTCAAATTTAAAAACTTGTGTGTCTTCTTTCCTTTTGTGTTGTGCTTACTGATATGAAATATGACTCAACACTCTTAACGACTATAAACGTGGAATTTTGTACGATCCAATAAAACATACAACACTAATATCAAGATATTTTAAAGAATATATACGAGCAATGAAGTACATTATACATGTATTTTCATAATCACAATATGCTACCGCTACGTGAGAAATACATTTCATATCTCACCGGTTCTGCAAATAAATGCAATTTAAATCTCAATTTTTCTATAAATTATTGTAATTTAACACTAATTGTGTTATTTTAACTAAGAATCAGTTAGTGATGCATTTATTATGCGAAAGTTGGGTCAATATTAATTTCTAAGGTTCTTTAACACCTGTAAAGTAGGTTCATCGCCCAGAAGATAATTATCAGGTATCTCGAAAATACGCCTTTCAATATAATATAATGAAAATTAACTTGGAATAGTGTAAGAATAATAATTATTAACAACAAAAGTTTAGAACAAGGTGAAAATAGAATTGAAATTTGCGGAAAGTATCTGAAAAAAATAATAGCATATGAATAGGAATACCTAGGTAGCGTGATAAACACAGGATGGAAAAATTCATCAATAAAAAAAGCAAACAATTAAACATTAAATAAACCGAAATAAACAGAATTAGACCAACATAATATAGTATTTAATATCGCGAAAGCAGAACACGTAGATAGGAGTGAAGAACTGAAAGGGGGAAAACCAGGGAAGCAAGAATAAAAAAATTAGGAACTAAAAGAGATAAAAAGTTACAAGAAATCTAAAAACATGCAAAGGAAAGGATACGAGCTTAAGGAAGAAAGACTACAGCAATCCAACACCCAATATGGGTGAAAGGATAGGGAAAAGAAGTTAATTATTTTTATATAATAACAGCAAAATTTTTATGGTCTATATAGGGGTGGGCACCTTCGGTCCGCGTAAAGTGCCAATCCGGCCCGCGAGATCTATAGAAGAAATAATAAATATTTTCAAAAACTAAAAACACGTATAGCAGCATCTTTATTCATAATTTAGTACTAAAGTTAGAACACAGAATGTCGTAACGCAGCAACTTCGGGTATGTATAATTATCGTCGGAAATGTTGAGCAAATCGTTTCTTCTTTTGGGGAATCCCTCATGTAGTCACGTAGTAATGAATGGTCGCGTTGTTTTAAAGTGAAATATTTAATTAAAATTGATATTTATTAAAGGTAATAACAAAAAATTTCGAATAATATTAATAAGAAAAATAATTATATTATACAGGGTGTTGACCGCGACCCCGGAACATAGGACTTTAACATGTAAAATCATACTTTCGTAATTTCCTGCTTAAGAAATTATATTAGACAAAAAAGGCTCAAATAAAGTTGAGAGATCATAAAATTCTACATCAGAATCAATAAACAGAATTAAATTTACATGCCCAATAACGCCAGAAATTAAATATGAAAATATTAAAAATTAGCTCAAAAATCGGGTTAGCCTTGGAAATGAAACAAAATTCTAAAAAAATATAGTCAATTATGCAATTTATAATAATAATTAATAAAAAATACAATTTTCATTTCCAATTGTATACAATTTTGTTTCATTTCCAAGGCTAACCCGATTTTTGAGCTAATTTTTAATATTTTCATATTTAATTTCTGGCGTTATAGGGCATGTAAATTTAATTCTGTTTATTGATTCTGATGTAGAATTTTATGATCTCTCAACTTTATTTGAACTTTTTTTGTGTAATATAATTTGTTAAGCAGGAAATTACGAAAGTATGATTTTACATGTTAAAGTCCTATGTTCCGGGGTCGCGGTCAACACCCTGTATAATTAAATTAATTAAATAATTATAAGAGAAATAAATTTGTTATAATAGTAAAATTGTTGTACAGTTTTATTCTTTTTTTGGGTTCTGTTTTATGTTTTTGTCGGGTGATTGTTATTTTTAGTTTCTGAAAATTTGTAAGTGTAAGTCTGGAGCGTTAGGGTAGTTTTGAAAGGTAAAAATTAAAGCCAAGTATGATTGCGGAGGTTTGGAGATTGTTTTATAGAGTAGTGTGTTTTCGGCTGTAGCAGAGAAAGATTGCAAAGTTTTATTGAGTTTGTAAATGAACTGTAAATATTCCCTGTACGTGTTGTCTCTTTTAAATTACTATAATTATCAGAAGTGGGATTGTGAATAAGTGCTTTATAAACTAGTGCGTGAATCAATTTATTGTGAAACATTACAAGTTTAAAAATGGATAGACTTTGAGTAAAAAATGCAGAAACAGAGAGCTGCAGTAGTCCCAGTGTGAGTAAAACCAGGGGCGTAGATCTGAGTCCTGAGTGGCGTGCATGAGATTTTGCCGGTATTCGAACCAGTACAGGGTGGTGATATAGACTATAGAGGATAATATCGCAAAGCTGGAAGAGTTTCATCGACCGATGGGACGAAGTGGAGATTTAGCATTATAATAATAATAATAATAATAATAATAATTTATTTCCAAAAAAAAGTTGTACATAACAACATATGGAATTTAGCAATAGTATACAAATAGTAATTAGAAAGTAAATAGTAACAAATAGTAATAGTAATTAAATAATTATAGGTAGCGAATAACATTACATAATAATTAGATAGGTTGGCGTCCACTAACCTAAACAGAATTTATTGTTTTTACAATATGTGAAGTAATCGTCCCCGTTGTAGTATTCTTTTTGTATAAGAATAGTTTTTATTAAACCAAGACACTTTTTAACAGGCATAGCCTTCAAATAATGAGGCAGTGCATTATAAAGAATAATTCCATGGTAATAATACCCTTTCTCGTAAGCTGTTGTGTTATGTATAGGGACCTCAATGATTTTATTACAGTTACGAGTATTATATTTTTCATACGAAATAAATTGATAGGTATTAATATTTTTCAACGTGAATTTTAATGTTTCATAAATATAGCTACTGTGTATAGTAAGTAAGTGTAACAGTTTAAATTTTTCTTTACAAGAATCATATTGTCGTAAATTACACATGACACGGACCACCTTTTTTTGAATAACAAATACATCATTGATTAAAGGGGAGTTACCCCACATAAGTATACCGTAGGTAGCTATGGAATAAAAGTAACCAAAATATACAGCTTTCAAAGATGACGTATTAATTGATTTACATAGTATTCTTAAGCAATACAGCGATTTATTTAATTTAGGAATCAGATTTTTTGCATGTGTATTCCATTTCAAACTATTGTCTATATATAATCCCAGTAAACAAATGAAGATGGTGTGGTTTATTTGTTTGTATTGTATTGTATTATATACCCTTGGTAGCTTAGGTGTAGTAGCAAGGAGCTGGCGAGACAGCGTTTCTGCAGGTGACCGGACCTGGAGCGAGTGGAAGGCGCTCCTGAAGAAGATGTTACCGTCGCGGTCCGCAATGAGTGTGAGATTTGAGGCTCAGAATTACAGACGAAAATACACTCAAAAGATTTTGTAATAAGTTGACGAGAAGCTTTTACGTTGCCATCGTACAAAAATGGATGACAATGAAACAATCGAGTGGATTTTTGACGGGTTAAATAGTGAACAGTTTCGTGTGTTTCTTAGTCCATTATTTATATATATATATATATATATATATATATATATATATATATATATATATATATATATAGAACAGTGTTTGAATTGATAGTGGCAATTTTAGTAATAAAGTTATGACTGAGACAGAGTTGAGTATAAAAATATCAAAGACAATAGTAAAGAAATGCGTAAGATCGAGAAAACATTTAGAGAACAACGAGATGTAAAATCGAGTATAAAATGTTACGCGTGCGGTAAAATTTAACAAATGGCGAATAAATATAGGTATAATAAGAAAACTAAAGTAATGAAATGTTTTAGTTGTTCGGAGGATGGACATTATTCGCGCGACTGTCCAAAGAAAATAATTAGGAATGTTTCATGTAGTAAATCAAAATTGAAAAATTTAGAGTCAATGAAATCGAGTTCGGAGTTATAGTGAATCCGTTACCGAAGCAAGACATGGATCGTGGTACAAAGTTGGAGTTCGTGAAGACGTCAGAGGACGAAAATTTCGTGTTGCGATCGGTGGAAGTGCCACTGATCAAGTCGCCGAGACGAGGAGGTCACCTGACGATAGTGTTTCTAGCGAGATGAGTACTAAGACGTAGTAAACGGTGAAACTGTGTCAACAACGTCATTAGAAGAGGAAGATGTCCTAGCAGCCGACGACGATGTTGGCTGCCGTGAAGAGAGCGTTATGCGTGAGACTAGCGATTTGGGCGTCCTTTCCGAAGAGATCGAGTGGTACGAGTTCCGAGGGTTTTGCGGTGAGGACAGAGGATCCAGTTTCGCCGGTTACCAGAACGTCGTGTCCGTAGAGGAGGAAGGTTGCTCGAGAGTGTTCGCGGCGTGGTGATCGCATCCGACGAGATTGTTAGCGACGAGTCAGTCAAATCTAGCGAAGGCAGCAACATGGAAGCTATGTTCAACGGAGAAGATGATTGCGAGGGCGTCGTTATTTGTGAGGAAAGTGTCACGACGTACGAGAGTCGCGTTACTAGTGTTGCGTTAAGTGAAAATCGCACAAAAAGTGTCGTGAGTGTCTTATTGCGTAATGTCGATTAAGTTCTGTAAATATACTTTATTTAAATACAACGTTTCGAATTATTGTACATAATTCTTCATTAGGAAAACAATTATAACTTCTGAAAGTTTTTACAACTTGTATTTTACGGGAGTAAAAAATTTAGCCAGTAGTACGTGTTTGCATCAGTCTTCAGGGACGCCTGACGACGAGATGCCTTACGCCTCAGTATCACTTTGATGGATAGTTGAGATGTTGTCCCTAAAGCTCAATTTAAATGCATTCCTTAACCTGATCGTTGCCTCATACGCTACGCATATCTCCATCTCAGACTGAGGGGTAAAGACTCGAATCCTTTTATAGCGCTATTACAACAAGGAAATCTTCACTTCTGTATAGATTTAAATATAGAGATAACCTGGTATTGTTTAGATACAGCATGATCTGTACTTAAAATTATGATTTGTCTTTTTATTAGGATATTAAATTATTGTTTTCAAGCGTCATCAGGTATATCGCAATATATCTCAAACACATGAGATTGATATTAAATTTCGAAATTTCGAAATTTCCGCGTGTATCTTGAACATTTTTTATAAATAAATTGTAGAACATCTTTCGATACTTTGAAATTGATACCTAAAATGATACCTTATTTTTCTTTTGAATCCGAAGACGATTCACTTTGAAAAAATAATTGTCCACTAGTCCACTCAACTACATCTGTTTTCTATACATTAACACATTCAATTTTATAGATAAATTTTCAATATTTGATATATGAAAAGAAGCTAAACAAATTTAAACCATACATTCTGGCTAATTTACCGCCATCTATCAATCTGACGCTCTTTGTCGAGCATTGCAAAGTATGTACCATCAATGAAAAAGAAATCACTCTAATCAGTGACATGTTAGACCTAATGGTGGGTTTATGTACTTGATACGAATGACAAATTTGAATATGTTTTTACGTTACACACTTATCAGACGATATTCCTCAGAAAATGTTTTAGATTTCTTATGTGGAATGTGAATGTTTAAACATTCATGCCCATTTGCACTACTTTGATTTAGCGCTAACCTGTAGTTAAAGTATTGGTTATTTTTTATATTACGTTGTACAGGTTCGTAACTAGAGATTGGACAGACAAGCTTTGTTAATTATAACTAGTGGATAACCTACAAATTTTTGACTTGTTCGATTTCCCAACTTTGTCTCAACATTATTGTATCAATTTCTACTGTGAAAACAAGTTTACACATGAATTTAAATTTGGATTTTGACGATGTGATGAGGAAGTACTCGATATTGATATATTGCTAAGATTTTCAGGACGAATATATCAATTTGACGAATTGGACGATCGTGAATTTTTTGCTAGATTTCGCTTGACTTTAGAATTTTTGCCTCATATAGAACACCGACTGGAGTTTCCATATATTATGTAAGTATAAACATATAGCAAAATAACTAATTTTTGTAAAACGTAGATAACAATCGATTTTCTGGTCCTTGATACGGTCTCTTCCCCACATGATTTATATTTTCTTTTTTTAGACATGCAGGTATAATTGTTTCCCCTACTAATCAATTACTTATAACACTCCGAGTATTTGCGACTGTTGAACATTGTTAGTGTTAAGATTTTGGAGGACTTCATATATCTAATCTATATCTGTATCGAGAATCGTCCGAAAAATTGCAGAAGCCGGAAGATATACTATTTCCATTAAATAAAAGAAACTCAAAATTCTTTTCATGACATTGCTTCATTTTATAGAGAGTATAATAGGTTTGTAAAATCATAAATTTTATGTCGATTTATGTATAACGATTCTTTTATTTCTTTGGAACTAACTAACTCACATAAGAATTAATTCTGAAATGACCGTAATAGAAAAGAGTATTTCTCTATTAACGAACAAGCTGTAAGCAACTCTAGATACGAAATAACTAATTTAATAGCACGTTGGCTGGACACACGATTCCATAATTTTTAATAACATATTGTTCTGCATTTGCAAGTAAGGTGGCGGATGAACGCTAAAAACTGTATCCAGTGTACATGTCGGGTTGATCCAAGTCCAAATAAGTTGCTATTTTGAATGATAATTTTCCAGAAATTTTCTTGCCGACAGGCTTTCGTGTACATTTTTAATTTTTGTAATTAAAGAAAAAACGTTCATGATCGATATTTTGAGAACACAATGTTGAAATGTTAAAATTTATTCTAAGCCTAAATGTTTGTTTCTTAACTTAATATCTAACAATAATATTTTATTTTATAGCTCTTGCTTTTCTTCCTAACATTTAATCCAATTTTTATAGTCATCTTCATTTTTAATTCTTTTCATGGCTATTTCTTTATTTTGTGTTTTGTAAAATGCTAATTTTTCTTCAGAAATTTCACGATTTAAATCTGTAAGTTCTCTTTTTTCTGTTGTCATTGCTGGGCGTCTCTTTTTTACCCATTCTTTTATATTTTCCGTAGTATTCTTCGTAATTCCTGAACATAATTTTTTACTCTGCTGGTTTTTAAAACAAGTTGGGGTATGCATTGTCCAGTTTAAACTAGAACTATTTGAAACAGTTATTGCATGTGATGATAAAGGTGTGTTATTTTTACATACACTTTCGTCTACTTCCATGATAACATCCGATTGTTGCAGGGTGTTGCTGCTTATTTCTTGCATTATATTTTCATTCAGAATAAAATTTATTTTGCATTCATAAAACTGTTTCTTCTTTCAACAAAGATAATGTTAAATCAATTATTGAGTCCGAAACTTCAACTTTACTTTCAGGAGGTCCAGATCCTATTTTTTTGTAATTGAGAGTTTCTGATCTGCAGCATAATTTTTGTTTTCTTTCTTAAATTATTAAAATAACCTTTTAGTTGCTCTGCAGACTAGATACAAATATAAATTAAAAATAATGTGGAATGAATTTATAATTTATATTAACCTGTAGGAAATTATCGCATTGAAATTTTTCGATATTTTGCCAAGCTGTCTTTTTATTTTTTCATGTGGTGTGATCAGTTTTTTTATTTAAAATTATGGATTTGTATGTTTCAATAAGGTCATTTTTTCATCATTTGTATAATGATGTATTCCACGGTTTTATTTTTTATTGTCTTAATCGAAAGAGAAAATTGTCTTTGAAAACGCAATTTTTAAAAGTGCGGCTGAATTCCACCACTTTCCCCCTTGTCCAATGACGTATACGATGCTCGGACCAATGCGAGAGTAATGAACTACAACCTCACAAACTGATCAAAGCAATCATAGATCTCATACCTTATGCCTATGGCACTCTGGTCGATGAGCGTCGATGAGCATCAATGAGCTCATTGATGATACAACAGAACGAAACCACCTATCAAGATTTTTAATGTCTGCAATGACGAATACAGGGAATTTCTCTGTGACAAAAAATATTAACATGAAATGAGACACAAAGATACGTCAGAAATGAGACCCGTTTGTTTCCTCGATGCTCATCGATGAAAAATATAGAGGAGCCTTTATTTTTCGTCGATGACGGGTTCGTTCTGTTGTTTCATCAATGCGCAACGATGCTCATCGACAAGTGTGCCATAGGCATTATGGATTGCTTCTACATATTAAAAAAAATATAAATTTATCTTATCTATTAATTATTGTATAGACATTAATTTTTTTTTTACTATTTTATACGTTTAATTCACTAATTTTTATGTTACCGTAGAAAAATTTAATTACAAATTTTAAACAGTTTTATTGTAAATAGAGAGTGGCTATAGGATTGACATTTGATAAACAAAACAATTAGTTTTGAAAAAATAGTCAATTCTCAAGTGTCAAAATGATTGTTTATACCCTATTGCGCGTCTGTTGTTAATGGTAACGGATGCGAAATAGGTAAAAATCAATCATTCTGGATTTCGCGGCCGTTACCATGACAACAGCCGCGAAATTCACTTTCGAGATCTATACTGCGGCTGCGAAATGCTTATTTCGTGTCCGGTTGCACAAAAAAAAATTAAGTGTTTCCATGGTGTACATGGAATGCAAGATTTATGAAATTTAATTTCTTTATATTTTATTATCTCCAAAACTAATGAAAATGAATAAAATTAGTGTAATCAAAACAGATGAAAAATTAAATATGCTAAAACTTACAAAATAACAAAAATTGTTGAAAAATTAAATTTAACCGTGTTTTTTAACGGAAAACTGTTAAGGGTATCTAGTGAACTGTCTTCCGGTTGACCAATTTTATCTAAGATCTAATCAGCTCTTCATATAAATATAAGAAGCAAAAACACACATAATTGTATTTTTTGGTATTATAGTATTTGAGTTATGCGAGACGAAAAAATCGCCACAGACCACACACACTTATACACACTCATACACGCACATACACACAAACAGACATCATGGCGAAAATAGTAAAATCGTATTGTAGGGACCCGAAAACGTACTTATTCATTGAAAACTCACCACCCAATTTTTTAACAAAACAATACCTCCCTTACTAGAAGTAGGCGTGAGGTAAAAAACGGCATGTTTAACTTTTTTGCAATACCTTATTCGGTTGTCTTCATCTTTTATCTGCCATCTACAAAAATACCTACATTAATAAAAATCAAATCCTATTATTTAGTTATTTTCGACTTACCATTTACAAAATATTTCTGAATTTTAAATAACCCAGCACGAAAATAATATTTTTGTGATCAGAACTTAAGATCTAACAGATATAAGTAAAATGACAGCGAAAATCCTCAGTTTTCTACTAAAGGCCACTAGAATTATCATACATGTTTTAAATCATAAAAGTTATAGTTCGAATATCTACAAATTTTAATAAAGTAGTATGTATTATGCTTGAGTTGGCTCTATTTATAATAATGTGTTCACTTACAATTATACGTTTTGATAGGCTTAAAATTTCTTAATAATTATTTACTGCCATGCTAAAAAAAATGCAAAATTTCCCCATCCTTGAACATTTTCTAAAATCGCCCTTGACAAATTTACCTCACTATGACCTAAAATTAAGCTGTGCAACGCAAATTAAATTTAACCAATAGTTAAGGTTAACTTATGGTTATCTAACCATCACTTTTAATTCAAACTTAAAGAAAAAAGTGAGAAAATTAATACAATACAATTTCCTTCGCAGGTGTTGCAAAAAGTATAGTGTGCACTGTGCAGCATGCACCGAACACCGAACACGTTTTCCGACTCGTGTCATGGCAGCTCTCGAATTCACCTCGTACGAGTACGTATCACGAATTTTCGTTACAACGATTTCTCGACTACCAACCTCACACTCGTCAGATAACACCCAACGGTGCTCAGTCCTAGGCGCACAATGGCAGAATATACTATTATAATACATATCTAGAATATATTTTCCAGCCTAATTCATAACTCCTTAGCTAGCTACCAAGTTGGGAAATGTGTGCTAATAGTTACAAGATCCTGATAAACCGGCCAAACATTGTTGGATGATTTTTATGAACACAAACGACCGTATTCTTCAGTGGGATTCGAACCCTCAACCTCTGGCGAGCTAGGCTAGTGACATAGCCACTACATCACCGGGATCGATAACACGCGGTACGACTTATTAAGAATGCTGGATTACTCTTGGTTATGGAAAATCATATGCACATATTCCAAGGCATGGGGTAATGTTTATTAGTTATACTCAATAGTAAAGTGAAAAGCAAAATGGTTTCTTTACTGAAAAGTTATACGCAAATTTATTATTAAATAAAAATTTATAAATCCATAAATGTAATTGAAATCAATTATAAAAATAAGAAATGACACAGTATGCATTTTTCTTTGAAAATTCATTAAAATACAAAGTCTCCACCTATGACATGACCTGCGACACGTACTCACGTACACGTCGTTTGAAGCTGACAAACTTCCATGTATGTAATCTCTCGCGCATCTTGTTTGCTATACGGTAGATTACTGTCAGATTTATTCAAGCACATTTTGAATAATGATACATGGCCTGCACCCCCGATGCACACTCCCCGTCCTTTGAGGTCAAAGTCAGAAGTGAAAAGCTTACACAAATAGGAAATAAAAGCAGCGTCACACGCGATCAGATGAATACATAGCAGTTTTCAGAACATGTTGTGTCACATCAAATATTTTTATTTTGCCTTCTATACATCTGTAGACTACTGTTTTACAGTTGTAATTAACGCGGGTAATCATTATTACTTTCATTAAACGCCATAGAGGCGGGTTGGTTTCTCCGAATCTAAGTTTATGGCACTGCAGACGAGTAAACAAACCCTTCATTTTTATTATATAATTATAATGCATAAGGTATTTAAACCGTAAACCCCAAAGGAAACAATATGAACTGTACATTCCGAAGAAAAAACAATTGACTCATGATCGTCTTGATCCAGGATATTACATTTATGTAAATACTGTCACCGTTAACAAATCAAGTGTGAGCTCAAGCGAAGTTAACAAATCATAGTTTACAATGTTTACACCCTCAAAAAATTTGGATATTTCTGGGCACAAATTTAGCATTTCGAAAAACACTTATAAACGCGTTGGTAGGGGATCATTTTGACCACTTCATTTTTATCACTCCATTTTCACTCTATTTTTACAACTATATTTTTTAGATTTAATTTTTATACCACAATAATTTTTTTATTTATTTTTAAGCTATTGCATAGCTTTTATCGCGGGCTTTGAGCGTGGCGACCGAATCAAGAAATTCCGTAACGAGAAAACCTGACACCCCCCACTCCGACCGGCACAGCGCCAGCGGTGCGGCGTTAAAAGCCGTGCATCGTCTAACGTCGTTTCAGTTCGGCAAACTTCGGCACGGTGTTTGTGTGCGTGCGACTAGACGTATGCGTGTAGACTAGCTGCTAACTGCTCATAACTGATTCTATCTCTTTTAGACACAATGCTAAAATTTGTTTTCTTATCGGTCACCACGCTCAAAAAGTGTAACTTGAATTAATATCAATGAAAAAAACAAAGAAAAAAATACTGCATAAATAAATAATTATAATTGCATAAGTTGATAAAAAATGCTATGCAATAGCTTTACCGCGGCAGTCTCCGAGTGCCACACGTATTTTTTTTTTTATCTAATACTGGATATTGTGGTATTCCGCAATTTGGTCCTCTTCATTATGGGTTTTGGGTTTGTTTGTGATAAATAATACCATCTACATGGAACAGGTTATTTTTGACATGAATGAAAAAAAAATCAATCAGTCTTAAAATAATTAGTGGTTAAAAATTACTAGTAAGGGTATTTTTCCAGAACATAGATGGCTCCTTCTAAAATAAAAGATTTCCGCACCTGCCAGACCATTTTCATGTATTGTGGTCAAGCGCCAAGGCCTAGAGCTCAGAATACGGCTAAAATGCACATTTTTGCGAATTTTTGTATTTTTTTGATATTTGTATTAGTTTCACGCTATTTTTTGGCCGTTTTTTAATCACACATTTCATGTTTTGGTTTTGAGGCGCCGACTTCTTGTTCCTGTTCCTTGACTTAATAATTATAAGTCACTTTCAGATGTTACTTGAGAATATGACATATATACATAATTGCCAAAGATTACAAAAGGTATTAACTAGATTTCGGCCAGTGATTTGAATCGAACAGGTGAAATTGGGGTTTTGTGACACTTTTGAGCGGAAAATTCAAATAACTGAAATATTTATAGTATAAGTACGCGAAGTAAAACTCTGCCTTCGCTCTTTCTACACCGCGCTGCCCACCACCTCTCTTCAGGTCATCCAATCATCTAACATTTTTAAATATTGAAGTGTCACAAAACTTTTATTTTGACCCCAATCTAATGTTATATAGAAATTAGTGATTTTTAATTATCTAAAATTTGTTTATTAAAAAATATATATGAATTAAAGCCAATTGTGCAAAATATTTTGAACAAAGAGTGAAACAGAAGAAAAGAAAAACGTAATATACAATTAATGATGCATATTTATGACCTCCGTCATTCGTCGAGGCGCACTACAAATAAGTTCTCAAATATTTCCTGCAGAAGTGCTTCTCGAAGTTGTTGTCTTATATCTTGTCATTTAACTATTTCTGGAACTGGATATTGTATAGTAACCAATATATTAATGCATAGACGTAAATAATTAAGTGTATGCAGTAAGTAAAAACGATGAAACATTTATTTTTTATTAATACGAATGAATCTATACATAAATCCACTAGATAATGGTGTTTAAAGCTTATTTTGTCTTAAAAT
Source organism: Poecilus cupreus (assembly GCA_963942605.1). Classification (NCBI taxonomy): domain Eukaryota; kingdom Metazoa; phylum Arthropoda; class Insecta; order Coleoptera; family Carabidae; genus Poecilus; species Poecilus cupreus. The sequence goes on along the minus strand of OZ012716.1, from coordinate 18,029,370 downwards.
GGCGAAAAAGTGGTTTCAAATTTTTTTTAATAGGAATTGTATATTGAGATTTTTTTTTTTTTTGGATGGTCTATACGAGTATTATTATAAGCAATTAATTTAAAACAATGTTTAGCGATATGATTTTTTTTTTCGAAAATTATATATTATTTTTTTTGTCAACAACACAATAATTTCAGTAAGCTATGATACTAATTTTTAGGTAACAAAATGGGCCTTATTGCATGCATTTTAAAATTCTGAACAACTTTTGCATTTACTCTGATGCTGCAAAGTAAATAGGTAAAAATATAACAGCAATATCAAAAAAATTGCAGTGAAAAGTCTATATTCCACATTTCAATTCTTACAATTTAGGTAATTAAATGGGCCTTATTGCATGTATTTTTAAATTCTGAACAACTTTTGTTATTTTCCTAGAAACACAAAACAATAATTTGAAATTATTTCAAATATTGAGACAGCAACGAATATTAAATAAGTATATGTATGTACATACATACAATCGCATTCTTACGGGTTGAAGAGGGAAAGGAAACATTAATAGATAAGAAATAAACTAAACTAATCTAATTTCAATTTATTTATTAAATACAAATCAGTCTTTTGTTTCAGTAGTAGCCAGTTGGCAGTATTTGTATCACACATAGACAATCACAAAAACATTTTAATATAAACACTCAATATATACCGATAAAGTACACGACAAAGTGTACAGGGTTAGTTTCAAAGCAGATATAAATGAGAAAATATAAATCCTTCAGTCTGCATTACAATTTGTACCTCAACAATACCAATTACTTATTCTTAATGACTCGCTGCCTAAACTTGTACCCGCTGTCCCATACACATAAGCACTGACTACGTATTCCTTCATACAGACGACCACACTAACATAGTACAAGAACTAGGGACCTAAACATAACCGGTAGCAAAAGCTAAAGCCAATTTATCCAAACATTAACACAAATTCATCACTTTGTAGAAAAGAACGTGATTTATATTTCAGTCTAAACGTAATATTTTCATTACTTCATTAATAAATACAAATATATGCGCACATCTTGCAATATTTGTTCAAAGTTAATTTACACATAATATGTAATATTAAAATTTAAAAGAAATATGTAGTACTGATCGTAACACAATTAATGTGCAATAAGGGTGTACTTATAACAACCGTAAGTACAACATTACTAACAATATTTTAGATGAAAAACAAGTTTTTACATTATTGTATTTAGTAGATCAAAAGCATTAATTATTTCCTTATAACAAATGATAAAAAAAATCAGAATAAGACTAAATAACTATATTTTAACCAATTTTAATTTACGTTATCAAATATTTTCAATGTTTCCTGCAAAACGTAAGTTAAACACTTTTCGTTTGCATACCTTTATTTAAAATAATTTAGGAACATTTAGCAACTCAGAAAAAATAATCAAAAGACACTAAAAGCATATTCTGCTAACTTAATTAGAAATATTGAAAAATGCGCACCATGGACACAAAATAGAATTTCATTTGATGAAAATAAATAAAAATTATAATATCAGTATAACTTATAGTTCGAGCATAATTTCGATAATTAAACAGTACATAAAATATCGGTATTTATAACATAAGGCGATGGACATAAAAAAAACAATCAAGCAAATAAACAGTCTTCGCAAGTTGTTATTATAAATTATCTACATAACATAACAAGAATTATACTCTAAAAATACACAAACGGTTATCTCATCATACAAAATAAAAAAGTCAACTATCGCGAAGGTAAAACTGTAAAACTACTTTAAACATCCAATTGTTTAAAGTTTATAAAATAAAACCTGTGAATAAATTCCTGCACAGCAGCGAAGATATATGCTTTAGTCAACAAAACATAATTATTAACACTAAAAAACGTCAATAAAATATGTGCACAAATATATAGGCCGACCTTACTATTAAATTAAAACAACATACCACACTTTATCATCATTTAAGAAACTAAATTGTTTATTTGTGAGACATGTATATTTAACAATAAAATATATTCTTGAATAATTGTGTGTGTTAATTATAAGCGATAGTGTTGTATAGTATTTGAAATTTAAATATCAAAAAAAAAAATACATATTTCGTTGAATTATTTTAAATACTTTTTAAGAAAAAGTATTTTATTGAAATATTGAGTACTTTACTTTGAAATACGTATTAATTTAAGAAACAAAGCGCAATAATACACAAATAATTTTAATTATATTTTGAATAAAATTACAATTTTATTATTGTATTTCGTGAAAATTTTTCAAGTATAATATATATTTGAAGCAAGGAATCATCACAGAAAAATATATTTGAAGTACAAAAAAAATATTATATTACAAATACATAATTGTCAAATATTTTATACAACACTATAGTAGTGGATTATGGATGTTCAATCTTTTCTTGTACAAATATTCGCAAATTAGTTCAAACAAAAATATTTAAAATACAGTGACATAAAAATTAATTATGCATAAATAGATTTTTTGTTCGAGAATTAAAAATTGTTAAAACTTGCATAAATACCAAATGTCTGAAGTGGGAAATTTAGTAAGTATACAAACTATGACCAGAATATTTCGAATTTAATAAACGGTTATTGTAAATGATTGCAAGCAGAATATTATTGTGTACAACTTACTTATTTTTATGTACAAAAAACTGGAAATTCTAGAACATGGAAAAACTGATTACCATGTTAAACAGTTATAGCTCGATTTTTTATGAACAAGTATGAGCAGTTTTTGATGAATTCTTGTTGTTGTATTTTTTAAGCAATCTTTGAAATTGCCTTGATGTTATAAAATTTAAATAATAAAAGTATATACAAATATAAATTTCAATTAGTCTTCATTTTTCTATAAAAATCTATAAAATCGTCGATAATTAATATATTTGAGGATCAAACACTTCCCAAAATATTGAAATCATATTTTCTTTATAAATAACTTTTGATCTATTCGTTGTATTTTGCGACGTTTAAAAAATACATGTCTCACAATAACATTAATAATAAAAATTGTTCTACGTAATTCAGTATGAGTTATGACACATTCAGAACATAAAATTCCTAGTCAGATCTTTCGAATAAAATATACACGCTGAAATATCTTTATGGTCCGAGCGCATGTTCCATCATCTGTAAACACAAAGATTCCAAGCTGCTCTCGATGTCTGTGCTTTTAATCACTTGCTTCGGATGCTTTTTTTCGTCAGAAATTTTAGGAGGAAACCGAACTTGTATCGCACTGTACCCACCTCCATTTGAAACTTGCGTATAATTGTAAGGATTGCCAGCGATGTTACCCGTAGTAGATAAGTTCACGTTGTGGTTGAGGTTCCCTAATGAATTTCGGTGGGCCCCAACTGCTTGGTTTCCCTGTACGTTTGGATACGAAGAGCTTTTCTGTCCGTAGACTTGTTGAGAATATGAAAGACCAGACATCGGCAGATAGTATTGGGATTGAACAGTTTGTTGTCTGAAATTATCATATTAAAATATTAATGATAAGGACTATTTTTTGGCTGGATGATAGATACAAATAAAACTACTGGAATTCAGCCAATATTTATTCATTACAACCTCGACCGGTTTCGACGCCCATACGTCTTCTTCAGGAGATGGTATTAATATAGACAAATACAAAACATATTAAAATGTGAATAATAGTTATTTACTTTACAACTGGGCAAAGTAAGGAATTACCCACGAGAGAAATCTTAGCTCACGAAGCCGAAGGCTGAGTGAGATAATTTTATCGAGTGGGTAATTCCACTTTGCCCACGTGTGAAGTATAACGTTTTATCCAACACTTCTTAATAAATGAAAAATTTATTGAAGAAATATTATTTGACAGTGACATATGCTTTAAATTTTTAAATTAAAATGTCAATCGAAGTAGTTACAAGGTGTTGTGTGTTATTACTATTGTTATAAATAAAAAAATACTCACTAGTGGCTTTCCTCAAAATTATACCCACTAGTGGATAATCTGTTACTTTGCTTGTTTAAAATCGCCATAGTAATATAGCATTTATTGAGAGGTGTTGGATAAATAAATAAATATGAACAACACAACATGGATGAATCTCTTCGTCAGAATTTAAAACAATAAATACATAATAATAAATAAAATATAGTCAGATAAACATAAAAACGTTGCTTTTCCACCCACCGGAAAAAATTGACATCAACTTCCTTATTTTAAGTGGAACATCCCGTATATTTTTTAAGATTCTGATTCTACTTAAAATTCAGAATACCACCATAAGCTACTTTTCATTTGTAGATTTCTAAGTAAAAAAAAAAATAAGTAAAATATTTCAGAATCAAATCGAATCATTCCTAGTTAGCTATGAAATAAATGATAGAAATATGTAATTAAACAAAAGAATCATATTATTAGTAACCTGATCGAATCATTGTGACATTTTTGTTACTGATTATTAAGATTTTTGTATTTATTAGTGATATTATTGAAAATGGACAATTTTACGAAAAGCGAACAAATTGACAAACTGTTAATGTGAGTGTAGAAAAAAAATGGAAGTGCTGCGTTTCGATTGTATTCTGAAAGATATCCTGATCGAAGGCACCCAGAACGACGTTGCTTTAGAAATTTAGAAAATAAAGGAGAATGTTTTTTTTTTTTTAATAAATGAAGAAATCGAAATTAATGTTCTTGGCTATTTTAATTTAAATCCAACTTTTTCATTACGTCAAATTTCTCATGAAAATGGAATCTCGACAAAACTGCATGGCGAATATTTAAAAAAAAACATAAGTTTAAATAATTCAAATACCTATTACATCAACATTTACATGAAAATGATTCAGCAAGAAGATAAAATTTTTGTAATTAGTTTAGAGAAAAATAATACAGAAATAATAATTTTGTTTATACCATATTATTTTCGGAAGAAACCAGCTTTCCAAATAATGGTATATTTAATAGAAATAAATAAGGTACTGGGCACAAGACAATCCAAGATTATTAAGAGAGGGGAACTTTCATGAAAGAATTGGATTTAACTGTTCGATGGGCGTAACAGGGACAAGAATAGTGGGACCAATTTTTTTCAATGAAATTTTGAATGTTGAGCGGTGTCTTCAGTTTTTGGAAAATGAAGTTGAGGAATTCCTGGATGTATTTCCCTTAAATATTTATAGAAGAATTATTTATCAACAAGTCTGGGCTCCGCCTCATAATACCAGGGTAGTTACTATTTTTTTTTTTTTTTTTTAATAACAGATGTAATGATAACTGAATTGGAACTAATGAACCAGTTAGGTGGCCGGCAAGATCTCCTGTCACTTCCGGCTAAACAGGAAGTATTAAAAATTCATTATTTATGTAGTTCGATGCGCCTTTGAATGTAGTTTATACATCTATAATATAAATGTAATTGACTTTTTTTGCTGATAACTTTGTTATATGACATTATACGAGAATCTTTTTTTGCACTTTCTTATGAACACTATTATAGTGAATTTGCAGAAGTATTCAATTTTTTTTATATCTTAACATCATAACATAAGCCATAACATTTCTGAATATATATATATATATATATATATATATATATATATATATATATATATATATATATATATATATACCGGGTGGTGCTCGGTGAGTGCGAACATAGGGATTTAACATGGGATATTAGTTTTATGCAATTTCCTGCTCTTCTGTACATTTTACGGAAAAAACTGTAGAGGGAAGATTTATTCAGAATTAAAAGTTACCCACGAAACTGTTTTTACATGTTTTATTAAGTTTTTGGTTTAGCCGTAACATTAAAAATAAATTTCGAAATTTCTGATACTTGGTCGCAATAGCCATGACTTTTGTTTTATTTTTATGACAAATGCGTTAAATGTCAATTTTTGATGTTTATAAACGTGAATCTAATAATTTAAATTAAATCAAAAAATTCACATTTTTTATTCTTAGAACAAAGTTTTATTTTCATATTTAATAATAAATCAGTTTCAAGTTTATCAACAATTTCAATTTTTTTTTTTAAATTTAAATTACAATATTTTATTGTGAAAGAAATGTATGAAATCAATACTAATAATAATATTAGAACACGTCATAACAAAGTAAATGAAGTAATAATTGTAACAATATTATTTAATATACCTACATACAAAAAAATAAAGAAATTACAATAAATGTTCAAACAAACCACCATTTTCAGCAAGACAATAACCAAGTCTATTGTAAAACGAAGCTCTAACATTGGCTAATTGCCTGTCATTCTTCGAATATAGCTTGTCTTAGTAAATCTAAATTTTCGTAGTGTTTAGAGTAAATTTTACTTTTAAGATGCCCCCACAAAAAAAATCGCAAGGAGCTAGGTCCGGAGATCTTGCAGGCCAATTTATTCCACCACCACGACCAATCCACCGATTAGGAAAAACCGAATCTAAATATTCCCGCACATTTATTCCATAATGAGCCGGGCACCCATCCTGCTGGAACCAAATATCCTCATCTACTGCAGCTGCCTCATCCAATGCAGGACCTATATGATTTTGCACAAGTTCTAAATACATATCAGAATTTAAATTTCCCATAATTTCAAATGGTATAATCCTGTTCCAACTCAAATATTAATTTTCCCAGGATATTGGGTACCTGTACACACAGTTAAATGATGATTTTCTGTGGTCCACGTACGAGTATTCTGAACATTTGGTTCATTATTTAAAGTAAATGTACATTCATCTGTAAAACAAATCGACGAAATAAAGTGCTGGTCCCGATTTGCCTTTTCTTGCATAATTTCACAAAATGTACTTCTAGTTTCAAAATCAGCCAAAAGAAGTTCTTGATGTGTTTAAAATTTGTAAGATTTATACCCATGTGTTTTTAAAATTCTCAGAACTGTTGAATGATGCAAACCACACTCAGAAGCAATATGTCTTATGCTGTACCTTGAATTGTGAGATATGATAGCCAATACCAATTCTTCATTCACTTCGTTATGACGTATTCTGTTATTATTATTGTTGCCAGGGGGCTGACAGTAGTATAGGATTTCTTGTGATAGAAGTTTTTGATTACTTCGGGTGCTCTAAACATAGATGGAAATGCTGTAGCGTTTGGTTAATAACTACAACTAGTAGGCGGCCGCACAAACAGTTGATTTGAAATTTGAAACTGATGTTTGAAATATTGGAACCGTTACCGTTACTTTGTGTTTTATGCAGAGACAAATATCTAAAGTTTTGTGTTTAGTTAGTGAAGTGATTCAATTTACTTGAAAGGTAAGCATTTTTAATTTATTACTTTCTTTGTTATTATCTAAAATATTGTTAGAGCATTTGCATGTTCCTTCAAAGTTTTATTTAAATTTGAACTTTCGATTGGTTTGTATATTTTTAAGCAGTTTAACAATTTTTTTCACCGATTTAACAAAATAGGCTGTTCATATAATCTAATGAAAGATCGTTATTTTGATATAATAAATTTGTTTCAGAACATGAAGACCAAAAGGGGCACTGTTCCAAGCTGCAGAATGGATAGTGTGGGTCATCCTGACATTTCCTTGTTCTGCTTACCAAAAAACTCAAGTTTATGTAACGTGTGGATGCAAAATTTGGGGATTTCGGTGCTGCTGGAAGGCAAGTCGGACGCTGCACTTACACACATGCGAGTGTGTAGTTTGCATTTTGAAGATACGTCCTTCCAAACGGCGTATAAGAAAAAGCTATATAAATTTGTAAAGATATATATGTATTCATTAATTAAAAAATAAATTTATATACATGAATTTATATTTTATTATTTTTAGTACTTTGAAATTTGAATTTCATTAAATTCCCGCATTTTCATTTCAAATATCGCCTTAGTTCGGGTGCTCTATTCCTAGATGGCGCAAAACTTCTATCACACTTAATTTTGCTGGGACTGTCGCGTCTCTCTTTAGATATTTGTCTCTGATTGTTGCCTTCATTACCATCGGTCACAGCTACACTAGCTGTACTCTCAAATTTTGTAACCAGTTTTGAAATTGTTGATACACTTGGAATTGGTTTATCTTCATATTTAATTGAAAATAAATCCCGCACCCTCCTATAACTATTTCCTCCATAATGATTTTTAATAATGAAGACACGTTCTTCGTTTGAATAAACATTCATTTTATAGCTTACACAAAGATTTAATTTAATAAGATATATTCACGTTTATAAAGACACGTTCTTCGTTTGAATAAACATTCATTTTATAGCTTGCACAAAGATTTAATTTAATAAGATATATTCACGTTTATAAACATCAAAAATTGACATTTAACGCATTTGTCATAAAAATAAAACAAAAGTCATGGCTATTGCTACAAAGTAACAGAAATTTCGAAATTTATTTTTAATGTTACGGCTAAACCAAAAACTTAATAAAACATGTAAAAACAGTTTCGTGGGTAGCTTTTAATTCTGAATAAATCTTCCCTCTACAGTTTTTTCCGTAAAATGTACAGGAGAGCAGGAAATTGCATAAAACTAATATCCCATGTTAAATCCCTATGTTCGCACTTACCGAGCACCACCCGGTATATATATATATATATATATATATATATATATATATATATATATATATATATATATATATATACAGGGTGTAACATAAATAAGTACATTAAATTTAACCAGTTATAGAACTCGTCGAGAGGAACAATATTTCTTAATAACTTTTTCTTCTAAATCGCATTTTTTTTCGCATTTTTACCACCCCACAAAATGACGAGTCGTTCAGGTATTTTCATGATTTGATCTAGTAGCAGTAGCCATGACAATGGTAATGACATTATTGATGTTGACAAACACAGAACAAATATCACTTGTCAACTTATTCAAATACATTTTGACTATTTGCGGATGGCGTCAGCAGTGTATTTACTATAATTTTCATGATGCACCAAAAAATAACATTAAATAAATAATCATGTACATGTACCACATACACAATAAACTTGGTAACAGAGAACATCATTCTCATATGCTCAGTAACAGATTTGTCAGTTTGAATTTGCTTTATCTCTGCTGCTCTTTTATCTTCCAATTCAAGTTCTTCATATTTGTTTATTATTTGCACCTTACTTGCATCCTTTTCTGATAAAATAAACTTGAACCAGTACAAGAATGGCAGCTACATACATAGCAGTCACTGTTGTGTATTTTCTTTCTTGATTGTAAAACTCATTATACCACAAATCAAATTTAATATGATAAGAAGAAATAATGAAAAATGGATTAAACATAATAATAATGCACTAAATAGCTACGTAAAAATAACTTTTATTAACACTGTCAAACGCGTCTTGTAATGGGCGTTGACCCTATAGTAGTTTAAAATTTATCCACCAGGTGGTAAATAGTCCCCAGAAGTTAGCTGCGGAAAAATTAGTATTTGGACAGATACAATACGATCAGATAAATTATTTATTTATTTAAAATACATTGCCGGATAGACGAGAGCCTAATAACAAGGCAGGAAAATATAGGAAACTATCTATTTTTATTATTCCATTGCCCAAAAATAAACTAAGAAAAACATATTTTCTATTAAATGGTTGGTACGACGCAGAATAAAGTTGAAATTTTGCGGCCAACTTCAGGTTTAGTCCAGATTATTACTTTGAAGGTGATATAGTCAAATCGATTAATAATAATTACAAAAGTTATAATTATAAATATGGGTGATTTTACGAATAGTGAGTTTACTTCAAGCTCGTCAAATTTATTTGTAGCGTTTTCCAAATCGTAATTTTAGCGATGTCTTCAGTGTTGTATTGACAACAACGGTGAACACTTTGAACATTTATTGTGAATTCATTTCACAGGAAAATATTTGCTTTTGCTTCTGTATGTTGAAAAAGGTATTATTAATTATTTGAACATTAAGGTTAACTTGAAATTTGCTAATAAATTAACAGTTGTTACTTACGTAATTTCGGATGGATTCTCATTGGAATTTGTTCTTTAGCTTCAATATAGTTTGAATAACAGTCTATTATTGGAAAATACAATTTTTAACAGATTTAGTTGACAGCGTATACACTAACGCCATCTGGCCGATAACACGAAAACTGCTTGAAGCCATTGAAGCTAACTTCAGTTCTTTTAATTTTGGAATGTAGCAACAGGCATTTGTTTTCCATTAGCGGGTAAGCTAATTTGTAATAAATCTTTAATGAATTTTAACTCGAAAAATAGATGAGTTAGGAAAAAAAGTTATTAATAAATATTGTTCCTCTCGATGAGTTCCATAACTGGTTAAAATTAATGTACTTATTTATGTTACACCCAGTATATATATATATATACATACTACTATCAATGTAGCGTCCTCATGTAGACAATTTTCCATCATTAGAGCGTCCGGCACCATTGAAGCGTCCATATATGGACGCTCTATTGGACGTCCTGTTAAACTTGATCATGCTGCTCTCTAGTATCAAATAAAGAAAAATTCGATGGACGCCATATTGATGAAAAAATATCATTTTATGTATATTCGCTGTATATTTTTAGTTCAGCCTTCCACACACTCGCGGCGCTGCTGCAGAAATCGTATATATGCTATGCGTATAATTTCATTACAATTTCTCGCGTATAGAGCGTCCTCGATTTGACAACATTGCAACTACAGCAAGTAAAATTCAAGCAACGTTCTTAAGGTAGTTGTGATAAAATTATGAGTATTTATCGGGGGATATTCCATGAGAAAATATTTTGCGATTATTATTATTATTTTCATTCAAATGTCGTGAGCATGACATTTTGAAATAAACAAATCAAATATTGAACTTAGTAACAACAAATGATAAATTTCCGGGTCCGTTAAGTTGGAGTTATAACATTGCGATGCCACAAAATACATATAGCTGTAATTTTTTGATATTTTTATTTCGGAGTAATAAACAAATAAAAAATATAACTCGAACTATACGATGGAGATACCAAAATATCAATTCAAAAAAATTATAGTATAATAATTTTTTGCTAATTTTTGCTATATAGCTGTATTCTCATTTCGAAGTAATAAACAATTAAAAAATGTATTTTTTGCTAATTATTTTCAAATTTTATCCATACTGCTGTAATTTTTTGCTTTTCTTATTTCAGAATAATAAATAAAAATGTAACTCCAACTTTACGCTGCAGGTACCACAATATCAAATAAAAAAATTATAGTATAATAATTTTTGGTTAATTTTTGCCATATAGCTGTAATTTTTTGCTGTTCTTATTTCGTAATAATAAACAATTTAAAAAAGTAACTCCAACTTAACGATAGATGTACCACAAAATCAAATTAATTAATATTATAATTTTTTGCTAATCTATAGTGCTGTGCGTTTACATCGATGTATCGATATTATATCGATATATCGGTATATCGAATAACGATATTCAGTAGAAAAAATATCGATATATCGATACATCGATATATCGATATATCAATGTATTTTGTGAAAAGAACTAAAATTTACCTATAATACCATCTACTGAAAGGGGTTGTGCTCGATTTATTGATAGCTTTGCATGCTGATATTTATTTTTACTTTCACTCTGGAGTCGGGATTAAGGGGAGAATTAATAATTGGGACGATGTATAGGTACAATTTCCAGCAGAATTTTTCATAAAACTACCTTCCAGTCATGGCATAGTACAATTTCAAATATTTTAAGTAGATTCCCGTTTGTTTTATAATGCTAGCGCCCAGCACCATAAAGCAAGTACACAAACTCCCCAGATGTTAAAATTTTTCGCCCTTGAAACACTCGTTACTTCTCTTCACAATAGAATTGCCGACATCTATCTGCATTAGATTGTTTACTATTTATATAGTACAGATCATCATACTGAATCATGGTTTAATTACCAATCAAATCTAACTATATTAGATCAATACATGAATATCTCGATATATCAATATATCGATACACCAATATAACGATATATCGATACATCAATATATCGATATATCGATTCATCGATATATCGATATATCGATGTATCGATGTATCGATATATTGATATATCGATATATTGATATATCGATATATCGATATATCGATATATCAATATATCGATACATCGATACATCGATATTATCGATATTTTTCTAATATCGAATATCGATATTCAAAACAAGATATCGAACAGCCCTACTAATCTATTTCTATAAAATTCCATAGCTCATTACAAATGAGCATTTATATAAAATTTTAAACTTTATTTTAAATGTTGCAAAAGGCGTAAAATAAAATATGATTAGTGCCTCAGATGCAGTATCAGGAGACACGGTAGTGTCTTCGGCCAAGCACAAAAAATGTATATGTAAGACACTCCAGAACATGAGCAAACATCGTCGTCTTCTTCTTCTTGTTCAGTGTCATACTAACGCACCGTAGTTCAAAAAGCCTAAAACGTGGCAAAACTTCAAAATCTATTTCAAAATGCACAAAATGATGGGGTTTTTGACTTCACTAATTACGAATTTGATTTCAAAATTGAAAAGTTCAAAATGATGGATTAAATATAGCGGATCAAATTTGAAAAAAAAATGGAATAAATTAACAAAAATGGATATACTGGGCTTTTGAACCTCTCCGATTACAAATTTGCTATCAAAATTTAAAAGTTCAAAATAGCGGATCCAATATGGCGGATTGAATTTGGAAAAATGGAACAAAGTAACAAAAGTTGGTATACTGGGGTTTTTTACCTGATTGATTAAAATTTGCTATCAAAATAAAAAAATTCAAAATAGCGGATCAAATTTTGGAAAAATGTATTAAAGTAACGAGAATGGATAAACTGGGGTTTTTAACTTTTCTTATTACAAATTTGCTATCAAAATTTAAAAATTCAAAATGAAGGATCGAATTTTGGAAAAAATGGAATAAAGTAACGAAACTGTATATACTGGGGGTTTTAACCTTCCTTATTACAAATTTGCTATCAAAATTAAAAAATTCAAGATGGCGGATCAAATTTTGGAAAAAATGGGATAAAGTAACGAAAATGGATATATTGGGGTTTTTAATCTCACTGATTAAAAATTTGATATCAAAATTTAAAAATTCAAAATGGCGGATCAAATTTCAGAAAAATGGAATAAAGTACCATAGCGGGTGGCCGACTCCAGCTTACAAAAGCAAGTGATATAAGCCTAATTCAGTAATACTGAAAAGTTCAAGCCAAGTACAAAAATGTTATCCCACAAAAAAATAAGTAAACTATCGTTTCATAAGGTTGTGATATAAAATTTGTGCTCAAGTGCATAGTAAAATTAATTATTAAAATTTCTTTTAAACAATGCAAACATTTAATTATTGTCAAAATATGCCAGGAATAAAACTGTGAAATTTTAAGTTTGTACATTTTCATATTGAATTTCTGCGGTTACAAAATACAGGAAATGGATTTTGTTTTCAAAAAATAGTTTATATATCACCAATGACGTCATACTAGTAGACTCGACATACAGTTATTTGCTGTGATATCAGAACTTACAATAGGGAAGAACCGCACTATTATTTGGATATGGATGTCTTATCATAAACGGAGTATAACTGCTGTAATAGTACATTGTACAACAAGCATGGAATGGTACTCATTTCCTATGAGTATAAGTGTTTGTAGCATGAGCCAAAGGGAATGCTGCAAATCATTCAAGTATGACATTAACATTCCATGCGAGTTATACACTATACTTATTCTATGACCAAGATATTATTTCATTATTAATATATATTTTAATAATAAATTTGTCTCGCTTTCACCTTTCCAATATTTGACAATTCTAAATAAGTATCCTAGCAATGGCACCTGTACTGAAATGAAATAACCTGTATTGAAATACAAAACAAATTCATTCCGCACGATGCTTGCAATGTACCTCATTTCCCCAGCAACAATATACGTACAATGAGCAGATTTCTAAGTGGTCGTAGAAAAAATATATTTCAGTGCTAATAATGACATTTATGATTTTCTATTAACAATTCTGTAGAACCCTAAATAAAAAATATTATATCTAATAACTCCTGCAATTGCAGAACAAACACACTTAAAATGGGTAGTGCGAATGTTTTCAATTATGTTAACATGAATTATTCGTTAAATGTATTATGTATATCGGTTGGTTGTATTTTACAAGTTTTATTTCTTCTAATAATTATTACATTGTTATATTTCTAATTTTCATATTTTAATAAAATTTTAAAGTTACCTCAACCACATTAGCTACAGATATTCGCAAAGACAGAGTATTTACCAGTATTGATTTGTAATCTCCTCTCAAGTGTTACATGTTAGCCTAATGTATTGCAACATAATTATTTAAAAAATCATTTTGAGGATGCGCCTGTTATTCATTTTACAAAAAACTCTATTTTATTTATTAACAAATAATTTATATATTACCACAAAAGTTTTTTATAAATAATTGAATATAGGATACAGGAAATTATACCGGTTGGTGAATTGGTTTATGTAATACGAATATAGAGAACACAATGTTATATTTTTCATATAGCAATATGTCGTCCCTATTTATTTTAGAACATAATGCTTTAAAAAATCTTATAAATAATTGAATTCTGCATCTAAGTCAATAATCATATATGTTCTTAATAAACACATAAATCCAATGTTTTTTTAATTTATTTTAAGTATTTTTATGTAAAATTAATTAGGGAATAAGAAGCAATGCGCACCGAAAAAATGATATCGCTTGTTATAAACCTGTATTCAGGTTTTGGATGGACATAATGGTTTATAGATAAAATGAGAACTAACTCCACAGCCGATATTATATATTTAAGATTTATTTGAGCTCAAGAGCTTGCGCTAATCGACGAATAGCTGCTAATGTTGTCAGTATATCGCGGCAACACTGCCGGACGCTTCAACATCGATGCAGTAAAAATGGTGTATTTCGAGGACGCTTTATAATCGGCGAAGTATAAAAATTATGTATATCGAAGACGCTTTAATGATATTGACATCAGAGGACGCTTGAATAATTATATAATGAAAATATACACCGACCGGACGCTTTATTCAGGAATTATGAACGGGCGCTCTGATGATAGTGAGATGTATATATATATATATATATATATATATATATATATATATATATATATATATATATATGTATATATATATATATATATATATATATATATATATTTTTTTTTTTTTGCTTTACAACGATATAAAACAGTAATAAAATATTTTTATATGCTTTGAAAGAAAATAATAATTTCATAGACAAATGAAAAATAATTTAAGAAAACTTTGTAATAAATATTCTATTAATTGACTATTTCGTTCCAAGCACTTCTGCGCCTTTCATTCTGTTTTTTTCTATAATTTACTAAACATTCTTAGCCTAATGTGATTCAGAATACTTACTGTGTCATTTCGTAGTACATTTTCATTCTAAAGAGTTTATTTTCTAAGGAACCCTATAAAAATCTAATTGTGTTAAATTCCTATCCATTGTCTTCCAAATCGAACATTTAAATATCGTACTATGCTCTGTGAAGAAGCTCCGCCCTGTTGAAACCACATATTTTGTACTTGACGAAGTGTCAATGTATCCAAAATATTTGCAATATCATTTTGTTACATATTTAAATATCTAGGGCCATTTAAAAATTCGTTAACTATGATTGCGCCAATTAGTGGAATTCCTAGTTTACCACACCATCGATGGCGAGATTATATTATTTATTATTAAATATTTTCATAGCAACCTACAATTCATTTTTTAAATTAACCCTTTGCACTCCAGTCTAATAAGCAATAGTAGGAACTAGTAACTCCAGAGCTATATTAGTAAAAAGTGATTGATTATCTAAGACTTAAGAGCGCTGAGTGAGATAAACAAGCGTGTCGCAAATACGGCGACAACGGATTTATTCCTAACATACGAAATGTCGCAAATGCGGCGACAACGGAGTGCAAAGGGTTAAATTTTATTATAAACTAGCGGGCCCGATAGGCAGACGTCGTCCTGCCACAGAGCTCTCTATACATAAAATTCCGGTGTTCGTAATTCTTATCCTCCCAAACGGCTTGGCCGATTTTGATGAAATTTTATTTTTGTACTTACGTAGTCACCTGGATGGTCAAATGCATGTCATGAATATAAGTCGGGAAAATAAAAAAAAAACTCTGGATCTGTGCAATAGCGCCATCTACCGGGTCCATCTGTAGCTATTAAGCATTCAGGTGACTCTCTAAGTACACATAAAAATTTCATCGAAATCGGTCAAGTCGTTTAGGAAGAGACAAATTACGAAGACACCCACACCGGAATTTTATACAAATTTCATTCATTTTTCTATTATAAAAATATATTATTACTGTTTCATATCGTTGTAAAGCAAAAAAATCTCTATTAAAAAATGTCAGGGTTTACTTTACTATAACCTCCATATGAAAAATATAAGTTGAAACCAATAACTCGTAAATGTTTGGATATAAAATTTTTTGAGTACTTCTGCAAATTAACCATTAAAAAGTGTCATATCAAAGTGCAAAGCAGAATCTCGTATTATGTCATATAACGAAGTTATCAGTAAAAAAGGAAGAAAATCGCTAGATTTTTTATAGGGTCAAAATAACATCCAGTTCAACTAGGTTTTATATTTAAATTAATGAATCCGGTTTTAAGTGTGGTTCATCATAATGATATATTTTTGTTTCTCCTTTATAGATATAATTGTAACTAGTTAAAATGCAGTATTCAGTAATAATACACACAATTCAGGTTGCGGAAGGTGTCCAGTTTTTCCATGGAATGCATTTTATCCATTTATCAAAATAATCCTTGTTTCTTGGAAAATGAAATGTTGGTATATTTTCTAAAATACTAAGATAATTGCTTATACAAGCTGGTACACAACATTTCTGAGGCATTTTGTATTAATATAATCACTTATAATATCAACAAATAATAAATTAACAGTGAAACTGTATAAAAACACAGAAAAGTCTATTGCACTACAGCTAAAAGTCGGCCTCGTGACGTCACGTTCCCCCACTACCACACTCCCGCCTGTATAGAGTCCGCCGTGGTTACTATACTCTTTAGAATAAAATTGTACTACGAAATGCCACAGTAAGAATTGCCAGATTAGGTAAGAATGTATACTAAATTGAAGAAAAAACAGAATGAAAGGCGCAGAAGTGCTTGGAACGAAATAGCCAATTAATAGAATATTTATTACAGTGTCCGTAAATTATTTTTCATTTGTCTATAAAATTGTTATTTTCTATCATAGCAGCCTATGATTCACTTTTTTCAATTCAATTTTATTATAAATTACAAATTTCTCTATTAATTATAAAAATATTTTATTACTATTTTATATCGTTATAAGACAAAAAAATCTCTAATCAAAAATGTCAAGGCTTATGAAAAATAAAAGTTAATACTAGTAACTCGTAAATGTTTAGATATAAAAAAAATTGAGTACTTCTGCAAATTCATCATTAAAAAGTGTCAAAAGAAAGTGCAAACCAGAATCTCGTATTATGTCATATAACAAAGTTATCAGCAAAATAAAAGAAAATCGCTAAATTTATATTTTAGCCAATATCTAGTGACCTATGCATTCAATTGGAAAACAAATATATTTTCAAACTACCTTACTAACGAGGCAACTTTCGACTAATTTAACAAATCTTGTATCTCTTCGAACCTTGAATGGGACGCTCTCCAAATATCACGCGAAATACACATTGAATTTTGAAATCGAAAAATACGTGTCAAGTATTTTTTCGAGCTCACATACAGAGTATTTCAAAGAAGGCAGCCTAATATGGGAATATCGAGAAACATAATAGATATAAGGTTGGTAAAATTAGACATAAGTTGCCCCATCAGTAGACCTTTTTATTCATGTATTTGTTTTTACGAAAAAATGCATAGGTCACTAGATAATGGCTAATTGTTCATTTTCCTAATTTCTGTTTTTGTTTATAACCTTCTTACATAACGAATTTTGTTAATCTGGTTTGTATTTTCTTTAGCCATATTTTCATGAAGAATTTACAGAAGTACTCAATTTTTTTTATCTCACTATTTTCGAGTACGTCTACCAACTCTGATTTTTTATACGCTGGTTATAGTTGGCCATGACATTTCTAAATATAGTATTTTTTGCTACTCAACCATGTAAAATTGTAGTAGGCTTCCTATGTTAATAAATAATACAAAAAATTATTTTTTTATTAAAATTCAATAGGAAAAATTAAAATCTATGGTGGCCATTTGAAACAAAATTAAATTAGTACACGTCAAAAAAGTTCAACAATCGTTTTGTTAACTGTTGTGTGATTATTAATGAATTTTTTAAATGAAGAAAAGAAAACATATCAATATTATTATTACATTCGTTGCCATTGTGACTCAGAAGATAATAATCAACGTCTGTTTGCTTCTCTACCGAATGTCCAAAATGTTACGGACAAGATTGGAAGAATATTCTCGAGAAATATCATCGTAGTATCCTTTGCTCCACATTTAAAATTACAACGTATGTTGAAGAGTACGAAGGATATTATCCCGCTTAAGTCCTCTGGAATTTATAAAATTCCATGTGAATGTGGTAAATGTTACATTGGACAGACCAGCAGAATAGTTACTACAAGAATTTTAGAACACAAACGGGCCATTCGTCTCAACCAACCTGATAAATCTGCTTTAGCTAGTCACGCCATCGAACATTTACACAAAATAAATTTTGAAGAAACTAAAATTATACGAAGATCCAAATGTACCAATGGTAGACTCATAAGAGAAGCTATTGAAATCTACAAGCAGAAGAATACAGTGAATTAGAATGAAGACAAGACGGCTTCCTCTATTTTATAAGTTATAATTTGTTGTTTACATAGTTACTGTTGCTATTTACTTGTTTATGTTTCTATTGTTCCTGACGAAGAATTATGTTCAATAATTAGAAACGTTGAATTTTAATAAACTTATACATACAGAACTATATCCAAAAGTCTTTTATTTCATTATTGAGTTCTGAAAGCTTTTTCCGGTATTTAAAAATGTCATGGCCTACTTCACCAACGTATAAAAAATCAAAGTTGGTCCTATGTATTTGAAAATGTTAAGAGATAAAAAAAATGAGTACCCCTGTAAATTCTTCATGAAAAAGTGCCTGAAGAAAGTACAAAGCAGAATAACAAAATTCGTCATGTAAGAAAGTTATAAACAAAAATAAAAAATTAGGAAAAATTACACTTTAGCCATTATATAGTGACCTAAGCACTTTTTCATATAAACAAATACCTACATGAATAAAAAGGTCTGCTGATGGGGCAACTTTTGTCTAATTTAACCAACCTTGTATCTATTACGGTTCTCGATATTTCCGTGAAACACCTGTATATTTAACCCGTATTTTTCGATTTCAACACCCAATGTGTATTTCGCGTGATATTTGAAGCATCCTGTAATATATACGATAGTAAGCGGACTAACTACTTTGCTCGTATGTCGCCTCATGAGTGTCTTCTGGTGTGCTATGCTAGTGATATAGCCACTACGCTACCGACATCGGCTTACCTTGTACTGTTACACACAGTGTTGTGTCTTTGAGCTGGAACTGGTAGATTGTTTCCTCTAGTTAGTTGCGTCCTCCACAGCGCTAGACGGCGACGTTGCTCCAAATTAAATGCTTCTAAAGTTTCTGCGCGTTCACAAAGTCCTGAGAAGAGAGACAAACATTCTTCTGCCGGTTGTCGCAACATTAACAGCTGAGTACACACTAAGAAAA
Organism: Poecilus cupreus; assembly: GCA_963942605.1. Classification (NCBI taxonomy): domain Eukaryota; kingdom Metazoa; phylum Arthropoda; class Insecta; order Coleoptera; family Carabidae; genus Poecilus; species Poecilus cupreus. The sequence goes on along the minus strand of OZ012716.1, from coordinate 18,009,497 downwards.
ACAAATAGTACATTAGTTGCAAATTCTCCAATCTCTGTATATCAAAGGAGCAAAGGAGGTATTGTTATAATGAAAGTTAAACGGAAAATCTATCAAATAAATAGGATCATATATAAGTCAGATATTTAGAATTATTTAAGTGCTGTAGTGATATATTAATAGTTTATATGTAATTAAAACATTATCTATAAAAAAATTCCACCTTAAGCATTTAGAAACAAAAAAACTGAAATATTATAAAACTCCAATCAAATATGTATACAGTATGTTTCATTTTGGACTCACTATTGGGATCTCGAGAACTAAAAGAGAAGAGCTACTACAATTTCTATTTAATTAGGCAATAATTACCACACCAGTAGGACAATTTAGATGTTTTTGCTTTCACGAAATAATTCATACGACACTAGATATGTACAAAAAAACCTATTTTAATCGATTTTTTTCCATTTTGAAATTATTTTTTTAACTACCACATATTGGGAAAAATGTTTCAAATAAGAAAGGTACATATTTTTACTATCTAATCAGTGACATAGAAAAATATTTTTTGCTGTGCCACATATACGCGATATGACACAAACTAACAAATATTTATACAGAACCAATAATAAAAAACAACATTGTAAAATAACTTATATTTATATTGTTGATGTATAAATTTATACACTTCTATTAATACTTTTCGTGAAAATAATTAATTAATTTTGTTTGTAGCTTGTTGACATTTAGGTAATGTGTGTGATTATTACATGTATATTGGTCATATATTATAGTCTCCCATTTACATCTATGTTATATATTGAGAAAATATATACTATTAAATATTATTATCCTTTACTTATATTTATTAATATTTAAGCTAAGAAATCTCATGCGACAGTGATATTTCAATTAGAACACCACTGGAGATACAAGCTCTATCTAAAAGTTCAACATATAATCTTTTAGCTACTAAAATTGTACTAAAAATTCATGGATTGGAGATTACAAAAATACATAAGTTTCTAACTATTCGAATTTTAAATTTGGAAATAGTATTGGTTGTAGAAAAAGTATAGTACATAACTCGAGATGTAAAGCAATTACGCCCTCGTGAAATTACAAACTCGTCGCCACGCGGCTCGTGTCAATTTTTTCACTCGTGCTTCTTACATCTCTCGTTATGTAATATACTATTCTGTATACTGAACTGTAAACAACTATTCGCAACTGAAATAGCCTATGGCGGCAACACTGTACCTATACGAGTAAAATGGCTACTAAAAGGAGTAATCGGAGTTGGTAGATAACATGTGCAACATAGGAAAGTGAATCAAAAAATTAAATTAATTTTGAATAGACGTAGTTTTGTAGTCTAATATTACAGAATATTAGACTTCAAAACTCCGTCTAAAAAATATTGTTTGCATATTTTATTGAGTCGAGTACAGTTATAACACCCTTTTGTTTTTATTTTTAAGTATTGACAATTTTAGCGGTGGAGACTCGTACATCACTTTTGGAAAACTTTTTTATATAAAATATTTGTATATATTGTATAGTATATTATAATTACATTCAAACGAGTCACTTTATTATTAAAATGGTTCATTTCTTACTGTATCCTTTAGGTATGGGTATTAGTCAAAAATATAAAACAGATATAAATAATGGTTTCGATAATGGTTTGTATTGATATAACAGTAGCGATACTTCAAATATTTTCATGATCCCAATATTTCAGTGGTGCGCAGCCGTGAAGATGGCCGCTTAGTGTTCGCTGATAGGCTATCTTAGTAACCATAGAAAAGAAAATATAATGTCAGTGTCATTTGTATCTGTCAAATATCAAGCTAAAGTATTTCTATCATGTTAAGTTCATAAAATCAGTGCAAAACAGACAGGTAAACGTATTTGTACCATGAAACATTGCAGGAACTTTTATAGTGCAGGTGAAATATTTTTTAGATTTTATCCCCTTTGCAACTGACAGTTATTCAAATTTACCGCCGTATGCCGCAGCTGCCAATATGGCCGCTCGGCTCAAGGTCATCGGTCGTTGCGACATACAGATCAAAGGGGCCGACAGCGAGTGTCGCTACTGTGTGAATTCTTATACTTTGATATAACTAACTAAAACAATACATTAAAAAATACAATTTTGTATTAAAAATATTCAATTTCAATGCTTAAATAACTTATTCTAAAAACTTATCCTCACTTTAAATTGGTGTCATAAGGTTAGTTATCGCTCAAGCTATTACAAAAAACCTAGTAATAAAAATTCTCATATGTTCCGCCAATTCAAGTTCTCCATATTTGTTTAATATTTACACTTTACTTGCACCCTTTCTTGGAAATAATATAAATAATTTTTCTACGTATGTACACAGCAGTTTCTGTTTTGTTTTTTTTTTTTTCTCTCAATTGTGGAACATTTCCAAATTTAATATGATAGGGGAAGAACAAATGAGAAAATAAATTAAATGGAAAAATATTTCACTAAACAACTACACAAAGATCACTTTTATTAACATTGCGCCAAACGCGTCTCACGCACCATTACCAAAATTCTTAAGACTTAGGATGCATCACAGCAAACGCGACGTTTTGAATTAAATAATTCTAAATTATTTTCTTTAAAATAGTTGTTGAGTCTACAGAAAATTTTTATAGGACACGGCCGGTAGCGGCATTTACGGTCTCGCTAGCTCGTCCGTAAATGCTTAGCTACCGGCCTAATGACGTAAATAGCTATTGGGATCTGACATTGGACATTTGCCATCTAGCGGCATAACGATTGTACTAGTATAGTAGTCCTCTGGCTGGCGTGTTCAAATAGGACATTTGATTATTTATAGTCAATTTGTAGAAAAATGAGTTCGGTGAGTGAAAATAATGACCTAAACGGAAAATCAACTCATTATGTGTACAAAGCTAAGTGCGCAGTTGAAAATTGTGGAAGTAAAGGAGGAAAAAAACGACGGTGTAAGTTTTCACTCCTTTCCACTGGCGGGTGAATACTTTGTTATAGTGCGTAGTATGTTCGACGTTCCAGAGAAAATGGATAAATTCAAAGCGTGGCAACGAGCTACGAAAATTTTACTAGTACAGAAACATACAAAAGTATGTTCATTACATTTTAAGAAGAAAGATTATTTTTTTATTGGTAAGTGAGGTTATGGTACATCATATATTTGGAGTTTATAACACGCTTTACATTAATTAATGTTTAACTTAATTGTTCAATTAATTCAAATTTTTATTAATTTATATATTAAATACATTTATATTTATACATTTACATTATTAATTCAATTATTGTCATATGTCAAAATTTGAAGCTTAGGTTAAGTCCTTACCGGCTGCAATGAATCAAAGTTGCAATGATGTGTTTGCAATGTTCACCCAGTCCAGCTTTGCAGGAACAATCCATGGGCACTAACTCACCACCCTGAGTGATTTCACCTTTAATTTTGTGCGGTTTCTCTCTCAAATTGGAGGATTGCATCACATATGCCACAATGTTTACATTTGCTCTGTAAACATTGTCAACAATTATACCGCATTTAATCAGATGTCCTGCACTCAAAATTCGCTTAGCTTCGATATAATTTCTTTGATCTTCGTTTGGGCCTGCCCAGAGAAGAAGTACGTTGCAATTCAAGGCCATTTTTTGTAAAAAAAAGAAAAGAACCCGTGCGAGAAATTGCACACATGCGCGATAGACTAATAAAGCCGCCATATTGAATAAGCCACGCCCCCATGTCAGATCCCAATAATAATAATGACCCTACTGAAATATTAAATATTGCTGCTAGGCTTGGTAAAAAAAAAAACCTGGGAACCGTAGAAACACAACAAAGTGTGCAATGTACATTTCGTAGGAAATGAAAAATCTGACGATTTTAGGAGTCCATCGTACTATTCTGCTATTTTCCCAAAAGTATGTTTGTTTAAAATCAAAACAAAAAAAATATATTAAACTTACGTACTTTTTTATTTTAGCAATACCGCACAGCGGATTCAAGTAATCTTAGTTTAAAATCATAGAGTTTCTTAAGGAACACGAACAGATTCATCAAATAACCTGCTGCATCTTCAACAAACTGCCAGAAATGTTATCTGTTGATTTTAGTCAGCATATAATAATTGTGAAGATTTTATTTTTGAATCACGTTTTAAGAAAGATAACTAATAATAAATGTGTTTGGAATAGTGAAGAAATACATGTGAAGGATTTCTTGGTTATGAATCATTAATAGGTGACCAGATTAATAGTATTTGTGGTGTAATAATGGCAACTTTTGCTTTACTTTTATCTAATACAGAGTTCCCACACAAAATCTATAAACTTTCTATAAAAAATCACTACTTTTAATTTTAGTCCTAATATTTTCATCCACGAATAAAGTACTAAACAAATTATTCGTCCAATAAATGAAAAATGTCGAATCGAAATCATAGTTCAAATGATACTTATTGTTCTAGCTGTCATTTTTTGATGCGTATTTTTTTTTATATCTTATTAGGAAGTTTATTCGTAGATGGAAATATCGGCCCTTAATGAAATTTAAATTAGGTCTTCTGTCATATAGTGCTTTTTAAATTAAATCAATCACATGTCCCGCTTTTTGTAATCTTTTTCCTTTATCTATATTCCGAATTGTAGAATGTTCGTACATAATTGATAAAAAAAACAAATGAATATCTTTTTCCATTTTAAAAACATTAATTTTCGATTCACTAGCGTGAAACCTACATACACCTTAGGTTTGTTTTCCTAACAACTATAACGGTATTGTAGCTAGAGGCGTTGATGCGAAAAATATACACGTCGTCGCCTCAAAAACTGCAAAAATCAATAAAAATACGTTATTTGTTCATATCTAGTGACTTTTGCATTATTTTGTGAAAATAAAAACATCATTAAATTGGCTTACTAGTAATTTTGTCTAATTTAACCAAAGAGTTATTTATAGTTCTCAAGATCACAATGGTGATCCCGAAATTGAGACACTATATATTTTTCGTTTTAATAGTAAAAAACTGAAATTTCTTCTGAAACAGCTCACTAATATTACAGAAAATTACAATATAAGACAGTAATTATGTATTTGAATTAAGGACATTATTCAAAAACGTAAATGGAACTTGAATGACCAAGAAAATTTGATTATTGGATAATCTATGGAGTAATAAACGATTATCTTTACTGTCATATAAATTGAATCGAGTACTACAAGCTTAAATACTTCATAATTACATGAATTATGGAAAGTAAATTATTTATAATATTCAGGGTGCTCAATTTAACTGAAGACACTGAAATATTTCGAAAACTTACATATCGGTTAAACAAATTTTAAACTAAAATTTGTTCGTCTCGGAGGGGGGCATCCAATCCACTCGCCCCGCCACCCTCCAACTCCTAGGTGGTGGGGGGTGGTAGATATAAAACTTAAATAAGAACCCCCATTTTTAGTGCAGATTTGGATTCTCCAGGAAAAAAAACGACAGTTTTATCTCAAACATTTTTTTTTCGTGGCAGATGGCGCTGTAATCGACAATAATTAAATTGTAGAGTTGGATTTATTTTTCAGGAAATATTCCCAAGTAGGGCTGTTCGATATCTTGTTTTGAATATCGATATTCGATATTAGAAAAATATCGATAATATCGATGTATCGATATATTAATATATCGATATATCGATGTATCGATATATTGATATATCGATATATCGATGTATCGATATATTGATATATCGATATATCGATGTATCGAGATATTGATGTATCGATCTAATATAGTTAGATTTTATTGGTAATTAAACAATGATTCAGGATGTCGATCTGTACTATATAAATAGTAAACAATCTAATGCAGATAGATTTTATGGAAGGATTACAATGGTTCAGGATGTCGGCAATTCTATTGTGAAGAGAAGTAACGGGTGTTTCAAAGGCGAAAAATTTTAACATCTGGGGTGTTTGTGTACTTGCTTTATGGTGCTGGGCGCCACCATTATAAAACAAACGGGAATCTACTTAAAATATTTAAAATTGTACTATGCCATGACTGGAAGGTAGTTTTATGAAAACTTCTGCTGGAAATTGTACCTATACATCGTCCCAATTATTAATTCTCCCCTTAATCCCGACTCCAGAGTGAAAGTAAAAATAAATATCAGTATGCAATGCTATCAATAAATCGAGCACAACCCCTTTCATTAGATGGCATTATAGGTAAATTTTATTTCTTTTTCACAAAATACATCGATACAAAAATACATCGATACATTGATATATCGATACATTGATATATCGATATATTGATATATCGATGTATCGATATATCGATATTTTTTCTACTGAATATCGTTATTCGATATATCGATATAATATCGATACATCGATGTAAACGCACAGCCCTATTCCCAAGAAAAATATGGAAATTTTCCGGAAACTTTCCTTCGTGTTTTCAAAGTTATGTCAATGATAAAAATAATGATTGTATTTAAAATAACAATATTGGAAACAATAACTATCATAATACATATACCACGCTATTAGTAGAAATGTCTTTAATTTCTTTTTTAAGTTTTTATTTTTCTGCGAATGGAAGAATTACATTTTAAAATATGCTAAATAAGAAGTTTATGTTAAAAAGAAAAATTTTGATAGTTTCTATTGGACTTCCAAATTATCAAGAGATGGCGTTGATCATAATTCCCAAAAGGTACATGTCAAATTCATTTTGTATGATATCTTATGATGGAGAATGCTTGCATTAGTATTGGTAGTTTGCTTTTATTGGTAGCAGAACTGTTTCCATACACACTGCAAGTTCTCCTGTTTTTATAGGTTTTTTTTTTGGAGAAAATTCAATCTTAACCTATAATCTACAAATACAATGAACCTTTAATTTTTACATATTATTTAAATAATACGGCTTAAATAAATGTTATACTTACATTGGAATACTCTTAAAATAACTTCTATTGTTAATAATTTTTAAAAATAACAATTATTTTCTAAATACAATGAAATGTATGTACCTTATGGTTAGTTTAGCTTTCTACCACTAGTTAGCGTATTTTAATTTTGGAAGCCCAATAGGCAAGGAAATATTCCCGACAAATTTCCATTTGGGAATATTTCATTTTGGTAATTTTCCGATTGGCCAACACTATTAAAATTGGTAATAAATCGTTGAAATAGAGAACTTCTCGAGAGATACAAATCAAAGCAGAGAAATAAAAGTAGACGTACGTGGTACTTTGAATTAACCCTTCACCCCCCACGCTCCGAGGGTGGGAAAGACAATAATTTTATAACTTTTAACTTCTCACAGTTGTATTACTCCGATAAAACGGAAAGGGGACTGCTTGACTCACATTAATAAAGCACCCCAAAGGGAACAGAAAGTAGTAATAGTAGTAGTAGCAGTGGTTTTCACTTTTTATTATACGAATCAATGATCTTTTTTCGATTGTAGCGCCATCTATGAATGAAAATAAATCAATACTAAACTAAGATTTGCTTTAAAATAAAGTGTTTTCCAATGGGAACAATCAGGCGGTGTTGTTCCCCTTCATTCTGTTTTTAAATACAACATTTTTGACATTTGTATGTTGTTTTAACCTAAAATAACAGTGACCTCCACCCAATGGTTTAATTTTTTTATCCGATGTGTAGTTCTCGAGATATTTAAGTATTTTCAGTTAAATTGAACACCTATATACTGGTTGAAAAATAATTTACGGAGATGATAGGGAAAGGGAAGGGACGCAAAATATTGTCTTATTTAATAAACTTTTGATAAAAACTCAATAACAAGAAAGTTACAGCACTTTAAAGTTGAGTCAATTAAAAAGTACTCATTACAAACTGTATCAGTAACTTATGTTGAGAGCTAGTTCTATCATGTTAGTTATGACTATTTATTTGTTTTCCTTTTTTTATTCAATAATTGCTGTTTAAATTGTTTAGAACCATTTAATAACAAATAAAAACACTTTTGGTCAAATGCCGCCTCATGAGTGGATGATTATGATTTTTATGTGAACACAGACAACCATGCTAGTGACATAGCCAAGTGGTTTTAATATTTGTTTTATAAAATAATATTCTAGTATTCAAGATTTAGAATTAAAAAAATTAGATGTGCCAGCACATAACCTCTCGCCCAATACAACTCTTGAACGTTACAGGAAAAATACCTTCTTATTTGATTATTTTCTATTTAAGCAATTTAATATTCTTTCGTATATTTATTTTTTTTTTGACATATATTTCATTAAAACAGTTTCACAATCACAATGACATATCGTATAAAATTGAAAATTTTTAAGTGTTTCCATGGTGTACATGGAATGCAAGATTTATGGAATTTTATTTATATTTTATTATCTCTAATGCCCAGTTGCACCGCCCTTCCTTAAAACTAAACTTTACTAAGCATTACTTAAAACTAAGGAATATGTTGCACACGTTGAATTTAAGCATTGCTTAGTTAGTCATTACTTAGTTCTACATTATACCGTGTGTCTGTCTTAAAGGTGTACATAGGAAATTAACATGGGAAATCAGTTTTTTGCGTGCTGTTGCTCGGTGTTCTATCGGACAACAATGATTGTAGTACCAATCGAAAGATATCATTTTTCTGAATCAAATGATGTAAAATACATTACAATTTAGTAGCAATTTGGTTCCGTAAATTAATTTTGAAATTTTGAAAATCCTCCGATTTATTCAGTTTTTATCTAAAATAAATGTAGTTACCTATGACTGTTTTGTTTTGATTTCTTGTAAGTGATTTATTTTACGTTTCTGTCAATTTGTAAAATATGATTATTTTTACAGTAATGACAAGCGTATTATTATAATTTTTGCGTAAAGATTTTATTAAATAAATTTTAGTCTAAAAACCAGTTTTCTTTAAATAATATTAATTTATTAAGAGTTAACTTTTTTAAATCAGTGACAAAAAATTTCAATTTTCTTAGCTGTTTTGTATATCTTCTCAAAATACTCTTCCACTTCTTCAAATAGAAAAAGTTCTTGATCGCAGTGCATTTAGTAGGAATAATAAGAACTTTTTTTTTTCAAAATATGAACGATGTACACCCAATTCATTTCCAAAAAATCTAGTGCTATACGAAGGATCTACATGTATCTTTCCTAAAACCCTTTCTTCCAATAAAGCACGTTCTTCTGCTCTTGCTAAATTGCAATTACTAAGCTTACGTGTATTTTTCATGGATACTGGCATTTGTGGTTGCACTTAGATTCGGTCGATTCATAAACTTAATAGAAAATAGATCTCGCACTCTCAGCTAACTACATATTTCCTCCAAAAAATAGTTTTACTATAAAAATACGCTCTTCGGTAGTATAACTAGCCATATTTTTACAAATTGTCTTAAACAAGTCCAAAAGTCAGTCCGAACGTCAAATAAATAGCTTGACAGAAATCAAAACAAAACAGTCATAGGTGACTATATTTCTTTACGATAAAAATTTAATAAACCGGAGATTTCTCAAAATTTAAAAATTAATTTACGGAACCAAATTACTACTAAATAGTAGTGTATTTTACATCGTTTGATTCAGAAAAATGATATCTTTCGATTGGTACTACAATCTTTGTTGTCCTGTGGAACACCGAGCAACAGCTCGCAAAAAACTGATTTCCCATGTTAATCTCCTATGTACACCTTTAAGACAGACACACGGTATATCTAAAACAAGAGATCTAAAAATGAATATCAAACACGAAGAAGAATATTTGGTAACTTAACATTAGAATGTCCAGAATGTCTGTGACTAAGAACATTTTAAATTGTAAAAACGGTCATTTTGACCTGTCCGGGCATTCTAGTGTTAACGAAATTTTCATTTTCTAATGTTAAAATCTAGTAAGTTTAAACTGTCAAAAAAATTTGTTTATTGTTTATGACATTTCAAACCTGTCAAACGTTCATATTAATTTATCGAGAAGGGTTACCAAGTAAGGTTAATAAATTTGTAATAATATTATTTAGTGATATTAGCAATCACAAAAATACGATTCTAGTATTAAAATGTAACCGAAAAATGAAAAGAAGAGGAAAAGATCCGCAAATTTCACAACGGACGAGAAGTTATTTCTGTTACAATCCGTTCCAGAATATAAGAATATTATTGAAAATAAAACGGCAAATAATTTACAAATAAAAAGAAAAAGAAGTATGGGAAATTATCGCCAATTAATTTCATGCAAAAGCGGTAAATACCGTTCATATATTATTCTCGGAGGATTATTTATAAATCGAATATCTTCCAAAACATGCATTTCGTCATCGTCGTAATCAATATCATAATAATAATATTTAGCATTCTTCCTAATTACAAATACAAATATTTGACAGTTCCTTTGTTAAGTAGACGTTAAGTGGCCAGCGTCGGACACTTAGTTTAAGGATTCCTTAAGTCAATTTAAGTGCTGAAATTTGGCTGGTGCAACGAAATTTTTATATTTAAGAATTACTTAAAATTTTAAGGAACTCTTAACATTTAAGTGAGAGTGGTGCAACTGGGCATAAATCTAATGAAAACTAATGAAATTAGTGCAATCAAACAGATGTAAAATTAAATATTCTAAAAATTAAATTTAACCGTGTTTTTTCACGGAAAACTGTCAAGGGCTTCTAGTAAACTGCTACTTCCGGTTGACCAATTTTATCGAAAATCTAATCAGCTCTTCATATAAATGTAAGAAGCAAAAATACACAAAATTGTATCTTTTGGTAATATAATATTTGAGTTATACGAGACGAAAAAATCGGCACAGAACACACATACGTACATGCAGACATCATGGCTAAAATAGTAAAGTCGTATTGCAGGGACTCTAAAACGTGCTTATTCATTGAAAACTCACTACCAATTTTTTTGACCAAAAACAATACCTCCCTTACTAAAGGTATGCGGGAGGTAAAAAAGAATGTTGTTTAATTAGCTATAATATATAATTCATTAATCTGTCAATAATAGAAAAATATAAGCGTTTTTGAAATTTGTTCTGCGTTATTGAGTATATTTATTTATAATTATAAAAAACTATTTATAAAGAAGAAATTCAACTGTTATGGGCCCAGATCACACTTACACTGTTAAAGTATTGGAGTAATTCCTCTTTTAGTTAAAAAATAAGAAATATGGCAACTACAAAGTATGAACTTGTTCAGGTAACAAAATTTGATGGTACAAACTTTCAAATTTGGAATTTTAGCGTATCAATTATTCTGAAGGCTGAAAAATTGATAGAAATTGTGAATGGATATCTGCCAGAACCGGAAAACAGGAAATCCGCTGAATGGAAGAATTGAGACAAATTCACGAGCGCAAGTAATATTTCTCACTACTACTAATTGTGACACAGCAGTTAAAAGATATGGATGGAAAAGTCAGTATTATTGCTATTTGCTCAAGTCATTAATAGTCTACCATCGAAATACAATACGTTTCGTACTGCTTGGGATTATGTACCTTCTGCACAGCAATCATTAGAAAATTTAACAGCACGACTGTTAAAAGAAGAAGTTAGAATGACTACAAGTGGAAATGAAGTAACTAGCGCTGCAAGTTCAAGCCTTGCAAACTAAGCTTCACCAATCCGTCAATAACAGGAACTAACAATATAAAAATATTAAGAAGGAAACAATAGCTGAGAATAAAAGACAACAAATTGCAATTACTGCAAAAAGAAGGGACTTTGGGCACATGAATGTTGAAAACGCATTGCTGATGAAGTCAAAAGTAGCATTGGTAGTTCGTCGGGCAAATGTCAAACTTTTATATATTTGTGATATCTCAGTACTCTAGTCTTCAACCTCTGATAGCGATCAGCACGATTGGATTTGTGATTCGGGTGCAAGTGTGCGCATGACCAATCAGCGCAACTGATTTATTAAAATTGAGCCTTTAAAGAAACCAGTTTCAGTTAAAGTTGAAAATAATAATTATTTCAGATACAAATATAGGAACCATTAAATTAGAAGGACTTGTGGATGGTAAGTGGCTCAACCGCACCATGAAAAATGTATTGTATATTCCAGAATTGAGCCGTAGTTTATTTTCAGAGTTATGACTGACAAGAAATTTACACATCATGCTTATCAAGAACGGTGTGAATTTAGAGATCAAAATGGAGAAGTATCATTATCATGCGTAGGTTTACGAAGAAACAGTCTCTGAAAAATGTTGTTTCGGATCAACAGTACATAAGAATGTAATATTGCAAAGAGTGAACCATACAACAAACTAGTAAAGGCAATGCTGTAGATGGTCTACAAATTTACAATGAAGAAGAAATGCGACAATGCAAAGAATTGTTGTTCGTTGAATATGATAAACATTCAGAAAATTATCGTTTGTGGGATCAACTCAGCGAAAAATTCGTGTTAGTCACGATGTGAACTTCGATGAAAATGAAATGAAACAAGGAAACATTGCTGAAGTAAAACTTAAGTTTGGAAATTATGAAGCATCACAACCAATAATTGAAAATGAAAATCATCTAGACATTGATGCAGATGAACCCGAGTATCATCAAGAACGACAATTACGTGATAGGATAGCTCTGCAACGTCCAGACTAGTATGAGGCAATGCAAGAAGAAATGGATACGCTCGAAAGAAATAAAACTTGGAGATTAGTAGAGTAATTAAAAACAAGTGGGTTTACCGAGTTAAAACAGATTTGAACGGATATCCAATTTGATATAAAGCAGGGCTAGTAGCGAAGGATTCTCTCAGCAACAAGGTGTCGACTACAAAGATTCCTCTGCTCCTGTAGTAAGATATGACTCAATTTTTGTTACTTGCTTTAGCAGCAGCAAAAGATTTTGAACTTGTGCACTTCGACGTTACAACTTCATTTCTCTACGGTGATCTCCAGGATCTCCAATATGTCAGAATTGAAATAGTAAGCGATCGGCGATCGTGGTACGAAGACATTAATGATCAGAAAACAAGCACATATCAAGAAAATACTGGAAACTTTTGCAATGACAGAAATGAAACCACTGAATATACCTGCTGAACCAGGAGTAAATCTAAAACATTATGATCAAGAACATAATTGAATTAGAAAAGAACCTTACCGTGAAATTGTAGGTTCGTTAATATTTCTGGCAACAGTTAGTCGTCCTGACATTACATATACCGTGAATCAGGCATGTAAATTGTTAAATAATTGGGGTGTTGAACACTGGCAAGCTGATAAGCGAATAGTACCAGTACGTTACTTAAAACAAACAATGAACTGCGGAATCATGTATGGTTTAACAATTGAAACAAAAATAATTGGTTATACAGACGCATATAACGCTGGTTGTTGTGAAACACGAAAATCTGCAAGTGGATATATTTTCTTACACGACAAAGTGTTGTTGCCCAGTTAATAAATGAAGCTGAGAATTTAGCTCAGGGGTCTTAAAACACGAGCGTAGCGAGTGTTTTAATTGACCCATTCGTGACTAAATACGCTTTACGTATGTGTATCGTACCTTATTTTATCTACGAGTTGATGAAAAACCCCAATAAATATAAAAAAAATTTTTATTTGTGAATTAAGATTATAATATTAAATGAGAAGTTTGCCATGATAACAAATTTTTTGCAAATTTGGCGTATTTAAAAAAATTAATCACTCGTTGCTCGGCTACCCGTGACTAATAAGATCGTGTTACTAAACAACCGTTTTACAAACTCAAAATTAACAACTAAACATTAATTTTACACACTATCGTAGATAAAATAAAATAATAGTCTAGTATTCTGGATTTAGAAATAAGAAAAAAGAAAGTTGTTGTTTAATTAGCTGTTATATATAAATCATTGATCTGACAATAATAGAAAAATACAAGCTTTTTTGAAAACCCAAATTTGTTCTGCGTTATTGAGTAAATTTATTTATAGTTATACAAAACTATTTAAAAAGAAGAAATTCAACAGTTTGCATAACTTTTGATTTATTCTGATAAAATTGTATTTAATAATAGCTATGTGTTTAACTAAGCACCAAAATGCCAGATTTACAACAGAGGCTGTTGAAGCTGTAAATAACTATGTGTGGTGCCTACTGATTTCTATATAACACTAGATTGGACATAGGCTATATTCTGCCATCTGAGAGCGTTCCCAATGGGCCCATAAACCAATTAAAAAAAAAAAATTATGAAACTTTATTAGAATATATGACGATCAGTGAAAACCCGACTAAAACAACGATTTTTCATGATAGTAGATATTACATATTTTTTAATGTAAAAATAATATTTACATATTGTTAGTCTTTATTTACAACAATGAAACTTAATATAAATAAAGATATTATTCCTTTGGCAACCTTAGAGTATTTTACTCGAGTAAATAACATACGAAAGTTTGAGAGCAGTGGCGCTGTAACTTAACCTCAGCACACAGTTTTATTCAATAGTTTTTCAACATAGCTCAATGAAACAGTGAAATTATAAAACAAGTAATAGAAGCCCAAAAAATATAATCGTAAATACCAACAAACAAAACAAATGAAATGACATTTCGTAGTTCTATTTTAGCCCACAATAGGCGTTGGGCGCAACGGCAGACGCGCGATTTGCACAATTCATATTTCTGGCGAATAGCATCAATGCGAGGACCCGTGATGTCAAAATATGTTGAATTCGTTATATCGCTTTACTGCAAAATATTTAAAATAATAATAATAATAATTTACTACTAATAATTCCGTAAGTGTTACGCGATTTTGATATAAATTTGTCATATTTCGTTTATAGTTTATGCGCCCATTGAACAGGTGAAATTGATGTTTTGTGACACTTTTGTAAAGTAAAGTGCACAATTTGAAGCTCTGCCTTCACTCTTTCTACACCGCGCTTGCCACCACCTCTCTTTAGGTCATACCTCGAAGTATGTTCATACCCATAGACAAGAGAGATAGATTTATAAATATTGAAGTATCACAAAAACGCAATTTTTACCATTATGGCGGCGTTCAATTGGGAGCGCACCGTAACGGCTTATGCCCAATCTAGAGCTGTATAGAAATCAGTGTTGGTGCCGTATTGAACACATTATTTTTTTGCCGATTTAGAATTAATATTTTTTTAGTGATTATTTTTAATACATATTTTGAAGGTCATTGCCATCAAATTACGTTACCATGTGTTTGTTGAAGTGTTGCTAGGCATTTGTTGACAGTTATTATGCGTTTGTTGAGCGGTTGCTATATAGAATATTTTTACAGCTTAGTAAAAGTGACACTTTATAAACAGTTAGCAATCTGTAAAGTGTCACTCAAAAAAAAAATCATTTTTAAGAATAAAAAGGAACCTACTACTCCATTTTCCATTATTTTTGGTTGCATGCATATTAACATGTTTACATATTAACATGTTTTATCCTCAACTATCAAATAATATACCCACCCATAATAATTCAAACGTTTGTTTATCAATTTTTGGCGATTGACATTAAACCATCAAAATATGTATATAGATTAATCACTAAATTAATTTAATTAATCACTGAATTAATTAATCGGCAAAAAAAATGTGTTCAACTCGGCACCAAACACAGATTTATAGACTTGGCTTCGCCTCGTCAATGAAACGGCAGCATCTGCTGTAAATCTACTATTTTGGTGCCTACTTACACAAATAATTATTAATCGTTATGTCAAATTCAAATCTTACTTGTCAAAAGAGTAAAAAACAAAATTACTTTTAAGTCAAAGACATTAGTTTTCTCATTTTCATACTTTTTAAGCTTAAACTGTAGCTGAATAATGTTGCTAAACAAACAATTATTTTTATTTGTCAGAGCAAAAATTCTAGTTTTCTTATAATTACAAAATAAATATTTGACGAAATGTTGTGGATAAAGTATGGTATTCTCGCATGTATAGGCTATTACTCATTCGAATAGTTTGAATCACGAGCGAACGCGAGTGATGTAAATTATTAAACTTCAATCTCATGAATAACAGCATACATTACATGCTCATTAAATAATATATTGTTTTAATATGTTTCTAAGGAAACGAGAAAATAATATAACTATTTCTTCCCTATTAACTTCATCGGTGTCGGTGCTCATTGAGTGGGCAATAATTCAAAATAAAAAATGCTGTAACTTTCTAGTTTGAGTTTTCGTCAAAAATTAATTAAAAAATAAATATTTGGATGAGCGTAATCTCGATTTGTCTTACCTTTTCCCATTACTTTAACAAACTGCGAAGGTAGATCTTCGCCAGAAGTAACTTGTAGTGGACTCTGAAGAACGGATTTTAATTTTTTCAATGCAGACAGAAGATCACCACCATTCATAACCTCAGTCTCCAACTCAGTCATCATTGAACTTCTTTCTTTAAGTTTACTAATACTCAACAACAATTTATGTCGAGCTCCTTTAGTAATTCCCATTATTTGCAATCTTTCTTCCGTTAAATTCAACATTTGCTCATATGTTAAATTAGTAAACACCCAACTGTATTTATGTAATCGTAAAGATTTCAACCAAAAAACGATTCCTTTCATAATCGGTAAATTACTTACAGTTTGAAGATCTTGTAGTCGAGTTTCTGAACTACTTGAAGTCATACTAGGTATATTCAAAGGAAGAGTTTTATCGTTTGAAAGTGAATAGCTTCTCGGTTTATGCGGAGGAGATGAAAGATTCTCTTGCGATGACCAAACTTCCTGAGTTTGAATCAAGTTTTCATGCGAAGGTGTCAAACTATTTGAACGGCGATTCATTCTTAAACAAACTTCAGGTTGTTGACCGTTTATCTGACTTGTTGGCTCTGGATTAGGACTAATTGGATCATCGCTACTAGTCTGTTCATTAACTGGTGAATGGTTAAAGTTTTCCGGATGAACTCGATTAATCATTTGCTTTAGTAAATGTTTAAATGATTTTTTATCTTCTTTGTCAAATGCTGGATGGACAAGCACATAAGACATAATTTCAACACAATCATTATATATTTTAAATGGTGGACTCATTACTTCTGTCAAAACTTTTCGAATTACTGTTAGGTAACATTCAGCGGTTTCCTTATTTCCTGGTCGTAATAACGGTAAATGTGTTAACAAACCTGACAGAGCGATATGTATTCGTTCTGACATAAGATTCCTTATAAATATAGTGTTGTTTGCATTTTGTTCTACTGCTAAAACATCAGGCGTTGATACCGCTGATATACAGTGCTCCAAAACATGTTGCAAAAAACGAGCATTTGCAAACGGAAGACCACTCATTAAATAATATAGTGCAACTGTGCGTTCACAACTATCCCATTTGTGAAATTTTGTACGTATATCATTTAACTGCTCGCAAAATTCTGAATAATCTCTGAACGGTCCAAAATCCATTATTGCTAAAATATTATTTCTGAAAAACGAAAAATACATCATTTGTTTGATGAATATACTGGACATTTATTTGTTAATAACACAAAATTCCAATAAAATTTATTTAGAATTACTATATTTAAATAATTATATTTATTTCTATATGACATTCTGTATATATATATATTTATATATAAAATTAAGATTTTTTTTAATACATACATTTTCAAATTTTGATAAGATTCAACATGTATCAAATAAGAATCCATTTGAAAACTCCCCTGCGCCATTGCATTACACAGATATTTGTATACAAACAAAATACTATAAATGTAACCATAAGAAACAAATTAAAATGCGTTACTTTAAAAAATTATGATTACCTTTATCCACGTATTATATTTAAAACATTATTTGTAACACAATTGTTTTAATGTAACGCTCATTTGTCTATTGTAGAGCTCAACTCCGTTAAATAAATTTGACATACGAATCACCAAACGTTTAGAACACACCCAATTCCAATGAAGATGTTGTGTTCTATACTCAGTGTTACCAACAGTCCGAATATTATATCAGATTAATAATACTAAAATGAGTATTTAAAATCATTTATGTATATATTCACGTAGGATTACAATTTAATTAAATTGCAATGAGATAATAAATCTTTAAATTCTATGTATTAAAGTATTTTTAAAGCAGCCTTTCTTAATTTTTGTCTCACATTTATTGTAACGAAACAACCACAAATATACTGTATTTTGCTAATGTCCGAGATGTACTAGGCCAACAGCAACAGTACATGTTTCACTTTCAATCCTTTCAATCATACATCAATGTTTCAAAAGAAGTCTTAGAGTAAGACTTAAAGAAATTTAAAGATTATAGACCAATTTAGATTGTTTTTTTACAAAAACTAGTACATATTATAAATAATGGCGTAAGTAATTTTTAATAGTTTCTTTGAAATATTATCTTCCATATGGGTAGAATCTAAATAATATATTTTTCAGATCTAAAGTTACTTTTAAAATAACTTTAACTTCCGATCCGAAATTACCTTTTAAAGTGTAAGTACAAAATTATATTTTATAGAAGTTGCTGTCATTAAAATATGAATTCACTATATGTTGACAGATAAAGGAACGCTGCGTAAATAACAGTAACAACAGTAACATAATTCATCCTATTGCAAATGATGGCAACTTTTACATATATCAACAATGAAACACAAGAACTGTTAAATACTTTTTGCCATTTTATAGAATATTATGAAAATTGTACTTCATTGCAACTTTCTTTTGAAGTAGTGAAAGATTCTTTTGAAGCTGCAAGTCTCATTGAAAAATCTGTTATTGAATTGGAAAGAAAAAATCTTTTTCCACTGTTTATATCGTGTTTAAATTCCTGGTTACAAATTAAAACTAGAACTCTATTGTATAACGAAAATTTCTATCGTATTGCATGTGATCACTTGTTGGATAAACATTTTTGTATTAAAAAAGATATTGAGATTGCCATTAAATTATATTCATTATACTGTTCAAGAGATAGATTTCAAAGTTTTATTGCAAATGGAATTATGAGGAGTTCAAAATATGAACCAGTTTTAAACTTCACTGTTATTAATCGATCCAATGTAAATATGTGTGAATTACAAAGTAGATTATTGTTATTTAAATGGGAAAATGATTATAATATTGGAAATTATAGTCATGTACAAGAATCTATTAAAAAAATGTTAGAATCGTATACTGTAGACAAACAGTTAATATACTTAATATTAATATTAAATTTAAATTCAAAATTAAAGGGGTCTTCTGTACATAATTTGATATTAAAAGAAATATTAATTCAAATGAACGATAGAAGTAAATTATGTGAAAATTTTTGGCAATCCCTTATAAAAAGTATAGATAAAAATGTATTGGCACAAATTTGTTTGTTATATAAAGATTTTCTTAAGTCTCTTGTAGATTTTCTTGTATATTTTTGTTGCATGATGGACTATGAAATAGGCAATACTAGAATTTGGATAAATAATAATAAATCTATTTGTCCTGAAATAACATATGATAATATTACATTAACTTTTCAAAGTTTAATTAATTTTGATGAAAGTTTGTATGAATACATAAAAACACGTATTGAAAATTCTAAAATAACTTCTGAAACATTTATATGGAATGATATTATTAAATTATGTTTTTGAAATGTAGCGTACATATTATAGTAATAAATAAATATTTCATAACTTATTTAACAGATTGAGTGTACCCGAAAACACACCATTTACAGCAGTGTTGAAGTTTGCCGCCGAGGAATTTAAAGTTCCACCTGCAACTTCCGCTATTATTACGGACGATGGCATAGGAATTAATCCTCAACAAACAGCTGGTATATTGACTAGGTTTTTACATTATTTTTACCTACGACCGTACAGAAAATAAGTATTTCGGCATACCAAGAAAACCAATCAAATTACATATACCGTGAGTTTCAACTGAGATCCAATATTTATTAATTATAATTGTATTCCTATTTATAACAGTGATATTTAGTACTGTTCCAGATAAAGTACAATACAGGATATTAATGCCAAATGCCATAGTCATCATACTTTAAAGATATTTGTTAATGAAGAAAAAATTCGAATGGTTACTAAGTTCAATTCTGGTTAAATTTTTTTAGAAACGTTTGATAATTTATTTATCATGATGGAAACATCATTTAACATTGAGAACGATAAGTTTGTAAATATTACATCTTGGCTGAAACGGTATATTACTTATTTACAAAAATATTAAATCTAAACTGTTTCATTTTATTTTCGCTTTAAATAAAAAAGATAACACGGTCTTAGATAAAACAGTGTATGAATCATGTATTGAAAGTACTATTTTCCGCATTCATTACAATGACAATTACGCTGTAATAACTATTTCAGGTACTGTTTTCTTAAAGCATGGCTCCGAACTCAGATTAATTCCAAGAGATCGAGTTGGAAATTATTCAAGATAACTTTAAATTTATTTTATGTATTGTTCTTAAAGTAATTTCCAAATAAAATGTAATCTTTTTATTAAAATCACTGTTTTATATGTTGAAAGCTAATTTTTATCCTGGAACTAATTTTAAGGCTAAAATATTGTATTATTATAAATTCACAAATAGTTATCGTTTTTCACACTGTATTCTTTTTTTATGCTGGAGCGGGTGAATTTTGCAAATAAAATCCATATAATTGAAGATATAAATATTATTGTTTATTGTAGTACATACATTACATTCTTGAATGAGTAAAAACGTTCAAATATCTTATATACTACACGACACCAAATAATGAAAATATAATTCATTAGAATAAATATGCCAATACTATCAAAAATCATTAAATAGTTGTAAATAATTTTATAAAAAATATGTATAGTAAAAAGTAATCTTTAGCAAAAATGACTATTATTAGAAGAAATTTAAAGTAAACCTACGTTCTTAATATGCACAGTTACATGAGTGCTAATAAAACACAAGAACTCGCTTTAGAAATTAGACCACGAGTAGACGAATTCCTACAATGTATTGCACAAGTTCTTTTAAATAAAGACGACAGACTCATCATAATACAGTGAGCAAATGTTTCATTATAGAAAATGCCTTGCGAAAATTGGCACATGGAATGTACACATTTTCAGTCAATTTTTGAATACTAGTGATTTTATTTCAAATACTAGTGAAAAAAATATTGTACAAATATTACTGGTATAGCATACACTTATCACAAGCACGAAATTAAAACACACCTGATATTTTCTTTACTTACTAAAGCATTTATCAAAAGACTAGATTCTTAGTCGTGACGTAAAGTGGTCCTTATTTAACTTAACGGCCAAAATAAAGAACCATTATATTAAATATATGCAAAGCATTACTACCTTGTTCATAAAAAGGTACCCAAGAGATCTCTTACTTAACCAATAATGTTTATACGTGTTAAATGCTAATACTTAAATCTATGTGATTACTTAGTTGTTAACTTGTCAAAAGATTATCAAGTTTTACTTCATTCCGCCCATTCCTTTTCGTCCACCCCTTCCATTTGATCTTGTTCTAACTTCAAATTTAGTTCCATTCGCTCACTTACTGATTTCTGAATCTGCAATTACAATTTTTATTAATATCGTATTATATTTTTGCGAGTAAAAGAAATAGTATATTACATGTGAGCTGGGAAATGTTTCATTCCAGCCGAGGGCATATTATATGACCGAGAGGCGAAGCCTCGAGGTTCAGATATAGCTCAAGGCTGTAATGAAACTCCCACCGAACTATACTATTTTATTCACAATCATCCTTAAACATAGATGATGTATGGTAGTAGTTTATGAAAACAAATGTCATTTAAATAATTTGACATGTGTCAAAAGTTCAGAAAACTAAAACAGCATTACATTAGAATTTTATATTACTTTATAATAAAAATACATCTGTTCATTATTAATATTGTAATTATTGATGTTTAGAGGTAATTATTAGGGTTTATCAATATGTTTGACAGCACTGTTCATCTTACTTCCAGATATTTATGACTGTGTTGCTAGGCAATTCTATATAACACTTCCCACCCATGGGATAAATCTGTCACTTCCCACCGAAGAGCCTATTAGCAAGGAATGACGTATTTCCCAACCTCAAAAAGGTTTGGAATTGACATATTACATAGTGATTGTGAATAAAAAAAATATTTTTTGTTCAACCGAACGCGAGACAAACATATCGCAGCCGCAATACAGACCGCGAAATCCAAAATGATGGTTTTTTTTTTCTATCATTAACAACGACCGCGAAATTAGGCAAAAAACAATCATTTTGACACTGGAGAATTGACATTTTTTTTCAAAGCTAATTGTTTTGTCCATCAAATAGCCCCATAGTCACTTTCTATTTATAATAAAATTGTTTAAAATTTGTAATTAGTATTTTTTACGGTTGCACAAAAAATAGTGTTTACACCGTATCCGCGAAATCCTTTGTCGCCCTCGAGATTGTCCTGCCTCGGCCGCAAGCGGCCTCAGCGTCAATTTTTCTCTCGGAACGCTAGAGTGATTTCGCGGCCTTGGTATACAAATAGCTATACCAAAACTTTAACTTCAATGAATTTGTTTTATTCAATTTAATTTTAATACAGATTCAAATTCGTATTATGACGGTTTATTAAAAACCTACATTCATTTTATTTAGATATACATTAAAATTTTAATAATATTTGCAATACGTGGTATAAAGAATTTATTATCGCACACATAAGAAAGATGCACGATTTATCATGTACAATAAATCTTACTGTATTCCATGTTTGCGAACAGAATTTTATCTACAATCATTTGAAATTTTGTAAAATTAGTATGTTTTTAAATAAACTAATGTCATAGTGGCATTTTCTTTCACGACAGTCATTTAGTCTGAAATGAGTGATCTACGTAAGTTATTATAACATAATTATTGATAATTTTTTTTTTTTTTGATATTATAATTCGTTTCTCAATACAATGATATTTATACAAAAGGCAAATATGGTTGTTTTCCTAATATGGTTTATTTTATCGTACATAAGATATTTCAGTAAAATTTGCATATGACCGGTAATTTCTTCCACGCAAAAAATGTTCAAAATGAAAATCTGCTTCAACCAAAATTTATTGATGATTTTTTTTAAATCTGGTGTGGTCGCCTCACTACTTTCTCATACATATAAACCAACTGAACACGTGTATAACTTTCCTTGTATATGACTTTATTTTGACAATTATTTGAAGAGTTTAATAAGGCTGATATTTTTATAATAAAATAGATGTTAAACGTGTTTAATTTGCTGCTCTCATTGTAACTAATAATACAAATATTGCTTTTATAATATTTCAAACGAGAAAAATTTTTGTCACTTCACAATTATTTGAAAAAGAATATAAAATATAGATGTTAATTTAATCATTTTTATTTACAACAAAATTGGAATTTATTGTTTTGTGTGCATAGTTATTAAAAATTCAAATATATAGACATGTATACGAAAGACGTGTGTAGACCATACCAGATTTTTACAATGATGATTTATGATTATAATACTTACCTTATTATAATTTGCTCTTTGAGAATTATAAATGTTTGAATATAATGATTGGAAAAAATTATTAAATTTCATTTACCTCTTCTTGTTTTGATTTGGTCAAATCGGAATTCCAAGCAAGTCTGTTAAACGGCTGTTGTACTCCTGGAATGCTGCCTGAAGTTTTATTGGTTTGTCCTTGTGAAATCGGCTGTCCGTGGGATCCTGACACTTAGGTAATAAAATATGTATTATAACAACTACAAAAACAAAAGTAATTTATCCACATACGTGTCTCCATTCCTTCCGGTTTCAAACTAATTCGAAGAGCTGGTTTATCTTTTCCACTAAACCAGTCTGAACTATTTGAAGTAGATTTCCAAGTTATTTTCGTTGGAGGAAATAAATCGTCTTGAAATAAATCTGACTGAAAATGTAGTAAAATAAAATTTTGATATGTTTATGAATGAATTAAACTTACTTTTATTCTAGGCACAGTGAATGACAAAGGCTCGATAGTGTTATTGGTCAAACGCAAAGCTTTCGCGAATTCCACACTGGCAACGTCGCAAACATTTTTAGGTAGAAATGATAATCCTTGATGTAATGAATTGCAACGATGATGACTTAAAGGACAAATAAATGGTGCTTCTTCTGCGATTTCAAATGCGTAGATTGTTGAATCGCCCTGTAAATGAAATATAATAAGTTGGTAATTTTATTTCTTAATACTCATATAGTTACTGCTTTTTGTAAACTAAATCTCAAAATAAAAGCATGGCCGAGTAACTACTATTTCGTGATTATATTTTCTAGATGCTGACAAATGTTTGTAAATTATTTTAGAGAAAAATATCTGAACTAACTTTACATGTTAAATTATACTTAAGCAATTTCCTGCTTCCCTAACCATTTTAGAGAAAAATGTTTCAAATAAAAGTTGAAGAGATTTAATGTTTGCTTCAGAATCAGAGAATAAATTTCATTTTTCTTATACAGGGTGTTATTTTCAAATGGATCCAGCAAATATCTCGCTTATTTATCAACTTAGCAATTTATTTCACAAACATGATTTATATAACAACATTTAAGCTAATTGATAGCGGACGTACATTCATATCATTTCCAGTTTACTAGTAATTAATATCAACTTTGAAATTTCAAATGGCACACTATATTTTTTACAAATTTGTTTTATAATCATGTAAAATAATTCATATGTAATATTACTAAAAAAAAAATAAAATGGCGAACACTTTAATTACCCATAATCGGAGAAAGAATAATAAGCCATGACGCTGCTTCGAAATTAAACTATGTCGACGATGTGGGTATTCTTGTAGATAAAGTTCTGTAACTATGCGATTACTTGTTGAAAATACACATCTAGCAAAGCAACTTTTTACCTCCCGCACATAAGAGAGGTATTGTGACGGGTCAAAATTTCGGTAGTGAGTTTTCAACGGATAAGCACGTATTGGGATCCTTAGATTACAATTTTACTATTTTCATGACGACGTGTGTATGTGCGGGTGATGATTTTCTTCGTCCACGATAACTCAAATTCTAATAAAGATATCAATTTTAAATTTCATATTTGAAATTTGTATGTTGAGGTTACAAGCTGATTAGATTTTGGTAGAAATCTAGAAACCGAAAGTAGAAAGCAATATAAAAGAAGATCCACAGGAGTTTTGGTCATATATTCAATAAAAAAAAGTTATCACGTATTCCAGGGTGCATTTATCTAGATGGCAGTATTTTAAATGACCCCATTTCTATTGTCAATGGTTTTTATAACTATTTCAATACTGTATATACTCAAAGTAACAAAGGGGAGACAATCAATATCCAAACCGATTTTAAAGCTGCCTAATATTACAATAAATAATGTATTTACTGATGATATTAACATTGCAATAAAATAATAATAAATAAATAAATATATCATCACGCCTTTTACCCATTATGGGTGTGGCACTCTGCTTACGCAGATCTCGGTAAATGATATTTTTCCGTATGAAATGCGGTTACCAGCCGTCAAGTCATAGCCCCCAAAGATGTTAGTGGAGGAGGAACCACAGGGGTAAATTTAAATTGGCAACTGTCAGCTGTGGGATTCGAACTGAGGATCTCACGATCCACAGTCCGACACGTTACCACGGAACTATTTACCCCATTGCAATAAAAAAAACTGTCAAATAAGATGACGGCTGGAGAAGACCAAATTCCCAGTTTCCTTATTAAAGATTGTGCAAGTGCACTTGTAACTCCCCTACAGCATCTTTTTAATGTTATTTTACAACATCTACGTTTCCAAATATTTGGAAACTGGCGGGAATTTGTCCGGTGCACAAATGTGGAAATGTAGACAATGTTACTAAATATAGAGAGAATATCTATTCTATGTAATTTCTCTAAAGTTTTTGAAACTATTTTACATTATCCCAGCCAGCAGAGTGCCACACCCTTAATGGGTAAAAGGCGTGATGATATATGATATGATGAGGATGTTGGGATTCATATTTAGAAATTGCAAAAGTTTTGAAAATGTCCAAGTTATTGTTGTATATTTTAGCTTTGTTCGTTCAAAATTGGAATATGGGTTCATTAATTTGGTACCCAATATATGACAGATTCAAGTTGGAACTAGAAAAAATTCAAAAAAGATTTTGATATCATATTGGTTACTTATGTTACATTTTTCGGACTATTTATCGTACGAAAAGTGAAACTTTAAAGTCCTAGAACCTTAAAGTAAAATTTGACTTATACTTGTTCCTATAGAAATTGTTATTTAGCCTACTTATATCAACTCATATTTCTACGAATTTTTGATAATTTCTGTTAATAAATACTATAATCAGCAACTTTAGTAACCAGTATGAAATAAAATTTTGTATGTACCTCGGCCGTAAACAACTTACTAGTACCTTAAAGTTTCACTTTTCGTTCTAGATACATAAATAACTATTAAAATATCTTATTTTAAAAGAAGATAATAAATTTCATAAACCTCAGAATAACTAGAGAATAAACATATTAGTGGAAAAAACAAAAAATATCGCATCGAGAGATGACAGCTAAAATAATAATCATCATTTAAGCTATGATTTTGATGCGATATTTTTTGTTTATTCCACTGCTAAAATGTTCAATTTGGGATAAGAGAATTTAATATTGATATCTGTTTGTAGCAAAACAGATACAAGTGAATTGCTTTTGTACTTCCAACCCTCGTTTCAGCAATAAATTATAAATAATAATAATTTTAAAGGATTTAAAATACCTACTCCTATATTGAAAATGGATGGCTTTGATAACAACGATAGCACTATTCAAATTTTGTAGGTTGCATAGATACCATAATAAAGTGAAAATATGTGTTTATTTTGAGTGATATTTCATTATGGATGAAGAAGCCACAGTGGAAATACTGCCGATAAAAATATATATAAAAATAATTCAATGCTTTCAGCAAGTGGTACGACAATAAAAAAGTTAAAAAATACACGGAAACTGTGCTGCTGGTATATTTTTATGAACGATCAAAAACTGTGCTAGCTATCATTTGGGCGAAATTCGATGTTGAAGGGAATGTTGGTGGTTAGAAATACTAATATAAGCAAGTTCCCGAAATTAATGACTTTCTTTATAAGAAGAAATGGTTGCTATATTAACCTAAAAAGTAAAAATTACAGCGGAACAAGTTGACCAATTTTTAAAAGATGCACTAGACAAGGTATTTTTAATGGTTAAAGTATTTAATTTTGTCAAAAACGTTCAAATATATTCTGTAGTTATCAACTGTATAAAACAATTAATAATAAATATACAATAATTTTAATAAATATTTTACTTGTTGCTGTGGTTACTTGTCAATTTAATCTGAAATTTAATCCATCCAAAATTAAAACTGACACTTCAGTCCACGGGAAGGAAAAATAAGTAAGGGCATTTAAATACGGAAGTGCAAAAAATACTCTCATCCCCTTTTATTCTAATACCTACAATTAGTACTGATTGGTGACAGATGACATTTACCGTGTTTTCGTTGTTTTGATTAATTACTATTTTTTACAATTAAGGTAATTCATGTTTTTGCCTTTTTTTACACTGAACTGTAAACAACTATCTACCTTCTTAGCAACGAGCTTGGTAGGTATGATTTTATCGTTTAGGCCGGTAGTACATAGCAACGAGTCCGGTAGGTAAAATTCTTAGGACTAGGCCGGTAGTACATAGCAACTACCTTGGCGACGTCCGGTAGGTATTTGTGTCCATAACAACGCACCACAGCAAAAGCGACTTTTTAAAATTAAATCATTCTAAATTATTTGTTTTTAAAATTGTTGTTGAGTATACAGAAAAATTATTCATATACGACACGGCCTGTAGCGACATTTACGGTCTCGCTAGCTCATCCGTGAAGCTTAGCTACCGGCCTAATGACGTAAATAGCTATAATAATGTAACATATGGATTATTTTAAATGACTAAAAAGCTTCCCCATGTTAATCTCCTATGTACACTACAGACACACGGTATAAATATATAGTGTGTTCTATTTAAAATTTCAAAGTTGATATTAATTACTAGTAAATCGGAAATGATATCATGAATGTACATCCGTTATCAGTTTGCTTATACAGGTGGGGCGTTTTAAGTTGCGTTCAGGAATATCTCGGAAACTAAGCATCGGATGAAAAATCAAAAAAACACGACTAAAATATTTTCGAGGGGGACATCCCATGACACCAAATTTAACCCCCCCGAATGCGAATCTGTAAAAAAATATTGTGGTTCCCATTTAAGATTTCAAAATTACCCCCGCCCCACCCCCCAGGGTTGGGGTGGAGGGGTTGAATTTGGTGTCATGGGATGTCCCCCTCGAAAATATTTTAGTCGTGTTTTTTGGATTTTTCATCCGATGCTTCGTTTCCGAGATACTCCTGAACGCAACTTAAAATGGCCCAGCCTGTATGTTGTATAATTCATGTTTTGTGAAATAAATTGCTATGTTGAAAAAATAAGCGAGATATTTGCTGGATCCATTTGAAAATAACACCCTGGTATAATAAAGGCTAAAAATATCAAAAATCCAATTTTTATGAGTAACCATGGAAATAGAATTGAACGCAAGTTAATTCTATTTTCAGAATAAACATTAGGTAATAATAAGTCAATTGGAACACAAAAAATAAATCTAGTCTAGATCACATGCTCAAATAGTGTATTCGGCCATATGCCGAATAGCAAATATTCGGTGGATTTCTTGGCCGAATAGACGAATATTCGGCGAATAGTATTCGGCTGGCAAACATGAACCCTTATCGTTTCAAAGTTGCACAAAAAAATTAGAAGTGTTTACTTTAAAAAATAGGAAACATATTTCAATGTAAACTTACCTTTCCTGTCAAGAACAAAGTTGAACTATCTTCATCATAAAAGGGAATAAGTATTGCAGGCGAAACATCAAGTCCAATCGTATTTAACGGGGTATTTAAGTTATCTGATTTGAAAACCATAATTTGGCGTTCAGAAACTTTATCAAATCCCGTTACAACAACATAATTTCCATCTAGCGCCCATACAATTCGCGCCCCTCGACTACCAACTGGGCCTTTGCCTTCTCTAACTGGCATGTCGCTACTTCTAGGCTTATAAACTCTTATTTTTCCATCTTTACTAACTGTCGAACAGAATCCTCCACAAGGCGACCACGCGAAACTAAATATCTGCTCTGTATGTCCATTAAGAGTATACTTCTCGGTTAAAGTATTTAAATCCCAGATTTTTATCGTCATATCATAAGATCCCGAGGCCAAAACATCTTTACTGAGATGATGAAATTTAATAAAGTATATTTTGTCGGAATGTGCGTTTAGTTCGGATTGTGGAGTATTTGTTGGTTCGGATAAACCGTCGCTGGGGATAGACCAAAGTCGAATAATGCCATCATCACAGGCTACAGCTAAGCGTGTGTTATCGAATGGATCCCATTGGAAGTCCATAATATTTGAGCCGTGGACTAAGGCAGGGATGACTCCGTCGGGAAGTTTGCCAGTTTTGCTAAGTTCAAATACTGCTATTTTTCCGCCGGCTCCACTTAGCGGAACAGCTACTCTATCAGGGTTGGCTGAAATAAAAAATTTCAAAATAAATTATTATTTAAGCATCTATGTGAAACTGATTAATAATAATCTTTACGAATGTAACTTACCATGAAATCCATCGCATTCGCCAGGAATTTGCCGGCTAATATTACGGATATTTTCAATGTGTCCTGATTTATGTGCCGGTGTGCCCTTCAAATGACGAAATTTAGATACGCGACCTAAAAATCAATACTCCATCAAATATATTTCCTTTTATAAATTAATATAAACCAGAAATTATCATTATTCTGGCATATTGATAGTCACAGGCTCTTAATTAAATAACGGACCAGACGATTAAAGTGGAAAACTTAAACATACAACAATTTCTGATGATAAATTTGTAATAAAGCATAATGCAGAAATACATAGTCACTAAACGTTAACAAGTTTTTGATAGAATTTCTGAATGGATGTTAAGTCAATGACGAACAGCAAATGACTGTCGAACCAAAATGAATAATATGGTTTAACCAAGTTTATTCATCGGGCCAATATGGCATGTACAATTTGTCATACGTAAAAACAATCCTTGTTATACGAAGTATATGTATAAACGTGACATTAGATTTTAAATTACTTTTCTGGCATTTTAGACATTCGAGCCTATTCTCTAAAAAATTGTTATAATTATAATTATTATAATTATTATAATTGCGTAACAACTTGGTAACTGTGACAAAAATCAATCGTTTTTCGCCATTAAACATAAGTTGTAACAAAATCGCATCGAAACCATGTTTAATAGAGAATATTTCATTAACTGCTAAAAAATTATTAATTCTTGTCACAATTAGCAAGTTGTTATGGTAGCAACTATTTGTAGAATAGGTTCGATTATCATTTGGTATTGGTATATTATCTTATAATCCGTGAGCCAGCTGTAAAAACAGCGACTCATTTGACCAAAATATTCAGTAAGTTTTAAGGAATCAACCCATTTAGATAAATCGAAAAGTGCAAGTCTGCCATGCAGATCTGGGTGGAATTCAAAATGGCGCCCATTAAAAAATTAAAGTAAACGAAGGAATTTTGACTTAAATGACCAAAATTTTCTTTTTTATTTTTTTCGTAATACTAATCGAAAATACAAATCAAAAGACACCAGTCTGCCACTCGTATGTAACCAGGACCCCTATTCTGTAACTTTAGAGCTAGCTTTACACCGGCAATATTTCTATATTCCGTGGTGGTGCCTAGCGGAGACGATTGGAAACAGGGGTATATGACGTCATATCAGTCTTTGTGTTTCGAACGCCGGAGAGCTACCTCGGGAGGTGTTTCAGTTTCGTAAAGCTAGCTTTATCTTGACATTTGTAGAAGAACGTGGTTGGTTAGAGTTTTCGTATTTCATTTTTTTTGTATTTTTACTTCATTTTTAATTATCATTTTGTTTGTAATTTTAGTTCATCTTTATACTATCTTTTATTATAGTTTTATTAATTTTACGGTTTAGTTTATAGTATTTTTTGTCATTTTTTTGTAGTATATTTATCATTTTTACGTATTTAGTTTATAGATTTTTTTTGTTTAGTTTTATTCTTTAATTATTACATTTTAATTAATTTATCTTTTTTCGGGCTTATATTTATAGATTTTGTTTAGTGTGTAATATTTAGTTTTAGTATAACAACATTGCTGCCAATATAGATTTTTTCAACTAAAAACTTAAGCACTACAAAATTCCTAGGGTAGAGACAGTTCGTATTTTGGAAGATGGAGACAGTCACTGTTGCTCTGACGTCATAGTTGTAGAGCTGGCTCTTAGCTCTAAGTTACAGAATAGGGGTCCAGGTTGTCTCAGCAGACGAATTTCAAAATTTAAAATTTGTTCCTTGAAATTTGACTTAAATGGCCAAAATTTTCTTTTTTGTCTCATGATACTAGACTAAAATACTAATCAAAAGACACCAGTTTGCCACTTAAACGTGATAGGGGTTGTCTCGGCAGACGAATTTCAAAATTTAAAATTTGTGGCCTTAAATTTCGGAACACAAAAAAAACAACATGAATCATCTCACCAAAAACAGTTGAGGTTCTTTTGGGTGTAGGAGCTGCATTCACAGATTCAAATTTCCGATTAGTTTGAGGGTCAAGCGATTGTTGTCTCGGAACCGGAATTGATTTCCTACTTGGTGTTTCCTCTTTGATAACTTCCTCAGTCTTGCGATTTTTTAACGAGTCTTTCCTTCGTAACATAACTGGAGATTTGCTTTCAGATTTTTCACACACAGCTGGTTCTTGTACGGATTGCGATCTTTCATACATTTTCCTTCTTTCGGCGATGCTATTTCTCTGAATCGACGATCTCTCAAAATTTCCAACCTTATCTTCCATAGAATCAGTATTATCAACTTCCATTTCATTTTCTTTTGAGTTTGTGCGAACTTCGAAGAGTTTTCTCCGCTCTGCTGTACTAGGGGTTTTCGGCTTATAGCCAGAATCGCTGCTACCTTCTTCTTCTAAGCTAGATGTGTCAGATTTGCCATTTTTATAATCGCCGTCAAGTTTTGTTATTTCAGTTTCGATTAATGGTGATTTTGGAAGTTCATTTGCAGGGCTTTGTAATTTCACAGGTTCAGAAATAGGTGTTGTTGGTTCATTTGTGCCGTTTGTATCGCTACTTGGAGCAGATGGAACAGAAAATACTTTACTGAAAGTTTCAGTATCGTTTAGTTTCGGGGCAGTGAACGGCTTTGGCCCAAGGCGTGGCTGTAAATTATAACATTGGTTTTAAAATAAGTTCATTAATTTAATGATTAAAGAGTAAGCTAAAAAGTACTTTGTTATAAAAAAGATTATACTGTTTACAAATAATATAAAATTTGTACAAAGTACAAAAATACAAACCACAAACTATTAATATAGAAAACGGGATTTTTCTTACGCACTCAAATAATTTACAAAATACATCTAAATTAGTCGCCAGGATTAAATTAAATTTACAAAGAAGCTTAATTTTCTATCTCTTTTGTTGAAAGTATTTTTGTGTAAAATAATATGGAAATTTCTTTATTGCCATGTTAAATTCATATGGCTCGCAATTTAATTAACATCATAATACAGTTTCAGAATAATAATTCAAGTGATACATGCATAAAATATTACAAGGTAAAAAAAGTTATTTAATTAATGTATTTTTTTTTTCTTGCATAAAGGAATGATTAGTAATGACGTAAATATTAAATTTAAGCACACACATTCACACAAACACACAAATATTAAATAATGAAATTTATTCAATCGTCACACCTTATAACCACCGGAAATCGGAGCGTTTGGATTAACGGATGTTACAACCGGAGTATAATTCGAAGTTCTTGGTCGAGCCACAGGTCTTGGAATTGAATCCTTTTCTTCGGTTGCTTCACAAATGGATCCAGTCCTTGAAGCCCTTGGCAAAGGTTTAGGGGGGACTGGATGTTCTCCGTTTTGCTCATTAAATTTATCTTCTAATTCATTAACACTTTTATTGTCAACATCATTATTTTTCTCATTGTCATCAAATATATTTTGCTGATTATCGTTAGTAATGATAAATTCAGACTTGGGGATACTACTTGTAATTTTTGGAATATAAGTAGATACCGGTGATTTCTTTTCAGGAGTAGTTTGTTGTTGGACTGCCTTACATAGTTCATGTAAGGGTCCTCTGTGCACCTATTCACCATTTTCGTGATTTATATTAATTTTTTATAAAAAAGAAAATAATGTTAAGCCTACTACTTACAGTAAATATCTTGACAAATGTTAACGAAAAATCTACAAGCGTTCAACTGGGATTTTTAAAAAGAAGTGACGCTAGATCATGACTGATGTTTAGTAAGGGCACCCTTGAGCATAGTATTATTGCGTTATTTAAAAAAAATGTTTCCACTTTATACCTCCCGCCTCATCCTTTAAGGGAGGTACAGGAATCATGCTAAAAAATCGGTAGTGAGTTTTCAGTGGATGAGCACGTTTTAGGGTCCCTAGAATACGATTTTAATAGTATCGCGATGATGTCTGTGTGTGTGTGTGTGTGTCTGTCAATTTGTTTGGATCTCTAGAGTTAGGGTTTCTCAAAAACTACTAAACTGAAAATTTTGATATTTTGTAAGAGCTTTGGAAGAGCTGATTAGTTTTTGGTGATAATTTAACAACCGGAAGTGGTACTTTACTTGAAACCTTATCAAGTTATTTTGAAATATTTCAGTAAATTATGGTTAAATGACAATTTTTGTTATTAGAATAATATTTCAAATATAATTATTATTTGAAACATTTTTCTCTTACTGTCTCTATTTACGAATTACAACACGTTATAGCAAAATTATATTTTAACATTTTCGTTGAAAAATGTCATTATTTGACATGTGTCATAATTGAAAACTAAATTTCTTGGAAGAATGAGCGTTTTTTGATAGTGGTGATCCGTGTTCCTGCATTGTTTGAAAAGAAATCTATGGCGGGAGGTATTGTGGTGCCCACAACAGATTTTTTTGTAAATAATTTCATCTATTTAATAGGGTATAAAATGAAGCCAAAATAATTTAATTTAGATTACTTAAAACACCGTACCCTTGCTATTATTATAACTGTACGTTACAACTGCATCTTATTTAAAAATCCCAATAAAAGTTTAAAACTCAAGAAGGAAATTTCTACAAAACAAAATGTTTAACACCAACGTTACCTACAAAAATCTATATCATAAAATAAATAATAAATAAGTGCACTTTTATCAAAAAAGAAATCAAATAAAATAACCAATCAAATTTATGATACATTCATTAAAACACTTCAAGCAGGAAGGAAAGGAATGCAAGAAAAATAAAAATCAAACAAATATATGTACCTTAATAGGATCTTCACCTCCAACTCTATTCGCGGGGTCTAAACTGATTTTAGGCACTGGAATATTTTTTCCAAGAAGCCACTGACTTGAAATTAGTTCAGTGATACATCCAGGTGTATCTGGATAGAGATCAGCGTGAAAATCCCTATAAGTTTTACGAGGTACTTGATACATAATCGGCACGACAGATGAACTTGTCAGTTGGAGAATTCGGTTTACTTCTCCTTGCATTACTGATAAAGCTCGTTTTGGAACCAAACAAGCTCCTTTGGTCTGTTCCCCCGAATGACGAATACCTTCAATTAAGTATGGTTCTTTGT
Organism: Poecilus cupreus; assembly: GCA_963942605.1. Taxonomy (NCBI): domain Eukaryota; kingdom Metazoa; phylum Arthropoda; class Insecta; order Coleoptera; family Carabidae; genus Poecilus; species Poecilus cupreus. Next base: position 17,974,691 of record OZ012716.1, on the reverse strand, counting down.
CTGTCACTTCCATGTACGCAATTGTTGTGTCTCCTTTCCCAGCAAGGAATAACATTCCGGTGTCAGCATCGTACAAAGGAATTAAAATTCCAGTTGAACAGTCAAGCTCTAAAGTTTTTTCAGTTTCAGAAAAATTTCTTAAATCTCTAATAATAACTTGACGCAATCTAGCCGCGTCAAACCCAGTTGTAAGTATTTTATTGTGATCTCCTAACCAAACAATTCGCGAATCCTTAATGCTCTGATGACTGTTTGCTGATTTGACACATGGGGTATCAATACGAGGATCTAATACACGAACTAATTTATCTTTACAAGTGGTAGCTAAAAGACTACCATCACGTTTCCAACTAACAGATTGGATCACTTCCGAATGATCAGCATTACTGAAAACTTCTTGCTGAGATATTAAATCCCATAAAGTTAAAGTTGTAAATGAGGACGAGTGAAGTAAAAAATCAGCAGTGGGATGGAAACCTACAGTTTCTACACGTCTTTGTTTATGTGAAAATGTACATTCGGGGTTGCTTAGTGATTCAGACAAACCGTTTTCTGGTATATGCCAAATTTTCACTAGACAATCCTGTGAACCCGTTGCCAAAATGCCATCATGGAATGGTGAAAAGTCCATGTCAGTGACAGTATCAGAATGAGCATGTAACAATGGCATTGTTTTACTTTTTCGGCCGCAATCATCGATTGTTAACACAGCAAGACTAGAACCTGCATGATCCCAGTTAAAAGCCATGAAGGCGGCTGAAGCTGTAATGTTATTTCCATATGTTTGATAGGATCCAACACAAATATCTCGTACACAAGATTCCGGCTTAGGAACAATTGGGGCTGCATTTTTATATTTCGATGCTTTGAATCGCCAAGCCATGGTTTATAGTTCTGTTTTAAAAAGTATTTATCTAAAACGTTAATGTTTTATTTCAAATAATTTCCAGCCCAACCCTAAATTTTCATTTTGAATATCTGAAGTATATAGTTGAAACTAACCTTATATTCTGTATAAATCTTTATGGTTGAGTAAAATACCTTGATTTTTCACATTTAGATTATAAATAATACACCCAGTTAACCATGTATCATTACAAACGAATCGACAGTTACACTTATTCAACCAACACAAACAACATGAATGACAGCCGAGCGATCGGAGCCGGCTACTGACGAGTGCCGAGTTTGACTCAACACCGGAAGCGGATAGGGATGTTATACACATGCACAATTTGGTACGAATTTAAATTTTAATTTTGCTCGTAAAACATAAGGTTATAATTCACATATGATTAACCGCGTTGTTTTTTCGTATGATAATGAATTCTATCTTTGATAATTAATCCACCGATTTTAGAAATACCATCGCAATATTCGGAATTATTTGGAACCCATTTGGTAATATCCCCTGAAGAAAAAATTTCAGTTAAAAATTACAAGTTTAATACAATATTTTTTATCTTACCTCCACCGCCGCCGCCGCCTGATTTACTACCATTAGTTCCGCCCTGGCCAGGTCCACTAATACATTTAACTCTCTTATTAGACTGTAAAGCAGCTTTAAATGAAGTTGAAGTCTGATTAGGTCTGTAAGGATCGCCTGGTAAACGCACTGGATCTTCACAGGGCCCAACACCGACTCCACTACTTCTTAACATCGCATCAGGCGGGTATTCCTCTAGAATATAAATTAATTAAATACATTCCCTACCCCTCATGCAAATATTTTCTTACCCATGTTACAATAATCTACTTGATATGTTGATCTCAACCGATCTTTATAAACTTTGGAATATAAGTCAGCTGTAGGAGAAGTTTGAAGTATTTCATATAAAAATGGATATTTTTCGTGCAACTATAAAATACATAAGAAAGTTAAAAATTGTCTTACTATAAATAATTATGGATTCACCTTTTTCAAAAATGTATTAGGTTGATCTTCTCTCATTGTATTAGTTTCTGGACTTTTACCTACTTGTGCTGGATATAATTTTGGGTCGAGCAAGGGCCCCATGGGTCCAATTCGACTCCAATCTTGAGCTTGTGTGTCTAAATTTGGAGTAGGAGTGCCGGGGGTAACAGGCCCCGGTGGATAACAACGACAAAGACATTTTTTATGGAAACCCGCAGAATCTATCGGTGGTTCTACTAATCTGTTTTAATATTTAAAAAAATATATTATAATGAACGGCTAATTTAGAATTAAAGTATTTACTGTTTTCCAAACGATCGAATATAGGGCCACAAATAATCTTTTCTATAAGTAGTAACAAACTGATCCATACTCAAAAATTTCAACCAAAAAAATTAATTTAAAATTTCGTCTTTCACCGCATGACATAAAATTTAAAACAATATAATTTTTGCCATAGAAACATATTTTAAAGCATGGGCATATATCCATGTAATTGTTCTAGTACTATGCGATCACCAAGTTTTCCAATAATACTCGAATATTCCGTTTCACCAGTTGTTACTTTTAAAATTTCTCGAAGTTTATCTAAAGGTCATAGTTTAAATATAAATAATAATTAATAGTCAAAATAAGAGTCATACGGTTAGGATCAAGATTATTTATCGGTCTTCCAACCATTCTTTTCTCGTAAGCCTTGGAATTTATTGACATTGGGGATCTATAGCTAGCTTTTTGAGAAGTTAGCGGAACGTAGGAATCATTTGGTAATTTAACAGCATTTATCCTTCGGAATTCTTTTTCAGTAACTTCTTTCTCTGACAAATAATTAATTATTAGTGCAAAATTTTATTTAAAAGTAGTGAAACTACCCAAATCGCAATATATAACTTGGTATTCACTCCGACCGTCATAAATTTTATTTTTTCTTACTGTGTCTTTATTTATAGGCTTTTTGTTCGTACATTTTACAAATCCTATATATTTTTCGAGTGCCTAAAATATTACGTTCATTATTTTAAAAAAATTTCTTGAATATTTTTTTTGTACTTTATCAAAATATAGATCAAGTTCTTCAGAATTTTCTTCTTTGCATGGATGTAGACATATATACTTCTTAAATCCTTCATTAATAGGATCAGGATATTCTTTATTTTTCACGCGATTAATTTCTCTTATAACTTTATAATTTGTTAGTTTTTTCGGAATGTAATCTTTTCGAGTAACAGTTAAATACTGATTCAACATATTACTTACAAAAATTTTTCACTTATAAAAATAATTTTAGAGTTTTTAAAATAGAAAAACAATAGAATTATGTCAACTCTTTCTAACAGTGAATCATTTATTTTTATATATTTTATTTTTCCCTCCATTTCAAATGGAACGGAAATGGCGCTCTCAAATAGGTCTTTGTCTTTCCTATTGCTGCCTCTTTTCAGAGAAATGTCAATTTGGCTTGATGACGTTTTGATAAGCACAATTTATTTTTGTAATTAGAAAATGTCGGAATTTAAAGATGTTCCTACTGAACAATTATTATCTTTCCAAGAATTCACTCCTGTTCACGAGGCCTCATTTTCCAGTGCACAGTTAAAAGTAGATTTATCAAAACAAGAACAGAAAGGATTTGATGATTATTCGCAAAGCACAAATAATATTAATAACCAACCTTTAGAGGATATAGAGAAGGATAATGGTAAATTTATTGTGTAAATTGTAAAGTACTTTTCAAATTTGATTAATTTCAGGAACTCTTCGATCATTTTGGAGTATAGAATTTTATCAACAATTATTTGATGTTGAGACAACAGATGTGGTTGAGCGAATAATGGCATCGTTTATTCCCAGACGTGATTCTTTATTTAAAAATAAAATAAAATTAAAACCGGATTTGTATGGGCCTCTGTGGATATCAATAACATTAGTTTTTGCTATTGCAATAAGTGGTAACATTGCTACATATTTAATAACTGCAGACACGAATCATCAATGGCGATATAATTTTCATTTGGTTTCTTATGCTGCTACAGCCATTTATATTTATATTGGTATTATTCCTGTTGTACTGTGGGCACTTTTGAAGTGGAGTTCGGACACAACTGAAGCAGATGACATGCAAGTAGAGGTACATAATTAACACGGGTTAATAAAAAAGCGAATTTATAGGAAAACAGTATTTTCTTTCGTTTTTCATATATTAACTCATACAAAAATTCTACCTTTAAATTATTCATAATATGTTTAATGGTTGGATAATAATACGCAGTTTGAATTTTAAAACATTTAATAGATTTTTTAGAAATTTGTAAACTTATGCACAAGAAAAAAGCTGATTTTCTATTAACTACCTTTTCGTGATAAGCCTGTGTAAATAATGTTCATTTTACGAATATTTATTTCAGGAAACTTCTACGCCCAATGTATTAGAATTAATTTGTATATATGGATATTCAATTTTTATTTATGTTCCTATCTCAATACTTTGGACTATCCATTTTTTCTGGCTTCAGTGGATTTTAGTTATAATTGGAGCTCTTTTAAGTGGCTCTGTTTTACTTTATACACTGATGCCGTCTCTAAGAAGATCAAGACACAAACTAATTTTAATAGTCGGTGTGTCTGTTTGTCATTTACTGTTAGCAGCAGGTTTTAAACTATATTTCTTTCATATTCCATAATTATAAGACTGTAAATGTAATATTTAAACAGCATTTAATAAAATATTCAAGAACCATAAATTTAAAATAGTCTATTAAGTTTAGATATACAATATAAAACATGTGACCAGTACATAATAATAATTATTTCATATTCACAATGCATGCTTACGGTATGCGGAATGGCACCACTAAATCCTCCTTATGTTCAACTTTTAGTTCATTTACAGCTGATGTTGCTTTCGCAAGAGCCGCTATTATCTAAAATATTAATTTTTACACAAGGCATAAATGGTGATGTACAAATATTCAAAGTCAGCAATATATAATTTAATATTTACATACCAAATTTCGATCTTCCATACTAATTGGTTCACTAGCAAGTATTTTTTCCGGCATAGGTACATCTTGTAATAAGCAAGGAGCATTTTTAAGTGGAATTTTAATTTGCCCACAAGCTCTTTGAACGCGTTGAGAATATTGTTTCATTTTATCCATATACTCATGTTGTTGAAGGTTATGTGAATCCAAAGCAGCTACATCAATCACATTGCTTGAACAAAAATACATTTAACTTTCAGTACTTTTAATCTACTCAAAACTTACTTTGCTGTTTCTTGCAATATACGTGTTAAAGCGGATTGTTCATCAGTCTTCTTTGGTAAAGAATTCGGATGCCGGTTTAAGAAATCATCGCTAAAATTAAATGATTAAATCATAAATCTAACTACGATTCATGATATAATACCTGTTTGCTTGCTGGATGTTAGTGCTGTTGCTAACAGGATCAACAAGCAAATGTGTCCGTTCATTCGCCTCCCCATTCTGTAAAACAAAATATTATAAACACAATGGTCAAATGTCAAAAAAATGACAGTTACCTGTGATGAACCATCTTCCTTACAACTATAGCAGCATCCCATATTAAAAGCTAGGTGAACAATTTAAAGCAACAATTCGGTAAGAAAAAGTATATTAAATGTTAGATCTACATAAATTACAACAATATTGCTCATTTATCCGTAAATGTTCGAACAAGTCTTTGTCAAAACAAACTGCGACATTTCTATTCGAGTAGAGATTATTATGCGCTGTCCATAAAACAGTTTACTGTAATGGATTTTGTGTTTCATTTTACGCGCGAATTCAATTATTATAAAATAAATTACAAGAAATTTATTTATTCACGACGTTAACATTATTTTCCGAAGATAGAGGTATTTAACAAATTTTTATTTTCATCTTTAAGTAGAGCTACTTGTAATAAAGGCATTACAACTATAGAAGACAAATCTGCTAATACAGCTTCAATATTTAACATCGTTGTTACTTGCATTAAATTTTCCTTTCTCAAGCTAATTATAGTAACTGCTAAAAGTGGTATTATTTCTAAAGAATCGTAAGCTAAAATTAAGTCCCACAAGTATAATAATTGATCTGGAGGTAAATGGCCACTAAATGCTCGCATAATCCATTTAAAAACAATTCGAACCCTAAAAAAAGAATTTTCATTAAAATAATAATGGGAAATATTTTATTACTTTACGGATGAATGTTGTTATTTTTAAAATGAGACCATAGGGCTGGTTCATGACATTGCAGCAATCGTTCGTAGAGTAAACATAGTGATACAATTCCTTGGGGATGGCTGCAGACTCGGTGTAACCGTTGCCAGTATCGAAGATAAAATGCCCGAAATGTATAATACAGTTCTACCGCATTATCATATAGATAACAAAACGGTGCAGCTACAAAATATGTCACATTTTTGTTTGATAATTAAAATAATCCTTGCATAAAATCGCAAAGTATTTTAGATAAAAATACTTGAAGTAAAACTCTTTGCAAATGTGATTTAATATTGTTTGTACAATAAATATAAAAATCTATTTAAAGGTTGGTCAAGGTACTGCTTTTTAAGGAAATAATTATCAATGAATTAGCAGTATAAAATTAATTAACAAGAATTTAACAAATACTCAAACCTTAATTTTCTTCATTTGAAACTATTTTTGAAAATAATTTAGAACATTTTGTACAAGGAACTATATTTTGTTATTTTAACACATACCGTACATAGTAAAACCATGAAATGGTATAATACCACTAGGTGGGAAAATAAGAGTATTTTCGGTCGTAGACTGCTTTCCTTTTATAATAACTTGCATTTGAGCTTTTGGACTCATGTGGGCTAAAATTTCGCTATCTCGAGAAAAGCACAACATTATCTAAAGAAATAATACAGGGTAAGCAAAAGTGCAAATTATTGATATATTTAAATAAATTACTTGAAATAAAACATCTTCAAACACAAAATATTGGTCGTCATTAGCCGCAGTTAAATGTATGTCTTTAATAATTAATTTATCAATCATTAAATCGTAATGAAATACTAATTCCTTTAATTGTTCAAACCAAAGTCGATGCTGGAATAAACTTATTGAAAAATTATAATATCATTTTTGCTGAATACCTACATTTTCTTTGACTTCTGAACCTAAGACCAATGACCACAACTTAGCCCGGAAGCAACGTGGGCAACCTTTTTTCAAATATTCTTGAGCTATTGGGGCGTGATTTGTGATTAAAACTTTTTCCCCTAAAGCAATTCTTTCAGATTCTAATGTTGGAAAATTTAAAGATGATACAACATACGGATTTACACCTAATAACGGCTCACCTTTGCTTAATTCAACGAATATATTTCGCTAAAAATTGTTTTTATTACTGTAACATTCTATGATTATTTACTGTAATACTTACCAAATTATCAAGTGTTTTTACTTTTAATGGTAAATGAGAAAATTCCCATTTAGGGTGCCCCCTAAAATATTATAATTTATAATAAATTCAATTATAATTCTTATTATACTAAAAGTTACGGTTTTCGTTTGTGATTTGTTCGCAGAGAAAGTAAAACGTCTAGAAAATCCTTTGGGGCGTATACTGGCCTATACTGGTTAATATCTTTCAAAAAATAATCAAAACTAGTAATCAAATGATAATAATGCTTTACAAAAATATTTACCAACATCATAAGTACTTAATTCGCCCCATTTTTCTACAAATTCTTCTTTATCAGATTGTGTTCGTAATTTTGCTAAATGGATCCCAAGTTCACTACACATTGATTGTAAAGATTTATGAATTCTTTTATCCCATTGTATTTGGGCTTTTCTTAGATAAGCGTGCTCGTTTGTAAGAGTTATATTTTCTTTTTTCTTTTCTTGAATCCAGTGGTAAACATCATTCCTCAACTGTGTTTCTAATCCATTTTCTTTCATTTCTTTACTTAATGTTTCTTTGAAGTTATCAATTTTTACATTTGTTAAAGATGTTAACTTCTAAATATCATTTATATATTAATTAATGAATAAAGAATTTTTTGATAAATTTACCTGAATGTCGGTATAAAAATTGTTATATGTAGGCATTTTACAAATATCTTCAGAGATTTTTAATGTACTAAAATGTATATTTTTTTCTTTGTATTCCTCCATATTTTTATAAATGAATCATTTAAGATTTATTATCGAAATTCATAAGAATAATTTTTAGGCGGATTGATATCAAAATTGATTTTAAATGGTTGCATCGCAACCATGTAACAAGTATCGATTTCCCGCAAGTTTTCAAACCATTTGAATTTACGCCCCTCGTAGCAGAAATTGAAATTATAAAATAAAGCGCGATTCAGTCAGACAGGTAGAAATTTTTCATGTTATTGGTCAGCACTGTATTTTGTGTGTAATACATCTGTTTACATGTACAGGAATTTATAAACAATATACATTAATTACATTATAACATTATCATCTTTCTATCTACGTTATTATTCATTAAAGCAAGTAACTTTATAACCTCAAAATAAATATTTAGTCGCCATGGAAGTAAGTTCAGCTTCAACAGAAGAAATGCCAGAGAAAGAGCAAGTGCCACACGTATTAATTCAAAGCAGTGAAAGAAACATGATTGTTGAAGGCGAACCTGTTGTTATTCAAAATGGTAATTATATTTAAGTAAGTTTTTTAATCAAACTTACAACAAAATTTTGTAGGTGATAATATTGAAACATTTACTGATTATAAAAAGGAAATGTTACAAGGTGGACTACAAGCATCTGACATGGAATACTTTGATACCGCCTATAAAAGTAGGACGACATACATAAATAAATACTTTGAAGTAATTATTTAATATTTTACAGATCTAGAGGCCGTAAAGTTTATAAGAATACACTGTACAAGTTGTGATAAACATATTGGTAGTGCTCCAAATGATTTGCAAAACAGATATGAACATCCATTACTGAAAGTCCTAATATGTGGAGACTGTTTTCAATTTTACAGCAGTGGTGATTTTGAGAAGGACGAAGATGGAAGTGAATTATATTGCCGTTGGTGCGGCGAAGGAGGACAAGTGTTCTGTTGTACTAAATGCCCTTATGTGTTTTGCAAGGTATTATGCATATTTATTTACTATTTTAAGTAATACTACTATAGTAATTTGCAGAAGTGTATTAGGCTTAATCTAGGCAGAGGAATAGCTAAAAGCATACAGAATAGTGATAATTGGATGTGTTTCTCATGCGATCCAAGTCAAATCAGTAGCCATCGAGCTACATATTGGGCAGTTCAAAAATATTCCGAAGAAATGATAAAGTAAGTTATGATATATTTAATTAAAAATCAACCGATTAGATATTTAAATTTTTATAGAACATCAAAAATCACAGGAATAACTGAAAATTTAGCAGTTGACGAAAATATTTGTTGCTCTCAAATTCAAAAAGAAAGAAAGAAATCCGAAGTTTACAGTAAATTAATGCAGCCCCCAAAGAAAAAACCGAGAATTAGTGAATCCTCTTCAAAAGCAAAATATTACCAGAATAAGAAATCAACTTGGCAGCCTTCTCTCATCTCCGAACAACCAGAAGACGAGGTAATTTGCACACCAGATATTCCGATGAATTTAAGCCCTTCGCATTCACCAGAGCGAGTTGATTCACCTGTGCTCCCACTTCAATCTCCAGTGCCACCCATGATGCCCCTTGTTCACCATAGCGTACCGATCGTGACACAGGTTCCTCCATTGAGGATGCGGCCCCCGATTCCCGTCCCCGATTCACCAAACCTGTGTATGTCTGATTGGCAAAAACAATTACAACAAAAATACACACAGATAATTTTAACACCACGACGACAAGTTAAACCTCCTATTAGACATAATCAGGCAGTTTTGATTCGTAAGCCTGCACCTTTACTACCTAAGGCTTCGTCCCAAAATAACGGCAACTATCGATATGTTATAAACCCACGACCTACAAATTTTTTGTTTACTCCTATTAATCGGCCGAGTAATAGTGTACAAAATCCAGTTGCTAGTACTTCAGCAGCTCAAGAGAAAGATAAAGATTGGTTCGAACAAGCTGTTGTTGACTGTGCTGAAGTGACTGAGTATATTTCTACGAAAATCTCTAGCCTTTCTGGAGTTCATACTCGAGCTTATAAGTCTGAGAAATTAATGGAAGAACTCCATAATACCTTCCAGACTTATATGCATATAGCTAATGAAAAAATTAATAAAATTAGACGAGTTATACAGAATAATTATGAAAAAGACATGGAAAAAAATTTTAAAGACAAAAGAATTGTAAATCCGTTCGCTATTAAATTAAATAAACAATCCAATATACTCGAAAATAATTCAACTTCCGAAGATAGTAACTCACGCGAATCATTTAAAAATACTAAAACTAAATACATTTTAACAAAAAATGTTAAACCAGATGAAGTGTTATTCGATATGGATGTAACAAATGCTTCTGATGAAGAAAGTAGTTCAAGAACAACGCCAGTAAACGAAGATAACAAAAATTATCCTGAGGATGAGTCAGATGACGACGTACAAGAAATTCCATATACAAGAAACACTGAAATCATTCATATAACAGATTCAGAAGATGAGAAGGATGATAATACTGTGTCAAATATAATTCCCGACGAATTATTAGAAAAAATACGAGCTAAATTTAATATTATAAATATTCCATCTAAAGAATTAATCAAATATCTTTCAGCTGTTATTCTTGTAACTAATAAGATTAATAAAGAAATAGAGGAATTGTCCAATTCGAAAGTATCTGTAATTACCGGTGAACTCCAACGAAAAGTTGAAAGTAAATTAATGGCGGGTATACAAAAACTTTTGGAGGATTCTTTTAATGAATATACAAATAAAAATGATGAACAAACCGATAATACGATTAATAACAGTTTACAAAAATCTGATGATTCAAAATACGAAAATACAGAACATAAACATGAAAATGAAGTAACAAGTGACAATGAAGACAAAATTTGTGACATAGAAGAAATTTTAAGCAGCAATGTTGTTGTACGCGCAAATAAAAGTTCTACAAGTTTTGGAGACGCTTTTAGTAAATTTGTTTGTGAAAAAGTCGATATACCTGATGATATGTCAAAAACGGATGATTCTCCAACAGATATACCCGATGACTTGTCAAACTTTGATGAATTTGCATCCGATGTACCTGATGATGTGTCAAAAATGGAAATTGATAAACCTGATGAAATGGTAAAAATTTTACATGAAGACGTATCAAAAATTATATCTGAAAAGACATATATGGACAAATCTCTATCATATGTTCCGGATAACGTGTCAATTGATATATCTGAAGAAGGTAGTTCAAATATAAAAGAGTCTTTAACAGATAAATCTGAAATCGCAAAAATTAATCAATTTACTTCAGTTACTGCTGATAACGTGTTAAAAGTGGAAGAATCTGATGGCATGTCACTTAGTTTAAAAGATACACTCAGCATTGTAAAGGAACTTGATATGATTCCCGAATATGTAAATGACATTTATAATAGCAGGGATAATGGATCTTTGAGTCTTCCCCCTAAGAACATTAGGGGATTCACAGCCAACGAAGTGGAAATGTTAATGCAAGAAAAGATTGATGATAAAGTGGAGGAAAGTGATGTGATAAATAAAGAAAATAATAGTGACATTGTATTGAACAGTGAAATTATGGCCCTGAAACAATTGGCGGAAAATTGTGTGGAACATAAAACTAGTACTGAGTGCCAGGGATAGAATATCAAACTGCCATAATTCTATTTAAAGTGAATAATGTTGTATATATTTTACAACTATTGCTGAAAAATTGTATATATATTACAGTGAATATAATAAGAAAAGTACTAGGACTGCAAATTTACATATATATTTGTTGGAGAGAAAGAGAGAGAGTGAGAGAGAGAGAAAGAAAGAAAGAAAGGAGAGAGCAAGTGTGTGTAATTAATCTAGATCCAGTCTCTAAATTTTGGCACAATCTAGTTCCTAAATCACCGAAAAAATATTTGATTGTTTTAAGTTGAGATAAATTTTGTTTGTTATTAACTAATTAGCAGATCTATATAGTCTACTCTAGTTTCATGTATTTTAAGTTTAATATACATATATATATTATACTGTGTTGGAACTATTTTCATTACAAAATTATACATTCCCTGATACTCAATATTATCGTAATGTGAACTAGAAATGGGTACTAACTTTTCTGAAAATTTTCATGTATTCTGTACTGTGATGATTTATATACAGATGTAGCATGGAATGAATTCCTGAGCGAGGTTGTCGAAAATCGATTGTCTTTTTGCACAAAATTACATATATACATAAATTTATATTGATCTTAAGCGTTTAGTTTCCTTGGAACAACTGTTCTGAATTAATAAGTATTTTTTGATAATTGCGTCAGATCGTAAAAACAAACAATGTTAATATGATTTTTCATATTTACTAGTGTATTTTCTGTCAAATATAGTTCACCTATCGGCCAGGATTTAATTCCCTTGGTATATCTGTATGTAGCAGATTTTAAATTGATCAATATTCTATAAGGTAATTAATAAATATTTTATAATCTCATTTATATTTCTTTTGGTAGATTTTTTAATCCATTCAGACTATTAATAAAATAATAAAGTAATATTAGTTCGTTATTTTTGGAAATCCTTTTGAATAACGCGTATTTTTTTATAACCAGGATTTTTTTAGCTGTACTGGTCGCTAAAGCAAGATAATTCATGAAATTTTTCGTAAACATTATTTAATTTATTTCATACAGGTGCTTCGGTTTAAGGTTTTATTTAAAATATAGGCTAATTACTCTAATTATAGATGATTAACCATTGTGTGATATCTGATATTACAAGTTGTTGGTATACATCACTTGCTAAATAAACGTACTAAACTATTCCCAATATAGGAAAAATATGATTAACATCAATTATATAATTTTTAATTACACATTGTTATTTATGAAAATTTAAAAGAAAGTTTATAAAAACTGTTCATATTATGTGGAAAATTTTATTTTACACGACCTAACGTAGGATAAGTCTGGTAATTGTTTGTAGTAATTTGAACAGGTGAGTAGTAAGTGTAGTAACGCCGTGTTAGATAAGTTCGGTGGTACAAGAAGGAATGAGAATGGTAGAAAAATGGTCTCTTGTGTCACGTTTTCGTCTAGATAAGTGCTGGAAAATTAGGGTAAAAGTTTTTTGGAGCATGCGAAGTCTAATATTTTACAGAATGAGCATGTTCGAGGTATATATAACAAATGAAATGTTGAAATATGGTGGTGGAAGATTGTTTTATTTGTTTAGATTTTGTTTGAAACGGTGCGTGGCTTCTGATATTTGGAAACGTGCTGTCATTTGTCCTTTATTTAAGGCTGGCGTTTGAAGTAGTGAAATCATAGTTCCAGTTCAGTTCAGAATGTACTGCTTGAAAAAAAAATCTTTATATTTCTTTGTAGAAATAAGAATGAGGTCTCTAGAGACTCACTATTTATTTTTCTTAATATTTAATAAAATGTAAAAGTTATAAACAAAATTTATTTAATTCTTTCATATAAATATTAATAAAATATGTCCGTCCCTGCATTAGATTCTTAGGAATGCAAGAGTGTTTAAATCATACGAGCTGAAGATAGCGCAACATGAACATGACTTTTTTGAAACAATATATCATTATTATAATAAATGAAACATATAATGTTTTATACTTACATTTGTAGATAAAAGTCCAAAGTATTGCAATAAATTTTAAAAAGCTATTTTTCAAAGTAGTAAAATTTATGTCACACATTCCCATGAACGACTACAGTAATGCAAATAATTTTTGTATATTTGTAAATATGATCGTCTATAACATACTAAGATTCTTTTTCATTTGAATTTACAGTTTCTCAAAAACTGTAAATTCAAATTGAAAATGAACTTAGTATGTTATAGATGACCATATTTATAAATATACGAATTATTTTCATTATTGTAGTCGTTCATGGGAATGAGAGACACATTATCAAAGTTCTGCCTTTTTTATCCAACTAGACTTCAATTAATATTTTTTTATAGTTTAATGTTCTAGCTATCCTTTTCATCCTCAGATATAAATACTAGAATGTTCAAAGACTTCACAGTAATAATTGTTTTGTTTTTCGATAAGACTAATTGTAAGAAATAATTTATTCAAATTTGAATTTGCAAAACCAATTTAATGGGAGTGAACGAACTCAACGAAAATATTCGTTTCATCTTACATTGCAGTGTACAAGTCACTGTAAAAAATCCATGAAATTTTTACGGATGGAGGTTGTTGAACCATAATGAACATGAAAATAAATGAAGATTACAGAATTTGCTGTTTTCTTTTTTTTTATTAAGGATTCGTTCTTCGACGCGTATGTTTGACCTTAATAGAAAACACTAAATTTGAATTGCGGCATCTAATTAAAAGCATATTTTCAAAAAATCATAGGAATAGTGGACCAAACCATATTCGTTTTGTTCGCCAAGTTACATCGTTTGAACAATATAGTGAGTTTTCAAGGGATAAACATGATATCTCAAAATTTAATGAAGATATACTTGAGAACTAGAATTTGTCCATGCCTATGTAACACCATATGATTTTTGTCATACTTATCATACGAAACTGAAAGTATAAGTACCCTAAAAAACATACGCCTGTGTGTGACCTGTGTTAAGTTAGTTCAGCGTTTATCCATTGAAGGCGCAGCATGCGACAAAATACAGCACTCGCTGCTACCCCCGCCGGACATACCCTAGTCTAGATGACTCTAGTTCACTAACGCGCAAATGTAGCCTTTTTTCACAAAAAATTAGTCAAAATAAAAACTGTACTTACTAAAAAAGTTAGTAACGCATTAAAACAATAAAGCAACATAACATAATAGTCTCGTCAGTCAATATATGAAAAATAAGTAAAACAAACATATAATACTATAAAAACACAAGTTAACTTTACAAAGTTAACAATATTAATTGGCTCTAAAATTTTGATGTGAAAAAACATGAATATTTGGTAACGTGACTAGACTAGATTTATAAATTTACTGTAAAATGTGTTCTGAACGCGAGTTATTTAAATATTGCACATATGTTGCTGCAAAAATTTCTCAAGTTTTTTATATCGCTCCTAGATATTACAT
Organism: Poecilus cupreus; assembly: GCA_963942605.1. NCBI lineage: Eukaryota > Metazoa > Arthropoda > Insecta > Coleoptera > Carabidae > Poecilus > Poecilus cupreus. The sequence continues at coordinate 17,959,564 of OZ012716.1, read as the reverse complement.
TGTGTTTGTCGTCTTGTACAGGGTGGGCCAGAAAGATGTACGATTTTAAAAACACTATTGCGTTGGAACGGTATGAGAGAGCGGTGCGCGGGAGGTGGGGATGAATAGCTCGTATCTGGGAAATTTAGTTGCCATGGAGCGTTTCACGGGTGCACAGCGTATATTCTGTGTAAAAAAATATTACAAAAATGGTGATTTGTGCACTGTTTTTCTTCGATAATTCCGTTATGTGTACAGATGACCTAAATCATTGTCCCAGTGAAAGTGTTATTAGATCGTGCGTCAGAAAATTCGAGTTGAGGTAACCGTTTGGGCGGCCATTTCAGTAAACGGGGATTATTGGCCCCTATTTCTTTGAGATTCAGCGAGGGCAATCTGTGACTGTAAATTCCGACCGATACACAGCCATGTTACGAGATTTTTTCTTTCCGCAACTGCCAGAATTTGAAACCTATAATCGTGAGAAATGGTTTCAACAAGACTGAGTAACATGCCATACATCTAATGACTCCTTGGTAGTCGTAAACGAGAAGTATGCAGGGAAACTAATATTGCGACGAGGAGATATTGCATAGCCGTTCAGAAGTCCAGATCTTACACCACCAGACTTTTTTCTGTGGGGATACATGAAAAGAGTAGTTTACTGCAATAATCTAACCACGATTGCCCAATTGAAGACATATCCGAGAAGAAATGACCGCTATTCAACGCGAAATGTGCCAGCGAATTTTTACAAATTTGCGCTCCAGATTTGAGGAGTGTTTGCAGCGTGATGGTGCACATCTGGAGGATATTATTTAAAACAAATGAATTTCCCAGATGTTTACTTTTATTTAAATAAAGATTTGTTTGTGTACTGTTTTAACTTTTTTTTAATGAATTTTTCAAATCCACCAAACTTTCTGGCCCATCCTGTATATATAACATCTTTAAATAAAAACACTTACTTAGATTGGATCCCCTATCCAATATTTTTACGTTTTCAAAATCCAATGTATGATTTGTTCCAAAATGATCTTAGAGCACAATCAACTTTTGGCATGAAACAAAAATAACTGCAATGATAATTAAATAAATAAACTCAGAAATTTCATGAGCATTCTGGATCGATTAATGCAGGAAAGAGGCTAAATGTAACTACTTAGATTTTATTTTTTGAAAGGTGTTATTTATCTGGATTGCTTATTATTCGAGTTCATGAAAAAAAAAATGTTATTAAAAAGCCCGGGAAAATATTGTAAAAAATATGTACAAAAACAGAAAAATAAATTAGAAAAGAGAAGAGAAAAAAAATATAAAGTTTACCTCTTCATGATAACAAGAAACGTGCTAAATTCGAAACCAAATTACCTGATCATACTTATGGTAGTTATGGTCCTAAACAAGACTTTAACAGAAGATGAATTAAATTTAAAAAAGCACAGAATATTAAATAGATTACAGGTAATGAAATTTATTTTAAAAAGAAAATTTTATTGAAATATTTATATACACACACCGACAAAATTAGAGGAACCCAAAAAAAAGTCATGTTATTGTTACATACATATTACATTTCCGATTCATTTTTGTATTGTTCATTCTACATGTACATTAAATGACTAATGACCATGTAATATTTAAATATAACCGCTTAATAAAACAGTAAATGTCATTTAACAATTTGTTCACATTTGGTTTTGTTGAATATGATTGTTTATATTCATGTTCTGGGTTAACAACCATTTCTGATGTGACTGTTTTTCTAGTTCTAAGCAATTAAAGTAAAAAATGGCCGCTTTAGTGGCCACTGACGTCGCTAGAACAGTAACAATAATTAAATCTGGTCGAACCTACAGGATGGTCGAAAGACTCATTGAAGTTTCTGTTGTGCATCGCACTGAAGGGACGATTGATTTCTTCTGATGCAAACTTTGAAAATCGACGTCAAGCAGCTCTCTAGACGAAAAATGTCCTACAAGATGAGCGTCAAGTGCGTGTAAATGAATGAACTGTGAGGAGAAGACTTAATGAATCTTATTTAAACTCAAGAGTTCCCGCAAAATGATCCAATCTTAGGTACGGTATCGCGTAGCGAGACTGGAGTTGGTACAACACCGATTTTGGAATTTTGGCCAATGGAGTAAAGTTTTGTGAACGGACGAAAGCCGTTTTTTGTGTAAATGTAATTGATGGCCGAGATAGAGTGTGGAGACGACAAGGGCAGCGACATTCACGGTATAACATTGTTTCCACGGTTTCATATGAAGAAGACTCACTTATGGTTTGGGGTGGTATATGTTTGGGAGCGCGCACCGGATTAGTACTAATTCAAGGAGCTTCTCTGATAGCTGCATGTTATATTACATAGATCCTGGAGGAACATATAGTGTAGTTTGCCCCATTCTTATGGGAGGATTTTGTTTTAATGTAGAATAACACCCGGACGCGCAATGATCGCTACGATCGAAATTCTTATTTGAAGTCGGCATTACTACCATGGATTAGCCAGCATGTTCCCCAGACATGAATCATATCGAACACATATAGGACATACTTGGGCGACGATTCCGGGCCAGAAATCAATCAATACAAAACACGGTACAGCTAACTGCTGCACTAGTGGAAGAATAGGACAATCTGCATCAAGCAACCATTGATAATTGAAAAATGTCATTGAATGCAATGAACAAACGTATGAAAACTGTAATTAGGTCTCACGGAGGAAATACAAACCACTAACACCCATATTTTGAAATAATATTAATTAATTAATTTATAAATTTACTAACATTTTATTAAATAATTTTTAAAAAAATCGCAACCGGAATTGGAAATCATTATAAAACATCGAAAAAATCAAACAAAATCGCAAATATAATGTTTTTTTTTTTGTGTTCCTCTAATTTTGCCGGTGTGTATATTTTCCTGCAACTGTCATAGAAATGATCACTTTCAGGACTATATTGAGCCAGGATAGAAGTTCATTACGGTACTAGTCATATACAGGCTGTTTCATAACTTTGAGTACATACGTTAATGGTATATGTTGTTTGATATGCTGATTACGAATCTAAAAGAATTTTTTTTATATTCGAAAAATTAAGGGTTGTTTACCTAAAACATTTTTGTAGTACTGCACTGGATTCGCTTTCCTATCATATCAAATAACATTATACCATTAACGTATGTACCTGACGAAACTTTCTGTATATACTTCATTCGGTGAGAAGATGCCACAGATCACGTGAATAGCGCGTGCAAGGAGGCGGTACTTTATTTGGTAACGCTACGTTCAAAAGGGGATGAACAGTGTATAACCATTCATTTTGAAATAAAGCAAAATATCAATAAGAATTTTTTATTTATATATCTAGACATATACACAAAATAATTAATTTGAATATTCTTCAGTGTCCGTGGTATCACTGTCGTCATTTAAAGTTATTATAAATTTTTTCATTACATCGTCCATAATAAAATTTAAATTGAACATTTTTTCTTCTGTTTTAATAATATGTGCTACACATTTTTACCAATTTTCCTCCGTTTTGTTATTTACTCCTACATAATGTTTAACTTGAGCCCATATCATTTCTATAGGATTCAATTCACAATGGTATGTCGTCAACAATGTAACCGTTGCATTTATTTTAATTTTATTTATATGTCGAATAATTCAGATTTACCATGTTATCACTAAATTGAATGATTTTTGAATTTGAATTTAGTCTTTAATGTTTTGTTTCTTCCAATCACTTGTTGGGATTTTTTCTAATTTCCTGGAATGATAAGGGCCTTGTCGATGACAATAACAGTTATTTTCTAATTTTTCCAAGCATAAATGACAAATAATTTCTCTGTGGCCGTTTTAATCGTTCACTTTCAATGGACTCACATAAAACATTTAACTCACTTCCACTACTAACATTCATACTGAAGCTTTACAAAATTTATTTCTGCACAAAATAATGTTGATCGCTACTTAACAATCTGTTTACGTATTAACGCACTCCTCGGAACAAGGGCAATATTTGTACCTCCCCGGTACTTACGGAAGGGCGGGATGGACTTAAACAACCAATCACCAAATGGTTACTTTCTGTTCACGTGAATATTCCCACAATAAAGTTGGCATCTTCTCGCCGAATAAAGTATTGTTATTTAAGTATTAAGGGCAGTAATCAGTAATGTAAACTTCGAGATATTTTAAAAATATTTTAACAGTTTAAAAAATTTTTGATGTCAGAGTTATTATTTTTAAAGTAAATGTTGATCATTGAAAGGAAAATAGTAGGTATATGTAACTCGAAAGTATTTTCAGAGGACTCGCAGGCTTTTAGTATTCGCCTATAGCTATTACTAGAATTTATCTACTATTCCTATAAAACATCACATATTTGAATTCATAACATTAATAAATATTATTTAATTAGATAAATGAAGCTAAACAAAGGGAGATTGTTAAATTAAGTGTAGAACAGTCTAATAATCCTGAGTATGAAGTTGAAAATACACGCCAAAAGTACACACAAGTTTTATATCTCTAATAGTTTTTGAGATAATAGAATGTAAGTTTAAATAGATCGCAAATCTCAAATTCCTGAAAAAGGGTGAAAATTGTTTTATTGGGATAGTTCTCAATTTCGGATTTAGAAAATCGATAGAGCAGAAAATTAAATGTCGATTACCATAATTTCCTACATATTTTGTTATATCACAATAGTTGTCTTACCCCTTGCTTCTCGCTCCGTTGGAGATACCAATCCTCTAAGGTCAGTGAATAGCTGCTGTGTGGTGCGAAAATGTACAAATTTGCGTGCGATAAGTTTGTTGAATGTGAAAGAAAAGTTGTACGGGAAAATCCTAATTTATAAAGTGCGAACAAAAGTTGAGTCATATGCAAGTTGCATTTTTTGCCTGAGAGAGGTTCTGTGGATCAATAGTTTTCTTTTCGTATGATTGTTAAAAAGTCACTTGATAACACTGAAATATAATAATTCTGGAACGCTCACTGACGTTAAAAATGCGAGCCAGCCAGTTGAGGACTATGTCTTTACATAGCAACCGCGCAACAAATGCATAGCAACCGTTCTAAGTGGCCCATGACCTCTATTTCACAAGCTCGTTTTTCGCTTTCCTAAAAGGTTACAAGTGCGCGTTCCATTATTACTATAAATTAGTTCTTGATATGAACAAAAAGATATTCTGCGGCTTCCTCGATTAAAAAAAAAAACACATGACAGTGTTGCTCGAGAGACTATGTGGGATGTACTTGTAGAATCCGGTGTGAATGGTAATTTTTGGGAGCGATTCAAGCATTGTATGAAAGGAAGTGCTGCAATGAGAGTTCGAGGTAGACGTAGAATGAGTGTGAGTGTGAAACAGGGTTGTGGACTGTCTCCGTGTTTAATTATTATTGGTGGACGTATAGTGGCTGTGTTTTTATATTGCTGTTAATTTTTACGTATTCACTTTACAGCAAAATTGTAAATATAAAAGATGTTCAGAATTTTAAAACGCATGCAATAAGGCACATTTGTTTACCTAAATGTTAATATTTCACGATACATCAATCAAATTAAAATTAATATTTATTGGAAAAATTGTAATACGGCCATGGAAAATGAAACAAAAACGAAAAATATTTGGCATTTTAGAAAACAAATTTAAATTTATTAATTAAAGCGTTGTATTATTTTTTGTGAAAATTTCTTAGAAGATTGTTATGATATAATGGCGAATTTTAAAGTTCATTTCTCTCTGTAATGGCTATTTACGTCATTAGGCCGGTAGCTAAGCATTTACGGACGAGCTAGTACATCACGGGTTAAGCCAGGTAGGGTAAAGCAAATAATTTAGAATTATTTAATTAAAAACGTCGCGTGTGTTGTGATGCGTTGTTATGGATGCAAATACCTACCGGACGTTGCCAAGGTATGTACTACCGGCCTAGTCTTAAGAATTTTACCTACCAGACTCGTTGCTATGTACTACCGGCTTAGACGTTAAAATCATACCTGCCAGGGTCGTTGCTAAGAAGGTAAATAGTTGTTTACAGTTGAGTATAGGCGACGTGCATATTTTTATCATCGGCGCCTCTAGCGGCAATACCATAAGAATTGTTATAATAATAAAAATAATAAACTTTATTACCCAACAGTAGTCCAGTTACAGGGCAAAAATTACAAATTTCAAAAGAAAGAAATAAACTATAATAAAGTAAATAATAACAATAAAAATTACATGAAATATACAAATTAAATAAAGACATCTTCATACAATTTGCCAGCATTCAGACACATTATGTGGATTGATGACCGCCTCAGGATTTCTGTGCTAGGAGTGGAAAGGTGCAACGATTGTTCATTTCTCGATGCCTGCCTTGGAACGCTTAACGATAGCCTTGACAGCAGGAAAGGTGCATCCATATTGTTATGCAAAAGCATCCAAAGTAGACTTGCAACGAATAGTGTATTACAAAGAAATCTGGCTGTAGAAACTTCTCTCCTGGAATCTAAGGAGGGCATGGCATGTTGTTCTAGAAGAGAGCGATCTACGTCTCTGTCGGGATAAATACAGTTTAATTTAAATGACATGTATTTAAGAAATCTTTTCTGTATGCGGTCCAGTTGTATAGTTTGGCTAGCATATTGTGGATACCATATTAAAATTGCGTATTCCAGTATGCTAACAACAAAAGCAAAGTAGAAAGATTTCAGTGCCGAAGTATCTGGAAAAGGTTTGTAAATAAGAAAAGAAATATGCTCATTGAAGTTGAAACTTGAGGAAAATGTGATTCCTAGGTCTTTAATGGAGGTTTTACGTGTATATCATAATCTTTTATAATATAGTTTTGTTTACGGATGTTAAGTAACTATATAACATTTCGCCTGATTTAATGGGAGTTTATTTGCTTGACACCAAAGGACAAGTTTATATTGTCTTGCAGAACCTGAACTTCAAATAATGAGGAGATTTGATGATAAAGTTTTATATCATCAACGAAGGCTAAAACAGGGCAGGTGAAGGATAAAAGTCGTTCGTTAGCAAATATGTTGAATAAAAGTTGCCCAAGATTCGCCCCCTGCGGCACTCCGGATGTAGCAGCAAACTGAAAAGACGAAAACCCGTTGTAAAAAACATAGCAGGTGCGGTTAGATAGATAGGAAACTAAGAGTTTTAACAATTTGGGAGAAGAGTCAAATGAATTTATTTTATTCAGCAATATACCATGATCTATGGAATCAAAAGCACGAGAGAAATCTCTGTATAATACGTCCACCTGACCACGTTTATCCTTAACTTCTGCCGAAAATTGAGAGAAATAAAAAAGAATAAAAAATATTAGTTACTGTAGATCTTCCTCTGATAAAGCCCTGTTGATTATTAGAGATTAAAGATTTTGTGTTAGAGTATAAAGTGTTGTGAATAGGAGTAATACGAGTATTTTTTACAGCGTTTCGAAAAGATAGATGATTTAATTGCTAAGTTAATAATGACTGAAAGAAGGGCAACAAGCACAAATCTACAACCACGAATCAAAAATGCAGGTATACCATATATACGTGTTATTTTGTGAGAGAGCTGGGCCATTAATATGATTAATTCATTTTCGGTGACAGAATTAATTGTAAACACTTGATTGTTATTACAAATAACGTCATTGACGATATTAAAGTAAGAACTGGCTAAAATGTTCAGGGAAAAGAGTATCGAAAGCATTTACAATATCTTGAGGATTATTTTAAATCTTATTGTTGTCAATAACACAACCTGGAATTCTAGTCTGGCCCTGTTTCTTATGAACATAATTCTAAAAATAACTGGGGTAAACTATTACACTGCTTTCGACGTAATGTACATAGTTATTATAAGCTGTTTTTATTTGAATCTTGACTATAATTCTTAATCTTTTAAATTCATCAAGATACTAAGAATGTTTGGTCCTAATCCATTTTTTTCTATAAAATTCTTTTTTTTTAGATTATATTTTATTTCTGGTGTAAACCAAGGTGGAAAGGCATGAGAACTGGATTTACGTTTAGGAACAAACTTGTTCAACGCCTCATACAGAGTAGAATAAAATCTAGATAAGGCAATATCAACATCTTCAATATTGTTTAAATAAGACCAGTTAATATTTATATAGCAGATCAAAATTGGCTTTGCGGAAATTATAATGATAGTTACTAGCTGACGGAAAATTATTAGGTTTAACATCGGGGTGCAGTTCGCATGTAACCAATAACGCAGGATGGTAAGTGTCTTCAGGAACTAGCGGAAAATCAGACTTAACTGCGGTTAGTGCTGTAAAGTGGGAAAGAACTAGATCTAAGATATTATCACATGCATTGTTTACATGATTATATTGACATAAATTCAGTGCATTACAGCAGTTACGAAAGCAAGAAGATTTTATGCATCGAAAAGAAACGTTGTTTAATGAAGGAATATTAAAATCTCCAAGTAAGATAACATTTTGATTGGGAAATAAAATTTCTAGAGCATCTGTAACTATTTGTAATTCATTAACATGTATATCCGGTGGAACGTACATGGCACATACAATGATGGTAACATTAGAATAACATTTACGGGCACATATGTCAATTAATGGAACTTGATCTTTTATACTAGATACATCAATATTGCTGTAATTGATTGTATCTTTTAATGCTATCAGAACACCACCTCCTTTACTGCGACCAGTGAGCGAAAACGTGCGATCATTACGAATAATAGCACGATGGAAAAAATTCAGAATTACAGAATGAATCATTTACCAAGACTATCGTGCGACACTGTGCAACAATTAACATAAAGTAAATAACTTTTACTATTTAACCCTCTAGTAGGTAGAACATATTTAAAGTAACTGGACAACTGCTGGGAGAAGTTAGTTTAAAGTAACAATTTCGGGAATATTGTTAATATATTTTGTAGATGTAAGTTCTCGTTTCACTGATTTGTAATAGTTAATTTGCATTTTAGTTCTATCTCTGGATACCGACAGATGTTTCCATTTTTCAGAGGTTTCAAAGTTTTTAGAATTTTTAATAACTTTAAGAACATCTTCAGCACAGGAAAATAGAATGTTTAAAGGACGAGCAAGTGTTTTAGTATTATCAAAAAGACCCATACGAGTAACCTTTGAAATACTATAAGTGACACCAATATCAGCTAATATGCTTGAAACTATTTGTGTCATTCTGTAGAAGCTATTCCTTAGAGAGGGTGTTATTTTCAATAGCACCGTAAATCATGATATTACAGACGCGTTTTACCGACAGAGTTACTACCATATCCTAGACTTTTTCCCGCTCGTTGGAATTATCAAATTTCCCTGTGTTCATGTTTACATGGAAGTGCGACTCCCCTAACATTCGACTTAACGAATATGGACGCGGATGCGCCGTTTTCTGTTCGAGTTATCGAGAAATTCGAGTAATAGAAATTTGACTTAAGTAAAATTTACATACATTTTTTTATTCTTTGCATTGTTGTCAACCAATTTTAATCGAGTCATCAGAATACGAATTATCGAAGATCAACGGCATTTTATTCGTTTAGATGCAATATTGAGTGAATAAAACAAAGATACTTTAATATATTAATTATTTGATTGTTGAACTCAAATGTTTCAATCAAATCTATAATTTTCATATCACTACAATTTATTTAACTTGAGTAAAACTGATAAAGTATATTGAGCATGTTTATGAAAGAAATTGATAAATGACTTGAAATAATATTTTATTAAAAATTTCATTTAAAAATATCACTAAACATTTAAATGTGTTTAAAAATAACAGCAAGCCTTTAATGATTTTTATTAAAGCATAATATGAAAATCTAATTCTCTGAAGCTAAATAATTTACTAAATATGTAACTTAAAGGTGCACAACAATATATTAAATATAAAATTTTTACAAAAGCATATATTATTATAATGTAAAAAGTATGAACACTTATATTTCGGTATTTAATATCTAAATTGTCCTTTGCGAGCCCTTCCATTGTGATATATGCGCAACGGTGTATATGACCCATTTCCGTTCATACCTGAAAAATATCAAGATAAATTTTTATTTCTTTTGATATACAGGTTGATGAATCGAAGGACGCTATTTTTTGAAATGTTCAATTATTGACTTCCCTAATTTTTTATTTTACATAAAAAAAGGTTAAATAGTTTATTTTAGAGGTAAAATTTCTGCAGTTCTGACGCTAATATTATTGTTTTCATCTGTGTTTGATATCAAATATCTCGATTAAAAATGTACAGTTTAAAAGAAAAAAAAATGATATAGAAGTTAAACAGGTTTTAACATTTAACTGGTACATTTATTATTTTACAGCACTAATGATTTTAAGAAAACTACTAATAAACATTTCCGTCATTTTTCCAGTTCCTGGTAGAGTAAAATTAAAAATATTAGTGTCAAAAATTGCACCTCTACAATAAATTATTTAACTTTTTTTAATTTAAAAAATAACATTAAAAATGCTATGCTATGTCATTCGATTCACCACACTGTATAAGTAAAATTATCTTACTTTGCATAATAGTCGGTGGTGATTTCGGAGGGCCATTGGCCGCTGCCACACAAGACGGCCTGATGAATATGTGATATATGATAAAATAAGCTGTAGCAATGACTGCAGCTGCAATTGCCATATACGGATAAACATAATGTAAAGATTCATGATCTCTATCTGCAGAATGCACTAAACCTCCGAAGATTGCTCCGATAAACCGGCCTACAAATACGTTTCTGTCAGAGAAAACTATTAAAATAATGTATAATACACACCTAAACAGAAATGGGCAATAACGGATAAAGCTTGTCCTGTTACAGTGAATCGACGGGGAATTAAATGACGTAAATATAAAACGGCAGTTACCCACATCAGGATTAAAGTAAATACTTCCATTGCTTCACTGATTAAAACCCACCATGGTTCAGTTATCATTCCAGTGCCTGAAATATATACATATTAGCACTTAGTTCCATTCGTACGCATTCATTTTTTAAATAAACCTCTCAGACATAAGACGGTTAAAAAATAAAGGTCACGGATTTAAGGGTGGATAATACAGCTCAAAACAATAAAAAAAGTTCAAATAAACATATATCCGGAAATGCCTAGTTTCAGAGCTACAGCGATTTTAATATTTTATTTATGTCATGTACAACTCATACTAACAATTTCAGTTGTAAACAGCCACTATGATTTTATTGTAATGTTTTAAATAAGGGTTGTATATGACAAATAAAATATTAAAATCGCTATAGCTCTGAAACTAGACATTACCGGATGTATGTTTATATGAACTTTTTTTTATTGTTTTGAGATGTATTATCCACCCTTAAATCCGTGACCTCTATTCTTGAAACTCCCTGTATCATCATTCATCTCAAACTCAACCTAATATCCATTACCATATTTAAACATAAATCATGTCTTACCTGTATATCTAACTATATAAAAGGTAAATGCTGTAATAAGTATGTTGGTATGTCCACAATAATCAACTATTCTTTCTGCATACCACAGGAACGGAATGGCTGGAAGAGCTCCCATTGTAATTGTTAATCCGACTAACACTGGTGATGCAGACAAGTCGGTCAAATGCCATGGTAAATATGAGTCTAAAGCGCTCCAAAATATTCCAAGAAGGAACAATACAAAAATTAAAGCGCCTGTTTCCAATTTGTAATGTTTGACTGAAGACATTGGTAGTGCTAGCATTCCTGATTTTGTGTGCCACCACCATTCAGGAGGACTCAGCGGCATCTCACTATATCAGAAAAATATGTAATGAAATTTGGAATTAACTGTTAAAAATATGAAATTAAATTCGAACGGGTACATAGTACTGTCTCTTATATTTCAAATTTTTGTTTCTTTGAATAGGTATGCACTTTCTCTCTTTCTCCCTAAATTTGTGGTAATTTGTAATTATTTTTAAATATTTCAGGATTACTATTACAATCAAAAATCAAAATTTAACTCTAAATTAGGCCAATATGCATTTTACTTAACATTCGACTCTAATCTTTAATTCGATCCTCACAGCCAACAGATTCTCGGACATAATCTTGCAGGTTAACTCATAACTTTAGAGAAAAAATAAATACACAGGCTTATACAGCAAGGCGGGGACATAATTATAAAGTTGATAAAATAAAATTATAGGGAAGGGGAGGGGGGAGAATATTTTCTTAAATAGAAGAGGTATTTTTTATTGGAATGGATAGACGGAAGTACTCCCTTTTCAATTATTTAACATGTTCATACAGGGGAGATTGTCAGTTATTAAAAATATATCTAGTTTGATATCTAATAGAACAATAGAAGCTTTCTAAAGGGAGAAAATAAATTATCAGATCATTTATCAATTTCTGGACGTGGCATGTTGTTTAGTGTAGATCACTGTATTTAATATTCACTATATCGTTTGCATGTCTATTTATATTCGAATAATTTGTTATGAAAAAAAAATTAAATAACTAAAACATCTATTTAAGTTTGAATTTATATGTACATACAAGAAAGCCGTGTGATGCTCACAACTTGTTTAACACTAGTTCAAAATTTGACCTATTTTTTTAGGTTTCAACGACTAGAAATGATTGTTTAAATATTCTGGTTTATAGAAAGTTCTTATGATAACTCGATTTTCATTGGTTGATTGAATTGTGATTCTTCCACATCGTGTCTCTAGAGACATCGTTATACCCACTAGAAATGATTGTGTATTTCTAATTTAACTTTGCTGTATATGTACACGAATTTGTAACATAATAATTTACTCTGCGCAATTTTCCATTATGATAAACAATAATTTAAATTTACGCCTGGGGGCTATGATTTGACGGCTGGTAACCGCACTTCATACGAAAAACTATATCACTTACCGAGATCTGCGTAAGCAGAGTGCCACACCCATAATGGGTAAAAGGCGTAATGATATATTTTTTTGTATAAGCTATAAATGTGAATTGCATGAGATCAAAGGACTGTAATAAATTTTAGAGAACATTTTCAGGATGAATGGGCTTTAAACTATTAACTTATAGTTAGAACATCCCATTTAAAAAAAAAACTTACTTTGCGAATAACATGACTAATGCTGCAAGGACCATGAACACAGCAAACATAATAATACCGATAGCGTGTGCTGATCCAGCGGGCATCACATCCTGCGCTAAGTAACCAACTAATGGTGCAAAGGTAGCAAAACCTAGTGTTCCCCACGCTAACTGCCTGCCGACATCTCCTCTTCCTGAAGATGTTTCCCTTGTTGCTATTATAATAGCGGCGTCGAAGAGGACTACAGCAGCTGTAGGAAACATATCCGCTATAGAACGAATTATTAAATACGTCCAGAAAGTGTATTCAGGATCGCCGATGGTTTTAATGCACTGACTCTCTGCTAGAATGCTGTTTGGTGCATCGTATGGATCTTCCACATCACACTGTATAACTGGATGACAGCTGTTATTTGAAGGACTGAATAGATTTCGAGCTATTTCATCGCTTATTCTTCCCGAGAAATAACCCTCTTAAAAGACATAATAATTAATACTTTAAAATAAACGATTGATTTAAAACATACTTAATTTATATTTGCACCATTCGTTATCATCATCTTCAGTATTATCAAGTCTAACATTCAAAGTAATATTTTGAGTATCTTTTGTGAATACTTGGCAAATAAATTCACCGTGCGTGTTGTTGTAACATAAATGTGGAGGTTCTATAGGTAGAGAGGCACTTTGTCTTTTGCGTTTTCTTGATTCCTAAAAAACGAATCGAATTTATTATATCCCTACATATCACAATATCTATTATATAGTATTTTCCGAAAACGAACCACAGTTACCATGGTAAAATTTTCAGGATACCGGTAAGATTTAAGAACACGGTATATGTTCCTGAAATTTGTGGTACATTTTGCTTACCACGGGATGGCGGTTAGCGCGGTAAATATGTGTCAAACAAGATAACGTCAACCGCAATTGTTTAAATCAAGTTCTTCATCATTGTCTCACTCAGAAGTACTACCATCGGTTAAAAAAAAAAAACTCGTTAAACTCATACCACGTCTCCATATTACAAGAAATATGTCAAATCAAACATTGACAAAATCATGGTGTTCCGTTTCTTTACGTGATAAAACCGTCTCTCAGCGGTTCGTTTTCGGAATTTACTATTAAAGGGTGTAGCAATAGCACCTATGAGTGAATTTGGTCAAATATAAATCACCTCTAAATATGAAATTAAATCCCGGTATATTACTGTCGCAGTCTTAGTTTCATACAAGCATAAGAATGTCTATCACCCCCACTCCGACTCATTCAATCACGCAACAAATCTATTTCACCTATGATTTTACGTATTAAATCTATCAAATGACACACGTTCACTCTTTTAACATTATTCTTTTTAGTTTCAGTCGTCATACCCAATATGTCCCGGAAGGAACAACACACATTCCACAAAAACTTTATTGAAAAAGTAGTTATACGTCAGTCATACTTCTTAATAAATGCTTATTATTCACTAATTAGTAAGAGTTATAACAATATGACTTTGAGAGGGTTGACTATTACATTATCAACATAAGTTTCATTCGCATTTAGCTCTGCTAGTTCAGCATCAGCGCTATCTGCTTCATAATTTTCATATTCAGAGTGCCCTTCAGGACCGTTTTCTTCGCTAGCGTCTGTTGCTTCTATGGGCAAATCTGGATATTGAGCTGTGGTGAACTCACTGGTGTTTTGTGATGAAGGAGGTGTATGACAAGCATACCGACAGTTACTTAATAGTAAATCCCCTGACTAGAAAGTAAATGTTCCATATAAATACTAAATAGGAGAATTTTGTAATGGCTGTAATTTTTACCTTTTTGGATTCACTCCACTGGTAACATGTCCGTTGTTCTGTACATCTTTCTTGTAATATTAAACCTCCGCTATAATCGCTTGTAAAACTAACGTGTGGTCTTCTCGTCTGAAAACATATTTTTAAAAATTATAATTGTAACTACAGCGGAAGGAGACTACTAATTACATTAGCTTAGGATTTTATGGAACAGACAATTTAGGGATCGAGCGAGCGAAGCGAGGCACATAAAAGAGCGAGTCAATAAAACCCTATTGTATACGTATTACATACAATATTTTATGTTCGCCTGCGTTGCAAATTATTTTTCTTAACTTAGAATGATAATTATATATTTTGACATACGACGATGACATGAAAAAAATTGGTAATTTATAAAGTGTGCTTTTCTATTGTTTGGTTAGCAAATTGTTTATTGTTTTTACTTTATTGAACTAGTTTATAAAAAGCCTCTTTATGAATGCTAAACAACATCATAAACCAGTGATTATAATACAGTGGAATATAAATATTGTTTATCGTTCTATAGCTAAAATGTACCTAAACCTACATAAAAAATATGAGGTACTGTAAAATCGGGTGACTTGCGCCCCATGTGGTAACTTTGGCCGAAATGGAAAAATTTATATTTTCCTAATTAATTCTAATTTGCGTAGTATTTTAGTTACATTAAAAATATGTTTCCGTTCAGGTAACATAAATCTTTCATTTTAATGTTTTTAATAATTATTTAGGAAAACAAAGCTTTTCTTATTTCAGCCAAAGTTACCCCATGGGTCGCTAGTCACCCGGTTTTACAGTACTTATTGCATAATTTAAGAAAAATAAAAAAAAACATTATTAGACGTGGACGTGAAACGAACGCAGATTTAGATTATTTCTTACCTTCAGTCTTTCTGCGGCAGGTACTGATAAAAGTAACAAATAAAATAGCGCTGCTAAAATAAGTGTAACAGCAATCAGTAATCTCATGTATTTTCCGAATTTATTTTTTGTATTGCCACCAGTTTTGCTAGCCAGCATATCTGCTAAGGGCCCCACAATAACAGGGCCTAGTAACGCTATGCATGGTGCTACGATAGAAATGATGCGAGCTTCACTTAGTGTTAATCCAGTCTCTAACATATGCAAGGGTAGGAATGGAAATAAACATCCTAAACCTGAAAATATATTAACTTTATTTTTCGCAGTCAAACATTCATAAATTAGATTATAGAATAATTATTTATGATATAAGTGTTAAAAGTAGCATTTTATGAGTAAGTAGGGAAGTTTGTGAAACAACCTCACGAACGAAATAAATTACTTTTAACACGTATATCTTACAAAATTTTATCTACGATCTTCCAAGTTTATTAGCAAATATTAAAGAATGTAGAATGATATTTTGACAGCAAGGATTATATTTGTTGATTTTTTGCTACGAATCGTTAGCAACGTGTTAAAAGTAACAATACAATCACTTTTTTTCACGACATGGCAGGAAACCCTACCGTTCTTCTCCCGAAATAGTGAGGAAAATGTGTTTCCAGTGAGGAAAATATAGAAGTGTTACCAGTATAAATGTTATTTACAAAAAATATATTGTAAAAACTATAAATAAATGCCTAATTTTATTGAAAATCCTTATTTTAGTGATATACATACAATTATTTCTTATAATTTTCTTTTTCTAGATTAAATTACAATTTCACGAATTTCACAACTTTAATTTATATTTAAAATTGGTTCCTTGGCAACACTGCTACCCCGCCTTGCATCTGATGATAACCTAACTTTTAACGTATCAGTTGTGTTGTCAAAGTGTATTTTAGGTCCAAGCAAATCGTTTTTAGAAACATGTCGTGAAAAAAATATTGTGTATAACACGAGAGGAAAGTCCTTTTTCCACTTTTAACAACGGTCGTAGATAAAATTATTTTAATCAGAAGAGATTTTTTCTCTAAAATATTTTAGGAATGTTTACAACCAAAAATACAATTTTTAATGGGTCGTTCCTATTTAAAGATTTTATTATTATGTGCAACAAAGTCAAAATAAAATTCTGATTATTGTAGTCAATAATTCCGTTTGTGTACTCACCCGCAAAAAACAGGAACAAAACACATTTTAGTGATATAAGATAAAAATTAACTTTCTCCATCATTTTGGTTTTTAGTCCCCCCAGTTACAATGTCATCGATTTATAAATTTTAATAAATCCATCTATTGGTATCAGATTCGAGTTCAATTTTATTTCATTTCAAAATTCTTCACTCTGTAAAAAAAAAATGCAAATAATTAAAAGCATATATGTCGTCATACACATACACACACACACATATATCTAGTATGATGTCAGCATGTGCGTTGGGTGTTCAGGTATATTTTATCTGGGTTCTTTCTGTATTAAAAGTGAAGTCACTAAGAACGAATGTTTTTGTAAAGCAAGGTGAACCACTGTTCTGAATCAGAACTTCTGATTACGTCATTTATTGCAGAAGAAACATTGCTTTTTGTATTGTGTGTTATCAACGCTATATATAGATTATTACTATGGCTCAGATTTTTATTTGCGAGTATTTTGTTCCTAAATGTACGTTTAAGTAGCAATGCATGAGTAAATTTTAAAAAGGTTTTAATAGTGATAACTTGTATGTGACATATTATTAAAAAAATAACAAAAGATAATTATAATTATGCTTCAATTTCTTGTTCCATTCCTACAAACTTACAATTGAAATTTTCATTAACGGAATAATTATTTTTCTTATTACTCTCTCCAGGTAAGGGTGAATTTTCTCTTTGAACACAGCTTCATTAACTGACACCGATGATCACTTTTCAAGAGGAATGGATGCTTATTTACAAATTAGTGAAAATTCAAAGATCAGTTATTAGTAAAATATGTGACATCTAATAATTGAACATTGAAGAACTAAAAAAAAAAAAATAATAATAATTTAGTATAGATCTCCATTGTAACTTTTCGTTGGAGTAAATTTATTTAAGATTGAGCGTAAAATAGTTTGATTATTTTATTATTTCTTTATGTTTATTATTTGTATTCATTCGGTTTATTGGTCATATTCTTTACTTTTGAAAATAGTCGTTAAATCAGTAGAACGGCGGAAGTTTAGTAAGGATGATGTCAGAGATATTTCGGTAAAGAGACAACTTTCTTCTTTGCTTGTATAGTTTCGGGATGTGATAACCTACGCTGGCCTGAGCCAGACTTGCGAAACTCAAATTGTACAGCTCGAACCCACGCTGCTTGTTGCCTATTGCAAGTATGATGTCACAAAGAACTGAATTTTGCTTTGCATTAGTGCTCGTTCTTTATTTGATTCTCTCATGGCCGTGAAGGAATGATAATTAAAAGGAATTTTGATGTGCGGATGAAAGATTTCATTCTCGACTACAAAAATTTATGTTGAATTTGGTTCAAGGTTCTAAAGTAAAATGTTTGTGAATTTATACATTAGCTAAGGATATGTCTTTTATTTTAATATAACTAATTTTTTAAAGTATTACATCTAATCTAAATAACTACAAATTTTATTTGAAAGATACGTTTGTAAATTTATAATTCCAATAAATTGCAACCAAATTTGAATTTAAATAGAAAATCCAAATTTTTTTTTTTCATTTTGCTTTAGTTACTTACATAATTAAATTATACCAAGATGTAAATAAAAAAAATTAATATAAAGAACTGCAACTAACGAGTACTAAAATTTGATACACAACTGCAAAAAGTAATTGAAAAATAGGGTTTAGAATAAAAATTGATGTTTAACATAAGCCGTTGTATATTTATTGAGTGAAATATGTATTTAAAGCTTAAATTGTTTATTTAGTTATGAATTCATAAATAAGTCTAAACATAGTCGACGTTTCGACTAGTATTGAGGTCATTCTCAAATCTAAAAACAAGTATACAAAAAATGTACAATACAATAATGGCTAAAAAAGCTTACAAACTTATCTAAAAGTACATAATATCACAAATTAACAGCTAATAGTTTAAAATTAGCTGAAAACGTCGTCTATGTTAGACTTATTTATGAATTCATAGATAAATAAACTATTTAAGCATTAAATTAAGAAGTTTAAACTATTTTTATTTTAAAGTGCAACCTTAAACTATTCGGGCAGTTATATTTTTGGTTTAAGTTATAGTGAACGAAACTAGAACCTGCGAACTCTTTGGTCCGATTTCGGATTCAAAATAATCTATTTACTAATGTATACGACAAAAGCATAATTCATTTAAGCGATCTGATCATTACGAGGATATAAATATATATTCGTAGTCGTAAGTATCTTAAAGAACATGTGGTAATTCAAATTAAGCACACTACTCACATATCATTAGATTGTAACTTTATATAGCAATAAGCACGTGTCCGCAGGAGTACACACATCTGCACACCTGCTGTCATTTTGTACTCATGATTAAAATAACGTTTTAATATATATATATATATATATTTCTATTGAAATCTTTGCAGGGTGTATAACGTTTATGAAAAAAATTATAATTATAAATTATACCAAATATATTAGCAAGTATAAACTCAGATTAAGACTGTTTGACTATCTTTTACAAATTTTATGTTTACTGTCTGACGTTTCTAAATTATTTTAGAGATAAATATATAAAATTAAAGTTGAACTTAACATTTCAAATAACGACATATAATAGTGAGAACCTAGGATCATCCAATAATAAAAATATAGATAACAGCCTTTGCGAGAAATACTGATAGATATTCCAGAAACGGAGTAAAATACGCATTACGCACACAAAATACGTATTTATTTATAAATGTTTATAAAAATATAAGAAGTAGGTCAGTCTGCCGGCTGCGAGCAGCCTTTACTTTTGAATTTGCGTTCGGTTCATTGGGTTAAGTATAAAACTGAACAGTGAGGTAATCGTGCGTGTGCATGTGGTATCTGTGTCTCTTTAAATAAACTCGTGCTCTGATTATTTACATATCACATTTTGGATTCGAGTCGAGCGTCTCTTAAAACAACAGCAATTTTCGTTTTAATTTGTATATTGATTTGTCATTCATCATACTTACAAAATAAGCCTTAAATTCCTTTAACTTTAAATTGCTATACAGCTATAAAACTTGTAAATTTATTTACTGCTTAGGCTCGAGATTTTGATCATGTTATTTGTCTCGTAATTTTACCAAGCAACAATCTTTCAAAATACAAATATTGCCGGCAAAATAATATTCTCTTAATATATTACTATTAAAAATAAATTTCTGTTTCAAGCAGAAATTTTATTGATTTTTATTACATATATACTTGGATTCAGTTATCCAATCCAATAGATCTTATTGAAGTGATTCGTTACAAGTCAATTATCTCGATGAGTTTTGTTTAATTTATTTTTAACCTGAAAGCCCCAATTAAATTCCATGCTAGAAACGCTTAATTCTCCACACATCTGTGTAAGTTTCTATATCTCAATAAAGTAAGGGCAGGGTTGCTTGGTTCCTTCCACTATGGTTTTAACCGCTGATTTAAACCGATTTAAACAGTACTGTTTTTTTGTGATAGTTTTATGCAATTTTTATTCTACAACCATTGTTTTTATACAATAATATAAAATATATTCAAATACATACTTTGAAAGACAATTAGGGATAAATAAATAATTATAATATTGAAATTTTTAGAACATTTTTGAATGATGCGACCCAACGTCATGCCTCGCTTATAAACTGCAAATCTAATAACAATAAGTTCTTGCAGGGTTTATAATGTTTACTTCGGGTCTTACATTTGTCTATTGAAATTAATTTGTACGTTGAAACATGAAGCGCGAGTCCAACCAACCTTTTGTCAATTCACAATAATGCATTTCATAAAATATATGATATTACATACATTTTTAATGGTTTAAACCAGTTACAACCCCTGGTCTGGTCAAAATAGAAAAAAGTTGTTTTTGCAGCAATCATGAGTAAAGGCCTACAGTCTCTAAACAATTAAAATAGTTTGGAATATTTCTTGGTAATGATTAGAGATGAAACGAATATCCGGCAACTTACCGGTATCCGGCCTATCCGGCCTTCATTTTACTATACGAATATTTAATAAATTCTACTTTTTTTTAATTTACCTATTAGTCTAAACACAAATGAAACCTCTATATCTCACTGATTAATGTTATTTTTAACCGACGAAAAAAAGAAGGAGGCTCTCAAGTCGACGCCCATACTTTCTTTATGTATGCCACACATAACTTCTTACAGAGAAGTTCGATTTTGATGTTCTTTCTTATCGGATCGAGTGTATAATT
Organism: Poecilus cupreus; assembly: GCA_963942605.1. NCBI lineage: Eukaryota > Metazoa > Arthropoda > Insecta > Coleoptera > Carabidae > Poecilus > Poecilus cupreus. The sequence goes on along the minus strand of OZ012716.1, from coordinate 17,938,361 downwards.
TGGTCCCATTAAAAGTTGTAACCCCCCCCCCCCCATAAGAATTAACCTCGTTAACTACGAGTACTAATTAACTCTTAACTTTTTTGTTAATAAAAACTTTTGAGCAAAATATTAAACCGACGAAAAAAAAATACTGAAAAGCAGAAAATAAAATAAACCTTCTTAGACTTAATAACTATCCTCCTAAACTCCTATAAGTAACTAATTTTGAGTTGGCGTTCGTTGTTTGTTTGTTTGGCACTGAGTCAAAATTAGTTACATTAGTTTAAGAGCTTAGTTATTATGACTAAAAAGGTTTATTTTATTTTGCACTTTCCAGTTTCTTTTTTCGTCAGATTAATTTTTTGTTAAAAGTTTTTATTATCAATAAAGAATTAATTAGTACTCGTAGTTAATGAGAAACCAATTCAAATTATAGTGAAGGAACACCAATTTCTCAGCATTTTTCAGGCAATTTTCGGCCGGATATCCGGTATCCGGTCAAACAACTATCCGTTTCATCTCTAGTAATGATAACCATAGTCTTGGAAATAAAAATTTCATACCTAAATAAAATATTTCTTTGGCTATTTCGACTGGCACAAAGTTATACAAAAAAAGATTTAGCGTTTTAACAATGCGAAATTGCGACATTTATATCAGCTTGCTCATGAACTCGATTCGAACATAAAATTAATATTAATCAACTTACTGATTTGATATTTGTGAGTGAAATTACATGCCATAATTTTAGCCAAATAAATAAACATACAATAACTCTTATTCAATATTCCTGCTTATAATTTGTGCTTAACTATAATTATCTAAAAAGCAAGATGTCGCAGAAGCAGTCCATTTAATAAAATCCAACAAAACACCAACGTTTCAAGTGCAAATCAGTCTTCATCAGAGTGCTGATACAAACAAATAATCAATAGATAAATTTATAATTATAAATTATGATTATAGTATGCGAATTACTGATCTATACATTGTTCCTTCATTTGAAGGTGTTAAATTTCATTGAAGTCTCTATACTATTTAATTTTGAAAACATTAATGGTCCTTAAATTGTGCAATGTATAAGGTTAAATTTTGTTTGCTAATGTAGACTTCTACTCTTAAAATTAATTCCAAAATGGACACTGATGTCTCTAGTTCTATACGAATATTGCATTTTTGCGATTGTTTTATTTGCAGCTTAACTTTTATATTTTTTTGTGTTTGTCTTATACATACATATACGAATAAGGTTGAAAAGCAGCTTTGGCTGAACCTTACCTTTGGCTTGACATAAAAGTCAATAATAAGAATTATTATTAATATTATTTTTAGAATGTGTTACTACAATTTTCCTTTAAATGATTTCTAGTTAGAATCATTATTAATAAGCTCATTTACTAGTTAAGTGTCAAATTTTAATTTGATAGATAGATAGATTCTAATATTCTTGAAGAGAATAAATACGTTAAAAAAACCATTTTAGAAATAAGGAAGGCAGCACTATTACACTTTCAATCTGGAATTTCTGAAGCAATAAAGCTTAAGATTGCATATCATAGCCATCATACGTCAAATAAATGTCCAAATTCATCTTTGTTAGATGTCTATTTTCATTCGTAATTAAACTAAATTGGAAACTGATGCATTATAGTTACAATTTCTTCTATATCATTCGGATTCACTATAAAAAAACTAAATAGCAACGCTCCTTTACCCTTCGTTTACTATAATTCGGCATTAGTTCTTGTTGAACAAAGTAGCAAATAAATAAATAGTGTTATTTGATATTACAACAATAAATTTTATTATTTCAATCTGAAGGAACATATTTCATATATTAGATTTTTCTAAAATTTTGTCCACATATTATTTACGGCAATTTTTAATAAACCGGTAAATTTGATGCCCCTATATTCTAATGTCATCGGCTAGAAAGTACAGAATGTACTATAACTTAAGGTATGAACTAGAATGGCATAACGTACTGATTACGTTCAAGGAACAATACATTTTTTTGAAAATTCGTATATTTGTTTTAGATATTGTGAAGTAAACAGTTTTAGGCAGCTAGTTGAATACCTACATGATGTTAGATAAATATTTCAATATCAGTTACAGTAAATTGAAAAATGAGTAAGGTTCTTCTTATATTTAATTGATGATACAGTATTTAAATTATTAAGAACATCTGAAACTACGGATTTTATTCTTTGCTAATAATATCGGTAACAAGAATCAAATGAGAAAAAAGTTTATATATTAAATTCTAAATTTTATACAGGAAATTACATCACTGCTTTTTTTAGTGATGAAATTATTCCGTTACATTTATTAAGTTATATGAATGTGTGGTATAAATGTGTGATACACGAGATCATAAATTAACGCAACATCACTAGGCAGTTGTAAAGAACCACAAGAGAATAAGATTTTAAATTTAACTAATATTTATTTTATTATTTAATGTTGAATGGGGTCTTTCACCATTTTTTTTTTATTTTTTTTTATGAAACTTTATCTATACTGAAGACTATCTACACTTTTAAAAAGTCTTAATTGTTATTCATTAAGCCACAATGATTTTTTAAAAAATATTGTGACGTCATAGTAGAGGTGTTGTTGGATCTAAAACAGTACAGATTGTAAGTAATTGTTGTCATATATTTTTTTACTTATTTTATTATTATTATTACAATAAAATAGAACATTTATGTAACAAAAATTATTTAAATCTCTACTGTTTTAGATCTCTACTATGACGTCACAACATTTTTAAAAAATCATTGTGGATTAATGAATAACAATTAAGACTTTTTAAAAGTGTAGACAGTCTTCAATATAGATAAAGTTTCATAAAAAAATATAAAAAAAAAAATGGTGAAAGACCCCATTCAGCAATTTAAGCTGCATAAGGAAACTGGAATGAAATTGGTGGTATTTGGTAGTTAAAATATTGTGTTTAGGATATCTATAAAATGTAAAATTTTAACGAGGATTTTAATGAACAACAATTTTTTTAGTACTTCTAAATCTATTCTAATTTCGTATTATGATTAAAATTTGAAGGACCGATTATAGCAAATAATATTTTGCGATTTGTAAATAATAACAAGAGTTAAAAAATAAATAAGTGCATAATATTCCAAAAATACACCTACCTCTAAATAACCAATTCATTTTATTGTTAACATTATATTTATAGCTGTGAGTAATAAAATTATGGAAATTTGTTTCTATTACATTACAAATTGACAATTAATTTACATGTTCATGATATTATGAAATAAAAATACATGTTTTTATTTATTTTTAGAAGTATTACTGCCAACATTAAAAAAAAAAAACAAAAAAAATTTTTTTAGGGTAAATAATTATAATTAAGTTAATAGAAAATTTTGTGCTCCACTAATTTAATTTATTATTAAATATTTTAGTCATGTTTATAACACAAAACAGGACGCCAAAAATTTGTTTGAAATTCATAAAAAAAATATTAACGGTGTATTTTTTGCATATTATTTAATAATTATTAATATATTCTTCAAAAATTATCCAAAATTAAGAGGGGAAATAAGACAGTTTATTAAATATTGTTTGCTTTGGTTGCAAGGTAAGATAAGCCTGCCGAATATGTGCTAAGAATATAATAATGCTCATAATGCATTAACATTCATGGTAAACCGTATAATAAACAGACGAAGTAGTTCATCCGTGACTTGCTAACTATCTTCGTATCTGCCTTCTTCAGAAATAGACATACCTAACAGTTTATAAACACGACATGTCATTATGATGAGTTCTTTTCTTCTTTTATCAGTACAACATGCAAGATTCATTTTAATCCTGGTAGCCAAGATTTAGATGACGTTATGTCTATTTTAAATATGTCATCTGGATGATGAATCACATCTGAAATTATTAGTTAACTTCTAGGAATTCTTAAGGAAATATAAATATAGACATTAACAATGATTTTTGTAATCACTTTTCCTTGTAAATAATTGTGCAGTTTTTAACTGTTAAATCGAGAATGTCCTTAAATCACAATCACCAAAGATAACAGTTCAAGCTTGGGGTGATTTATATATATCCGCTAAGGAATTCAAATTCAGTTCCATAATCCAATTCTTACCATTTCGGTTGCCATAGTTTTAAACTAGTGTAAAAATAATTCTATGTTTTAAAACAATTATAAAATTTTTTTTCTGATGCGATGTAGTACAAGGGATAGAGCGCTGACAAGTTCATTTCTCTCTCACTTTAACTTTCAACTAAAATGTAAATATTCAATTTTAATTTTATTATAGTACAGTGTAGGTTCCTAATACAGTAATTGGAAAATACTTCCTTTTGTGCAGAATTTTAAATAAATAAGTGTACAGATGTAGAAATATTTAGAGTATTAATTAAATAACTAAATGAACCTTATTCTAATAATGTTTCTAATTACGTGGAGTAGGTATATGTCGATATGATGTATGCATGTACGTATTGTACGTTGTAGAAGATCGTAAAAATTCTGGCTACTCTGAAACATGACAGCATTCAATGGTTATTCACCTGAATGACGCACCATTATTTTCAAGAATGCCACTTGTGATGAAACTATGAAACTATGAGTATATTTATTTGCTACTTTGCATAACAGGCCTTAATTCTGAACAACAGCGCAGAGATTCCGTATAGTTTTATTTTGTAGTAGACCCCAATGACACGCAATTGTATTTTTGGCTGCCATTAAAAATTAGCAAGGTTTGAACCAATGAACTTTCTCAGTAAACACCTTTCAGTTACTGGCATTTTTGCTGGTATAATTATTATCTATTATGTAATTTAGTCCAATGTAGTGCGTATAAGTATGAGTGTATTGATTGTTGTTTGATTGAAACTATTTTAAGTAGATTTAATTTACTTTCTTTGTTACTAAGGTTTCTTTTCATTCTGAGTTTCAGCGTAAGAATTGTTGTACACTGATAATGTATAATATTTAGTTTGATAACATTTCTCTAAAAAAATTAACGGTCAAAAATAGTTTGTAATCAAAATTAAATATTTTGTATAGATTTTCCAAGCATTTAGTGAAATGTTACAATATAAGGAATTATGGTCCTGCTTGGTTATATCATTGTAACTATTTTTAGTAAAACATTATGCGTGAGAAATAGAATAATATTTTTAAACATAAAACTGTCCACTAAATTAAATTTATTTATTTATTTGATTCTCCGCGAAACAGGAAGTTATTCCGAATTATAAGACAAGAAACATACACAGTTTTTTTAAATACAATTACAACCAGCCGCATGAAGTTCAAGGTTATTAACTTGGAGAATATAAATGTTACTACTCTTATTAAAAATAATAAGAAAACAATTTGAATGCAGTTGCATTTTTGTTATATATTTTAAAGATTGTTTCTATCAAGTGTATATAGAATATGTATATTATAAATTACTGGTTCTTTCCACAGTACTACAATTATACCCTTATCGTAATTAAAAAATTTAAAAATTTACAAATTGCAAGTATCGGGAATATTAAATCCATTAATAATGAGATCAAGATGTATATATGACAGTAATCATACATCCCCTGAATACGGTACTTATTAGGTTAACGCACTTCTTTTCATCTTTATTTGACTTTGTTGCCTGCGCTTGTTTAATTTAGAGACCGATGACTAATTATTGTTGTCACAAAGAGGTGGGTACGAAAGGTACATTATTTACTACATCGTTTCATCCTTTGAATTTTGCGACGAGCACAAGACCTACAATTTTTGTATATATACCTATATGAGTAAAATTACTAAAGGGAGAGAATTTATTAATTGATAATTATTTTTCAAATAATTTAAAAGTAAAAAAGTTTTCTCTAAGTTTTCTTTAAAGTAAGAAAATGTTCGAATGTGCGTGTTATGTATGTATATTGCACAGTATGTAAAAATAAATAATACCGTATTTGTAAACTTATCAATGTTTTCCATAAACATGTTTTATGAATAGATAATCCAGCGTATTTAAAAATAACAATGCGTTCATTTTAATAATCGTTGGTAAAATGATAAATACAACGTACCTTGAAGGAAAGAATCGGGATTTGTACAAGTGAAATCCATTAGACTATTAGCGAATACCGTATAGCACCTGTTAGAGTTCCCAGAGATTCCCGTCTGCTTGGATAAAGTTTTACTTGTTTACAGAGACAGCGACAGACAAGAGTCAGGGACGAGTTACCATATTTCAACTTCTTGCTTGTGAAATTGAAATATTTATATTTAATAGTTTGGAAACTAAAATTAAACATGTTACTAAACTGTTCTCTTATTGTAGTTCAAATGCACTTTACTGTTGCAGCATTGTAGTTAGTTTGTCATTGCAATATTTAGTTTTTTTTTTATGCTATGGATATGTATTTTTGGTTAAAGTTAAAGTGAGTGTGATTTGAGTCCGCTACTGTTGTTTGTGAGGTAAGCATTCTATTTACCTACTTCTAAAAATTTGTTTTGTAAAATTTATGATCGAGTTTCTAGTCGGGTGTTCAACGGTGACCTTTAACCTAGTTCACTTGACCTATCAATCAACACCGACTGGTGATTTAAATACACGGTGCGTGTTCATTTTCACGTTCACGTTTACAGTGTGACGCAGACTAGATCCGGGGTAATTTTCACGCACGAAATCTATAAATCTTATTCGTACGCAGTTGATAAGGGTTCGCCTGTGCTGTGAAACGCTATTTGCTGGTCAATGAACTTATTATTATATGGAATGAATTATTCGGTGAATACTTTTAGGTTTTAAGGAATTTCACCATTTGTTATATTACAATCTATTTAGACCAGGTTTGTAATACAAGTTGTTTGAACACAGTAATACAACTTCGCGGACAGTTGAGTTACTGTGAATAAAACGCTTGCTGGTTTCAATCAAATCTAGCTCGTTTCAAATTATACACAAATCAATACAAATTCTTACTAAACCTAAAGGGTTCATGTAAATACTAAAAAGTACCGAAATTGGGAGATAGGTACTTATCTATTATGCATAATTTCAAATAAATTAATAAAGTAAATTGGAAAGCAAAAGAACTTTTGTTCTTTTCTAAATAGTTGATTTATGTTACCCGCAGAATGTAATTTAAATTAAATTCGTTAGCTCATGTAAGTACCGGGTGTACATAAAATCTGTTGCATTCAAAGAAAAATTATTGGGACAATGAACAAATAATAGCGAGATAAAAATTATTATGTGATATATTTAATAAAAATTTCTAATTAAATTAGCTCAATAATTTTTTCGTCGGTAATGTGTATGTTCATCTAAAATACCTATCATTTGTTCATTTGGTCGTATGACGCTTGCTTTTTTCAGCAATATGTACTGTAGTATTATTAATTATATATGAATAACAATTAAAAAAGAAAACACTAAGGAAGGAAATATTTTATCAATGTGTCATTATTTTATTTTGAGTATTATTCTCATTCTCATACGCAATCCCAACCGCATTATTTATTTTTTTAACAATTACAACACTATTTTTATACTTAGTATAGTAATTTATATATATATATATATATATATATATATATATATATATATATATATATATATATAAATATTATAAAAACTGTTTTCATTTTTCTTCAAATAAAACTTAAAATGCTTTAACATTACTTGGAATAAACAAATTGAACTAACAGAATGTAAATCAAGCTGTATCATAACAAAATTTCCACCGCAGTATAATGTTCTTTTAATATTCGAAATATAAAATGCATACTTAAGTAAATTCATAATACATACTATAACGGTATTAAAAACTGATGTTTTAAAATTGTTAACAATTATTTCATCTTTAAAATTAATAATCGTAATTTCCACATTTTTATTGAGCAAGTAATACTTTCTTAAATAACATTAGCTTTAAGAACATAACAGTAAATTATAAAAACTTAACAGTCTACAGTCTACAACATACCTTAGAAAAGTCAACAATCCAAAAAATGTACAAAAACTAAAGAAAATAATCACTAAATTATCACATTCATAAAAACCCACTAATGAAATGAGAGCTTTAAATTGAAAAACTTAAATTTGCGTTAATTTTTTCGCTTCGTTCGTATAGTCTACGTTCCTATACTTTCGTTACAGCATCCAAACAGCAACTAGTGAGCACGCCAGCAGCAAGGCAAAAGAACCGCGCGCTCTCCAATGCGTGAACTCCTGTTTGAGACTAGTATGCTTAGGTGACGCGGACATACATCCCGTATTGGTTTGTCCGCTAGCTTCAATTCTTATTCAAAATTTGTATACATTTTATTTGTCAGTCGTATTAGATTAGGGATAATAATGATGAGGGATGAGGCGACTTAAACCCCTAAATTCAAAAACTTTATTTATATTTGAGTACATATTTTTGAAACTTTTACAGTTGGTCCAACGCCAACCCTTACTTCCTTTAAATATTAAGGGAGAAGTTATACTGAAGAAAAAATTTTGAAATTACGTAATTTCAAGAAAAAAAAAATTATAATATAATATTTCTATATTATCCTTTTGCTCTAAGAGTAAATGCAAGGAAAAATTTTAGCGAAGATCTCCGAAAAAATTCCGAAATATTAGCTAATTAAAAGTGGAATTATTAAATGGAAGAATAATCGGGCAAATTGGCACGGGATGAATTAAAGAGCTTGGTTTGAGGCTAGCCGCTAGTCGGCTTTAGTCTTCATACCTGCGTCTTTTCTCTGTGACCGGTGACGGGACCCAGGTGTATGTATATTGTATATACACACATATGCTATTGTGCAGGGAAAATTTTTTCTGACTTTATTTTCGGTCTTGTAACATGGAACTTCATATATATTTTATTTTAATTCCTATGTAATGTAGTCAAAGTATTATAATAGGTAATGAATATTTTCTGCAATTTTATAAATTTTTTGTACATAAAATGTAGATGAATATATAAATAGGATGTATATTTATTTCGCCCTTTTTAAAATTAATTATTTTAACCATCTGTTGTATTGGAGAATTGGCTATTTTATACTTTACTAGCGTAAATGATATAATAACTTTAGAACAATGATGCATTGTTCAGATTAAATGATGTGGGTCATGATCATGAGCAACAAAGAACTAATCTGATAGTAAGCAAAATAATTTCTTTAATGCAAACATTCGAGCTATGTGAATTGTTGTATTTATAATACTTTTTATCGATGGACTAAAAAATTAAATAAGGGTGGCATTTTGTTTTACGTAAATAGTAAAGTGAACATAAAAACATTTTGAATCCCAACATATTTTAAGGAATCATATTTGAAAAATTTCCTGTAGAATAAGTTTGGAAGTTTAACATTTGATAAAAAGATATTTAATCGCTCTTAATTTGTTGATCATACTATGTGATGTTGGGTATCAGAGAAAAAAAAAACAGAACTTTAGAATTTTTTAATACTTGTTTATTTAATTTTTTGAAATATAGTTCACTAAGCTTCACAGTCACAATGACATGTGTCACATTTCGTAAAAAATTGAAAATTTTAAAGTATTTCCATGGTGTACCTATATTGAATGCAAGATTTATAAAATATAATTTCTTTATATTTTATTATCTCTAAATCTAATGAGAATTAATAAAATTAGTACAATCAAAATAGATGTAAAATTAAATATTCTACAATTTTCAAAATAACATAAATTGTTGAAAAATTAAATTTAACCGTGTTTTTTCAAGAAAAACTGTCAAGGGCTTCTCGTGAACTGCCACATCCGGTTGACCTTTTATCCAAAATCTAATCAGCTCTTCATTTAAATATAAGAAGCACACACACACACACACACACACACACACACACACACACACACACACACACACACACACACACACACACACACACACACACACACACACACACACACACACACACACACACACACACACACACACACACACACACACACACACACACACACACACACACACACACACACACACACACACACACACACACACACACACACACACACACACACACACACACACACACACACACACACACACACACACACACACACACACACACACACACACACACACACACACACACACACACACACACACACACACACACACACACACACACACACACACACACACACACACACACACACACACACACACACACACACACACACACACACACACACACACACACACACACACACACACACACACACACACACACACACACACACACACACACACACACACACACACACACACACACACACACACACACACACACACACACACACACACACACACACACACACACACACACACACACACACACACACACACACACACACACACACACACACACACACACACACACACACACACACACACACACACACACACACACACACACACACACACACACACACACACACACACACACACACACACACACACACACACACACACACACACACACACACACACACACACACACACACACACACACACACACACACACACACACACACACACACACACACACACACACACACACACACACACACACACACACACACACACACACACACACACACACACACACACACACACACACACACACACACACACACACACACACACACACACACACACACACACACACACACACACACACACACACACACACACACACACACACACACACACACACACACACACACACACACACACACACACACACACACACACACACACACACACACACACACACACACACACACACACACACACACACACACACACACACACACACACACACACACACACACACACACACACACACACACACACACACACACACACACACACACACACACACACACACACACACACACACACACACACACACACACACACACACACACACACACACACACACACACACACACACACACACACACACACACACACACACACACACACACACACACACACACACACACACACACACACACACACACACACACACACACACACACACACACACACACACACACACACACACACACACACACACACACACACACACACACACACACACACACACACACACACACACACACACACACACACACACACACACACACACACACACACACACACACACACACACACACACACACACACACACACACACACACACACACACACACACACACACACACACACACACACACACACACACACACACACACACACACACACACACACACACACACACACACACACACACACACACACACACACACACACACACACACACACACACACACACACACACACACACACACACACACACACACACACACACACACACACACACACACACACACACACACACACACACACACACACACACACACACACACACACACACACACACACACACACACACACACACACACACACACACACACACACACACACACACACACACACACACACACACACACACACACACACACACACACACACACACACACACACACACACACACACACACACACACACACACACACACACACACACACACACACACACACACACACACACACACACACACACACACACACACACACACACACACACACACACACACACACACACACACACACACACACACACACACACACACACACACACACACACACACACACACACACACACACACACACACACACACACACACACACACACACACACACACACACACACACACACACACACACACACACACACACACACACACACACACACACACACACACACACACACACACACACACACACACACACACACACACACACACACACACACACACACACACACACACACACACACACACACACACACACACACACACACACACACACACACACACACACACACACACACACACACACACACACACACACACACACACACACACACACACACACACACACACACACACACACACACACACACACACACACACACACACACACACACACACACACACACACACACACACACACACACACACACACACACACACACACACACACACACACACACACACACACACACACACACACACACACACACACACACACACACACACACACACACACACACACACACACACACACACACACACACACACACACACACACACACACACACACACACACACACACACACACACACACACACACACACACACACACACACACACACACACACACACACACACACACACACACACACACACACACACACACACACACACACACACACACACACACACACACACACACACACACACACACACACACACACACACACACACACACACACACACACACACACACACACACACACACACACATACATACAGATATCATGGCGAATATAGTAAAATCGTATTGTAGTGCTTAACGTGCTTATTCATTGAAAACTCACTACCCTATTTTTTGACCTAAACAATAACTCCCTTACCTAGAGGAAGGCGGGAGGTAAAAAAAATATTTATTGATTGACTGGATAAGTTAATATTAGCGGTGTTTGAATATTTGTCAGTAATAAATATAAGAATGAAAACGTGCACTATAGTACAACTTTAATCTTAAATTGATGTATCCATTTCTGGAAAATGAGTGTCAACCCTTTGTATTTACAATACGAGTATCTTTAGATCTTTCATTGCTTATTGTAATATTTTATTTTCTATTGAAATAAGAAATAATGAACAAATTCCTCTTTCTTGCCTAGAAAACTTTAGACTTTTGAATGTGTACAGAATAGCAGTGCATGTAGTGTTTAACCTGTCGCTCACGGATCGCCGGTTACGCACTGAATGCACCGTTGCCTTTAACAAGACACGGGTTGAGTGAAGTCTTCTTTATTCTGTTACTTTGCGGTGACGAATCGTCTCATTTTATTCCTCATACTATTGTGGGAGCTACATAAGGATATCATTAATTTCTATATGGTTTCAAGCAATTATTTTTTTTAAATATTTTAAATTTACATGTGTCATAGTGGCGTATCTTCTATAACTCATATTTTGTGTAAAAATATCACCAGACCTGTAATTCCAAAAACAATTTGTGTTTCTCTTTTTAAATATTCAGTTTAGGTAGATCTGCAATACTTGTAATTTTATACACCGATAAGGCAAATAGACAGTAAACTGAATTTCAAATTAATCAAATACTCAGGTATAATCATACTTATTAAAATCGCTCCTTTCTTTTCCGTTTACAAGTAGTATAAAAAACTGAAAGTACTTGTCAAAAAATACACAGTGGCATATGCTATGAAACAAGAAGACCTGGAGTTAAACAGCGTGTAGTATGAATTAAAATAAAACAAGAACAACTGTCCAGAACCTGGGCGCATTAGAACGTAACGTATAATTATCAAGTGTGTTTCCGGCGAGCAAAATTTACATGTGAACTTTGTATATAATTTACCGGTATTTTCCTTTGTAATATTAAAACAAAAATCATTGAAATTTAGAATGTTTTTGTTATTACTGGAATAGTTCATTTCAGTGATATTTTATTGCAGGAATTTCTAATAAACTTCGACAAACCGATTTGAGTCATTGAAAGAAGTTGCTTCGGAGGCCGTTAATGTCGCTTGTATATTCAGTGACAAAAGTTAATTGGCGGTATATTAAAATATTTGGTAATACGATGTAATTATTAACGAAACACAATTGTTTATTGTAACGGAAATAACTATATTACTGCATTGTATTATATGTATGCTCTTACACAAAAACTATAAAATAAAATAAATAAATATATCATCACGCCTTTTACCCATTAAGGGTGTGGCACTCTGCTTACGCAGATCTCGGTAGGTGATATATTTGTGCGTATGAAATGCGGTTACCAGCCGTCAAGTCATAGCCCCCAAAGTTATTAGTGGAGGGGGAACCACAGGGGTAAATTTAAATTGGCAACTGTCGGTACTGGGATTCGAACTGAGGATCTCACGATCCACAGTCCGATACGTTACCACTGAGCTATTTACCCAATAATTTATTGGGCAAAAACTATGTTTATATTTTATAACTATATGTACATTTTACCGACTTAGCACGCTAAAGTCACACTGCTTATAATGTACTTGGATGGGCGAAGTTAACGCGTATTTCTGCCGCAGACTCATATTGGTTTGTCTAGGTATATAAATTAAAATTATTGTCGGCAAGATAAGATGGTGTATTGCTTCAAGGTTGTTTCAATAAAAATAAACTACTATAAATGTGCTTTTTATTATAAAAGTACATTTCACTATATTTTACAGCGTTCTACATTCATAGTTTGTATCACAATTTTTACAATTAATTCGTCTTTCATGTTGCAAAGCATTATTGGCTGGAAATTGTTATATTTTAATTAAAATCACGACAATAAAAGAACAAGAATGTATAGAGAAAACTAATATTTAGATTAAAATTATACTATTATATATTGTCTTCAATTCAAATATTATACGTTAGTGACCTCTGGTCTGTGTATCTCATACTCTTCGCTTGACCTTTGAAATCGGCTTCGGCTTTTCTTCTTGGGTATTTGAGTAGTCTGTTTATTTCTCCATCTCTTAAATATTTCTCTCGCTATTTCTGTGCTGTCCCCTTTAAAAGCAAATTGTTTTAAATAATGCATTTTCCCAAATTGTAAGAAAATTTGTATTTTAACATATGAAACGTAAATACCAAACATTTAAAAATAGCTATGTACAAGTAGCGTGCGTGACAAAATTCTCATTTGCATGTTACCTTCTATGAATTCATTGTCCTGATGACCTGATGTTCTATAAGCCAAACTACGTTTTTATTAAAATAAAAACTGTGTCATCAGGTGGGGCTCATTAGAATTTTTTATTCTGACAGTTGGGAGTGTTCATGTTTGCAATTTGGTAATTAATAAGCAAAAAGTAAGTAATTTTATTAAACAAATATTATTTTATGAAAACCACTCCTTACCATCTTATAATTAGTTTTCAAACTGATTTTTATTCTTGAGTTTAAAAATAAAATATTATAAAAATGACATAACTGAATTTATGTTTTTTTTTTTTAATACTGAAAATGTTAGGTGGATAATAGTATGAATAGAATGCTTGCGTCATAAGTGAGAGTTTCGGTTTCAGACTTCGCTCATTTCAATTTATAACCAAAAATACAGTTGCGTCAGGTTCTATTCTATGTATTATAAAAGCGGTAAATTTTAAAGCTGACCTGTAGCATTGACGGGAAAGAGATTGGTGTCTGTGGCGAAAGGCGCCTCGATTTCTGCAAGGACGCAGCCAGCTACGCGTGTTTCATTAAACGGTTGTCCAGAAACCAGAGACTGACCCATCGCGCCCAGGAACAACGCCCAGCGTCGCGCAAACAGAGCGGACACCACCCCTGTACAAACACATGATTTAGATGCAGAATTTATTTCTCAATCATCTACCTTTTTTAGAACTTTTCTCAAAGAAAAATAAGGAAAGCAAGATCAATGTACAATGTTGCAGTATTTACGTTGTTTGTACACACACTATTGTAGGGTTAAATTCCAACACAAATCTTACATCCTACACCTTCATCTGAAATGAAGGGGTATCACTATAATATGTACGTACCTGCCCATTGTTTGTTGGCGTAGTCTTTGATCTCTCCTCTGGGACCCCATAGACTGATCTGGTTTCGCGCATTGAATTCGTACAGCCGGGACTCCTATAGCGCAACATGAATACATATAACAGGTACTGTAACACTTAAGAAACTGAATTGTTGCCTATTGTTTAGAGAGCAATCCAATATTTTCTTTGAGTACCTAATAGATTAGTTAAATGTATGTATGGTGTATGGTAACAGCATAAATAAATTCCGCAAGATCCTCAATGAGGAAGAACTATACTGTTAAATAAAATTGTTACTATATTACAAAGAAAAATCTTTACCTCTGAGTTTGTAGCTATCGATTTAGCAGATTCAAGCCATTTGCCCAGGAGAAAAGCTTCGTTTGTTGATAAAATTAATTCGAGATCGTCAAATAGTTGTTTGTATTCATTTTGAAGAAACCTGTCACACAGAAACTTTTATTTAAAGTCTTGATTTAATCATTTGAAACTGCTTACAGAAATTTATTAATTTTTTTCTTTCTAAATGAACGTATTAATTCATGATAAAGTAAATCGCCAAATATTTGCAAAACTTGTCTTGTTACATCAACTAAATCATGATTGAATCCTGAATTTTCTCTTAAATCATCTGCAGCTTTTAACAAATAATCCCAAGCGTACATAAATTCTGTAGAATTGTACCAAAACTGAAAATTAATTAATTAATTAACATATATATCAATTATTTTGATACCATACCGTTGGTTTTAAATTTAATTTTGGAGATCGACTAATTACATATTTTCCACGCATTTTTTTAATACTATTGTAGTCATACACGGTTGTCTAAAAATAATTTTACGTAAAAAAAGTTTTAATATTATTCAATAATATTTTGTACCGAAAGTATATTCCAAGCTTTAATAGCATATTCATTTTGTTGGCCATATCTCCTTACAGAATACTGTTTAAACCATTCAGTTAAATTCGCAGGTTCTTTTCTCCAAAACATTTCAGTCATTAAATCATAAATTACATAATTCTGATTGATTCCTTCAGGAGTCAAACCTGTTCCAATCATAGTACTGTTATCAAAGTTTCGCCCATGGAATGGTTCCTATAAAATATACATAAAATTTTACTGATTGTCTAAAGCGACAATTTCGACTTACTATATTAATTCTGTTTGCAGATCCAAACATGCCTAATGTTCCTCCAAAATTATGTAGCATACACCAAATGAACGGTTGTCCAAAATACGACTCTAATCTGATATATTGAGGAAACTGTTCTGATTGCAAATCAAGAACAATCATTTGCCCCTAAAATAATACATTCTTGGTTATATTAATGGATCAAATTACACATATTATTAATATTGTTCGTATTTCTTTATTTCAGGTTAACAATTTTTATTTTTACTAATCCACAAGATGCCAATTATAATAGAGAGTAATGCCCCATGTATAGTCTGCGGTCTATATAGTTATTTATTTATTTCTCTTACAATGGAACACAATCCAGTACTTTGACTTAGTTACATTTGTGATTAAAGTTGAAATAATCGAGGTTTACAGCTTTAAAACTGTTTATTGAGGGACGATCGTTCAGTCTATAGTAAATCCATTTTTCCTATTTTATACCAAAATATATCTTGTTAATAATCTTTTAAAAATCTCTGTAATATCTTGTATAATTTCTGAGATATTGAGGACGTATTTCAGTATTTACATTGTAAACCGTTAAAAAAACTGCTGCCTTATTAATGATATAAAATGGTAAAGTTTTACCTTCCGAATAGCTGTAATGAAAGCTTTAGCCAAATCTTTATTCCAATATGAAATTTCACTATAAAACATCCATCCTTGTAACAGCCTAAAACAAATTAATTTACTTACTTGAGGAACTGATGTTATAAGAGCTTTCACTCGTTCTTTCGTCCAGAAAAAGAACTCGTGAACAAATAGCCAGTTCTGTATTATCCTGTGTTATACCAAATATTACATTTATGAAGAATTTATAACGAGATTTATAATGGCTGCAACTTACCATATTGCTTTAGGATCTGCATCTGTCATTGATGAATAAATAGATCTACTTACATTTTGTAAGTAGTCAATATCACCATTTTGTGGAACCATTTCATTGAAAGTATCACAATTATAGATATGGTCAGTACCAAATTCTGCAATTTGCTAGAATATTTGATGTTAATTAATAATTTAAATTTTCTTATAAAAGTTACCTCTTGCATAAAAGTTATTCCAATGGTATTGAAGAGTTGATCAGTTGGATCTAATAAATATGGACAACAATATTTATCTTCAAAATTGTTCCATGTTCCTACTTTAATCATTTTTGCCTCAGGAAACAACCTGAAAATTTATTTATTCATTTGAATTAGGGTTGATAATATCTTATTAATTTACCTCTGAAAAGCACGCGGAACATGCCCTGCAAATCCTGGCAGCACCGTTATGATTCCCAGGTTTCGCATCCTATGTACAATTTGCTTTTGTAAAATTAAGGATCTCTGATGCCAGCTGTCTGGCAAAGGGCCTCCCCATCCTCGTATATTTCCCATTCGAGACCTTGAAGGTATTGAAATTGTTTATTTATTTATTTGATATTCCGCATAACCAGAAGTAATTGCTAATTTATTTTTTCAGTGCACTTCGAAGCATTAGAGATCTTTACGCGTTAGAAAGGCAACATAAAAAGATATATGTGGTGTGTGTAAGAAATGTTAGGTACTTTTTTACTCAATGGTACAATTCAAGTACCACAACTTACTGAGTCTTATAAATTACGTTAAAATATAACAATATTCTTGCTTTTTAATCAGTTGTTCTAGTTATAATATGTGTGTTTGTTTGTAAATATGTTAGTGTATTTTAGTTTGCATTTATTTTTCCTATGTACGTTTACCATGAGAGAAATGCAGGCCCTGCAAAATGTTCATCTATTTCACTCTCCGAAAGATTAAATTTCTTATAGACTCTTTTCCAAATTGCTTCCTGTCCATTGAAAGTTAACGCCAAATTGATACCATTGAGAGCCATCCAGTCTATGTGTCGTTCCCAGTTCTTCCAGCTCCACCACACGAAACTGTAGCTTGTTGTACATACGTTCTGGTAATATCGAAATCTAATGAGAATTAAAGTTACTCTGTTCACTGATCGCAATTATTACCTATCGTTAGATGTGATTGTAATGTTCACATCAGGTAGAACATTTGGTATATTTAACTGTTGTGTTTCCCATGATATATGTGCATTGCAGGAATATTTCAAGTAGTGGTGAAAGCCCCATGCTGCTGCCACTCCTGTTGTTGCAGTTATTTTTATTATGTCATTAGTTTTCCTTATCTAAAAAATAAAAAGAACGAAATGTTAACAACCAAAGGGGATTTAAAGACGTCAGTTCAAGAAGCTGTGTTAAAGTTCTGATTATTGTTGTCATAAATTGTTTATACAATTACACGACTTTTTTATATGCATGCGTTTTTATTTTCTTATGAGGAAGTATAAGAATCAAAAAATTGAATGCGACATTTTCGTGGAAATACATTGTGTGTCCTCATGTTCAATAATTTACGAACGTGGAAAATATACTTATAAAATATAAAACATTATGTTTCATTAAAAACCTCGCAAAAAACAGTGTAGATTTTAATCAAAATTGCAAAACCAGAATCTGTTTACGTATAAAACAATAAATTTTAATTAAATAAAGATGTTAGTAAAAATATTCAAAAATACACTGACGAGCAAAAAATTGAGGTCAGTTTGAAATAATGATGTATTTTCGGAATTTTTAGTTTTAAGCTTATATTTGAAACTTAAAACCATTATACTGTATCTTGTAGGCATAATTAATAGTTCAATATTGAAACGCTAAGTATATTTGTTGCTTTTTTTTTATTCTGAAAGAACAACAAATTTACATTTTAAACGTTTTAAAGTTCGACTTTTTGTACTTTGGACTAACGAAAAAAATGAGAAAAACTTATCAGTAGTATCGTGTATTCCCTTATATTGTGTTAGTGCCTGCTTGAAGTCTACGAGGTATACTTTTAGTTTAGTTTAGAATCACTTTCTGGTCGATATTATCCCATTCCTGCATTAGCAGTACTCTGAGCTCCTGTGTAGTTCTTGGTGCTGTTGTATGCTTTCGGATACGTCGTCCCAAGTCATCCCAGACCTGTTCGATGAGATTCATGCCCGGACTGAGGACTGGCCAATCAACCCGCCTAATTCCCCTTCATTCACATATTCTCTGACAACTCTGGCAGCGTGAAGTGTAGCATTATCTTGCATGAAAATATCTCGCTCGCCCGTAGTGATCATGAAAGGCATGCCATGATCATCTAGAACCTCTATAATGTACCTGTAAGTTGTAAGGGAGTCATTCTGTACGAAGACCTACTCTGTACGTGCTTGTGAAGAAATTCCGTCCCAAACAACAACCGATCCACCGCCAAGTGGAAGTTGCTCGTCAATATATATTGAGCGTATTTTTCCCTAGGTCTCTTTCATACTTGCCGATGTCCGTCTGACCTATTGAGCAAATACCCAACTCATCTGAAAACCAGTACCCTGTACCAGTCCTCTTCATTCCATTTCCCGTAATTTTGGACAAAAATCAATCTTTCAATTCGATGTCTGCTTTGAAATGGTAGACCTGTAGCCATTCTTCTAAAATACAATCCAGCAGCACGAAGCCTTCTCCTAACGGTCCATTCACTAACATCTATATCTTTAACTTCTTGGGAGTTAATTTCGAAGCAAAATCGTAGAAGCTGTTCTATTCCGCAAACTTGCGGACTCCAAACAATGGCCATCGGCTGGTAAACTCTTTTTCACCCGAATCTTGGTCTTCTGCTTATCAGGCCAGTCTTCTCATAGCGTTGGTACACCTTTTGTATAACAAATAGGCTTTCGCCAACAATTATTGCAGATTCATGTTGTCCTCAGCCATCTTGTATCAATGCAACAATTCTTGCAACAACAATGTGATCTACAGCTCCACTGTCCTATTAAATAAATATTACGACCACTACACCAACCGATAGGTTTTTTACAGAGAAATCACCGTTAAAATAAAATACACCGAAATATAAATTTTTATTTAGGGCGAATGTACACTATTACATAAAAACCGGAAGCATGGTGGTAATAATGACAGAAAACAAAAAAAAAAATCATGACATTTCTCCGAAAAGAAGTTATTAAGCGTCTACTATAGTTTACAGCTTGCAAATTTAAGCTCAAAAGTAAAGATTCAAAATTTTTTTGCTGGTCAGTGTATATTATTTACAATATTCTTGAATCTGCTTCCAATTGAATAAAAACTAAATTGTGTGTTAATTTTTGAGCTATCGTTTTCATAATAGATATAATTCAATCGAGTTCGTTTTTGAGATCCCCTGAATATTCTCAATATTGTTCGTGTATATTTATATTGCAATTGAAATAATTGTATTTTCTATGAGAAGAAACAATTATCTGAAACATCTATTGTATATGTCAAATATATATCAACTGTAATTATTAAACAACCAAATTTAGATTTAATTATAAGTCGAGTGGTGACCACACCAGATTTCATATTGTCTATTTTTGTTATTCGAATATTTCAACCTAGCCACATAAATGTGAAAATTGTGTATGTAATGTACATACATATTTACATAAACTTATGTAAAATTCAGGGAGCAGGTAGTCGTATCATATTTCTAGTTACCTAACTTAATTTTTTGCTTGTTAGAATATTTTGTGAATATTTCTTTAATAAAATACACAAAAAATATATTTAGATTTGTTACGTGTGCATTTTATAAACATATAACAATATTTAAGGAAATCGTTGGATTTTACCACATACTTATCTGCAAGTAGTAATTTTCATAATCTAGTTGCTATATTATAGTTGTAAAATATTAAACACTAACGTAATTAAAAAATAATAGTGAAGCGGCAGTTATTAAAAGATGTCAAAACTTTTGTTTGTTTAGTTTTAAATTTTAAGAATTATTAAATATAAACTAATGAAAGAAACGATTTGTAATTTTAATTGTAACTTAACTTACATAAAAGGTATCTTTTCCTAGAGGTCCAAAATTTCTATTAATTTCAATACTGAATTCTGTCACTCGGTTAGGCACTAATCTTTTAATTAAATCCAAAACAGCCATCGCTTGAGTTGACTCATTGGTTTTAGTTTTTAAATGTCCAAGGACGGATTGAAATTCTAAATGAAAAAAATAATAATAAAATTGATCAAAAATTTGTACACATTTACAATATCATAATAATGTTCACACCATCACAATGTATAGTATTCAATACTAATAAACTATATAGAATAATTAGTAATAATCGACACATAATTCAGATTATTTTTATAGTATTAGTCTGAGTGAACTCTGTTCTAGGTGATATGACCTTATCGCTGAAACAAACTCGGCTAACTGAAAGACAAACTATGTGTTGAGAAATTCATCAGTGTTAAATTGCTTTATCGATACTGATTGACTTAATTGAAAGAACATTCAGTGAATTTCCTCTAACTCTTTAAATTCATATCATCATCTAATATGCATTTCTTGAAAATGTGTTTATTTATTTAACAGTTTGCACAATTATTTATTTTATTATAGAATAAATAAATCATCATTATACAAGAATTTAAGATTAAGATTTATAATTATATTAAATAATAATGAATTTAATGTATATATGCTTTACACATATTAATTAATAATTAACAATAATACTACAGAGATTTAGTTAGTCTTATAATTGTATAATAAATGTAAATCTAAAAGTACATGTAAATTGACTTAAGGTATTCTGTTTATTTTCTTTGCTTGTAGTCTTCGCTTCGTACAAGATTTACAGGTGTGGGTGGATCTACTTTGCTGGTACTTCGTGCATTAGGGTATTGCATATGTCACAACCTCACAACTCGGTGGATGGGTTTTGTTAAATTGGATGTTGTGTATTAGGATTGTGTAGCCTATGTTTAGTCTTCTAATCTTGTTAGGGTTATTTGCTCTTTTCTTTTATCGCGTATTCCAGGATTTTGGAACATTTTTGACTTCTCTTAATCTGTTGTTGGTTCTAATTGTCTTCTGTTCTTCTCCTTTGTAGTTAGTTTTAGATTCTCTAATTCAAGATTTAAGAGCCGCAACGAAATAAATAAATATATTTACTAATTAACTGATGTACAATAAAGATAAAAATCTAATATGTCCAATCACGTCTAATCTATAGACGAGCAATATCGTATCCAAGTCAGAGGTTTTAACTACGTATAATAGAAGCTTAGCGCAGCAGCCTCGAAAACAAAAGTAACAATCAACTCTTCACGAATGCATCTACTACAACGAATGTCATAACCTCTCCTAAGTGATTGCTAATTATTCAGCTTAACTTGAACCCGTTTCTAATAAACGTCAGGTAGAAAACATTCATATCAAGACATACGATCGTATTGGTAAATTAATAGAATTGCTCCAATCCCATTGTATCTTGATAGGGTCCTCTGCCATCTTCGCAAAAATTTAACACTTTCTAGATCAAATCATCCGTCTGAAAGTGTAGAATATTTCTTTCTATAATACTGTTTTGGAAACTACACATTCTACAACTAAAAACTGTATTGGAACAACTATCATTCCATGGAATAATTTCGACTTTCGACGAATCAGAGCCGCATATTAGCGCGATGTATGAAGTATCTTGATTCAGTTACTAGGTTACGTCTGTTTGTATTAATTTTATTTATCCAACACCTCTCAATAAATGCTCTATAACTATGGCGATTTTAAACAAGCAAAGTAACAGATTATCCACTAGTGGGTATAATTTTGAGGAAAGCCACTAGTGAGTATTTTTTTATTTATAACAATAATAATAACACACAACACCTTGGTAACTACTTCGATTGACATCTTAATTTAAAAATTTAAAGCATATGTCACTGTCAAATAATATTTCTTTAATAAATTTTTCATTTATTAAGAAGTGTTGGATAAAACGTTATACTTCACACGTGGGCAAAGTGGAATTGCCCACTCGATAAAATTATCTCACTCAGCCTTCGGCTTCGTGAGCTAAAATTTCTATTAAATTAAATAACTATTATTTGAGTTTGACGTTTCAACACTTTTATATTTGTATTTTTCGTTTAATTTCCATAATCTTGTTATAGAAAGTATAGTCTACAACATGTAACGGAATGACATACCCCACATTCGCAAACTTTTTGCTCGCGAGGAATATGTGCCATTCCATTACTTGTAGAATATACTATTAGACGATCTATCTTTATTATTCCTTTCGTACATAAAATAATTTACAATCATCTGTCCCTGAATGGAGTATATTTAAAAAAAATAATATTCCTCATTTTTAATATTTTTGTCAGTGAGCATCTATTTTTAGGTAATTCTTAAGTTAATTTCTTATACAAAAATCGTAAATTATAAAATTGACAAATAAAATTAATAAGAAAAATAAAATGTGTATACAATTGGAGTTTGTAGGCTTAAGGTTTGTTTAAGAATAGCGCGAGCGAAGTGGGCTTACATACAGATAAATTACTCATAAACAAAACTTGTACGTTATTGTGAATGTTTTTCAATGGTACTACAACAATTATGAGGAAGTTTTGTTTATATGGAATTTAACAGTAAAAAAGCTCGCTTCGCTCGCTCCACAAACAAACCTTAAGCTTATACAACTCACGCTCGACAATCTCGAATCACAGTACACATTTTTATTGAAACTTATCTGAAGATAAACTCCAAAAATTGAGTTATTTGGCGTGGAATGACCCTTATATTATTGTACGCCGTATAATTTATTATATTTAAATGATTATATTAGTAACAAAATGATCAACTTCTATATCGTATATGTAATAGATATGATAATTTTAATGCGCTTGAAGAAAAACAAATTACATTAAAAAAGTTACGACCCACATAAATTCCTTGTATTATTTGCTATTGATTTTTTCTATTATACAGTCTTTGCTATTATTTTGTAATCTATTTAAACAATTTGTCCAAGAGCCTACATTTGCATGAGTAGATTAGATGCAGATTAAAGGTCATTGAATGTTCCCAACACATTTCGCCGAATCAACTTTTAAACCATAAACGGTAAAAATAGGGAAAATAGTAATTTTTGGAGATAAAATGTATAAATTTAAGAAATTATTTATGAAATCTTTAAAGAGTTTGCATGTTGCTAAATGTCTGAAAAGTGATTGCAACGCTTAATTTTGTCCAAGGAGTATAATATTTTATTCTTGAACTAGGAATAAGAAATTTAATTTCATACAGAATAGTAGGATTATAATATTTAAAATATTGTGTTACCAAAAATCAATAATCAAAGCATTTACAGATTATTTTACAAAATTACTACAATAAACTACGTAAAATTTAGCACATATAAAGTATTTTGTACTCATAATTATTTAACAAAAAATAGGCTTTCTTACACATGACTTTTTAACCTATGTAAACAACATCATTGACACGAATAATTCCCGACTTTCTAAGTCCAAGATTAATTCCCATAACTGGAGAATTGTTTTCTGCTTTCCTCTCTTCTTCATCATCTAGTTGACGGTATCTAAAATAAAATAAGTATTGTATGTAATCAAAGTTAGAAAATTTATATATACACTCGACAACAAATAAAACGCGCCACTTGAAAATGCACGAAAAAACGCGAATTTTCAAACCGCTGTAACTTTGTTCAGTTTCGACGAAAATGGATGAAACTTTGATTCCGAGAAAGGCTGAAAAGTTCTCTTTAAGGCCATGTGAAGGGATGAGTCGTAAGTTGGAATCTAACCCCCATAAAACCCCTGTGAAAAAAAAAATGTTCAGAATGACAAAAAATGTCAAAGTTTGACAACTTGTAACACACGTGAAAAAAATCGTGGCTTAGTGTGACATACAAGGTGATAAAGTTCACTCAATTTCCGCTAGATTTCACAAAAATTCAAGCCGCTACAATAAAATGGCGGGAAGTTATGATTTTTTTAAAAAAAAAGTGTATTTTTGGGTATTACTCTGGCGGTTTCTGTCGGAAATGGATGA
The DNA here is from genome assembly GCA_963942605.1 of Poecilus cupreus. Lineage (NCBI taxonomy): Eukaryota > Metazoa > Arthropoda > Insecta > Coleoptera > Carabidae > Poecilus > Poecilus cupreus. The sequence continues at coordinate 17,912,557 of OZ012716.1, read as the reverse complement.
TTCTTTGGGATCTTGCTGCGTATAAATGTTCTCTTTCAGGTGACATGCCTAAGTTTGATAAAATATCAGAGTTCACCCTTTTGCACCCTCTAAAAGTGAAAAAATGTTCGTACCGTTAAAACATGTTTCACATCTTGTACCGTGCGCAAAGAATAACATGGCTTCATGTGACATGATTAACGATACAACTCAATCATTTTACAATAGATTTCGTAAAAAATCAAGGAGATTCAATGACTTTTCGCGAAGTTATGAATTTTTGAAAAAAACATGTTATCAGACCAAAATCTTGGTTAATTTTGGTCTGAAATTGATGATTTTTTCAGATCTGCAATGGAAAAATGTTGTAGAGTAAATTTCATGGGCCAACCCATCCCTAATAACAAAAAAAGGTTTTCGACTTGGCTACAGTATTTGTTTCTGTGTATTCAAATTGAAAAAATTCATAACTTCCCGCCATTTTATTGTAGCGGTTTGAATGTTTGTGAAATCTGACGGAAATTGAGTGCACTTTATCACCTTGTATATCACACCATGCCACGATTTTTTTCACGTGTGTTACAAGTTGTCAAACTTTGACATTTTTTGTCATTCTGAACATTTTATTTTCACAGGGGTTTTATGGGGGTTAGATTCCAACTTACGATTCATGCCTTCACATGGCCTTAAAGAAAACCTTTCAACCTTTCTCGGAGTCAAAGTTTCATCCATTTTCGTCGAAACTGAACAAAGTTACAGCGGTTTGAAAATTCGCGTTTTTTCGTGCATTTTCAAGTGGCGCATTTTTTTTGTTGCCGAGTATATATATAAATTTTCTAACTTGTCTTTGTTTTCTAGGTCTAACACCTATTTTGATTTATTTGTTTGTTACTCTGTACAAAACAAAGTAATTTCCAATTGTAGTGCAGGTGGGGTCTATAGAGCTTTATTTAGTGAAATCTAAATACTCAGTCGTAAATGAATTTTAATTATATGTTATAGTGAGCAAGGTTGACCTCTCAATTGCGTAGCTAATTGATAAAATTATAATTCGACACTAAATATATACGTTTTCAATGTTTTCAACGGTTCTCGATTTGGATCCATGATTCCAGTTTCTGCGTTAATAGTAGTAAACACACATCGAGTACAAGGTTTAATGTTCTGGAAAATAGCTTCGTCTCCAATTTTAATCCATTTCCAGTTATCTTCTACATAAGGCAAGTCTACCCCATCAACTAGAATAGTAGGACGAAATTGGGTAAAATTTACATCTTGTTCCAATCGGGAATTTAAGTCAGTCATTGAAGTTTTGTTCATCATCATAAAGCTGGTTAAGTCGGAAAATATTCCCTAAAATGATAAAGAAATATGTTTACATATTCATAAAATTAGATTACATAAACATTATTCTTTTATCTGAAATCGCATACTATTAATAATTATTAATGTTTTATTTTATTTAAAAAAAAAACCCGTTAAGATTACTGTTGATTACCAAATTTATTATGAGAATTGAAAACAACAGTTGCTTGTTTCGATATCATGTTTTAATAGCACGCGATAAAGCTTAAAATATAATAAAAACATTTTACCATATCATTATCAGTAATATTCGGATAAAACTTGAGTAGTTTCGGATTCACTGTTCTGTTTTTCAAGTTTTCATCTTTGAATCCTAAACGTAATCCTGAATCGCTTTCTATGATATATTTGGATAACCAGCGGGCTGCTTCTTCACCACAGTCAACTAGTTCGGTAGGTTCTTTCTGATGCATTCTATACAACATAAATCCTTCCATTCAGGTTGTTAATTAAAAATTGGACCGTCGAAGTTTAACTGAAAATCAGTGATTTCTGTTCAAAAGTTCATAACGCCTTTTACTAGGGTAATCAATATTTATTTCAAATTTAATATCGTTTCGAATGTTGAACTTAACAAATATAAAAACTTTTACTAACTTCCTTAAGTAAATTATTTTGATTAATATAGATTTATAATTTTGTTATATATAACTTTAATTTTAAGTATTTTTGATTGAAATAATTTTAAGATTTTCATTTATATTATAAAAATTTATTTTCCTATAGACGTTATTTCAGAGAAGTTAAAGATAATACTAACGTAACTTGAAATACATTAGAGTCGGTTGTTTTGGGTATTTTAACATAAAGTGTCCTCATATTTGGAGCATCCAAAGCAACGTGATCGGCATCATGGTTGGATACCTCAATTAAAACCATTTTTGGATGTGTTCTAGCAGTTCTAAATTCAAAGTGAGTTCCTTGGTACACTATTAAGAACCTAAAATACATTACTCCTTTTAATACACACACATATTGCCTTATGTTATAACCGACTAATTCATATTTAAATAAAAATGATGAAATGAATAATAGGTTTTAGTTAGCGAATGAAATATATTTTACATTCATATTTAACTATCATAAATTTACAGATATTTATTGATAATAAACAGAATAACAAATAAACTTTGCTATTATTTGGTGTTAAAATTTGAAAATGTACATCAAATATCAATTCCGAATGGCCAAAGTAACACTAAATTGCAAAAAGAATTAATAAACCTTACCTGTCTCTAAGTTTATACACCGTCTTATCAGTAATCTGCTCCAAACCAAACTTGGTACATCTACCTTCATCTATTTCAACTCTGTGACCACTTTTTAATGGATATATGTGTAAATCGGACACTTTTCCGACAGCTTGCCATTGTGAGGGTATCCTCTGTTTCCTATTCTTATACCACCACCAAAATATTCCTAATGTTGTAGCTGTTACTACAGAACATGTTAAAAAAATTCGACGACACTCCATTACTTTGTGACTTTCAAAGTTTTAAATAAAACAGAATGTGTATTGAGAATGAGAATGCTTACACATATCACGGTGTTGTCGCGAGTATTATCTGAATGTATAAACATGTCAAATTGAGTCATGTCATAAGTCGAGTTGTTTAACCTTGAAGACCTGTTTACTTGTTAACATATGGATATACGGGAGGTATACTATATAATATATTGTTTAATTGTAGTATCATGAATCATCAGTTTTGTATTCTTTGCTTTGGTAATAAATATAAAATAAAAATATTAATACTATAAACAAATGAAATTACTCCATGATAATGTAAATATAGATAATGTAGATATTTGAATACCACAAAGTAATGAATAAATATACTACTTCTACTACATAATAATAATATTTATGAACCATTATTATATAGTAAACTACCTAAATAATTTTGTTTACCTTAAACCTAGATTTCTATCTAGAGTTTCTTTGCATATATTTTTAGGTTACATAAAAATGGTTTAATCAAATAATGAAAATAGAGCATTATCTTAATGTCATTTATCACATTTATTAATAGTTATTTTTCATTATTATTATTTTTAATTATAATTTGAGCTAATAATCAACAACAGTATAAAAATAATTAATAAATATATTTAATTTGTGCACATCAAGATATTTAAATAGAAAACGTACCTATACTTATGTACTTATAACAAAAAAAGGTTACAATAGCAAGAAATTTAAAGTTCTGTTGATTTTATTATATTATGACTCTGAAGTTGTTAACAAATTTCTCTATTTAAAAAGTTATTCAATGTCAATGTTTTATACTTTTATTTTTAAGTTCATTATTCTCTCCTGGTTAAGCATAGATAATTAAAGATAACATTAAGCATTAAAATAAGACATTGAATCAATTATTGTCATAGTCCTAGTCAGTTAAAAACTTGAAACTAGACTTTACAGTATATTTTCATAGGTACCTACTTTATAACACAAACTGAGGAAAATAATGTGCTTGTGAATACAAAAAAATAATATTTAAATAAATTCATTATAATACACTGATACAATTAAAAGATTTGACTATAAGTTTTAAAATTATAAATGATTTTTAATAAGATTATCTAAATCCCCTAAACTAGAAATGTAGTAATCAGGTTTATGTGTATCTTCAGCCTTTTTAACATCTTCTAAGTTATTAACACCAGTTAAAACAAGTAATTTCTTATATCCGCAATATGAAGCAAAAGATATATCTTGATAGAGCCTACAAAAATAATTAAATAATAAATTAAAATGTTTTAATTTTATTGTGAAGCGTGAAACTTACGAATCTCCTATAAACAATGTTCGTTTTGGATCTTTTATTTTAAATTCTTCGTTTACATATTCGTGTAAATTTTCACTAGGTTTACCAAAAATTGTAGCTTTTCTTCCAGTAAAGTCTTCTAAAATCTTATAAAAATATCCTGGACCTGCAAAGAATATTAATTAAATTAAGAACGTATTTGTTTGTTATTATTCAAGGGGTCTTATCTATCAAGGAAATTATGCCGAAAAATTATAGCTCAGTACGTAATAAAACACATGACACTATAAGCTGCAGGTTACCTATATTTAAAATGGGAGTTACTTCCTGTTATCTAAGGTATCAAAGAAATGAGCACATTAAATCAAGGAGATGAAGAAAATTCCATAAATATTGACACAATACAATTATATTGTAATTAATGTTAATAAAGTATGGCGAGTTTTTATAGCATTTATTTACCTAAAGTAAATCCTTTGCCTGAAGGTATTCTACTATCTGTTGTGCCTACAAGAAATAATACATCTGGCCGTCGTAGATATATTGCAGATTTCATTAATTTCATGTAATTCATATTAATATCAATTTCTACAACAACTGCTCCAATTTCTTCATCATCAATTAGATGTTGCTTAATTTTTGTTACATTCTCGTCTATAACTCCTGGCTGGAATATTAAAAAGACAATTATTAACAATTACAAATAAATATTAAGATATATGTAGGTACTACCTAATTAATAGATGTACAGAAAAAAGAAAATTAACAAAATTGTAAATAAAAAGTTACTTACTTCGTTATCAGCAATTTCTAGTCCAGCATTTATAAAATCTTGTTTAACTGCTTCAAAACCCATGAAGAAAACTTTCTTATCAAAATTTCTGCTTTTCAAATAATGAATTATAGCTAAAGTTGGATAAATAACGTCTTCCTTCTTTGAATTAAATCCAGAGTCATTTAATGTACGATGAAATTGTTCTAGTCCAAGTGATGTATTATTAGATAGAAATCGAACTTCTTTTTTCAGTTCTCTTAATTTGTTGATTGTGTTTGCAACTCCAGGAATAACATCGTATACTTTATACAATACTCCTAGAATTTATATAATTGTAAGGTTTGTGATAAGAACTATATATAACTATAGAAATTTGAAATAATTAAAATTAATGTACTTAATTTTCCATTTCAACCAAAAAAGGAAAAACCGAAATTATTTAAAGTTCGCGGTATCTACATTGATTTTATTATATAGTGATAATTAGAGATAAGAACAAGTTTTACGGGAAAACCTTGCGTTAATGAAAATTAGACATTTGCAATTAAATTCCTAAAATAAAATTAGCATTATATCCGAATTTGAATATGAACTGTTCAAATAAGCTAAAGTAAATTAAAAAAAAAAAAACTAACTGCCATTTTGACAATAGACTAAATTGTTCAACATTATGACACCAAAATTTCAGTTTAGGTAAACAATTTTAGAGAATTAGATCTTAGTAAAGCACACTAAAAATAGTAAGAGTTCACAGTTCACTATTGATTTACATTGCAATCGGAACTAAAAACATTCAAACCACATAACTATTTTTTCCACTTTACTAAAGCTAAATATGATTTATATTTGTTTTATAATATTCTCACCATCGCAGTCTGTAATAACAGTATCAAAGGAATCAATAAAAGCACGAAAGTCCTGAGGGTTCAAGCTTGCCAGGTTCACAGGAACATCCATTCTCCGGCCGATTGCGGCGTGGACTGCGCACTCACTATACTGACGTGCATACCACTCACACAGTACTGTTAAATATGAGCTTTTTATCAATTGAATATCTTATCAGCATTGCTCATTGTTGAGATAAAAATAGGGAATATTGTTATGTCATTTGTAGACACTAGAATTTAGAATAAAGGATACTACGTAACTGGTCTTTTACGTTCAATAACAAATTTTCTAAATGTTGATATTATAATATTTATGGATATTTTATTTTGATTTGTTGTTTGTTAATTACGGAATTTACGAATATAAAAGAGTTTATTACAAAAAAATTAATTGCTTTTTTATGTGTTTGAATTATTGTACTGATAATATTTATTTATTTTTTGCTCATAAAATTATTGTAGAACAATGAACATTACAATTTCGGTCATAAAATTATAAATAAATTATGTATGTTTTAGTAACTAAAATTGTTTATATCGTTCAATGTTTATCTACATAGAGCGACTTATTTAAAAAGCCAATTAATTTGCGATGAAAAATTTATATAAGCATTTAAAGGAGAGCCAATCAAATTCAAATTGTGCACCGTGTAGTAAGATATTAAGTATGTAGATATAAAACAAATTACGCTATATTTAAGTTTTAAAGTGTTGAACAAATATAATATCATTCTAATTTGTGTTCAATTTTAAGTCAAATAGCTTCACATTTTTATTTTATTCCGGTTCTATGTCGAAAAGATTTTCATTTTTAAAACTACTAAAAACAGAGACCAGCGTTTGAATCTTGCCGAAATCAATTAATATTGCAAATTAATGTTTTTCCTAAAGTTTGTCTTAGAATTTAGAGTTCATAACTAATTAAATAGTATTATTTTTATTCAATTAACTTTGAAAATATACATAAAGATAATATTTTGTGGTACTCATGAAAATAATTTTTAAAGATATTCCTTAATTAATTTTCTTTGTACCATATCAAAATAAAATATAATGCGCCAGTAAATTTTAATGGGATAATGATATAGATATAAGTGTAAATGTATTTTTGTCAATTTTAGTTCTACATACAACTGTTAGTAAATATATACTTCCAAAAACAATTTCATTGTAGGGGATGCGATGAGAGTAGTGCAGAGGGCAACAAAAAAGTGATACCATTTTAAAAAGGCAAGTTTGAAATTTACCTTAAAAAACGAAATCGTAACATGTAAAAATCGAAAAACTATATTAGCTGTTAGTTTTGCTAGTTTAACAGAAAAAAAACTTGCCGATCCGCCTTTATTTATAGCATATTTGTATGGATACCAATATACGGATCGGTAAGTTTTTAAGCTATTGCATAGCTTTTATCGCGGGCTTTGAGCGCGGCGACCGAATCAAGAAATTCCGTAACGAAAAAAACCTGACACCCCCCACTCCGACCGGCACAGCGGTGCGGCGTTAAAAGCCGTGCATCGTCTACGTTGTTTCAGTTCGGCAGACTTCAAAATGGTGTTTGTGTGCGTGCGACCTGACGTATGCCATTGACGCGGTATTTTCCAGATATTTAGAGGATATCAAGTCTCTAACTTATGTTTCTTATTTCAGTTACCATAAACCTATAGTTTCAAGGATAAAAATTTCTGAATAACCCGCATATATTGTAAGATAATACAAATATTTTAAACAATATTTACTTCTCATTTATTCAATAAAAGAAAAAAATTTGTTTTCTTATCGGTCACCACGCTCAAAAAGTGTAACTTGAATTAATATCAAAGAAAAAAAAAACAAAGAAAAAAAATACTGCATACATAAAATAAATAAATAATTATAATTGCATAAGTTGATAAAAAATGCTATGCAATAGCTTTACCGCGGCAGTCCCCGAGTGCCACACGTATTTTTTTTCTGTTAAATTAACAGAACTATCAAAACTAACAGTTAATACAGTTTTTCGATTTTTACATGTTATGATTTCGATTTTTTAAGATTAATTTCAAACTTGCCTTATTAAAATGGTATCACTTTTTTTGTTGCCCTCTGCACTACTCTTGTCGCATGTAATTGTTCTTGGAAGATATCAGTTCTTTTTGTTGATTTCCTTTTTGGACTTGGCCTTAAAGCCTCATTCACAAATCGAAATTAGTGTTAGTATTATGTTTTTGTTTTAACAACTTTGCAGATGTGTTATCTCAAGCAACCGTTTACAAATCGGTTGTACGTTTTAGTTTTAATGCTCAAGTTTGCAAACTCGTTAGTTTTCTTTAAGTTTTACGTGTTATACTTAAGGTCAACCATATGAGCTGAAGATAGCTCAACATGAACATGCTTTTTTTGAAACAACATATTTGTATTATAATAAATGAAACATATAATGTTTTATACCTATATTTGTAGATAGAAGCTAATTTTGTTTGCAAATTATACATGAACATAATATTCAAAGTAGTAAAATTTATGTAACACATTCCCATCACGACTACAGTAATGCAAAAAGTGTGTTTTTTTGTATATTTTTATTTGTTTCTCAAAAACTGTAAATTCAAATTGAAAATAAACTAGTATGTTATAGATGACCATATTTATAAATATACGAATTATTTTCATTACTGTAGTCGTTCATGGGAATGAGAAATTCAGTATCAAAGTTCTGAGTTTTTGACCAACTAGACTTCAACGAATATTTTTTTATAGTTTAATGATATAGCTATCCTTTTTATCCACATATACATTGTGTCCCATTTAAGGTACGAATGCATGGGGATCTCGAGAACCGTAAGAGATACGAGGTTGGTTAAATTAGACGAAAGTTGTTTGAACATGTATTTGGTTTTCAAATTGAACGAATAGGTCACTAGATATTGGCTAAAATGTAAATTTTACGATTTTCTTCTTTAGCTGATAACTTCGTTGTATAACATAATACGAGATTTTGGTTTGCACATCTTTTGATGGTGAATTTGCAGAAGTACTCAAAAAAAATTTACTGGTATCAACTTTTGTTTTTCATATGGAGATCATAGTAATCTATGACATTTTTGAATAGAGAAGAAAATATTTTTATAATTAATAGAAACATTAACGAAATTTGTTATTTATAATAAAAATGAATTGAAAAAAGTGAATGCTGCTATGCTGCTATGGAAGAAAATAACAATTTCAGATAACTCAAAAATAATTTACAAAAACTTTGCCATAAATATTCTATTAATTGGCTATTTAGATTCAAGCACTTCTATGCTTTTCATTGTTTTATCTATAACTTACTTAACTGTGGCATTTCGTAGTACATTTTCATTCTAATATTCAAGAATAAAGAGTTTATTTTCTCAGTAACTCTATAAAAAAATCTAATTGTGTTAAATCTCTATCTATTGTCTTCCAAATCGAACATTTAATTACTGTAATACGACCTGTGAATTGTGAGCAGAAGCTCCGCCCAACCGAAACCACATATTTTGTATTTGACGAAGTAGCAATGTATCTAAAATATCTGCAATATCAATTTGTTACATATTTAAATATCTAGGGCTATTTAAATTTTCGTTAATTATGATTGGGCCAATTAGTGGAATTCTTAGTATATCACTCCATACAATGAAACTAAATTTAACTTGATGGCGAGATTCTATTATTAATTATTAAATTTTTTCCAAAGCAGCCTGCGATTCCCTTTTTTTATTTCAATTTTATTATAAATAACAAATTTCGTCAATTTTTCTATTAAATATTATTTATTTATTATTACTGTTTTATATAGTTGTAAAGCAAAAAAAATCTCTATTCAAAAATGTCATGGCTTACTATGACCTCCATATGAAAAGTTAGAGTTGATACCAGTAACTCGTAAATGTTTAGAGATATAAAAAAATATTTGAGTACTTCTGCAAATTCACCATCAAAAAGTGTCATAAGAAAGTGCAAACAAGAATCTCGTATTATGTCATATAACAAAGTTATCAGCAAAAAAAGAAAATCGCTAAATTTATATTTTAGCCAATATCTAGTGACCTATGCATTCAATTGGAAAAACAAATACATGTTCAGACTACCCTACTAATCACACAACTTTCGTCTAATTTAAGCAACTTCGTATCACAAGGCTCGTACAGACCTGCGAACGGTTCGCCGAACCGTTCGGCGAACCGCTCGGTGAACTACGTCCACACCGGCGCAAGAAAACGGCGAACCGAACGAAGTTCTGCAACACGTGCAACGTTTGCGCGATCCATCGGTTGTCGGTATTTCGACGAACGATCAAATGATGTTGCGCGAGCACGTTGCAGCTAGTGTGGACGCGACGGCGAACGGATACTTGCAACAAATCATTTTATTTCAATTTATTCTTTAATTTGACATAGATTCAATTTTGCTCTTCATTAATATTATATTTTTTAAAAATAAATACTTTAAAATTTATCAAACTCTATATAAATCACGATTTATTTGGGATCCGCAAAATAAAGATCATATGACATTTCAAACAAAATAATAAATTATAAAAAAAAGAATTAGCTGCGGAAAAATGTTTCAAATGGAAGATGTTAACAAATAAGATGTTATTTGCACTTTGTTGTGCATGCTTCTAATTTTGAGAAAATCTCAATTATATATTTAATAATATGTTTCAATAAACTTAATTACAATGAGAACAATATAATAATAATTTTTTATTTAGATAGCCGTAGGCTAATTAATATTGCTTTGAATTAAAGTAAAGAGACGTAAAAAGAAAACAATAACTAAAACATTTTCAACATCTATATGTCATATAATTGTGAAGTGTCAAAAATATGTGTCGTTTGAAATATTATAAAAGCAATATTTATATTATTAGTTATAAAGTTATAAATCATAGTTACAATGAGAACAACAAAAAATTAAACAGGTTTAACATCTATATGCCACGGCTTCAATGTCCATTTTAAAGCAAATCTGCATACATGCATCTGCAACAAAAATGGAAAAGAGACGAACATTCCCCCACCATCATCTGCCAGTGCTCGCCAAACCGTTCGTCGAACAGATCGCCGAACACTGTTCGTCGAACGGTTCGCAGGTCTGTACGAGGCTTGGTTCTCGAGATCCCAATGCATTCCTACCTTAAATGGGACACACTGTATAAATACTAGAATGTTCAAAGACCTCACTGTGATAATTGTTTTGTTTTTCGATAAGAATAATTGTAAGAAATAATTTATTCTAATTTGAATTTGCAAAACAAAATTCATGGAAGTGAACGCACCCAACGAAAAAATGTACTTCATCTGATATTGCAATGTGCAAGTTACTGTAAAAAATCCATGAAATTTTGACGGACGGAGGTTGTTGGACCATAAAGAACATGAATATAAATGAAGAATACAGAATTCGCAGTTTTTTTTTTTAAATAAAGGATTCGTTCTTTGACGCGTATGTTTGATCTTTAAGAATTGATCAATATGAAGACGCGTAAAATGATGCAGCGATATATAGTTATCTTTTTCTTTCAACTTTCATTTAAAATACGTGCATAACCAAATATTTTGTACCATAGAAATAAACGCTTCTTCGGCATTCATCTAGAATAATTTGTATATTAAAACGTATCGTTTTTTAAAATAATTTTATAATATATTTACCACTAGCTAATACCCGGCATGCGTTGCAATGCCACACAAAAAAATTTTCTGAAATACCTTGCATGTGATACCTACAATTGGTGAAGCGAGCTCGTCACTTCGTTCCTCGTTTCCATTATTTTCTAATAACTAATTGTATTCTGAAAATGAACCAAATCTGATCATAAATACAATTTTTCGAAATATCTCGACTCCAGGGTTACCTAGTGGGCCCAAACTAATTCAGGAACCTTCGCAGGGGTGCTCACCACAACTCACCGAAGTTTCATCGCAATCGAATGTATGTACATGGACGTATACGGGACAAACAAACAAACTGTAGTTCATATCAATAAAATACATAATATGTCATTTTCTGAAAGTTCAGTTTAATATGGCCTATTGGAAATAACTGCGTTACCGAGCTAGTTGAATTATTTTTTTATATTTATCACTACATGTCGCTACTCATTAATTCATAAACAACTAAAACGTCATTTGTGAATGTTACTTCCAAATACAAGAAAACATAGAACATAAAACTAACACTAACAATTGGAAAAGGACATTTTAAATAGCTAACTTCTCACGTGAGAATGTGAGATTTCACATTTCTGCCGCAGGCTAAAATACATAATCGAAAATAAAAAGTTATATGCACATAAATCGTAAAGAAACTAATGAATAAGTTTAAGGTATATATTATATCGTTTCCGATGCCAGTTTTAATGGAAATTATAGTGGCATATTTGTATTAAACAAGTTTTAATAATTTGGAGGTTAGGTTTTCCTAATAGTTGGCGTAAGTAAATATTGTCGGTGAACTTTCTGCATACTCTTGCCGGCGTCGTTCTATCGAACAATTTGATTTAGATAGCCGTTTAAATATAATTTGTTAGTACATTTATAATGAGTAAGAATAATTAAATGGAATTATCTAAGCAGTGACGTAGCTACCATAGGGCTAGCCGGTGCCGTGCACCGGGGCCCTCAAGCTCAAGGGGCCCTCGGACCCTGACCAGCAAACCTCGTATTGAACTAGCTAAAAATTCTCCCGCCTTCAGAATGTAAATAAAATGGGTTGCAACACGACTTTCAGGTAGTACTGTCGGTCAGAGAGTTAGAGTTTAGAATTTTCTAAAATTTGGCATATTAGTAGATTATCGTAAGATAATGATCTCGTTAAATTTTTGAAACACTACAGCGAACCAGTAAAAATATATTGAACTTTGAAATTTACTGGATGTAGGTGAAACAACTTTATTACAAAAGTGTGACCAATTCCTAAGTAAATATTCTGATATAGGTAATAGTCTCCAACTTTTCACTTCAATTTCTTAATATTTAGCATCTACTTCTATGTGAATAAACTAAGGCATGGACTATTCACCAATTCTGTAAAGTAATAATGAGAAAATATGGAGTGCTAGAATGCGACCTAACAGAAGTATTTACAGTAATGTCGTTCCATCACTTCTGCAGAAACTAAAAGATCATTTAGCAAATTAAAAATAATAAAAAAAATTTTAAGGAATACTATTTGCCAAGCTCGACTCCTACATTTATCGCTAATATCATTCGAAAACAAAGCCGCATCAAGCCTAGATTTAAACGAAGTTATTAATATTTTTAGAAAAAGATTAAACATTATATTGTTATTTTGTTGTCTGTATACACATCAGTGTTGTAGGTAGGTCTGACTTTCATATAATAACTGGAAGAGATCCCTTAAAGAGATAAGTTTGCCTTTGTATATGAGTTATCTATATAGAAATTGTTTTTTCACTATATCTGCACCGAAAGTTTAAAGGACCCCGCACAAAAGTAGGGTAAAAGTGGGCCCGGTCGATTTGGCTGAAAATTTGCTAAAACATTCATTAAACCTTTCTGGCTTTTGTAGCCAAGAAATCCCAAGGAGATCCTATGACCCAATTTTTTGTTATAAGCGACCAAACATTATGAAACATGGGTAAAAAGACCCGAATTCGCTATTGTCAATTTTTCTATTTATATATATATATATATATATATATATATATATATATATATATATATATATATATATATAAACAGTTTAGTTAGGGCCCCAGTTTTGTTTTTTCTGCACCAGGGCCTTTGATTACCTTGCTACGCCTCTGTATCTAAGTACTACACAAGTACCTAATATCCTGAAATTGTCATGTCATCACTACAGCATTATCTTTAATATGAAAACATGGTGTAGTCCTATATTTATAAAATGAGATGTAATATCTATTATGTATGTATACAGTTTATCCCATTTAAGGTACGAATGCATTGTGATCTCGAGAACCGTAAGAGCTACAAGTTTGGTTAAATTAGACGAAAGTTGCCTCATTAGTAGGGTAGTTTAAAAATGTATTTGTTTTTCAATTGTATGCATAAGTCAGTAGATATTGATAAAAATGTAAATTTAGAGACTTTCTTTTTTTGCTTATTGGGCATCCAAAATTAAAATACGTTAACTAGTGATAGAAAGCTGAACTAACTATAAGGTACATAAATTTTAATGTATTTTGTATATTTTGAAATTAATTGTTATTTTTTTTAAATTAATAATAATAATAAACAAATAAATAATAGAGAATTCCAATGTATTACATTTGTTTAAGCCGTATTATTTAAATAAGATGTAAAAATGAAAGGTACATTGTATTTGTAGATTATAGTTTCAGATTGAATTTTCTCCAAAAAAAACCTAGAAAAAAAGAAAAATTTGCAGTGTGTATGGCAACAGTTCTGCTGCCAATAAAAGCAAACTACCAATACTAAATCAAGCATTCAACATCATTAGATATCATACAAAATGTATTTGACATGTACCTTTCGTGAATTGTGATCAACGCCATCTCTTGATAATTTGGAAACCCAATAACTTTGTTATTTGAAATAATACTAGATTCTGGTTTGCAATTTCTTATAACTCTATTAAATAGTGAATTTTCAGAAGTACTCAAATTTTTTTCAAATCTAAACATTTACGAGTTACTGGTATCAACTTTTATTTTTTGTATGGAGGTTATAGTTATAGCATTTTTGAGTAAAACATTTTTTTTTGCTTTATATCGATATAAAATAAAACAAACATTAACGAAATTTGTTATTTATAATAAAAATTGAAAAAAGGTGAATTGTACGCTGCTATGGAAAAATTTAATAGTTATGGGACACACTGCTTATGTTGATTATGATCTTATAGTTTTAAGTTTTAGGTACTAATTTTCTATACAAAATTCATTACATAATTTATTTGAAAAATAATTTTTATAATACATGTATTTATTAAAAATTTATAACTAACCCTTGTATAGGAATTAAAGAATATAGAAAATATATTTAAACAAGTGTCCGTCTTCTAATAATTTTTTCCTCTCTAATAATAAATCTTTGTGTGCGTTTGCATTCGTTTACAATTCTAGTTTTCAATTTTGCAGGCATTTCTGGGATTAACCAACTAATAAACAATTTCAACAGAACAACAGTGTTTTGAAACACAAGTACAAATATTAATCTAGCCGCTAATATGCGCCAATACATTTCCGACAGTTCATATTTTTTCTCATGTTCAGGTGAATTCCTGTAATCAGAATATGTGCATTCCGAAACGGTCACTGGGGTTTTGAATAATGCGGTTGAATCAAAATCTGCTGTATTGAATCGAGATAAACTAAATTTTAAAAACGTTTCATTTGCGTGGGAATTTATGCTTAGTTTGTACACCATATGTGGGATAAAATTTGTTGTAAATGCAATAATACAACCATTTGTAATAACAGCTAGTTTGGAAATCAATTTCATTATTGTTAACCAAATTCCTATACTTCGTACATTTTGAGCAACTGGTCTCCTAAAATTAGTTAAGAGATTTCTTGCATCCATTCGTATTTCAAATATATTGTTTATTAAAGCGCATAGTGGCGCTAATGGAAATGCAGCAATGAACAATGTTACCATGCCGTACTGCAAAACTGGAAAAGACGAACCATTAAAATTTTTGATACAATATATATATATATATATATATATATATATATATATATATATATATATATAATTATATAATTATTTACCCATTTCTAAATGTTCCAAGGAAATACTTTTGTTTTCCCAATGTAATAATTTATAATCTTTAACCCATTGTGCACATTTTAATAAGTCCGCATTGTCGTCATTTTCTATATCAGAATTAATTTTTATACTTCTGCATTTTTTTCTTAAATACGGTACTAAATATTCAATAATATTATTATACGTCATGTCGCCTACAAGAACTACAGCAATTTGAATAAATAAATCAGCAATGCATCCTTCAGGGCCGCACTAAAACATGTTTATACATAAACAAAACTTGTTGGTTATAAATAATATTATATAAACCTCTTCTTGTCTATAACCAAATATTCTGTTATAATGTGACGGGTCCCCCACAAACCTTCCTTTTAAAAATGCAATATAGAAAAAGGACGAGTAATAATTTATGAACCAAAACACGTATAATTTCCACATCAGGCTTTCTTCATATTGTTTTTGTGTACGATGAAGCTCTCGTTCTGTTAGCCAAACTGCAATTCGGCCATATACTTCATTTAACACTAATATTGAAATAAGATCGAATATGCTGCCCGTTACTGCGACTACTGTGGCTTTTGTGTCGCCATACAGTAACTCGGAAGCAGATAATGATATTCTGTAGAACATTAAACCAAGCAAAACTCCAACAACTATGCAAATCTAAAACAAAATGATAGTAATTTTATTCCTAAAAAGGTGTTCTGCCATGAAATGTGTAAAGAGGGAAATGATGGAGTTCTCTCTGAATGACAAGCACTTACAGGTCTTTCAATATTTCTTACTAAAATACCTGTTTCATATTTAAATGTAATTACTAAGTTCTTACCCAAAATAAGACGACAGTGAAACTGAACATTATTTTTGGAAG
Organism: Poecilus cupreus; assembly: GCA_963942605.1. Lineage (NCBI taxonomy): Eukaryota > Metazoa > Arthropoda > Insecta > Coleoptera > Carabidae > Poecilus > Poecilus cupreus. Next base: position 17,896,175 of record OZ012716.1, on the reverse strand, counting down.
TTTTGTCCAAGTGTTGTCACTTGTTTGTTTCAAATGAAGTGTAGTAGCAAGTTCATAGTTTAATAAATGATCATCACTCACACCCCAACTATGAACTATTTCAGCGCAGTATCTGTTCCATAAATTCAAATACACTACACATCCCACCGACATGACAGTAGCAAATACAAACGACCAACCATTAGCAAGTAAATGTGTTACTTTAGCATAACTACATTGATCTGTCACGTTCCAAAAATCGCAGTCCAGGTCACATTGAGGGCACATCGGAAAACTATTATTCCCTGAGCATATTTCCTTAACATTTTCATCAGATGAAAGAGTTATCCAACCAATAAATAAATAAATAATTCCAAAAATTGCAGCGGGAAACAACATTGCACTGTAGAATTCCAACCATATAAAATAAAGAGCAATTTTTATTCCAAAATAATTTTTAATGTCATCAGCAGGTTGACGTTTAAAGCATTTAGTTATCGATGCCCATTCTTTTGTTAAATGAGAGCGCTGTAGTTCCTGTAACATATGGTAACGTCCATTCAAAATAAAACAAAAGACAATTGAAAATATTCTTTTTAACATTTGTAATAAATATGTGGCTTTAAAATGATTTAGAAAAGAATTTATCTTTTTCGAGTAATTAGTGTTTCAGTAATCAAAGCAAAATAAAAGAGATAAAGATTAATCATTACATTATGTAAAGGATATGCAGCTTCATATGCTCCTTTTAATATTAGTTTCGTAATTCCATATTTATGTTCCTCCATACTGTCATCTTCGGTGTTATATTTTTCATTTTTTAAAATAAAATTTATTATCATGTACTTTACGGATGGCGGTAAAAAATCTTTAGAGCTCATATCAAATCTGCAATGAAATGCATTTAAAATTGAATTAATACTCGCATAAATGTAATCACTTACAAATATTGTTTGTTTCGACAAAATTGTTCTGTTAATTTATTTGTTCCATCGTTTGAAACCTATAGATATAATGCATCTATTATATTATCCATACAAAATTAGTAAGGAATTTATGAAATTACTTACACTTTTGAGTGGCATTTTAAGTTTCATAATTTCACAGTACTGTAAAATAGTATTTAGTGGTGCATGAATTTTTACGAATCTGTGTTTATCTGTTAATTCAGGTTCACTTAACTCCAATCCTGATTTTTGTAAATTTCGTTCATAAATATTTCGTTTATTTTCATGTTCTCTTTCATTTATTTGATTCACGAGAACAAAGTCAATATCACTCTATAAAGAGAAAGGTGTATTATAATTTCCTGGATTTCATTGTCCTCTAAATTAACTTACATGACTGTCTTGAAATTGTAAAACTTCACTTGAAACTGTTTGTTGATTATTTTCTACTTCATTTAGTAGATCTAACATTCCTAAGTAAAAAATATATATTATATACTAGAAATAATTGTTATTTACACTTACTTAAATATTTATAAATTGTATAAGTGGGCTAAATAGAAAGATGAATTATCGAATAGTTTGCGCTGATCCTTGTAAATAAATATTTATACTATATTATGCTTTTCGCTCTTAATTAATATCAAACTAATAATATTTTATAAGAATCGATATTATAGTAGACTTGTGATATATTTTAAGTAAATATTTGATAAACGATAAGATTTCTTATCGATTAAACATGTATTTAAAATATGAGGCAGTCAATTATAAGCATGGGTGTTTGGTTTTGGTGAAGATTTTAATAAAGTAATTTTATGTTATAATATTGTTGACAAAATAATATTTTAATTAATGATAAAAACTATATGTATAATTTCACTGTCAAGTACATTAGAAATACGAGGATGATCTAAATCAACATACAAGCAATAATAATATTCTTTTAAGCATCAAACAAAACATTTTCAACGGCAGTCAAATCTTACCGATGTTCTTAATTGTACTGTTTTTCGCTTTTCTTAAGCTAAAAAAAGTTTCCCGTTGAATAATGTAATCGCTTGTACGAAATGCTTCTCTTTTAATTTAATTTTTTAACTTTTTTGATACATCTGGAATTATTTTGTAATTGATACTACGTTTTGATAAACAGCAATAATTATTAATCTTTCAGCTTAAATATGCCAATGAATCACACTTAATTTATATTTCATTCTTCTTGTGCATGAATTTTTATAATCTGAGTAGTGGCATTCAGCAATATTTTTATAATTGCTGTTTAATAGTTTAGATCTATTAAAGTCTTTCACATCGAAAAGAGATAAAGCACAATTTAAGAAACCTTTTTCGCTATTTGAATAATGATTCTTGGTATATAATTGGAGTAGAACGCTATGAAAAAAGCATTGAAAACTATAGAAATTCCAATATCTTTAACTCTTTGAACTGTTGGACGACGATAATATTTGAAATATTTTTTGGCATCTAGTCGCATTTCAATAATATTAATTATAAATGCAAACATTGGAGCCAAGAAAAAGCTTTTACAAAAATGGTAACGAAACCCTGTTGAATCACTAGACAAAAGTTAATTCGTGAGTATAATATAATATTATATGCCTAACTTCAATTTAATAAATTTTTGGGCAACCGGACGCGAAACAATTCGCAATCGCATTACTGGCCTCGAATTTAAATTTTGCGGCTGTTCGGATGTTGTTATGGTAATGTCCGCGAAATCCAAAATTATTGTTTCTTAGCCTATTTCGTGGCCGTTACCATTAACATCAGCCGTGAAATAAGGTAAAAATAGTTATTTGTATATCAAGGCCGAGAAATCACTCTTTAGCATATCGAGAGTAAAATTGTCGCCGAGGCCCCTTGCGGCCGACGCAGGACAATTTCGAGAAAGATAAAGGATTTCGCGGACAAAGTGTAGACAGTATTTTTTTTGCAAAGGTAAAAAATTTTAATTAGAAATTTAAAATTTTAAACAGTTTTATTGTAAATAGATAATGACTATGGGATTAACATTTGATAACAACAAACAATTAGTTTTGAAAAAATACTGACAATTCTCAAGTGTCAAAATGGTTTAATTCATTTCGCGGCCGTTACCAATAACAACGGCCGCGAAATAGGAAAAAAATTTTTTGGATTTCGCGGCTGTTACCATAACAACGGCCACGAAATTCAATTTCGCGGTCTGTAATGGCGCTGCGAAATGCTTATTTCGCGTCCGGTTGCACAAAAACAACCATTTCGACACTTGAGAATTGACATTATTTTTTAAAAATTAATTGTTTTGTTTATCAAATGTTAATCCCATAGCCACTTTCTATTTTCAATAAAGCTGTTTAAAATTAATAAAATTTGTAATTACATATTTTTACGGTTGACAAAAAATAGTGTGTACACTTTGTCGGCGAAATTCTTTATTGCCCTCGAGATTGTCCGGGCTCAGCCGCAAGCGGCCTCAGTAAAAATTTTTCTCTCGGTATACGCTGACTGATTTCGCGGCCTTGGTATACAACAAATAACTATTTTTACTAAATAACATTTATCTTTAGCATAATATTGGAAAATATACATAAATACATAATTAAGGTTTTTGTTTTTGCATTAGCGACAATTCTTTTGCAAGTATTTAAGCAATATGCTCTTTTAAAAAGATTAAATTTATTTTTATTTGAGAAATGGTCGCGTATATTATGAAAATTTTATTTCACAAAAAAACTATTATTTCAGAATGTTCCTGTCTTTAATGACTTTTATATATACAATAATGTAATTTGTATCACTTACCGATATGTATTATTAGACTATTTCGCACGTATAAAATAAACCAGTCATTTTATTAAATTTCGTCACTTTTCAATTACATATTACAGTGGAAAATTTATAAAAATGTCCTAGAGCATTTTTAAGTGACAAAATGGGCCCTTTACATATCCATAAATAACATGTGTGATAAAATATAGATTGCTTGTTATATTTTTGTTCACAATTTGTCAAAAGATGTTATAATTTTTTTGTAAAAGAGGATCGATTTTTTGTGTTAGTTTATTTTGGAAATAGTCATATAAAATTTATTTCAGTTACGTTATTTTGCAGGTAAAATTTGTACTCAATACCATTCCTGGACAAATGGAATAACAATATCAGGTGCTGCATTAAAAAAATTGTCAAAATAATGGTCCTGTATTATATTAATATAGAATAGGATACAATTTTAAAAACATATAATTATTCTTTCAAAAAGATTATTACAATTATCAATTAGTAATAGTCTGCGGTAATGACCTCAGTTATCGATCCGCTTAATCCCTAGCCAAAACAAATAGGTAATAGGTAATATACTGAGAGTCAAGAATGTATCTATAAAATTGACTAAAATTACCTAATTAAATTTTATAACAATAAAATTTATAAACAGGTGTCAGTACAGAATTATTTAAATAATTAAAAAATTATGCATTTCTAAATATTCGTAAAACATGCCTTCACTGTTCCAAGTTAATTAAGCGTAATCTCTTATTCACTGTTTTTTCGGTCTTGAATTATATATTGGATCTTTCGCAGATTTTTTTTAAGCCATCATAGGTATTCCAATTTCTAATTTATTTATAGCTTGTTTAAAAATCATTATAATCGCTAATTGAATGAATAATTTCATCATACAGCCTCTAATACTACACTAAACTTGAAATTTATTTATTTATAAAATTCAACCTTAATAAAATAAGTTTAACCTGTTCTTATTTAAAACCAAATATTCTGTTGTATCTTTGATGATATCCCACAAACATTCTTTTCATAAATGCTACATAAAATATTAAGAAATAAATTGAAACATACATATATTTTCAAAGTTAAACTATCATCGAATTCTACTTGGGTACGATGAGTACATAGTAAATTTAATATTGCTATGTATACTAAATTTAAAATTCCAGCTGTTATTGAAAGCTGAATGAAATTTAAAGTTTTTGAATCATCATTAAACATAAAATTGGTTGCTATACCACTCATACGATAAATGACTATTCCAAACACTGCAGCCATAGCAAAAAAAACCTACAGAAATACATAGTCAATAGATTATCTTTTGCACAAAGTTTCCAAATTATTTTTGGACAAACGTTCTAAATTGAAGTTGATTTAATTCAGTTTTTAAAACATTAATTTGAAGCATTTTTGTTCAAAATAATATCGGGTCTGCGAAAGAAAAACCTAACTAAAATAAAAATTGATAACCATCCAGAGTAACGCAAGAGAATAGCTGAACATGAATGCAGGCAGTTTAATTTTGCAAAATGACACTAAAGGTCCTGATTTGTTACAATATTAAACTTCTTATAATTAGAATATCTTACTAAATATTCTGGCCTGGGATGTTGAACATCTAAATCATTCCTGTTAGTCCCTATTTGTGTGACTGTATCGTTTCCAAAACTCTACGAATAAAGCACGAAGAATATTCGTAGGTATAATAACTTCGTCTCTGACGCGAAACTACATTTTGAATTCCCGCGGTTAAGAAACGCCTCCAAAGTGGGGGAGACTCGAAATATGATTGAATGAGTTAAACCAATAAATATAATACCTGTATAAATGAACAATAAATTGTAATGCGAATTAAAAAAATTAATTAAAAAAAACCTCACGATCTCTAGAACACATATACAATTTTTTGTCTAAATCGGTGTAGTAGTTTTTTAGTTTAGCGAGTACGACCATAGTCTCCTCTTTTATATAATAGAGATTTAGAATCGATTTACGGAGTGAGAAAAGAAAAAACATTTTTCGATCCCTAACACATATACACACAAAATTTTCAGCGATTTTATTTCTATAATGGTTATCGAAGTAAAATAAAAATAAAACTGATAAAAAATAAGCCCAAGGGGTTCCCCATTGCCCCCCTCTTGGATCCGCCCTTGACATTTATTATAAATTTTTAGTTAATTATCTCTAACTTTCATAAAATACAAGATTTGTTTATGAAATTGTTATTTTCTTTCATAAAACTTTACTTTTTCAGTTCAATTTTATTGTAAATAACAAAAGTCGTTAATTTTGTTATTAATTATAAAAATATTTGACACATTTTGGAAATTTGTTATTTACAATAAAATTGAAATGAAAAAAGTGAATCATAGGCCGCTATGAAAGAAAATAACATTTTCAGATAAATGAAAAACAATTTATGAAAACTTTGTAATAAATATTTTATTAATTGCGTTCCAAGCACTTTTGCACCTTTCATTCTGTTAATATTCTTGGACTAATCTGATTCAGAATTCTTTCTTACTACATTTCCATTCTAATAATCCCAAATAAACAGTTTATTTTCTAAGTAACTCTATAAAAATAACTAATTGTCTATCCATTGTTCTCTAAATCGAACATTTAATATTGTACTATAACCTTTGAATTGTGAGCACCGTCCTGCGGAAACCACATATTTTGAATTTGACAAAGTGGCAATGTTATTTAAAATATCTGCAATATCATTTTATTACATATTTAAATATCTAGGACTATTTAAAAATTCACTAACTATGATTGGGCCAGTTAGTGGAATTCCTAGTATACCACGCCTTAGGTACTAGTGCTGTTGATTTTCGAAATAAATGAATTCGAAAATTAATTTGAAAATAAATTCGAAAATTTTGGTCTTAAATTCGAAGTTCGAATTTGTACTGAAATTCGAAGTTCCAAATTTGCACTGAAATTCGAAGTTCGAATTTCTAATTTTTATATACAGGCTGTAACACTAAAACCGGGCCATAGGCGTTTATGGGAAAACAGTTTATTCGTGCGCATTGCTTCCCAAATTATTTAAGACAAAAATGCTTTAAATAAATGTTGCTTAAAATTCTGCTTGTAAATACAGCATATCGTGTTACACCCGGTATATATAAACCAGATTTTTCTGCGATGTAGGCAAAAATAAAAATATTTTACATTACTTAGTAGTACTTACATAAAACTAACCAAACTAACAAACATTATACACAAAATTGTAAATAGTATTAATAATTTCTAATATTTATATTAACAAAATAACAAGTGCTGAAATTATAAAATTTATGGGTCGATTCTGTTCAGAGTCCTGTAAATTTGTAAAATCTTAAATTTCTTGCTTACGATTGCTCTGTAAGTACCAGTTTACAAATTTACAAATATGGCAATTCTGTTCGTATGTCTGTAAAGATCCGATTTACAGATACTAAATGTTCAAGGTTTCTCGTAAATGCATTATGGAGCTAACATCACATAAATATTGAAACGTCAAAATAAATCAGAATAATTTTTCTTTGTTTATATTTTATAACTTTTCAAATAATTATCGGGTAAAAATTGTAAATACACTTATTTTAAAATAAGTTGTAATTAAATACTATGTTACTTATGATTATTTTGAAAACATAACCTATTTGAAATATCAAAGTTTTAATTGTAAATAATGCGCATAATATGACAACTAGCAACAACCACATGTCTTGATTGAAAATATGACCAAAATACCACACCTAGAAATAAGTAAATATTGTGGTGGTATATTTATTATAATTTTATTTAGATCTCAGGAAAAAAGGTAAGGGAAAGAGAAAATATACAAGAAACACAACCACAGATCAATATGAAATGTTCATAAACATTCTTGAAAATGATGATGTGTTCAGAACAGAAATAATAAATCAGACGTTAGAGGACAACTATATAAAAAAAAATGGCTGAATCAAGCAGAACTATTAAATTCTAGTCCAGGTCTCCTTTATTAAATCTAATCAGTTAAAAAAAACAATCTGGAACTCCAAAGGATTTGTGTAGTCTCAACCTCCTTTAAATTCCTTTAATAAACAAACATTATTTTGACAAAAAAATAATATATCGATTGTTTAATATATGAACTTACCTATTCTCATCTTCTTCTAGTAGAATGCCAATAATTATTATTGGTTTTTGTTGTTTCATTTTTATTAAAATTAAAATCTGTAAGCTTATGGCCAGGGTTTCTGTCACCAGAAGAAATTACGATAACTGTAAGAGTTTGCAGGTCATCTGTAGGCTACAGATGTGATCAGAATTGCAATTTTGATCGTAAGCTGTTATAGTTCTAACAGATTTGCTTACAGATTTTACAGATGAGAACAGAATCGACCCATTAATTAAAACTCAGTTCGAGGGATGCGCCATCTACCGATTTTTATTTTTACTCAACTTAATGAAATGTTGAGTTGTATTCAGTTTTCCTAATTCTAAAATTCCTACTATTTATGACTTCTATATAAAAAATTCGTAATTTGATATGCGTTAAATTTGAAATTTGAAATTCGTTGAAATTCGAAATTTGAAGAAATACGTGATTTTTAGAATTCGAAATTCGAATTCGTTCATAGCAATTTTTTCGAATTTCGAATTCTGTAAAATTCGAAATTCAAAAAATCGAATTTTATTAACAGCACTATTAGGTAAATTGAAACTAAATCTTACTTGATGGCGAGATACTATTATTTGTTATTAAATATTTCCAAAGCAGCCTACGATTCACTTTTTTATTTCATTTTTATTATAAAATAAATAAATAAATAAATATATCATCACGCCTTTTACCCATTAAGGGTGTAGCACTCTGCTTGCGCAGATCTCGGTAGGTGATATATTTTTGCGTATGAAATGCGGTTACCAGCCGTCAAGTCATAGCCCCCAAAGTTGTTAGTAGAGGGGGAACCACAGGGGTAAATTTAAATTTGTAACTGTCGGCAGTGGGATTCGAACTGAGGATCTTATTTACCCCTATTCATTTTTATTATAAATAACAAATTTCGTTAATTTTCTATTAATTATAAACATTAATTATTACTGTTTATCGTTGTAAAGCAAAAAGAAAATCTCTATTCAAAAATGTCATGGTTTACTGTGACTTCTACATGAAAAATAAAAGTTGATACTAGTAACTCGTAAATGTTTTGATATAAAAAAAAAGAGTATTTATGCAAATTCACCATTGTGTCATAAGAAAGTGCAAACCAGAATCTAATATAATGTCACCTTACAAAGTTTTCAGCAAAAAAGAATATCACTAAATTTACATTTTAGCCAACATATAGTGACTTATGCAATCAATTGTAAAAACAAATACATGCTCAAACAACTCTACGAAAGGGCAACTTTCGTCAAATTTAACCAACCTCGTTTCTCTTACGGTTCTCCAGATCCCAATGCATTCGTACCCTAATGTATATATATATATATATATATATATATATATATATATATATATATATATATATATATATACATTAGGGTGGGTCGAAAAAAATAGATTTCGTTCTCTAGACAAAATTCTAAAAAAAAAAATCAATTATGCAATTTATATTAGTAATTAATAAAAAATACAATTTTCATTTACAATTGTATACATTTTTCTTTCATTTCCAAGGCTAACCCGATTTTTGAGCTTATTTTTTATATTTTCATATTTAATTTCTGGCGTTATAGGGCATGTAAATTTAATTCTGTTTATTGATTCTGATGTAGAATATTATGATCTCTCAACTTTATTTAAATCTTTTTTGTCTAATATAATTTGTTAAGCAGGAAATTACGAAAGTATGATTTTACATGTTAAAGTCTTATGTTCCGGGGTCGCGGTCAACACCCTGTATATATATATATATATATATATATATATATATATATATATATATATATATATATATATATACAGGGTGTTAATACTAAGTCGTTACACCCGAAAATGGTAGATAGATCTCATTAAAACAAACAACTTGGAGCCCCATTTCATAGTTATTGGCATTTAAAACGAAGAAGCTGCTTAAAACAATGAAACAAAAAAGAGATTAGATTTGACAAGTACTCAAAAACAAATTTCAAATTTAGCGCACTTGTATGCCCGTTTGTATGTTTGTATTTTGCATAATTTATACGTAAACATGCATCATTATGAAAAAGTTGAACTTCTTGACATGCTTCTGGTTTTTGGGGAGGCAAGGCGTAATGCACAGGAAGCTCGAAGAATTTATCGGGAAAGATACCCGAATCGTCAACAACCAAGTAGCCAACTCTTCAGAAAAATTTGTAGGCGTTTGTTAGAAACTGGTTGTTTCTACCCAACAACTGGTGGAAACGCCAACAGGGTACGTCGAACCCCTAGATTTGAAGAGGCTGTACTTAACATTATTGAAGATGAGCCATCGACGAGCACAAGAATAATAGGGAACAGATGAAATGTGAATCATGTCAGTGTTTGGCAAGTTCAGAATAAGCAGGGCCTTTACCCGTACTCTAGGCAAAAAGTTCAAGCTTTGGGACCTGACGACTTCCAGCCAAGACTATTGTTCTGTCGTTGGCTCCTTCGACGTTGTAATCTGAGAAGGCATTTTGAAAAATTTGTTTTGTTTACCGACGAAGCTTGCTTTACAAGGGACGGGGTATTTAATTCTAAAAATAATCATTTGTGGGCTGACGAGAATCCCCACGCACCTTTTATTCGCGCACATCAACAACGTTTTGCGGTAAATATATGGGCTGGAATTATAGGGGAGTACGTTATTGGACCCTACGTTCTCCCAAACCGTTTGAATGGGGAAAATTATTTTATTTTCTTGGAAACTGTGCTGCCGGAACTACTTGAAGACTTGCCACTAAACATAAGGCGGAGACTTTGGTTTCAGCATGATGGGGCACCGGCTCACACAACGCGAGAAGTCACCGCATTGTTAAATATAAAATACCCGAATAAGTGGATTGGGAGGAGAGGTCCAGTTGCGTGGCCAGCCCGGAGCCCCGACCTAACTCCACTCCACTAGATTTCTTTTTTTAGGGTCAGATGAAGACCTCTGTTTACGAGACACCGGTGAACACAGAGTTAGAACTAGTGGCTAGAATCGTGGCTGCAGCAGAAGATATAAAAGAGAAGCAGGCAGTCCTTGCGAAGGTCTCCACCAACGCTGCCGGGCTTGCGTTGCTGCGAATGGTGGCCACTTTGAAAATAATATTTAGTCCCACCCTTGTTGATTCATTGTTTATTGTTTTATTTTTCTTGTTTGTTTCTTGTTTTTCTTGTTTAATGGCAGCAAGCCTACTTTGTTTTAAATGATTGTTGCAGTTTGTTAAAATTTATCTTGCAATTCAATTTCAATAAAAACTTTTGTTGGCCAGATAGAAAAACATGTTTCAGACAAATATTGTAATAGAAAATTTAAGGATTTTAAAAATGTTTTATATTCGAAAATCGATGGGGTGGTTTTCGAAATATCTTGTTTAGAAATTTTTGATTGGTCGCCATTTTGTTATTTGATGAAATAAAAAATAATTGTAAATACAAGTGTTTTAGAGAACCGAAAGCAAATGCTTAAAGTTTTTGTATTTTTTAAATATTCCTTAAAATAAGGGAGTTATGACGATTTTTCGAAAAACAAGAGAACGCCAATAATTATTAAATATATATATATGTGGGAGAGATGCAGGGACGGATGGGACGGCCGGGACACCGGGCAATTGCCCGGTGGGCCGGAAGGTTTAAGGGCCGCCGGGGCCGGTGTCGCGATCAGTTAGATAATTTTCATTTAGAAAAGAATAGACAAGTTTAGAAATGTATAAGAGTAAAACTAACTTTAAATTAATTTTTTATATACTTAGATACTTATATAGCAAACCTTCATGGACAAACTCTTTAATAAAAAAAGTTATGTTCATCGTTTACTTTCTGTATCTATTTCATCATTTGATTGTCAAAAAGAACTTAAAATTATTTATTATTTATCAAAAAATGAACAGTTTTAACAAACAATATATAGATAAAACTATATTCCAACAACAAATACATTGAAAAGTTTCCATTCAATTCTACTTAACTTAACTTAAAATAGTTACTTAATAAACTAGTATTAAAGGGTGGTGAATCTAGGAACGCACTATAGCGTTTTCAATGTTATTTTTAATATGTTCAATTTATTGGCTTCCCTAATTATTTTACATCAAAAAAGTTAAATTGTAGAGAAAAACTATGCATTTTCTAACTAACATTTATAATTTTGCACTACCTGGAATCGGAAAAATAACTAAAATGTTTAGTGATAAAATATCGCCAGTGCCATGAAAAGCAAAATAAATGTTATGTTAATTTACAGGCAGATTCATAAAAGGGATTAGCGTTAACTCCATTTTTATTATTACTTGTTACTTCACTTTCCATTCTTAGAACAAAATTATATTAACTAAGGTTGTAATCAAGATTGGTTAGCATAAAATTTGACACATTTTGATAATACAATTAATTTAGAAACGAAGTTACAGATGATTGAAAAATTACTTTTATCTGCCTGTAAGAGTTTATTTTATTTAATAAATTTTTATCGTGCATTATTTTGACCATTAAACCATTTGAATATATCTAACTTTTCTTCCAAATTATAAATATTTAATTAAGACACTTAAGGGTCAGTTGCACAGTTACCACTTAAGTATAAGTTTAGTTAAACCTTAAACTGCAGATTAAACCAAATACTAGAGCTGTATATGTTGCACAGTTCTCAATAAAAAAATACTTACCTAAACTAAAAAATATTTATGTTGGCAAACACGAATATCAATTATTACTGTTTTATCTCTATCTCGTATTTTGACATATACAAAATAGTGTTTTGTATATTAAATATGGAAAATTAGGAAATAAGTAAAATTTTTAGCTGCAGCTGTAATAAAAATTAAATATCCCTCAAAATCGTTGTGGAGAGAGGAGAGAGAAATAAGAGTGGCAGTGTCAAATCTTATTCCGAGTTTTGAAAAAATGTGAGTTGAAGTTTTTCACCATTTACTTATTTTTTGTATTTTCATAATTTTAGTTTGAAATATTTTATTTTAATAAATGTGAGGTTTATCTTAAGTTGTATCCATTCGTGTGTCTGATTTATGTCACTGTACACATATTTCGACAAGGACACCGGGACAAAATACTGAACACGTAAGTGCCTGGGGACTGATAATGTTTGGGAAGACCTGTTTTATAAAATTCTTCATCATTCCATTCATTGAAATTTTTGTACCTATTCTCTCCAGGACTACGACAAGGTCTCATGAAAATGTCATATATAAAATATCTTCATCCTCATCGTCATCAATATCAATAATATTTATAAGATCTATTTTAGAAATGTATCTAAAGTAGATAAAGCAGGTGAAAATAATAAAAAAATGTTAAACTTTGGTTTAAGCGACACCACATGTACCGCTTAAGTATTTGACATTTAAGTGACAGTTTAAACTGAAAAACGAAACTGTGCAACAACTAAAACTAAAACTTAAGCTTAAAAAAAAAACTTAAGTGGTAACTGTGCAACTGGACCTAAAATCAAACACTAATCACATCAAATGACAGACAAAAGCAATAAGTTTCAATTGGTATATTTGTTTGTTATTTCATCATGGCACTGATAATTTTAAGAAAATTATCAATAAACATTTCCTCATTTTTTCAGTTTAAATGTTAAATATTAGTGTCAAAAAAATTCATAATTTTTTCCGCTATATAAACTGGTTAACTATTTTGACATTAAATAATTAGGTAAGCCAATAATTAAACATTTCAAAAATAACATTCAAAACGCTATGCTGCGTTTTTCATTTCAACACCCTATATAGGAAAACTAAAAACAAAAAATGCCGGGGCCGATCACTCCTAATTTCCCGGGCCGGTGTAAATTACCCCATCCGTCCCTGGAGAGATGATTCAGGTCGGCCGTGACAAAAAACGAAAAGAACAATCGAAGACGTGATTTTATTGATTTATGTTTATGTAATGTCATTGTACTAGAAAAACATATTATATTTGATAAAATAAAGCAGTTAGTGTCAATTCTTATCACCAAATCCCACAAAATTGGGGGCTCAACCGGGATGTGGATGTGAATGTGAGACGATCGAAGACGAAAATTGTAAGACGATATAAGACAGTTTTGTAGATAAGAATTAAATACGCAACGACGATCGAAGACGAAGATTCTAAGACGAGATAAGGAGATTTTCAAGATAAAGAAGTAAAGACGCAACAGAAGTAAAAAATAAAGCTGACGTATTATTATTCTGTCACCATAAAAGAAAAATGGGGAGAAAACAAAACTCAGAAGACGTAAATGCAAGACGAGAAGAATTAATTGAAAAGGAGAAGTTGCTACTACAGAAAGAAATCGAATTACTAAAACGAGAAAATGAATTGTTACAAAAACAAGGACTGTCATCTAATTCTACATTCAAAGACATGGAGGATTCATTATCGCATTTCACAGGAGATGATACCTATCCTTTAAGTAAATGGATTCATGACTTTGAAGATGCAGCTACTATATCGAATTGGAATGAAACACAAAAAATTATTTATGCCAAGAAATTATTGAACGGTACTGCTAAATTATTTTTAAGAACACAGATAGATGTAACAAATTGGGATCAATTAAAAACTGCACTTAATGATGAATTTGGTACGAAAGTTAGTAGCGCAGAAGTTCACAAAATGTTACGTACTACAAAAAAGAAGCAGGATGAAAGCTATTTAGAGTACATTTTGAAAATGAAAGAAATTGGTCTACAAAATACAGTTGACGAAGAATCATTAATGCCCGATTTCTTCACGTCCGGTTATACCACGATTACAGTTAAACATAGTTTAAACCAAGGTTACACTTAAAATCGGTTTTCTTCACCCTCACTAATCTCCAGTTAGGATTTAAACGTCGATTATAGTTATGCGGTCATTCTTGACCGATTATCTACAGTAGTGTGTTACATGTTTGTAGAAGTGTTGATGAATTTGGCGTGATAAATTAAAATATGGATACATTAATGGACGTTCATGTCTTTTCGGATGACGACAGTAATGAGATCAACGAATTCGCTGAAAATATTCCTAGACACGAGTTCATACAAATCACTTTGACACTTGGAATGATTTGGAATGTCTCATACGATTTCGATTAACAAAGCCTACATTAACTTCATTCTCCAAAATTGAAGAACAATTATTTCCGACACCACTGCCTGTTTTAATTTGTTCGTTTCTTAATCAAGAACATTTTTTCTAATGTCTTTTTTCAAAGTTTCGCATTTGGTACGAATTGTTTTGGCAGATGGGACAAAGTTACCACTAGAGCCATTGAATTGTTCAGCTATTATACATATTATGCTTGCTCAGTTCGAATCTCACAGCTGACAGTTGCCAATTTAAAGTTACCCCTGTGGTTCCCCACTAACATCTTTGGGGGTTATGACTTGACGGCAGGTAACCGCACTTCATACGCAAAAATATATCACTTACCGAGATCTGCGTAAGCAAAGTGCCACACCCATAATGGGTAAAAGGCGTGATGATATATTTATTATATTTATTTTATATGCTTGCTTATATTTCAACGCTATGTGTGCAAGTAAATTAATTTCTGTTTTGGTGAAGTTTGCAGTTCTTTCTTTAACTAATTTGTTTTCCATTTCACTAGAAACTAAACATATGTACCTTATTATGTATTTACGCTTCCCTTGCATTCGAAATGTAAAAATATATTATAATACTTGCATTGTTTTGAAAATACCAATAATAATATATAAACATATGTCAAACTCAGCAATGACATTAGTCAACAATCAATTTTGCGACGATGCCATATTTATCTTGTAGTATTTCTAACCGTAGATTTAGTAACTATGAATGCACATGAAGAAAACCGACAAATCATTAAACTCCGATTATCTTTAATCGAAGTTTAGAAAATCTAGGTTTAAATGAGAAGTGAAGAAATCGGGCATAATTGATTACATTGTAGCCGGTATTCAAGATGAGGAAATAAATAAAATAATACTATATGGAGCAAAAGATCTACATGAACTGAAAGGTAAATTTCGCGAATACGAGAAACTAAAAGCTAATACAAAGTTGAAGATTGACAGAAGTTTCAAGCCAGAACATAGAAGAAGTCAAGATGTTAGAAATGAACAAAATCAAGAATTCACAAAAGACCAAGGTCAAGAGCGTCGTGATAGATGTTTCAATTGTGGATTATTGGGACAAAAATCAAGAGAATGTAGAAACAAAGACAAAGGAACACGATGTTTCAAATGTAATGATTTTGGTCACATAGCACCAAACTGTACTAAAGGAACAAAGGATATAACAAATGAAGCACCACAAGATAATAGAAATGAAGAAAAGAAACAGGTGTACTTAGCCTTAAATAAGAATAAACAGAATAGGTTTACGAAAGTAAAAATTGGGGACACAATCGTTAATGCTCTTGTCGACACAGGAAGTGATGTAAATTTAATCTCCGCGACGAAATATTTTGCATTCGAAGATATTAATTTGAAGAAGGATAATATAACCTTGATGGGACTAGGTGATAATGAAGTGAAGACCCTAGGAAAATTCAGCTGTGATGTTTATGTTGGCAAAAGTAAATTCTTTACAACCTTTTACATAGTATCCGATTCTACGATTCCAGTTGACTGTTTAATAGGGAAAGAACTGTTACAAAATGCTGAGGTGACATTGATAGGTGGCGCTATTAAAATTAATCATTTGAAAACAGAAGACGAAAACTTAATTCTTTCGATTAATGTACTTCCTGAAAAGGATACAAATCCACCAGAAATTCAAGAGATTCAAGAAGAAACCAAGAAGGCGTTCAACAAAAAGAGAAAAAAACACAGCCTTACGAAGTAGGATCACTAGTGGCTATTCAAAGCAACCAGTTCATTGTAGGAGGCGGGAGATCGACCCTTTCTTCGTCCAGTGCTGACAACACGAGACCCTGGCGAGAAAAGATGAATCCAATTCGTCTATCCGAGGCGGATGAAATTTCAGGACGGCCGAGTTGAGGTCGGCCGTGACAAAAAACGAAAAGAACAATCGAAGACGTGATTTTATTGATTTATGTTTATGTAATGTCATTGTACTAGAAAAACATATTATATTTGATAAAATAAAGCAGTTAGTGTCAATTCTTATCACCAAATCCCACATATATATACAGGGTGTAAATCAAAAAGCGGGCCATAGGCGTTTAACATGGGAAATCAGTTTTTCCGTGCGCAAAAGTTCCCAAATGGTTTTAGACGAAAATGGTTCAAATAAAAATTGTAGAGAATTTAATTCTGCATCTAAATCACTATTCAGATTTTATTTTGCACGTCTTGTAATGTATAAAACCGACTTTAAAGTTTTATAAATATTGCTAGTGATATGTAATTGTTTGTATTTTGTTTCAATTCCATGGCTATCACTACAAATTAGCAATATTTATAAAACTTTAATGTCGATTTTACGGATTACATGACGTGTGAAATAAAATCTGATTAGTGATTTAGATGCAGAATTAAATTCTCTAAAATTTTTATTTGAACCATTTTCGTCTAAAACCATTTGGGAACTTTTGCGCACGGAAAAACTGATTTCCCATGTTAAACGCCTATGGCCCGCTTTTTGATTTACACCCTGTATATATATATATATATATATATATATATATATATATATATATATATATATATATATATATATATATATAATAGATAATTTGTAATTTATAATAAAAATGAAATAAAAAAGTGAATCGTAGGCTGCTTTGGAAATATTTAATAACAAATAATAGTATCTCGCCATCAAGTAAGACTTAGTTTCAAGGTGTGGTATACTAGGAATTCCACTAACTGGCCTAATCAGCGAATTTTTAAATAGTCTTAGATATTTTAATATGTAATAAATTGATATTGCAGATATTTTAAATACATTGCCACTTTTAGTCCAGGCAATGAAGACATAAAAATGGGCTTTCATTACAAAAGGTCAAGGAGTTTTCATCTTTGGTACATTTTTACAGTTCGATGTCCTAATCAATATTCTGAGTTTGCGACCTAGGGCGACCGCCGCCATATTGGAAAAATGGTACAAAAAATCAGTTTTTCAAAAATATCTTCTCTCCAGTGCCACTTAGGTTGAAAATAGTTATTACAAAAATTATAGAGCATAAAATTCCCTACAACTTCTGTTATAAATATTTTCCAATCAGATGAGTAGTACACGAGTAACAGCGGAGTTACTTTGCAAATTTCTGCAATTCGCAAAATCGCCATATTTTTTAAATTAGGATACCGAACTGTATACTAGGAATTCCACTAACTGGCCTAATCATAGTTAGCGAATTTTTAAATAGTCCTAGATATTTAAATATGTAATAAATTGATATTGCAGATATATTAAATACATTGCCACTTTTATTTATTTATTAAATTTATTATTTGTTTAAATTTATTTATTTATTTGTTAAATTCAAAATATGTGGTTTCAGCAGGAAGGTGTTGACAATTCATAGGTTATAGTACAATATTTAAATGTTCGATTTTGAGGACAATGGCTTCGTGTGCTAAAATTTCTCTCGTGGGTTAACTCCTTACTTTGCCCACTTGTAAAGTAAATAACTATTGTTTGTTTGAATGCTTGAATTATAAAATCTTGATCAAAATTTTCGAATACCGGAAATCTTACCAGATACTGTATCTTAAAGCAGTTTCCTTTTCCTGTGTAATATATTTAAATGTATAATATAATCTAACAGGTTTAGCATATACTCATAGGTACTAATGAAGAATTAAATTGTATTAAATTCAAACATTTATTCCAGGAAGAGACATTTCTGTTGTTGCCCAGATCTCGGCAAATGATATATTTATGTTTTAAAACATGGTTCCCATTTGTAAAAAGTTAAATATAATTTGTTTCTTACAAAAATGCGAACAACAAATATGAACTTGAAATTCCATAATGATGAGTAATCTTATGAATAAAACATGAAATATTATAGATAGTAGAACAAGTCTTTATTTTGTATTATCCAGCCAAAATACCTAATCAAGTATAATCTCATATCTTATCAGCTTATCACAAACTCAATATTAATTTATTAGAATAATGTCTTCCACAAATTCAATAAAATATACTCAAATTTCTCAAAATGATACAGGTGCAGAAACAAAAGTTAAAAAATCACACAGCACATTGGCAAGAAATAGGAATGCAAAAGTAGGTTGTGGCAGAGATGTGTGGACACAAAGAAATCTTAACTCTCATCTACTTTGTGCTATATATGAAAATAATTCTGATAAAGTTGACAAGTAAGTAAAAATTTATTGATACTTTTATAACTTGAATACTTTCATTTTTTATTAGATTATTACAACAAGGCGCAAATCCTAATAGTACATGTCGAACGTATAAATTCACTACCGTACATTTAGCAGTATTAACAGCTGCAGAAAATATTTTACTCCTGTTGATTAAGAAAGGCGCTAGAGTTAATGGCATAGACAACAAAGGTTTAAGTGCACTACATTATGCTGCATGGCATAACAGATTCGGGTGTATCGATATATTATTAAATTACGTTTCGAAAACTGAAAAAGATGATTACCTAAATCTAAAATCCGAATCACAATGTCCTATTGTTCATGAAAATATGAAAGATTCGTTGGATCATACCTGTTCTAATATTGAAAATGAGGTACATTTATCATAATGATATTGTTATGTGTATTGTATAAAATTCATTTCAGTTGCCAGTTGACATTCCGGCAGGTTCCACCGCTTTACATATTGCATGCCAAAAAATTCATCAAAAATGTGTTGAAACTCTTTTAGTTTACGGACCAAATGTAAATATTAAAGATTTTCGGGGTTTAAACGCATATAAAGTAATAGGTGAACTTTTAATGGAGGTAGAACAAACTACAGAAAACAAGTAAGAATTTTTTCTATAAAACATGGTAACACAATTAAGTTTGCGAATTCATCTCGACATTACTGTAACGTAAATTATTTTTAGGCCTCTCTATACGTAGTTCTTTTAGGATGCTTTACACTTGTTGCAGCATTTCTTCCAGTTTTCAGAATTTTTTTGAAACACATTGGCAGGTACTACGATTTTTGTTTTTGGGAGTTTAAAAGAAGTGTTTTAGCCTCGGTTTTAGCGCGGTACAATGTTCTCAAATTATTTTATAAGAAAATACATTGAATACAAGTTATAGAGAATCACTTTTATTTGAAGTATTTTTTTATAAAATAATTTTAGAACATTTTACAGTGCTAAAACATTTCTCTAACAAACCAAAAACAAAGCTCATGGTACCAGCCATTATGAAGTGTGTATTGAGACGCATTGTCGTGGTGCAGAATATAAAATTTATGTAGCAATAAATTTTCGAATTTTTTGCGTAAATTTTTCATAAGAAAAGGAAAATTTGTACTGTTATCCCCAGTATTGTTCTGATGCTTCATGTTTTTGTTTTTAATTTAATAGCCTCCAGTGGATTTTTAATTTAAGGTATTCATAAATTTGGCAACTCAATTACAATGTAAATTTAATAATTATGTCTAGTGAGTTCGTGAACTTTATTGTAGGACCAAGTATATTTTGAATACTACATCAATTATCATATTTCAGTTTTATAAGAATTATAAAACTATTACAAAACCATAATGTAAAGGAAAATACAACACTACCTTGTAATTATTTTACTCCGTTACATGCAGCAGTCATGTTATGTTCTAAAGAAAGTATCAATATTTTAATGAAAGAAGCTGGCACATCTTACAACACATTTGATCATTTTGGTCAAACAGCAATTCATTTAGCAATAATAAAACAACTAGAAATATCTTTAGTAGGTTTATTAGAATGTGTGAAAGACGTTTCTGGGATAAAGAATGCAACTGGCATTACTCCCTTCCAAACTGCTGTTGAACGACAGTGGATTCAGGGGGTTGGGTTGTTATTGAACTCCAATGCTAATGTAGCTGAAATAGCTACCGATGGAAGAACTGTCCTTCATGTTGCTGCTTGCAGTGGCAATGTTGAATTTCTGGAGGAGCTTCTTGAACTTGATCAAATTGAAACGGTAAACAATATTTTCAAATTTTTTTTGTTTATGTAATAATTTAAAAATGGGCAAATACTTGAAAAAGTTCTTTCTTAAAATTAAATAATGTTGCAGCTGCAAGTTAAAGTTAGCAAAGTGTAATTCAGCTACATTGTTGTACACCTTTAATAATATTCGACCATTTTTCAACTAATTAATACCATTATTTAACATGTCTTCATCCATGTTCAACGTTAAATCTAAAGAATATTTCCAGATTTTGAATGCTCAAAACAACGTAGGTGAAACTCCTATATTCGCTGCTGTAACCAGTGGTAGTTTACAATGTGTTGAGGCTTTATTAGATGAAGGAGCTGCAATAAATACCAAATTATATGGAAATATAAATATAATTCATCGAGCTGCTGAATATGGCAATGAAGAAATTTTATTAGCATTATTAAAAGCAGCAGACGAACAAAAAATTAATCTCATAGATGAGTTAGATAATCTACCGTATTCAGGAATGAGTCCACTTCACATGGCAGCTTTAAATGATAATGTTGATTGTGTGTTGGAATTATTAAACTGGCAATGTGATTATAGAAAGAAGACAACATCAAGTGTATACTATGGTGCGACGGCGATTCATCTGGCCGCCATCAGAGGCAACGGTAGAGTTGTTAAAGTTCTGTTGGAGCATGATCCTGAACTTTTATGGATATTAGATGATAAAATCAGGGAACCTCTCCATTGTGCTGCACTTCACGGACATCGACAGTGCATTGAAATCCTTTTGAATGCAGGAGCCGATTTGTCTAATATGTTTGAGGATGAAACAGCTCTAGATATTATTTATAGAAATATATCTAGACCCACAGAATTTTTAGAAACAGTTTTTGATAATGCAATTAAAATTGACAATAAGGATACACTCATTACGGACAAAAACTGTATGATTAATATTAATTTTAATATTTTGATGCCTAAAGAAGATAATTTTAATCAGATGAGTATTCTGTCGAATATTTTATTAAACGGCAAAGGATTAGAACAACGTAAACTGTTACTTCATCCTCTAATTGAGAGTTTCTTACAACTGAAATGGAATAAAATGAGCAGAATATTTTGGGTGTTACTTATATTATATGCTTTATTTGTTTCGGTTTTAACAATCTTTGTTGTTAGTTTGTTTTATTACAAAGATGAAAACAGGCCATTTTTATTGAGTAACATTGAAGTCATACGTTTTCTTATGATTGCCTTACTTTTAATTGTTGTAATACCAGTAAGTATTCAATTATGGACAGGTATACTTAGCGGACTACCAAAATAAAGCTGAGAGAACTGTTTAAACTGGTGGATTTTGTTTTGACTATTTTTAGTAGCATAATTAATATGACATTCAGTAGTATTTAAATACTGTGGAAATTGCTAGTCCGCAAAATCTACTAATAGCAATTAATCTCTTTTAACAAGGTTTACAGTTTTTAAATACTTCATATCATGTTAATCGTATCACTAGAAATAATCAGGACTAAAAAATCTTTTTAGAAAGTGTTGGGAACACTATGTTACAGTATGGTAATTTTGTTTATATTCTGTTTCTAAATGCGGACTATAATATCGGTTCCATTGCTAAAAATATACAGTCTTTTTTTGGTAATCCGCAAATTTGTCAGATCACCAATCACTTTCTTGTTATATGTAAAATCAGATGTAACTGCAAAATGGTTCCATTTTTAGGAAATTCTATTAGCATCACAAAAACTAAAGCAATACACAATAAATACAGACAGAGTAATAAAATGGACATCTATAATTTTGGTAGCAGTATTAATGTGTTCTCACCGCACAAATCATCAAGAAATTTGGTTGCGACATATTGCTACAATTTCAATACTTACTTCTTGGATAGAACTCATGTTTACTCTTTCAAAAGTTCCTACTTGGGGATATTACGTTCAAATGTTCTTTAAAGTTTCATCTAATGTAGTAAAGGCAAGTATGATAGTATTTATAATAAAAAAAAATAATATGAAGAATGTCCAGAGAAAAGAGAACAAAGACGACTAAAAGATATTAGTTTAATAGTCTGTATACTTTATTTTAACAAAATGTATTTTAGGTAATGACAGTGTTCAGTTTCCTTGTAATCGGTTTTGCATTATCTTTTATGATCGAATTCCAAACAACAGAGCCATTCACAGATCCATTGGCCGGTTTTATAAAAACTATAGTCATGATGACTGCAGAACTAGATTATTCTGGGCTATTCACGGGGGAAAACAAAGACAACGCACAAGTTATTAACTTAACAATATATGTAATTTTTCTAATGTTGGGTACTATAGTATTAATGAATTTGTTAGTAGGTTTAGCAGTCAGTGATATTCATGATTTAGAAATAATAGGAAAGATAGATAGACACTCTCAGCAAATAGAATTTTTAAGTATGTTAGAGAGTGATACTTTTGCAAGATTTTTGCCTCAAAAATTAAAAATGAAGTTGGTAAAAGGTAAATGTATTCCATGTTCATTACATATGTACCCTTCACATCCTAAATGTGCTATTATGAAGATACTACCATTAAAATTGAAAGAAAGTTTAATAGATATAGCTGACGATAATTATCAAAAACAATCTGAAATCACTAATAAACACCTAAATAATAAAATTGATGAATTAATGAAAATGATTGAAGATATAAATAAAAAATTAACAAATAAATGATATTAAAATGTTTATTATTTTTAAATAGCAATTATGTATTCATAAACATTGTCTTCATATTAAATACTATAAAATAAATATAATTGGAATTAATAATATAAAATAGATAATATTACACCTTTTAAGTAACAATCTTTTACAAATATTTAATGAAAGTTATAATTGTGATGTATAAAATTTTATAATAAAATATACCTAAAAAATAAAAAGGCAAGATGTTAACTAACATAAATATTAAGGCACCAATTTATTTTATTTCAATATACTATGAGTGTGTGTACCCTCATGGTCCCTTCTTAACTAAATTAGTAATCTCACGTTATGTAATAAAATACAAATATTGCAAGTTCTGTAGTTACTGGAGTAATCAGACTACATCTTCATTTGTATTTGGCTTTCGACGATGTACTGATTGATTTTCCTGATTTATTAAGTTACCATTTGTGTTATAGTCACCCCTTCCTTTGTTTGCTGAAATACAATAATTAATTTAGTAGTTAAATAGAGTTTTTCAGACGATACCGAAAAAAAGTGATTCTTGAAACAAAATAAAAATGTCAAAATTTAAAAAAGTTAAAAAGTAATACAACACGTTTTTGTGCACTGAAAATTGTACTACGGTAGTAAAAATTAGTTTTAAAATATTTTGGCTTCTTATAAAAATAACCGATTACAGGTGATTCTTTTTTCAAATAAAAGTTATAAAATATTTAGTTCACAGGAATCACAGGAACATTTAACGCGCAAAATAAATTTAGTTAACGAATAGTTAATCATTCTTAGTCGACATTCATATCAGCGATTTAGCCATTTATTTTTTTTTTTTGCAAAATATTGATAGAATTGTCGGCTTTCGAACAACATTATTTTCAAATCATTTGTTTTCGATTCTTTTATTTCTTACCATTACATTTGGCATGTAGAGTTTCATGTTTAATAATAATTTCACTGGTTCTCAAAGCTTCACTTTTAATTCGGTCTCTAAGTCGTTTAGGTATATCAGGTATAGCCCATTGAACCACCATAATCACGAAAGAAACTACATTTTGGTAGACAACTACAAAAGCTAATCTAGCAGCAGTTATATGCCAATAAATAGGCGGACGTTTATATTTATCATCATGCCAAGGCGGATTTCTATATTCTGGATATCTGCACTCCGAAACATTGTATTTTGATTCAAGCGGCTGCGTTCCATTCTTGAAATCATTTACATCGAAATAAGATAAACTGTGGTTTAAATAACTTATTCCTGAGGTCCGAGTTGATTTGTCTAGCGAGTATACAAGGTGTGGTATGAAGTTTGAAGAAAATGCAATGATAAAAGCATTGGATACAATTGCTATTCGACCGATTGCATCAATTATATGAAACCAAATGCCGATATCTTTGACTCGTTCAGCAACAGGTCGTCGATAATATTTGATGAATTTTTTTGCATCTAATCTCATTTCAAATACGTTATTGATTAGAGCAAATAGCGGTGCCAACGGAAATGCTGTTACGAAGATTGTAACAAATCCATATTGCAATACTGTAACACAAATAATAAATTAATAGTTAATATTTAGAACTAAATAAATTTAGAGAAAAAAAAAAATTCTGGTAAGCGTATTAATATTATATTTATATATTTACCCATCTCTAAATATTCTGTAAATAAGCCCCTGCTGTCCCAAGCGATTAATTTGTAGTCTTCGGTCCACTGATTGCAACAAACTAAATTATCTGCTTCAATTTGTTTCTTATCAATGCCTGTTCTAATTTTAAATGAATTGTAAAGTTTAGTTAAAAATGGTATTAAAATTTCTAGAATGCTGTTCATGGCTTGGTTACCAATCATTATTATAGCGAGTTGTATGCAGAGTTCCATTAAACATCCACCTGGACTGCACTGTAGTGAATATTAAAATTAATAAATATTAACGTAATTTGTGAGAATATAAATAGTATACCTCTTCTTGACGAAAACCATATATCCTATTATACTTTGCAGGATAGCCAACAAATTTTCCTTTTATGAAGGCAATGTAAAATATAGAAGAATAATAATTTACAAATTGAAACATGTATATTTTGAGTGTTAAACTATCGTCATATTCTGTTTGTGTTCGATGAAATTCCCTTTCTGTTAGCCAAACAGCCAGGCGGTCGTATATGAAGTTTAGTGTAACAATACACACTAAATTAATAAGACCGGCAGTGCATGGTATGAACAGAGTTCTGTATGTACTGGACTTGTCTTCAAATAAAGTATCTGATGTGACTCGAGCCATTCTATACAAAACTACCCCGAACACGGCACCGAGTGCGAGAAACACCTACAACATTCATTCTTCTCGTTATTTAAATCACTTTGGTTATTAAATTACTATCAGTAAAAGTAAAAATCAATGTGTATGTTAAATAATTATTTTATCTATCTGAAGATAATCTGTTCAGATATTTGAATAGATCATCTGTTAGAAGGATAGTATACAGATCTACTTTTATCTGTCCAAATATCAGATTTGTCATATGCTAAAAATAGTAATTATTTGCAAGATCAAATTGTATCGTTTGTGATTCAGAGGAGATACATATAAATTTTACTGGCATCAAACTTAAGAAACTATCGGAAAATAAATAAAGCATTTTATAAACTAATAAAATTTAAAAAAAAAAATGAATTATTGCGAAAAAGTGTAGAATAAAAAAAAATGCATGTAAATTAAAGAGAGTACAGACAAACACAAAGTGGTACGTCGCAAGCTGTTATTAAAACTTGATAGCTCTCTGTTTGTACATATATTAAATGAAACTGAAAAGTGTATAAATTTGTACTCCTAAATAAAATACAGTGTGTTCAATTCAGATGCTCACCATTGGGATCTCGAGAACTGTTAGGCCAATTTAATGATATTTTTTTTCCGGAACAATGTATAAGTTAGGTAAGTCTGATGTGAACAAAAACCTATTTTCGTAGATTTTTTCATTTTTAAATATTTTAAATCATAAAGATTTCTTTTTACTGTCTAATCTGTGGTGTAGAAAAATATTTTTTCTGTGGCTCATATATCAGATATGACACAATCTTATATACCGGGTATGCACAGAAAGGCGGAACATAGGAGTTTTACACAGGATTTGAAAAATGCTCGTATATTAGCGCTCCTGTATATTTTAAAGCAAGAGTACAAGAATAAAAATTTCTACGTCTAAAAAGTCAAAATTTGTTGTAATAAATGTGACATTTTTGTGCAAAATCAGATAGCTATGAAAATAAAACAAAATCTCATTCTGAGAGTTCAGTCAAGTATTCTGATCGTAATTGTTGTATCCCTTGTATAACTTTTGTTCGTAACTTTACATAAATACTTATAATTTATTTTTTGTTATACATTAATACAATGTTAAAATGATGAAATCTTCTGAAATAAACATTGTAAAATGCTTTCGAAACTCATATTATTTATTAACAATGTATTATTCGGGTTGAAGTTCCTCCCCCCCCCCCCCCGCCCTCTCTGGAATCTCGATAACCGTAAGAGCTACGAGGTTGGTTAAATTAGACGAAAGTTGCCTATAAAATCTCTCTCTCTCTCTCTCTCTATATATATATATATAATTTAAAAATTACGTACCTACTTATTTATAAAATCCGTTACATAAATAGTAACAAACCACAAAATTCTGATAATTGATATTTATACAATAAATGTTCAAATATGTAACCATTTCTCGCCAAACAATAAAGTAATCTATTCGAAATCGCCTTTCAAGTTTTTTTAATTTCATCATTGACGAATACAGGGAATTTCTCTGTGACAAAAAAGTTAATGTGCAATGAAACACAAAAGATACGTCTGAAATGAGATACGTATGTTTCATCGATGATAAATAGAGTAGCCTCTATTTTTCGTGGATAACGAGATCGTTCTGTCGTTTCATCGATGCTTATCGACCAGCGTAACATTTGACAGCGATACCGCCGCTGGTAGCCAATATATTTAATAGTAGATATATGGCTTATACTGAGATCTCAGCGTAGCCACGAGAAGGCGATGGGAATATCGGTTCTTAAAGGCATTGGCAAGTTAAAAATTGACTTTTTAAAATGAAAACTCTATTATAACTAGACAAACATAGTTAAAACAGCATATAGTGTACATAGCGAATAGGTGTGAATCTCGCAAGGATCACGAATACATTTTCAAAGATATTTTGTTTTTTCAATCTATTCTGGCTACTATATCTTCTATCTATAACCAAAACCATGTCAAGAAGTTCAGCGTTTTGATAATTATGCATTTTATACACAAATTATGCAAATAACTTTTCAAGATGAAGCAGTAAATATTTTTTTTGTGTATTTAATTCTCGCAATAATCACCTGTCGTGTGATGAAAATCTCCATGCAACATTATTCGTGCGCGAATACGTTATTGGACCCTATATTCTCCCAAATCGATTGAATGGTGAAAATTATTTTGCTTTCTTAAATAACGTTCTGCCAGAGCTTCTTGATGACTTACCGCTAAACATCAGACAGAGAATTTGGTTTCAACATGATGGAGCACCGGCTCACACAACCCGAGAAGTCATAGCACTACTAAATAGAGAATATCCGAATAAGTGGATTGGGAGAGGAGATCCTGTTGCATGAAGACCTCTGTATATGAGACACCAGAAAATACCGAATTAGAACTGGTGGCTAGAATAGTAGCTGCAGCAGAAGATATAAAAGACAAGCAGGCAGCTCTTGCTAGTGTCTCTTCTAATATTAAAACACGCTGACGTGTAAATTACATACATTGTAGACAAGCTAGAAAAGTTTTGTAAATTTATCTGTGTTTAGAACAAATGAGCAAACGTGTTTGATATTTTGCAAATTTTTTTAAACGTTAATTTAAAAAATAGCGAATATTTTTTTTTGCTTTGATTATATTATATTGACGCCCTGAGAAAAGTCGATATTACAGTATTAAATTTAGTAAAAATAAAATAAAACGGCGAATTTTAAAGCTAATGTAGGATGTAAATTATTATTGACTGTACTTTTAAATTAACACGATGACAAAAGAAATGGCAGATTGACAGAAGTCTTCATTACATAATCAAATATTAATGTAAATTGTGTTTGATTTAATTTTTTTATATCACTAGTTGGGTATCAAAAGAAAGGTCTAAAAGATAAATGATAAAATAAAAAAATGGAAGTTGATCTATTGTCGATTGTTTTTCTAAGTCATAAAAAATATATCGTGTTTGGTATCAAATGAAAAATCTTAAAAAGGCATGTTCTAACGCTTTGTCATATGTACCGACTGATACTATTTTATTTTTAAGTGAGATGATATGAAATACCCTGGGCAATTGTTTTTTTTTTTTCTAAAAATTCATAAAAACCTGACTTGCGGGATATCAAGTGAAATGTTTTAAAAGTGAGAAGTTACAAAACTAAGTGACGATCCATCTTTATTACAAATTTTGGTGATAGGAAAGAAAGAAACGCAGAAACGAATTTTTTTTTTATGTCCCAAATTGTTCGATTGACAATTGTTTTTGTTTCAAAGAAACCTGACTTGAGGGGTATTAAATGAAATGTTTTAGGAACAGTACGTTGAAGAACGTATTGAGGAACATTCTTTATCACAAATAATTACGATCGGCAATTATTTTTGTATAAATTACTAGAAACCTAACTTATAGAGTAATAAATGAACTGCTTTGGGGGCAGGATGTTGAGAGACGCAGTGACTAATCATTTTTATCCCTAAAGGTTACGATCGGTAGTTGATTTTTTTATCCCATAGCGACATGGAAGTAAAAAACGAAGTGACGACATTCGCCAATTTAGTTACGTGGAAAGGAGGACACATAGTCTCATATAAAATGTTACTAAGAAAACACTATGATTCATTATCCCATACTTTTAGTTGGACCCTAAACTAGGTTGAAATCTTCTTCAGGATCGCGGAGCCTAGGGGTTAGACCAGCGAAGAGCATATGGATGGATCTATTTGTAGATTCATCATGCCAATTTCTAGAGCCTAGATCGATTGACGATCAGCAGTTGTTTTTATAGAAATTACTAGAAACCTAATTTATAGGGTATTAAATGAACTTTTTAGAAGGTGGAAGTTGAGACGAAGTGACAAACTAGCCATAAAGATTGCGATCGGCAGTTATGTTTCTAAAATTCATAGATTTCGTTTTGTCGAAAATAGCGACCGGCAAACAGTCGAATTATTTTTTCTTTTCAATGGAAAGCACACAACCCCTCGATGGAAATTACTCAATTTTCCAAAATGGTAAAAATACAACTTCCCCCAATGGAAAACACGCAACTTTCCACAGTGGTATAAACACAGCTCCCCTCAGTCCAGTGATACAAACACAACTACCCTCAATGGAAAAAATACAAATTTCTTCAGTATTAAAACATACAACTTCCCTAAATGGAAAACACATAAATGCCATTAATGGAAAGCGCACAATTTCCCTCAATGGAAAATATACAACTTTCCACAATGTTAAACACGCAACTTCCTTTAATGAAATACACACAACTTCCCTCAGTGGAAAACATACAACATAAAACTTCCTTTCAGTGCAAAATACACAACTTCCCATAGTGACATGGGAGTGAAGAACGAAATGACGACATTCGCCAATTTAGTTACATGTAGGGAGGAACGAAGTGATGACATTTCTTCATCAATTGTATGGTCTCATATGAAATATTATTAAGAAAGCGCTGTGATGCATTATTTCATACTTTTAGTTGGACCCTAAATTAAGTTGAAATCTTCTTCAGAGTCCCGAAGCCTAGGGGTTAGACCTGCGAAGCAGGTCGAACCACTAGTATCACTACTAATATTATTAAGTTTTGTTTTTAGTTTTAAAAGATAAACTTAATATGCACAAATTAAATCATATTATGGACTTAATCAGTATTACAACTTCTCAGGAGTTAGTTTTGTACAAATTTAATCATATTATGAACTTAATCAGTAATAAACTTCGCAGGTGTCAGTTTTGTACAAATTTTAAATTTCTCGAGCTAGACGTCAACACACCCCTATTATAGTAGTTAGCCAATAGTTTCCAAGTATTTAGCCATGCGCATAACCGAGGTTTGGGTGGTTGTATGAGAAAACCGATATTTTTCATCGCCTTCCCAAGGCTACGCCGAGATAACATGCCTGTGATCTGAGATAGGAGCATCAGCCACATATAAACTATTAAATATGTGATGTGAGCCCACCGAACGCGTCCATTGTCCGACTACTTCGTTATGTGTTGGCAGCCGTTTAGCTGAAACCATATTATTTGGCGATCATCAGCGAGATCGTCTATTGCTGCTTCTATTTACTAGCATGTCGTAGTAGTAGTATAAAATGGTCCAATAATATTATTTTCCTGAAACCGTCAGGAAAGTACCCACTTTCCTGACGCATTTGAGTCAGGAAAATACATCATTACATAACAGTCAGGTAAAGTACTTTCCTGACTAGTCAGGAAAGTACTTTACCTGACTCAAATAAGTAACAACAAAATTTCATACTCTTTTTCACATCGGTCTTTTGATTTCCTCGGTAGTAAATGTTCTACTGCTGCAGCTGCCTCATTTAGGATTTCAGGAGGAGTACTTAAATACTCCTCACTCTCATTTTCTTCGCTATTTTCCAACATTTTACACACTAAAATCAATTACTTTTGACACAAAAATATTTTTCTTGTTAGTCGTTGTTTTCACGTTTTCAACAGCTTTTGTTGTCACCTTGGATACGTAGTTTATCGCCAATATGATTCTTACCAAAAAATTTAAATATTTTGAATTATTCATAATTATTTATTATTATTTATTAAATTAAAACGGTTTCAGAAAAAATAGTATACATAATACGTCAGGAAAGTGTCTTTACTTGACTCAGCGTATTATAATACTCGGCCTGACGGCCTCGTATTTCAAATAGCCGCTTCGTCTAGTAAAGTATCACTTTCCTGACTTATGTAATATACTATTTTTAATATACCTATCCAAACATTTACTTTTTGAGAATATTGAGTATGAGTTGTAAGTTGTAACATATTTGTGAGTATTAGTTTTACCCTAACACCAAAAATTTTGCACATTTGACTTATTATGCGAGTAAAAGTGCATTCGTCGAAAAATCAAACATTTTCAATAAAATGTCTATCTGTATTGGTCTTTTCCAACATCAATTCCCAAAATTTTGCTGTTTGAAATTTATCTTCTTTCAGTTCTTGATGTTTATAATACTTATAAGAATTATATTTCTTTTCTCTCTAAAACTTTCTTTCAAAATGGAACAGATACTTCTGCTTCTATTTCACGTAAACTTTTGCTATTATTTTCTATTACGTTAATCACATTTAGTTACATTTCTTGTCTTTCTTCTTTGTATTGTACACTTACAAGGTTTACAAATACTTCTTGTTTCGTTAAATTGATTAATTACTCGAAAAATATAATAGATTTTGCTGGGAATCGGATGGTCAAGGAGGATAAGTTCCAACCAGCAATGCTCCAATTTCTTTGTAACTATTTCCACTAAAGTGTAATTTTCTCTTCAATAGAGTTTAACTACATTTTATAAAGTTTTTAATGCAAATTTTAAAATATAATAATATAACACAATGGATACAATTTTGAGATCAATAATTTTTGACTGAATTGTCGGAATGTGCTTTTTGGCTATCTGATTTTGCAAAAAAATGTCACATTTTATTTTTTAAATATCTAGTACTACACATGCTAGTGATAGTAGAACCAATTTAAATTTTTTAAACGTAGAATTTAATTTTAAACAAATTTTTATTTTTGTACTTCTGCTCTGGAGAGCCAATTTCCTATCATTTTAAAAATCCCATGTTAAACTTCTATGTTCCGCCTTTCTATGCACATTCTATATGCCGGGTGTAAAACGAAAAGTTAGTTAAAAATGCTTGAAATAAATATTGCAGCGCTTAAAATTCTCTCAGTAAACAAAATTTGGTTAATCCGTAGTTTACGGCCAATTGAAGTGAGCTACGGACCACCAAAGATGTTTGATAGATATGACAGTTTGTGGTGATGAAAGTCAAACAACAAAAACCTAGTAAATTTGCATTCTGAAAATGCTGCTGAACAAATTCGTGTTTATTCAACCTCAAAACTAAAATAAATCTGAGTTTCTTGCTTATTTAAATTGTTTTTCTTTAACTATGACCGGCTAAAGAAACTAGGACCTGCAGCTAACTTCTCTGATGGCCGTAAACTACGGTTTAGCCCAAAATTTATTTACAATGGTTCGTAACAGCAGAAATTAAATGAAAATTTAATAAATTACTACTTAATAGTGTTCATTCTGGAATAAAACAAAATGGCAAACAAAAATTAATGTTTTCATGTCAAACATTTTGACATTATTAAATGTTAATTTGTTTTTTTAAATAATGTCATAATATTTGACAGGAAAATATTACATATTTGTTATATTGTTTTAATCCATGGCGAATACTATTAAATAGCATTTTGTAAATTTTCACCTCCTGTAAGGGAGGTGTAGGAATCATGCTAAAAATCCGGTAATGAGTTTTCCTATTTCACGTACACAATGTCAATTTTGTGACACTGTTTTTCACAAAAACAATGCTACAAAATTGAATTTTGTGCAACTGTTTTTGGGGAATT
The DNA here is from genome assembly GCA_963942605.1 of Poecilus cupreus. NCBI lineage: Eukaryota > Metazoa > Arthropoda > Insecta > Coleoptera > Carabidae > Poecilus > Poecilus cupreus. The sequence goes on along the minus strand of OZ012716.1, from coordinate 17,862,904 downwards.
TATTATTTGTAAAATTGACAGTCTGTCAAACTTGAGACTGTCATTGCTCACGTAAAATTATTGAATCGGAACCCCTGCGTCGGGGTTGCGGCCTGGGACCCGATAGGCCCCGCGGGCAAAGCCCCTTGGTGACCAGTGATATATTAAACGTGCCGTACAATTTTATTTTATTTTTATTTTTTGAATTTTTGAACGTGAAATAGGAAAAGTAGTATGAACAACTCGTGTTACAATGCCTAATTGTAATACTCGTATTTTGCGTAACTCGCCTGCGGCTCGTTTACGCAACTATACTCGTATTACAAAAAAGGTCATTGTAACACTAGTTGTTCAATATACTATTTCAGTGGATGAGCACGTTTTAGGGTCCCTGTTAGTCTGTCTGTCAATCTGTGTGGATCTCCGGAGTAACGGTTTCTCAAATACTACTAAACTGAAAAATGGATATTTTTTATATAACAATTGTATCCCCTTTGGAAGAGCTGATTAGTTTTCGGTGATAAACCAATAACCGGAAGTGATAGTTTACTTGAAGCGCTATCAAGGTATTTTGAAATACCTCAGTAAATTATGGTTAAATGACAATTTTTGTTATTATAATAATATTTCAAATATTATTATCTACAATTATTGTTTGAAACATTTTTCTCTCACTGTCTTCATTTACGAATTACAACACGTTATAAAAAATTATAATTTGACATTTTTGTTTAAATATATTAATCTGTGCTTTTTGAGATAACAAACCAACGCTTAAAAAGTGTCTATTTTTGGCATGTATCATAATTGAAATGTAAATTTTTTGAAGGAATGAGCGTTTCTTGGTGGAGGTGGTCAGGGTTCCTGCATTGTTTGTTAAGAAATCTATGGCGGGAGGTATTGTGGTGCCCAGATTTTTATATTTAATTTCTCCAATTACAACCAATAGTAAATGAATTTTGTTTACTGATTTACATGCAGAATTTTAAGCTCTACAACATTGATTTGAAGTATTTTTGTTCTTATTCACTATAGTCTTAAAATGATCAGTACAGAAACTATTCATGTTCTTATGATTCAATAACCACACAGAAAATATGCCATAAAATTGTGTGTCAATGTTTGAACAATTAGGTTAGTTGCTATCAGATCTTAAATAATTATTATTTACTATTTTCACTTAGTTTACCATATTTTTGTTGTTATATTTTGTTTAGTTTGTAGAACTAAAGTTCAATTCGGACATTTTTATAAATTTATTTATTGTTTATAATTTCATGGCATACTTTCTGTGTGTAATTTTTCATTAATAAAAACGTGAATAGTTTCTGTACTGATCATTTTAAGACTATAATGAATAAGAACTATTTTAAAGAGAAACAAAAGTTCTTTAAAATTTTGCAAAAATATATAGGATGTTCCATTTAAAAATTTGAAGTTGTATATCATTGTGAAAAAATGGAACATCCGATAGAAAAACTTATACATCAGAGACATAGGTATTTTAATGTAGAATAAACTTTGTCTTAAAAAATTTTCGGTAATATTTATAATAATCACATAAAATAAAAAGTACAGACCGATGGACCACTTTGTATCTAATATACATATAGTAAACAATCTGTAGAAACAGATCTTCTACATGAAAATTTAATTTCCTTTTGAAAGAAGAAAAATGGGGCTGGCGATCTGATCGTGTAATAATTGTAGTAAATGTTTTTTAACTTACCCACAGTAGAGCAACAGAGAAGCTCAGCACTATAGTTGGCAATTTAACTCTAAGAAATGGAACAGATGGTTCTTCCTGATTGGTGACAACGTTAAATTTTTTTTTAGAATTAGCCAGCCGTGCTAAAAACTGCGGTCTGGGATGTTCCGCCTGCAAATCGAACCCAGTCAAACCCCATCTGTGCGTAATTTCTGCGCTGTATCGTTTCCAGAGCTCTAGATACAAAGCGCTCCAAATTGACATAAAGATGGCGAAATACACAGTTAGACTATTATCAAACAAATGTGTAATTTTGGCGTAGGTGCAAGCGTCTATCAAGTTCCAATAATCACAGAATGTATCGCATTGCGGACACATAGTGAAGTTAATCTTTGGATCACAGATTTCACTGCTTAAACGATCCGAACTCAATGTTGCCAAACCGTATACTATACACAATATACCAACTACTGACGCTGGAATTAGCATATGTGTATAAAAACCCAACCATGCAAAATATAAGGCAAATTTGACTCCGAAATAATCTTTCAGATTGTCAATTGGTTGATATTTTATCCATTTATTCACAGAAGCCCATTCCTTTAATAACAAAGCTCTTTCTGATCCGGTTTTTTTGCTATTGCCCTAAAATATTATATAAAATAGATTAATTATAAATACAGGATTAGATATTTTCAAATCTTTACATCGTGTAGTGGATATGCAGCTCTGTATACTTCTTCAGCTAGCAATTTCCCTATTCCTACATCATAAACTGCTTCAGGATTATTAGAAAATTTCTCTCTTTCTAAAATAAAATTCACAACCATACATTTAACTGAGGTTGAAAATAAATTCTCGGCGTCCATATCGAATCTAAAAATATATAAATCAAATATTTTAATACTGCTATAAAGAAATGATTAAATGTGCTTAACTATATTTTGCCCTCTTGATAGTTTCTAAATTGTTTTGATGAAAAAAAAAAAAATTAAAGGATATAACGAACTAAATTTTATAGTAATCGTCGATATCGGTTTGCCCTTTTTACCTTTTATATCACTTTTATTTAAAGCATTTTTGTTACAAATACCTAGGAACGTTTGAGAGGTTCTGATTTCATACTTACAAATAATTTTTGTCCCTCGAAAATTCGGCAGTTAATTTAAATTTTTGATCTGGAAAAATTTTCTTATCTAATTTTATTCCAATTCTATCCAGTATATTATCAATAGCTGATTTTACTTCCGTCATTATATTATTTGAATTTATTTCTCGGTGATCTAAATCCGGAAACTAAAACAGAAACTTGTTAATTATCTTGCATATTAGAAATTTAATAAATTTTACATCTTTTATTGGCATTCGTAATTTTAATATTTCACTGTAACAGCATAAAACGTCCTTAGGTGCATGAATTTTAACAAAATGTAATTTTTGAGTTTGTTCTCTTTCAAGAATTAGACCTTTTTCTTCTAGATGTTTTTCATATATTTCACGTTTGGTTTTGTGGTCTTCATTATCAGTGGTATAAGCCAAAACGAAGTCAACTGTTTTTTCTCCATCTTGAAATTTATTCCAACTCTGTAATTAGAAATATAATTAATATATATGTACAGTAATTTATTTCACATTGAAAACGAAACTATTTAAATTTGTACGTAGATAAAAACATTCAGAAGTCACATAATAATATAAATAAAGATCAATTTAAAATCAATAATAAAATATCGAGATTTAAATAAAAACTGATGTTTATCAAATATATACCGAGGTATTACCTTTATTCTTGAATATTGAAAATTTTATTAATTATTGAAATGTTATGATTATATTATATGAAAATATTACCAATGACGAATGTTACAAATTTCGAAAATACATTTGAAGACAACGAAATATACCAAATGTCGTAGTTCCATCTAGCGAGCAACGATTACAATACGACAATTTGTATGTTTCGCTGTTGACAAATATATTTTCAAGAATTGTAGCATTCGACATTTGTAATATTAGAGAAATATATTTTCGAGGTTTATTAAATATAAGCGATTCCACTGTATTTTCGAGATTTGTAACATTTGTTATTTGGAATATTTCCTTACATATGACTTTTATATTTTCAGTAAATGTACAATTCCTCATCGTAATTTTCGACATTTGTTTATTCGAGAAATGTATTTTTGTGATTTATATTTCCGCGAATTTTTTTTTTCAAGAAGTGTATGTGTTCCCTTTTACAAATGAACATTAATAAATACTACCGCAGAGTGTCTACTAATTAACAAAAATGAAATTCAAGGATTTTTCCAGATATTCCAGGAAAATTTCTAAAGAATTCCAGGCGATTTAAAGAAATACGTACTGGATAGTCCATTGGTCTGTATTTTTTATTTTATGCGATGATTTTAAATATTACAGAATTCTTTTCAAAGTTTATTTTACATTAAAATTGCCATTATCTACAGTATAAGTTTTTCTACCGGGTATTCCATTTTCGCGCAGTGATATGCAACTTTATATTTTTAATGTAATACCCCATATATTTTTGAAAATTTTTGAAGACGTTTGAATAGGTGACATAAACTATCCATATTTTTATTAGTGAAAAATCAACACAGAAAGTTTGCCATGAAATTAATAACAATAAATAAATTTACAAAAGATGTTCGAATTGAACATCAATTCAGCAAACTAAATAAAATAACGGGAGTTTTTTTTATTAGTATACATAGGGATGTGTCATTACCATAGTTACAGTTAAAGTTTTTATTTAAGAGTGAATATAGGGCTAATTTACATTGATTATTAATAATAGTTAATCATAATGAAACAAACAATGCAAGTTTAAACAAATAAGAAATTTGTTTTAATTCCTTTAGTACTTAATAAATTACATTGAATTGATAGGAATTATTATTTTTAATTACTGTAAGTTATCCCTATGTTCACTCATAAAAAAACGCTTTAATACATTGCTGTCAATCATTTTGACTGTAACTATGGTAATGACACATCCCTATGTATACTGATAAAAAAAAACTCCCGGCATAAGAAAGAAAAATTGATGTGAAAAAAGCAAATAATAATTTTTAAAAATCTGTCATCAACTAACCAGATTGTTTAAACATTCACATATAATTTATGGCATACTTTCTGTGAGTGGTTATTTAATACTAACAAAATGAATAGTTTCTGTACTAATAATTTTAGGACTATAATGAATAAGGCCTTTTTAAAGAGAAACAAAAGGTCCTTAAAAATTTGCAAAAATATAAATTTCCGCACAACTGCAGAATATAACACTGTTTACGTTTATTTAAAAACGGAGCTACATACAAAAATTATTGATAAAAATCCTGATATTATATTAAAATTCAAGGATTTTCAAGGAAATCAAGGACAATTTTTAAATTCGAGGATTTGTCCAGGTATTCCAGGAATTCCAGTTCGGTAGACACCCTATATTAGACAAGTTTCTAGGACTGTAATCATTGCTCACAGATGATATTTGGTATTATTGTTCGCTTTCAACAAATGCATTTTCGGGATTTGTAATATTCAACAATTTTAATATTCGAGAAATGTATTTTCGAGGTTTGTAATATCCAAGCTATTCAACAAATGTATCTACGACCATTGTTAAACGTGGCACTTTTAACGCTTGCTTAGCAAGCTAGAAGTGTCCATTTTTAACACTAATGTTAAAAGTGATTGTATTGTTACTTTTAACACGTTGCTAACGATTTGTATCAATCAATCAACAAATAACCCTACCTGTTAAAATATCATTCTACATGTTTTAGTATTTGCTAATACACTAGGAAGATCGTGGATAAAATTTTGTATGATATACGTGCTAAACGTGATTTATTTCCTTCGTGGGGTTGTTTCACTTGGCTTTGCTTCGTTTCACAAACTTCCCCACTTACTCATAAAATGTCACTTTTAACACTTATATCATAAATATCTATTTCGAGTTTTGTAACATATGTAATATTTCCAACATTCAATTTTTGACTTTTCGGTAAATGTACAATTCCTCATCGTAATTTTCGCCATTTGTATAATTTTTTTTTCTTCTAATATATAATATTCAACTTTCTCCTACCAAAACTACGTGTCGTATCTCTTCTCCTAATTTTTAATATTTAATATCTCGTACACTAAATAATTCCTCGTTTAAAAAAAAATCATATATAAAAAAATCAAGATTTAACCACAGCCTTCATTGTTGACAATTGTACATATTATATAACTCAAACATATTTAAATAGTGAGTATGTAGAATTTAGAAGGAATATCACTTCAGATATCATTAATGATTCATTTGAATATTAATTGTGAATTAAATGTTTGTGTAAAGCTGAAAGTAATCATATTTGCCGTAGAATGTGTTAGTTTCCCATTTTAATTTTTGGTCATGCATCATAATTTTTAACTAGTAAATGTAAATACAGATGTCCACGGAAAAGTGAAACATGGGGAATTAGTTCTTACAATAGAACTATCTTAATTATTTTAAAAAAATGTTTTAAATAATAGTTAAAGTTTCTGCATTTCAACCAATCAATGCATTAAATGTTCCTGTTTAATTACAGTTAATTTTAAGTTCACAATGTACTAATGTATTTTATTTTTATAAAATAAAAAGCTTATCCGTTTGTTATAATTTCAGTTGGTTAGCTACTTGAATATAAAATTTTCGTAAATCTATAAACTAGGCTATCTGACAAATAATGAATTCCACAATACAATAAATGAAAAAAATTTAATGCTCTTTCGAATTTTGATTTTGATATTTGCAACTATTATTTAAATATTTTTTCCAAAGTACAGAACAAGGTTTGTTGAACTCATTTTTCATGAAACCTGGTTTGTCTTGCATGGACAACTGAATAGTGTAGTAGTTTTGAGCGTCATTCAGTAAAGTTTTCCAATCCATCGCATGCTTCATTTCAAGGGATAGATATAGTAAAGTATCTGAAATTTCCAATAGGTATTGTAAATAAGCGCTAATACATACGGCAGTATGAACCTATGAGCCCACTGATACAGCGTAGTGCGGAGTCACTTCGTTTAGTATAGCAGCTTAGTGTGACCTAATCTAAATTTGTTTAATGTTACCCTATCTCTCCACTGCGAATAAGTAACTATCTTAGGTCCAGACACCTTATCATTTATACGATGAGGAGAATCTTCGTAGTCAAGTTGATTGTTAAAATCAGCCATTGCTAATTCCAAATCTTCTGCAGAATGGTAGATAGTATTTCTCGACAGGCTCATGTAATCTCGATGACTGTTGCTGCGTGGTTTTGTCGACAACTGAGAGTTAACTGAGATTGTATCCGAGAATATATCTTCATCATCCATTTCTTATCTAAAATAATAATGAACAGTAAAGAGATGTTATTTAATTTTTTCTTAATTATGTACCGTAGTACCGTTATTAGAAAAAAATTCATAAATATATGATTCATTCATAAGATTTTTAGGAGTGTAAATTCTAACATTTACTTTATGTAAAAACTCATTGTTTTACAATATAGTTGCAAACACCTACATACTATGCACAAAAGTGAAAAGCAAATTACGAAATGAAGTTTAGATTAATTATTAATTTGACAGTTTAGTAGAGTTCAAAGGTTTTAATTGAACTTTCATTAGAAATAAATATAAATAGATATTTACCACATTAAAAAATCCCTCTTAAATGTTCATATTGTTATCACTAGATGATAAGAGATAATTTCTAATATAATTTATACATCACAACTTATTTTCCAACTTCACCACTTCCACCTGTTTGATTTCTTGAAGTTGGTAATATGTATATTATTACAAATAGTTCTTTAAAATCAATATTTATGTGATATATATATTTTATAAATAAAATCACTGAAGCAAGGTAATATTTATTTTTTGTAATATAATTTTATTGTGTATAAGTATAAATTGTAAAGTAAAAATAGATGACGTTCAGTGATACATCACCGTGTAGTGGTAGTAGTTTACAAGTTCCACCAACTAATCTTTTCCCTTATTATATCATAGTTATAATTATGAGTAATATTAAATTTAATAATTTTAAATACAATGTGAAATACAAATTTTTAACATAAAATATAAATTTTACATTGTAAGAAAAAGGAAATAACATTACTAAATAATTTCGATAAAATTCATTCCTACGAAAATACATATTTTTGATTTCTGTTAATTTCTTTATTGTATATTTTATAAATAACTTGCTAAGCCTGGTTCATTCATCCTAGTTTTATATTTTATCCAATAGGTACTGCAGTTTGCAGTAATCCAAATACTTTTTCCTTGGCACGGATATTCAACAAGTAATTTACATCAAGCTTATCTAAATATTAATGATGTAAGTTCAGTAGTAAAAATAATATTTAATATTACTAAAAAATATATTAATCCTACAAATATATTGAATATCTAAAATAAATTACGCGAGCAATTTATTTTTGATCATTACAATTCATTGTTTGTGAAAAATATTAAATAAGAAATGAACAAGACTTATAATAGTAGGTGATTGGAAGTGTACCTATCACAACGTGTAGAAAATTAATAAAAAACCTTAAGAATATTTCGAATACACATAAAATTAAATTTTTAAACTGAAAACCATACTCAAAAATTGTTCATAATGTATCGTAATTACACCATCCTGATCAGTATCATACTGGCGAAAAGAAGATGTAAGAGTCTGAAAAAATAAAAACGTTAAGAATGTATCCTAATACTTCGCTAATATAATTTTAGCAAAATAGTAAGGATACATTTATTGATGATTACAAAGGTGAATATTTGTGAAAAATATGTACTTACATATAATATGATGCAACACTGAATAAAATCATCAAATAAAATAGTTCCTCTGCCGAATCTATCAAATTTTCTAACGAGCGTGGTAACGAGATTATCAGAAAGACGATAACCAAACGCTGTTAAAGCTGTTTTAAGCTCTTGCTGATCAATATTTCCAGAATTATCTCTATCAAATGATCGGAAACAGTTTTGCCAGTCAGTTACGTATTTCCATAGTGCTCCAAAATCTTCGAAGTTAACTGCTCCTCTATTTTGTCTGTCGAACATCCCTAATAAATAATAAAATTATAGAAGAGGTTAAAATCTGATAAAAAAACTTACCTATCATTAATCGAACTGTTTCCTTGTTAAAAGGGCTCCAGGTACCATTTGATAAAGCTGTTTGTAATTCATCGGCTGAAATATATCCACTTCTATCTTTATCAACCCTAAAGTCACAATATATTAGTATAAGTTCTTTAATTAGCAGTCTTGAACATACCTTTGAAAAACATCCCATAAAAATTCTCTACTTGGCATAGGGGACTGAAACTGGGCCATTATACACTTTGATCAAAAGAAATAATTAATTTCATAAAGTTATAATGCAATTATTGATTTAAACGATACTTCAGAATACTTTCTAAAAACAATAAATAACCTTCTTGCCCTTCCCTTTCATACAAATAAATGTCATAAGATGAACGTGGACGTGGAAGTACAGGCAAGTGACGGGACTGTGGTACTGACCAGGGTACTGACAGTGACAATATGGCGTCTTTTTGACGTTTACAGTTCGAAAAGGAATAAATTCACAACTGTTAAACAATCATTCTTTTATGTGTAGTATAATTTAATAATCATGCTAGAGTTAATATCAACATTAGAGAAATGTTGAGTAGCTCTTAATTAGCAGATTTTTTCGATCTGAAATGACAGAAAATAGCCACTCAGCTGATCGAAGTCACGTGTGTGCAAAGTAGGGTATGTCTTCAAAACCCGAATAGGTAAAATTAGAATGTAACCGAATACACAGAAGGGAATGACTACAAAATCAGAATGGAAAACACCCGTACGGAATTTTACAGAATCTATAAATGCAGAATGGTAAAGAATCCGAAAGTCAAGCGTGCCGTTGAAAGCCGCATTGGAAGTTATCTGAATAGAAAATTGTCGAATTGCTATGAGGATTAATGGTGTGAGGATACGTCCTCATCACCCGAAAATTCAAAAACAATATTCTTTACATTTGCATTTGCCGAATCATTCAATTCCCGAATATTCAAAAACAGAAAGTTCAACACACGAAATGCACAACGACTAAATCACACATTGACAGAACCGCGCAACGCCCGAAAACGCATCCGCCGAATCATTCAATTCACGAAAACATAAGCTGGGCCTATTTTTGGTTACCTGTCTAGTGGCAAAGTAAACGTTAAAATTTATTCAAATTTGAATTTGCAAAACAAAGTTCATGGGAGTGAACGAACCCAACGAAAATATGTACTTCATCTGACATTGCATTGTACTAGTCATTGTAAAAAAAAACATGAAATTTTGATGGATGGAGGTTGTTGGACCATAAAGAACATGAAAATAAATGAAGAATACAAAAATTGCCGTTTTTTTTAAATAAAGGATTTGTTCTTCGACAAAATGTATGTTTGACCTTCTGGTTTGACCTCAATGTTTTGAATATTCGGGAATTGAATGATTCGGCAAATTAGTATTCTGGCAAAGTATATTCTATTTTTGAATTTTCGGTTGTTGGCGACTTTCCCTTCGTACGCATATACTTACCCGCGTAGGATGATAGTTTGTCTCTGTATTGGCAACGAAAATGACCGATGGCGGCAGCACTGAGTATTTGCAAATGGCCGGCGTAGTTAGTACGAGCAGTGAATGACATACGGAGAAACATAAATAAAGTTCATATAATTATAGTTATAAATAAAATATAAGCTTATTTGAAGTGCGGTATTGTGCAAAGGGAAGTATTTGTGCTTTATTTATTTAAAAAAAATCACAGTTATACCGTCTCTTTAACATATTTTTAGGCATGGGTAACTTTTACGGTGCCGATAAACAAGCTGGTTTTCAAGAATTATTTAGGCTGGTAACCACATTTCATACGCTAAAATATATCACCTACCGAGATCTGCGCAAGCAGAGTGCCACACCCTTAATGGGTAAAAGGCGTGATGATATATTTTTTTTATTTATAATTTAGATATCTCGTGGCGACGAATTCTACCAGAATTTTTAACGAGGGGGAAGAAATAGTTTACAGTAGCTTGTTATTTTTATGTATAGTTGTGGAGGTAAATTTAAATAAGTGCAAGCTTTTTGGGTTATGTTTGCAGTGCTCTTACTACAAGTCCACATCAGATACATGGAACCATTTATGTTGAAAATATTATATTATATAACTTGTCAACTGTATCACAAAATACATTTTTATATGTTACCCTAGTTACATATTTGAATAAAACTGCTAGTACAGCATAAGTAATGTTTAGTTTCATTTCAATAAGTGTGGGTATGATTTTCTCTAGTCGACAATTTTAAATTTTTTATATTAGGATAAGTCTAATTATTACTTTAAAATTTGGTAATACAGTTAAAGTATTTAATTTCTAATCAGTTTGTGATGTACATTTTGAATTTAGATTTAAAATCCATTCTAAGAGCTTTTCAGATAAATTATACTATAGAACAGTAAGAAAAAATGATGGGTATGGAAAATGAGAAAGAATATTTAAACAAATAAAATACAAGAAAATAGCACAAAATTAACTCGATAACCATACTGTATAACATATACGCTGCAAATGGTTACTATTTAGACAAGTTCATAATTTCGCCACCAGAGGGCCACGAGTTTACTTTCGTTGCCATTTTAGTTGTAGTTTGTACTCCGTGGTCACGTGTTTCCGGTGTTTACCAACTTTTTATAACTTGACGTTCGTTTGAACACCGTTCTTTGACAGGGCAAATGTTTAAGGTTTGTTAAGTGTAAATGGTTTACTGAAAGTGTTGTGCGCACAGATATTTGTTATTTTCGCTCATTTAGTACCTGGTACATATGATACGTACATATATAGTTACTACAAATGAGTTCTTTAATCAAGTTAAGAATGGAAGAAATGAAGACGAAAGTAATTCAGTTTGGAGATCAAAATAATATTAAAGATCTCCAAGAGTACATTGGAAATGTTGACGTTAAAGATGTAAGTCTAGTTCTAGTTTATTATTTTTGTATAAAATTATAATTGTTTTTTATTTTTCAGTTAACCTCCTTTTTGAATGAATTTATTTGTCATTCCCACGCCGGTAAAATATGGAAATATTTGTTGCAGTCATTTGATGATAGTCCTGTTTCTCATAAAAAAAGGTTCCAAGTGTCTATATTTATACTCAAATTAATAGACGAAAATGTTATTCCTGATTCAATAACAAATGAAATTATTTTTCAACTGAGAATTGAGCTTTCCAAATTCAAATCAAATCATTTAATTGAGATTTGTAATTTGTGTATTGAGAAAATTCAAGAGGGAAATGTTTTACACACAAAGTAATATTTTCTAACAATCTTTTTTCTAATGTATAAATTGTATTTGCAATTTTAGCTGGAAAGATCTGCTACCAGAAGTTTTAAGTATAATTGTGGAAAAAAAATATGTAATGTACAATAATATCCAAATGAGTGGCACAGACTTTAAAAGTGAAATAATTAATGCTTTATGCCTAATAAATTGGTCGGCAAATATTGTTACTCTACTATCTGCAATGTTCAGGTTAGGATATAAAATTGTAGGCTATAGGATCGTAATGAAAAACGTTGATTAATTAGATGATTATAAATAATAGGGCATTTCGCCAGCATAGAATTACTGGTTACAAAAGCTGATGATGACATGGTTAGTTGTCGAAACGTACTTTTATTAAAAATCATTAAATTATTAATCAATATTTTTCATACGATCTTATGGCCTACACTCAGCAGCGGGAAATGCATTACTTAAGGATCTAACATCAAATTTGATATACATTTTACTAAGTTTTTAAATTGGAAATTAAATTGTACAGTAACAAAATGTTGGATTTCCATGAAATTTGAAAAATATTCGTTCGAGTCTAATTTAAAAAAAGTACTTCTTAACTGATCACATTATTAAAATAGAATAAAACAAATCCAATATGTTGCTAAATCCTTATACTAGTACACATATTCTTTTCCGCTCGGATTTTTTTATTATAAATAAGTTTAAATGAAGAATGTACACTATATAAAAATTTTGTATTTTAGGGATGTTTCGTTAACGAAAGAGGAACATTTACAAGTTGTCAATAAATTAAGTTTTTGCATGGAAAATTTAACTTGTCAAGAGCTTCCAGCATTTACTTATCAGTTATTGAAATTATGCTCTAAACAAAATAGTCGCCTTATTTTTTTAAGGCTGCAATACTATTTTTCCCATAGAATTTATAAAAATTTAGGTAAAGATCTAGAACCTTCTTCAGATACAACAGACTTTGATGAAATTACAGATGCTTCTGAACAAGATGCTGTACAAGTAGAAAGCACAGTTTTATATTATATACATGAATCAGCGACATTAGGAAATGAATGCATTAAAGAATATTTACATTCATTAAAAAATATGACCAAATCTCCTGAGTTTGTATTACACCCCTTTCAGTTAACTGTTCTGTTAACCATATCGTCTGTTTCGATTTTTGAAGAACTGTCTCTTGACATAATACGAAGTTGTATTGTGCGAGTCATAACGGAAGATGTTAAAAAAAATGATACTGCTTGGTTTAGAAATATCATTTCCACTTCATCTAAAACAAGTAATATTATTTCTGCAATTTTGGAAAATAGGTGAGATAATTGTATGATTTTTTTGTATTTTAGAATTAAGAAAACTTACTTAACTTTAACTTTAACCACTAGTAGCGCTCATTTTTAAAACATTCGTTTGTCGTGCTGGTTGGGTCTGTGAGAGCCGACGCGACTAGTGGAAGGTTAATATTTTAGTCAATTATTTTTTAGCCGATTGACATTAACCCTCTATTGCATGAATTATTTTTGTTGTAAATAAGGACTCAAAAAAATTATTTTTCACAAAAGAAATATTCATATATTTAAACTAAGTGTGTTACATAATTTTTTTTTCTTAAAATAAATAAAAATTTTGTTTTTAAGTTTTGTTCACTATTGGAAACATTATGAACAGATTCAACTTACAATAGAACTTTGGTCTATTGGGTCGTCTTTGTGTACTATACAAAATTGCTTGATAAACAACCTCTTCTGGGAAAACATGAGATGAAAGAAATTTTTGGAAATTTTGTAAAGGTGTTTTAGCTGTAATATATCAGCAGGTAATAAGCTGCTTCCTTCTAATTTTATATCTCAGTTTCTGTAATTATCCTTTTTCCACTTCAAATTTTTTTTTATGTTGGTCACATTAGGAGGAATGACCTAATTGACAATTGACAAAGTGTATATAATGTTCCCAAATGGTTACAACATGATTGCCATGAATGTAAACTGCATAAGAAAAGAAAAGAAGAATTTTAAATTTTATGTTCCCGATCGGGAACAGTATGCAATAGAGGGTTAAATGAGACACTTTACAAACTGCTAATAGTCTGTAAAGTGTCAATTTTGTTGCCTAGGCTATAAAATATTTTTTCTTCAAGCGTATTATGACATTCATATATTGCTACTGCATATGATACATAGATACATTATGAAAATAACAGAGTATTTGCATCAAGGTCACAAACATAGCGCGTGGACCTGCTCCTGGACAACCAAACTAAATTTTAACTAAGTCTTATGAAGTATTCATGTTTACTTTTGTAAAGATCTCTGTTATTCGCATTCTACGTTGTTTTTTAAAAATAAAACTTATGAAGTGGATTTAGGAAAGTTCATATATTATACTAGTTATAGAAAATACCCCTAAAGCAATTTTAAAATATCGTATGTTAGAAGTGTAGTATCGTAAATGTTGATAAAATAATTTATAAAACTGTAATAATCCCGTTATATTTTGTATATTTTCTGCAGAATAGGAAATACTGTAAGCTTATTTATTTAACAATGGGCCCATAAACCATTTTTTTAAAAAAATTTTATGAAACTATTAGAATATATGACGATCAGTGAAAACCATGTGAAAATTTCATATATTACCCGAGAACTGATTTTTCAATGTTTGTGTGACGTCAAAGGTACTGCTCCAGTGGCACTAAATCAACGATTTTCCATGATAGTAGATATTATATATTTTTTAATATAAAAATAACATTTTCATATAAGTCTTAATTTACAACAATTAAACTTAATATAAACTAAGACAAAATTCCTTTGACAACTTTAAGAGTATTGTACTTGATATTCGAGTAAATAACAACAAAAGTTTGAGAACAGGGGCGCTAGTAGTGATGTAACCTCACCTCAACACACAATTTTAATCAATAGATTTTCAACACAGCACAATAAAACAGTGAAATTATGAAACAAGTAATAGAAGCCCAACAAATATAATCTTAAATACCAACAAACAAAAATATGAAATGACATTTCGTAGTTCTATTTTAGCCCACAACTGGCGTTGGGCGCAGCGGCAGACGCGCGACTTGCATGTTTCATATATCTGGCCAATAGCACAATGCAAATACCTGTGACATCAAAATATGTTCAATTCGTTATATCGCTTTACTGCAAAATATTTAAAAGAAAAAAAATACTTTACTACTAATTATTGCATAAGTATTACACGATTTTGATATAAATTTGTAATATTTCGTTTATGGTTTATGCGCCCATTAGTGAAAATCCATGTACTACATGTCAGAAATTTAATAGAGTATTAGGAATTAACCTCAATTTGAAGAAAGTTTTAAGAAGTACATTTTGTTTCCAATAATTAAATAGGAAAACTGATTGCTTATTATTACCAAAATAAACCAATTCAAGCAATTTTCAAATATAGCCCAGCCCTTCGAATAAAATCATCGACAATTATGAAATGAGTTCTTTATACTATTTGCTCTGTAAACAAACTAAATAAGTATAACTACTTGAGTCTTAAGTCTCTACTGCATTTTGTTCACAATCGGGAACATAAAATATAAAATTCTTATTTTCTTTTCTTATACAGTATACATTCATCTTTATTGATTCTACGTAATTATGTAAAATTGTTGAAATTTTGTTGTAATATGTTATTTTTATTTAATCAAATATTACATTTACTTTTCTTTTAAAACAATTTATTTTAACATAGTATAACTAGATTGTACATAATTCTTTTATCATATGCTGCGAAAATTTAACTGAATTTAAAACGGATGCCAGTTTGCACTCTTATTTGGTGGAGATATTGTTGCTTCACCTTCTATATTTCAACTTCACTTAAAACTCACTTGTGAACTATTATCGAATCAACTGTTTAAACCGATCAACTGACAATCGCTGTCGGATTTTGTACTGTGTGCATTTGACTGGAAAATTATCTAATCTAACCAATAATTGAAATTTCTCTCACTTTGGTGAATGGACTATAGTGAAGGAAATAGCTACTTTCACCACTAAATTGAAAAAAAAAGATAATTTTCCTTCTCCATTCTGCACTGTTATCATTTTATTATTTTTTATATATTTATTGTTTTGCATGCAATAGTTTTATTACATTATTGTTTTAATAATCCTAACTATTTTTTTCATTGTTATTTTAGTATAAAGGAACGTCCATATGTGGCTCAAGGCTTAATAAACTTGGGTTTTGTTTTATTAAGTGTGGGTGCAGCTCTAGGAATGAAAAATATCGCAGAAATACAATGGCAACTCGGGACTTTTATTTTATTAAAATTAATGAAGAAGAAAGAAGAAGTTTCAAACACTGTGATTAAACAATTGTGCAATAAAATTGTTGTTGGTGAAAATGTTCCTCATTTAACAGGTAATACAAAATAATTATGTTACAATAAAAATTAGCTATTGTAGCTATCTTTAACATATTATAAAATTTTGCTTCACCTTGTAACAGTACTACACTGAAAATTACAAGTTTTGGCAGTACAAGAATATAGGGGTTACAGTGTTGCTAAATGTTTCCTATAAGAGTAATCTTTTAGACAAGTAACGAAGATACGGAGTAGGATTATGTTGTTATTCATTTCTTTACAGTATGTTTCTGTACTTATGGATCAAACTTTAAGGGTATGTATAACACGTACTGATAACAGAACAAAAATAATTTAAAAAAATTAAGGCGGGTTTACTTACAGAAAACATGTTGAGTGCCACTAGTTTCCTTACTGTGAAAGAAACAATAATAATTTACTATCAAAATTGCATTACTCAATGTATCAACATAAATGCATAATATTTGTTTTGAATTAATTTGGAATAATGTATTCATGTTTTGAATCGGTAAATTAAAAGTTAATAATTAATATGTGGAGCCCATACTCTCGTAGATAGTATCAATAAAAACAGTAATTCTAATAATTCCATTACAAATATTGTTCAAAATTATTTCCGTTAACTGCAATGCATAATGCAGCACGTTGTATTAATGATACCGAAGAAGCCTGACGAAATAAATTATGTTGTTTTATTATTTCGGCTGCATTTTCTTTTCTCTGCCTCAGTTGTTCAACAGTTTCAGGTGCATTTTGATTTTCGTACACTTGCGATTTAAAGTGGCCCCAAAAATAAAAATTAGAGGATTCAGATCGGGAGATCTAGGAGGCCAAGGTACAGGACCACCACGACCAATACATAGATTTAATAGCCCGTATTAATATATATGAATAGAGCGTTGCCTATGCTTTTACATACAGCAGTCTGAAACCAACATAAGAAAGAGATAGTTATATCTAAAATTACGTAGTGGGAGAAAAATAGTACATTTATGCCACCACCCGTCACGTGGTATGAATGTGTTGTTCTTTTCCCCACTACGTAATTTTAGATATAACTATGTTGGCATTAAACTGCTGTTTATAAAGGTTGGTTTATGTAAGATGTAATCTTGCATTTCCATTAGCACTTACATTATATGTATCATTAAACTTAGCCCGGTTCATGTACTTCTCAGATATTGGTCTGCATGTGTTCTTAGGATAAGCCAATAAGAGTAGGCCGGTAAAAACTTTTACTACTAAACAGATACGCCACTTTCAGCAAAATAATTACAAATTGATTGAAATAAAACAGACATAGAAAATGGATAGTGACACAGAAGAAGTTATAATTGTATATACTATTTTAATAAGCTTTGTTGCTTTAGTAATAAACTTGAAAAATTAAAATGTTATGGACACCACAATACCTCCTGCCATATTTTTTTTTTTCAAACATTGCAGGGATATTGTAGGAACGACCACCTTTATCAAAATACGCTCATCACTTCACAAAAATTACATTTCAATTATGAGACATGCCAAAAATGACGTACCTACGAACATAAAGAGTTCTGATTGGTCAGCTTTAATCTTATGCCTTAAAAATTGAGAAATTTTCATATTGTAGGGTTACAGCATAATGCTATTCAGCTGTGCGGCTGCATTAGTACCACATGTGTTTCTGTATGATTTAAATCCTAATGTTACTGCATAATGTTAATGTTAGGGTAAATTCATAATGTTACAGCTTACATAAACCAGCCTTAAAAGCATAAGCAACAACATAAATATTATTAAATCTATGGTCAAATGTGGTGGAAAGTCACAAATAGTAGGAGTAACATCCGTTTTTAAACGTTTCTGATCCAAATGTATAAAATAATCAAAATCAAATAATTGTTTCCCAAAAATTCGTGTATTTTCATTAGGTTGAAAATTTTCTTGTTTTATAGCTAATATCTATTTTTTTACTTAATTCCACTACACATATATTTCCACATTTATATATCTTATAACAAACAGCGTTCTAACCTAAAAGTTACATATTTACCTGTCAAATGAAACACTGTCTTTTGTAGTCCGTTCTGTCATATACAGTAGGATTTTACCATATTTGATATATTTAAATATGACATATATAATTGATAAACTCATATTGGGCTTCCAAATTAACAAGAGATGGGGTTGATCACAATTCACGAAAGGTACATGTCAAATTCATTTTGTATGATATCTTATGATGGCGAATGCGTGATTTAGTATTGGTAGTTTGCTTGTATTGGCAGCAGTACTGTTGCCATACACACTGCAAGTTTTGCTATTTTTATAAGTTTTTTTTGGAGGAAATTCAATCAACTATAATCTACAAATACGATGCATCTTTCATTTTTACATCTTATTTAAATGATACGGCTTAAACAAATGTAATACTTAATAGGAATACTCTGAAAACAAATTCTATTGTTTAAAATAACAATTAATTTCAGAATACAATTAAATTTATGTACCTTACGATTAGTTCGGCTTTCTACGACTAGTTAGCGTATTTTAATTTTGGATGCCCAATATTAGGGACAAAAGCTCGTACAAAAGTATATAACAGTTTTCTACCCATGCGTCAAATCAAGTTCTTTTCATCTTGACAACCGTCACGTGACTTTTATCTCTCTATCTCTGTTGGTTACAGATTATCTTTGTACTCCTTCCATACATTTTATTAGTTCTATGGACCAATCCATCTATTCCCAAAAACTTTATTCAAATGTTGTCGAACATTTCGGGTGTAATGTGGTGGCGCACCATCATGTAGATACCATGTCCGCTTACGCACATCAAGTGGAATATCCGCTAATAATTCACGCAAATTATTTTGTAAAAATAATAAGTAATTATCATAGTCCGTGAGCCAGCTTTAAAAAGTGCTACCCATTTGACCAAAAGTTTCAGTATGTTCTGTGGAATCTACCCGTTTAGGTACATCGAAAAGCGCACATCTGCCATTTAGATCTGGGTGGCATTAAAAATAGCTTCCATTAAAAAAGGAAAGAAAATGATGGAATTTTGAATAATGTGACCAAAATTTTCTTTTTAATCTCGAAATACTAGACGAAAATACAAATCAAAAGATATCAGTCTGCCATTCGTACGTGGTCGAGTTGTCTCAGCAGACGAATTTCAAAATTTAAAATTTATTTCTCGAAATTTGACTCAAATGACCAAAATTTTCTTTTTATCCCATGATACTAGACGAAAATACAAATCAAAAGACACTAGTCTGCCACTCGTACGTGGTCGGGTTGCCTCGGCAGACGAATTTCAAAATTTAAAATTTGTGGCCCGAAATTTGGCTTAAATGACCAAAATATTCTTTTTTACCTCCCGCCTACCTCTAGGTAAGGGAGGTATTGTTTTTGGTCAAAAAATTGGGTAGTGAGTTTTCATTGAATAAGCACGTTTTAGGGTCCCTACAATACGATTTTACTATTTTCGCGACGATGTCTGTATGTATGTATGTATGTATGTGTGTAGTCTGTGGCAATTTTTTCGTATCGCATAACTCAAATACTATAATACCAAAAAATACAATTTTGTGAATTTTTGCTTCTTATATTTAAATGAAGAGCTGATTAGATTTTGGATAAAATTGGTCAACCGGAAGTAGCAGTTTACTTGAAGCCCTTAACAGTTTTTCGTGAAAAACACGGTTAAATTTCCTTTTTCAACAATTTATGTTATTTTGAAAGTTGAAGAATATTTAATTTTACATGTGTTTTGATTACACTAATTTTATTAATTTTCATTTGATTTAGAAATAATAAAATATAAAGAAATTAGATTTCACAAATCTTGCATTCCTAGTACACCATGGAAACATTTAAGTATTTTCAATTTTTTACGAAATGTGACACATGTCATTGTGATTGTGAAGCTGTTTTCTTAGTGAAATATATGTCAAAAATTAAATAAATATACGAAAGAAGATTAAAATTCTCAAATATAAATGGAAAATAAACAAATATAAAGGTATGTTTCTGTATCATCAAGTACTATTTTGTATCATTTAAGAGAAGTACTGGGCGGGAGGTTATGTGCTGGCCACATCAGATTTTTTTTCTTGATACTAGACGAAAATACAAATCAAAAGACACCAGTCTGCCACTCCTACGCGGTCGGGTTGTCTTGGCAGACGAATTTAAATATTTAAAGTTTGTGTCTGCCGATGCAACCCGACGACGTTCGACTGGCAGACTGGTGTCTTTTGATTTGTATTTTCGTCTAGTATCATGGGATAAAAAGAAAATTTTGGCCATTTGAGTCAAATTTCGGGCCAAAAATTTTAAATTTTGAAATTCGGCTGCCGGGACTACTCGACCATGTACGAGTGGCAGACTGGTGTCGTTTGATTTGTAATATCTTTTAGTATCATGAGATAAAAAAGAAAATTTTGGTCACTTAAGTCAAATTTCGAGTAACAAATTTTAAATTGTTTAAATTCGTCTGCAGAGGAAATTCGGTCACGTACGAGTGGCAGACTGGTGTCTTTTGATTTGAATTTTCGATTAGTATTACGAAATAAAAAAAAATTTTTGGTTAAATGAGTCAAAATTCCTTCATTTACTTTCCTTTTTTAATGGACGCCATTTTGAACTCCACCCAGATCTGCATGGCAGACTAGCACTTTTCGAGGTACCTAAATGGGTAGATTCCATAATACTGAATCTTTTGTTCAAATGAGTCGCTGTTTTTACAGCTGGCTCACGGATTATCACCATTCATCCGATTTTCAAGTAGGTGCGGCTCAAGTAACATGCCATTGACTATTCCAGCCCAAACATTCAATGAAAATCGGCGTTGAAAATTAGTTCGTGCAACAATATGTGGATTTTCTTGTGCCCAATAATGGTGATTATGAAAATGGACTCAACAGAAAATGTTACTTTCACAGTGAAATTATTATTAGTATGTTACTGCAGTAATAATTCGCAAAATATTATTCTATGGTAGTCAGATTGTATTAGCCCTTGAACAGGTTGAAAGTGATAAGGGCGGTATGTGTTATTCCTCAATATTTTCCAAACTGAAGAATGACTAACACTTCCTAACTCCAGAGAGATTCTTCGTGTACTAAATGATGAGTCAAGTTCTACCATGTTTAAGACAACATTGTCAAAATTTATACGTTGTTTTTGATTGCCTCCATTTCGCCCATTATTAAGTTTCAAAGCACCAGTATCACGAAGACGTTGTATAATTCTGATATGCGATAATCCTATGCCGTCTTTGGAGATAACGTTCTGCATAAAATCGTTGTGCCAATCTTTCATTTTGCCCCACTTCTCTATACACAAGAAGCATATCCACCAATTGATTATTGCTGAATGTATTCATTTTTAAACTACTACAATGCACAATAAATTATAATAATAATTGAAATTTAATACTAATATCACACCAACGAGCAGAGAAGTAAAATAAAATAAATAACTTTTAAAGCTAGCTCTATGTTGACACTGTTTATATATGCACCGCAGACACTTGCTTTTGATATTCCTACAAATCTGCGACTCCATGGTACTGACCTCCACTCCACTACCTAACCAGTGGAGAGCTCCACACAAATAATTGAACTCTTTCTGAAAGTGCCTCACTTCTTCTTGTGTTACGTCGAAGTCTGTGCCCTATGTCTCCAAGTTGTAATTCCATATTCACAGATGACATTCGAAATCACTCATTGAATTCGTAAATGGTGACAAAATCTAAATTTGTTCTTATCTTAAATGCCTATTTGTAATTCATCGTCAGAGGAAGAGTCCCATATTCCAAGTTATATTAATACACAACACAAGTTTACACGAAATGGAAATTAATTTGACAGAATAACAAAATTACATACTTCGTGCGATGGATGAAAATTATTGTTTATTTTCACCAGTGTAAACTTGTAACTTGTAAAAACGCATAATATTACAAGTGTAGAATTGTAAAAATGTTATCTGTGAATTTGTGAAAATTCACTAGTTATTACAAGTGTTGTAACTTTGGTTGAAACACTTGTATCTCCTCTTTTTCACATATTGGTGAAAATTTTGGTGAATATGTAACTTGTACCTTTCGTGAAACAGGGCCCTGATATCTAGCGGAAATTTACACGAACTACCCATATGACGTCATGTCAGTTTCTATCTCGGACGGTTTAGAGCTACCACAGTTGATGTTTCTATTTGACAGAGCTAGCTCTATATTATGACATTGACATTTGTGGTTGATGTCATTTTGATTTTATTTCTTTTGCTCAAATAAATTTTGGCAACTTAAAAATTATGACGTACCAAAATTACTAGGATATAAACACCGTCCTTCTTCTGAACATAGAGACAGCTACTGTTGTTTGACGTTATAGTTTTAGAGCTAACTCTTGGCTCTATTTTACAGAATAGGTACCCAATACAACGTGTTATATACCGTGTGTCCCACGTAAATGTTGGCAATAGGCCGTTAACATGTAAAATGAGTTTTTTGTAATAGTAGAGTGCTCAGCGTTACGAAAAGCATTAAAAAATGGGTCTTGAGGGGGAATCGATGTTACAAGCATAGAAACTTACTTACCCCTATATATGTACAATTCCTATGTACAATTACAATATTTGTATCTTTTTCTCTTCAAATATTATCATCTTTCGCCTATCAAGATTAGGTCACGCATCTTTTCTCCTAATTTTTAATATTTATTTCTTGTCAGTCAACTATAAATAAATCACCGATTAAAAAAAAATACACATATTTTATTTTCTTGTTTAGATTCAATATAAAACGAAAATCAAAATTGAATCACTGATTCTATTATCATATTATCTCGTTGGTAACAGAATTATATTAACAAGTATGGAATTGGAAATGGAACGGTTTTGAGCTTAAAATTTGGAAAAATATTGTATAAGAATATTGGTGTTCTCTGAATTTTTTTTCCAGTGTTTTCTAAACTTTCGATCTATGCGTACACCATTGTCAAATAATTTTAACACTTTGTACCCCATAAGAGAAAATTTCTGAAATACAGTACTTATTACAAATAAGAACTGTATTAATTTTTTTTAGAATTGAGCCCGGATGGGGTTAAAAGATTTTTATTTCTGATTTTGGGAAATCATTTTATCACCAAAATTAAAATATTGGTTATTATATTAGAAAAATATCTGATGTGCCAGTACATATTGTGATTAATTGTGGAAGCCCTTCTTTCAATAACAATACAACATAATAGTAACCCATATATTTTATTAACCAGAATACTATTTTATACATATGACATTTTTTTTATATTATGTTATTTTATATTTTGTCATAGTGATTACAGCCAACTCATTTATATACTATAAAAATATTTCAACACTCCTCCTCGATTTTAATTTACGAACACAAAATAAAATTAAAATCGTTTATCTTCTTATTGCTTCTTTCCATCCACTTCTCATAGCTTCTTCATAAGTATCTGGATTATTTTCTTGAGATAACATACAATAAGCAGTATAAATTTCATAATCTTCAAATCTTGCAGGTGTTTTAATTGTTCTTCCAAATTTATTTATTCTAATATTTGTTCCCGATTCTTTTTGTTTTTCTTCTTCTAGTTCTTCATCAGTTTCGGTTTCTTCTGACGTTTGTCTGTAACTAATATTTTCTTCTTTTTTATAAATTTTACATTCATTTTCTCCGTACTTAATATTGTTCTCGTTAAATATAACATCCCTGGAGCATATAATTTCATTCGTAACAGTATCCCATAATCGGTAACCTCCACCGCAGTAACCAACCATTCTTACAGCTTTTTCTTTTGAATTCAATTTACCTTCTTTTGGTAAATTAACTACCCATGCTTTGCATCCAAAAATTCTGAGTTTGGATAGATCTCTTCGATTATACCAAAAATCAACTGGAGTTTTTCCATATGGCAATGATTTTGTTGGTGATCTATTATGTTCATAAATGGAACATGATAGTGCTTCACCCCATAAATGTTTAGGAAGATTAGTATCAACGAATTTTGTTCTTACTTTATCAATTAACGTTCTATTCATGCGTTCAGATTTCCCATTTTGTTGAGGGGTATATGTCATAGTATATTCAATTATAATTCCTTTTGTTTTACAGTAAGATCTGAAATTATTTGATAAAAATTCTCCACCATTATCACAACGTATTTTCTTTGTTTTAAATCCATGTTGTGTTTTGATTAGCTTAATAAATTCTATAATATTTTGTGCAGCTTCATCTTTCGACTTTAATAATTTCACTATGGTAAAATTAGAGTAATCATCTATCAAAACTTGAAAATATTTCTCACCTTTATTTGTCAATGGTGTAATCGGTCCGCACAAATCTGTGTGAATTAGTTCTTCTATTTGTTTTGATCTCTTTTCGACTTCTTTAAATTTCGGTCTTGTTATTTTTCCTTCTACACAAGATTCACATTTTTCATTAGAGTGTGACAAATTTAATTGTTTTAATCCAAATCGATTTAAATGACCCAATCTTCTATGCCATAAGTTATTAGTACTAATTTCTGTAGCTAATCCTTTCTCTTGCTCTTCTTTTTCAGTGTTTAATTTTAATATAAATAAATTATTTTCTTCTTTGCATTTAACAACATAATTATTTCCGATTATTTTCACATTGTCTCTTTCAAATATTATCCTATTATTATTTTATATCAACTTTCCTACTGACAACAAATTATAATTCATACCGTTTACAATTAATGCTTCAAATTTTATCTTTCTTCCTTGATAATTTCCTTCGTATACTCCCTTCTTATTTGCTTGCATGGTCTTTCCATTTGCTATTAAAATATCAATAGTATTTTCAAGTTGTGTTACAGTTTTCATATATTTTTCCAATTTATCTGTAACCATATGTTGTGTGCATCCTGAATCTAGAATAAATATACCTTTATCAATTATTTTACAATTCATAGCTATAAAGGTTATATCTTCTGCAGCATTAACTCGTTCTTGGTTATTGTAACTTCTTCCTTTGTTCATATTTCTTCCAGTGTGTCGATGACGTTGACTATTTTGTCTTCCTCTATTATGTTCTTTATTCATACATTGATATGATTTATGTCCATTCTTTCCACATTTATAGCAAGTAATAATGGGTGCATTAGCTTTAAATGTCGTTTCATTTGAATTTTCATTTTTAGTGGCAAACTTTAATTCGGCATCCAATAATCTTGACTTTACAAATTCTATAGTTAATTCTGTGTTCAAAGTTTCAATAGCTGTAATTACAGGTTCATATATTTCATTCATAGACAATAATAAATGACAAACTTTGTCGCTTTCTTCAAGTTTTGTCCCCGCTGTTTCTAATTCTCTAACTATAGAATCAAATTTGAGAAAATGATCTTCTAACTTCTCATTTGCATTACTTTTTAAGGATAACAACTTTCGCTTTAAATGTAATTTGTTGAAAACACTTTTTCTTTCAAATAAGTCTTTTAATATGTTCATCATTTCTCTTGCTGACTTTGCATTCTTCAAGCAATCTAAATGTTTATCGGTAACACATTTTACAATAGTATTCATTGCTTTAGCATCTTTGTTCAAGAATTCTTGTTTTCTTTCTCCTTCATATTCATTTTCTGAACTAGTTAACACTTCCGCAACTTTCAGTTCTGCTAAAATCATTTGAACTCTAAATTTCCAGTTATCAAAATTGTCTGTAGACAACTGAGGATACAACATATTCATATTTCCATTCATTTTTATAATAATTATTAAATTCAATGTCAATATGCCAATTTCATATAACTTTAAATATTTCTTACTTCTTTAACAGTGTTCTGGGCCCATAACCTATTGTGATTAATTGTGGAAGCCCTTCTTTCAATAACAATACAACATAATAGTAACACATATATTTTTCTAATTTTGACATATTAAGTGTCACTTTTCAAAATTGATTGACGTTGCGAAACGTCATATTTTTCGTAACTAGTGATGAAATGAAAAATATTTCCCAACTGGTGATGAAATGAATGAAGCATAAACAAAATTTCAAACAAACAAGCGAATACGCGTAGCTACTTGATGTCAATAAAAGTTATGAAATTAATAATTAAATAATTAAAAAATCCGATCTCGGTGGCGTAGTGGCTATGTCACTAGCCTAGCACGCCAGGGGTCGTGGGTTCGAATCCCACTGAAGAGCATGGTCGTTTGTGTTGTTCACTTACTTTCATAATCATCCAGTCATGAGGCGGCATATGACCATAGTAGTTAGTCCGCCTCTCATCGTCATAAAAAAAAAAAAAAATTAAAAAAAAACTGTTTTAATCAAAAATAGAAAAAATCTTGTATGAAACACGATAGGAAATGCGATTTTTTCTAATTTTGACATATAAAGTGTCACTTTTCAAAATTGATTGACGTTACGAAACGTCATATTTTTCGTAACTAGTGATGAAAAGAAAAATATTTCACAACTGGTGATGAAATGAATGAAGCATAAACAAAATTTCAAACAAACAAGCGAAATATGCGTAGCTACTTGATGTCAATAAAAGTTATGAAATTATTAATTTAATAATTAAAAAAAACTGTTATAATCAAAAATAGAAAAAATCTTGTATGAAACACGATAGGAAATGCGATTTTGTGTAATTCGTGTGACATCCCACTCGTTACACAAAATGATGCATTTCCTAACTGGTTACATAAATAGCTATTGTGTAATTCGTGTGATTTTGCGGGAACTCGCTTCGCTCGTCCCGCAAACATCCCACTCGTTACACAAAATGATGCATTTCCTAACTGGTTACATAAATAGCTATTTATTAACCAGAACACTGTTTTATACATATGACATTTTTTTTATATTATGTTATTTTATATTTTGTCATAGTGATTACAGCCAACTCATTTATATATTATAAAAATATTTCAGCAGTACATAACCTCCCGGCCAATACTACTCTTAAACGATACAAAATAGTATTTGATGATACAGAAACATACCTTCTTATTTGTTTATCTTCTATTTATATTTGCAAAATTTAATTTTATTTTATTTAATTTTTTGACAAAGCTTTTAGTGAGAAAACAGCTTCATAATCAAAATGACATGTGTCACATTTCGTAAAAAATTGATAATTTTTAAGTGTTTCCATGGTGTACAAGAAATGCAAGATTTATGAAATCTAATTTTTTTTATATTTTTTTATCTCTAAATCTAATGAAAATTAATAAAATTAGTCTAATCAAAACACATGTAAAATTTAACATTCTACAACTTTCAAAATAACATAAAATGTTGAAAAATGAAGTTTAACCGTGTTTTTTCACGAAAAACTGTCAAAGGCTTCTAGTTAACTGCCACTTCCAGTTGACCGATTTTATCCAAAATCTAATCAGCTCTTTATTTAAATATAAGAAGCAAAAATACACAAAATTGTATTTTTTGGTATTATAGTATTTGTATAGTAGGCGGGAGGTAAAAAATTACAACTTCGCTTAAAAATACACAGTTTTGATGACTGAACTGTCACAGATTTACAGCTTAATATACGAGGGTTCTTAAAATAAAGTGTCCAATTTTTTTTTTCACAAAGAAAACATGTTTATTTGCAATGAGTTATACATTGTTGGAAATCCTGGACTTTCTACTATTTTTCTACATAATCCCCGTTGCGATCGGTGTATTTTTGTATGCTGCTAGTATAGCATTTTTAGTATATCCGTGTCACAGACTCTTCCGCTGCGAAGCGCAGACACTGTAAGACTTCTCCTATTTTTAATAAACCATCATATAAGTAATAAAAAATACTTTAGTGGCGAAGTATACATATATTTTTTTCCGAAATCGTTAAATTATTAATTAAAATCATAAATAAATAGCATTATGTATTTGGAAAACGTCATCGAGCTGAGAGACGGGGATGGCTCTGATAACAAAAGTACTGTCAAAGTATCAAATTTGATTATAATTTTTACTATTTTTTATTTTTTCTTAGACGTAGTATGCAATTAAATCCGATAAATAATTGTCCAAGATTAATAAATAAATTCACCAATTGTATTATAGAATAATTTGTTTGTTTTTTAGGTTTGTAATTCAATTTTGACATAAGAGTATGTAAAGTCAAATTTTTACATAAGAGTATGTGAAGTCAAATTTTTACATAAGAGTCTGTAAAGTTTAACTTTAGCTACTATTTTGGTGGCTAACTTTGCGTAGTAATGTGTACTTTAGTGTCGATTTCGGAAAATAGCATATTTTTAAGCGCTTTAAAATGTTTTCTTTTATAATTTTTAAGTAATCAATATTTTATTTTAAACCGTCAAAGACAAAAGTATTTCAAGATTGTTTTTAGGGATTTCAAGATAGGCAGAAACTTTTATAAAATCAGAAGTATATTTTTTTTTATCTGTAGACACGCTGTATATCTGTATATTATATGTAGCTGTATATATATATATTTTTGTGTAATTTAAATACAATGAACTGTTATTTTTCCTTTTTTTGCGTACCCCTTGCAAACGCTTTGAGGGGTACGCGAACCCCACTTTGAGAAACCCTGGGCTAGCCCTACAAATAAAATAATAACTCTGCTATTTTAAAACTTATTAATATATTTTATTTCACATTTTAGTATAAAATATTTATATGATTAGTTATAGGCCCTTGTTTCTTTGTTAGTTATTCGTTTACTTTTAATAATAAAATTTGTCATACATGTTTGGATGTGTAGACAGTCTTTTGCGATTTTAACAATATCTTTATGAGACAGTTGGTTCCAAATTTTAATGCGTCTATTTGTTGTGTGACATATGTGATACTTGTGTGAACTATTTTAATGCAGGATAAAAAGACAAAACAACTATATCGTTGTAAGGATCTTGCAAAATGGTACTTAATTTATTTGATTGTTCATTATAAAGTTACAAGACTACAAGAGAGCCATGGGTACCTATGCATTGTAACGTTCCGGGTGGCAACGACAAGGCATAAATATCCTATTCATTGCATGTAAAATATATCTTAGCAGTACCAGGTATACGTGAACTACATAGATAAGTAATATAAATATTTTTGTTATAGAATGCTTGCACCAAATGTGTCGAAATTTAACATTGACAATGTTAGAAAACCAAGGAATTATAATACAGTTAACTGAGGAAACTCTGCAGTTACCTGGATGGTCTTCTAAATTTATAGTAGATGCAATAATGCCTTTGATTAAAGTGTCCTACAGAATAAGAGATAATCTGATTTTATTACTAAGAAAGGCTTTATATTCAAGGTATGTAATTTTGCTGTCATAATTTTTTCTTTCCTTTTAGAGTCGGTTATAGACCCACAGTGAATACTATAGGCTGTTAGTTTCGAAATGGATCAAGCAAATATCTCGCTTATTTATCAACTCAGCAATTTATTTCACTTAACATGATTTATGCAACAACATATAAGCTAATTGATAGCGAATCTACATTCCTGATATCATTTCCGGTTTACTAGTAATTAATATCAACTTTGAAATTTAATATGGAAAATGAACATACTATTTTTTTTCAAATTTGAAAAGTACGCTTCAGTATCATGTAAAATAATGCATATGTTATATTATGAAAAAATCAAATGGCGAGCACTTTAATTATCCTTAGTGTCCTACCGAAACATGATTTTTAGCCGAAATCGTAACCGAATATTCGGCTCTTCTTCTAGTTTCGGCCGAAACCGAAACTTATGTAAAATTCAGTTAAGTTTTCAATATACCCTGAAATCTAGTGTTTTCTTAGCTTCGCATCAGATTCTTCGATTAGATTAAATAAGAGACTTTAATTTATTAGGAAATGACTAGAGTCGTAGTTAGTAGGGCACCCCTCAAAATTTTTACAACAAAAAAAAAAAAAAAAAAATTCACAGACATCTTACATTTTTACATCAAATTTTAATTACGCATTTTTTCAATCTTTCATTTTGTGAAAATGAAGAATAAATGGGCGAAGTCTGATGAATGTAAGTTTGCTACGTGGAATGTGATAGGTATAAATGGAAAGAAAAATGAATTGATGTCTGCAATGCGTTCGTATAATGTGGATGTTTTATGTGTGAGTGAAACGATGCAGAAAGGTTGTGGCGAGAAAGAGGTGGATGGAATGTTTTGTTTATGGTCGGGTGTGTGTGCGAATGCTAGAGCGAAACATGGTGTGGGTATGGTTGTAAGTGAACGAATGAAAGCATGTATTAGAAATTATGGTTGTATTTCGGAGAGAATTTTATGGTGCAAATTAAAGGTAGGCCTTCATAGAATCTTCGTTGTGTCCGTTTACGGCCCAACTGAATCTGAAAGTGATCTTGCAAAGGATCAATTTTGGAATTTGTTAGATAGTGTAATTGATGCGTGTGATCCTGGCGAGAAAGTGATTGTTAGTGGTGATTTGAATGGTTGGGTGGGTGTAAAGAGTAGTAAAGAGTAGTGTGTCTGGTAGTGTGTTAGGTAAATTTGGGGATTCAAGAGTGAATGATAATGGTAGGAAAATAGTCTCTTTTTGTATGGAGCGGAACCTCTTCATTTCCAATTCCATTTTTAAACATAAGTTAGCTCATATATATACATAGGAGAATGTAAGTACGAATAGACGTAGTGTGATTGATTTTGTTTTGTATGATGAGCGCTTGAGGAGTTTGGTTGTAGATACACGTGTGAAAAGAGGGGCTGAGCTCGGAACGAATGACCATTATTTGGTTGTGTCGCGTATACGTCTAGGTAAGTGTTGGAGAATGAGGGTACAAGGTTCTGGGAGCTTGTTTCGTGTGAAATCCAATGTCTTGCAGAATGAGGATGTTCGAGGGTTATTTGTAGAGAAATTGAACGAATCTTTGCCTGAATGTGAGCCTAATTTTGATTGTTGCATAAATGATGTTTGGGTGAAATTTAAGGGCATTGTCCTTCAATGTGCGAAAGAAATTTGTGGTGAATGTAAGTTAGGCTGTCGTTCGAGGAATGCATGGTGGAATGAAGAAGTGAAAGAAGCGATTGAGGAAAATAAAAAGGGCGTATTTGAAAATTTTGAATGTGTAGGATGTACCAGGAACTTTGCGTGATTAATGCCTGATGGAATATAAAAGGAAGAATAAATGTGTTAAAAGAGTCGTAAGAGAAAGTAAGGCACGTTTCGATGAATTGATGAGTGAAAGATTAACGAATGATTTTAGTATGAATAAGATAATGTTTTGGCAGACTGTAAAGAGATTGAGAGGTGGGAGTACAAGACCAGTGAAAGCAATTAAGAGTGCGAATGGTGAGTTCTTGTGGAATGAGTCAGATGTTAGGAATAGATGGTGTGAGTATTTTAAGGAATTGTATGGTGGTGTAAATGGAGTGAATAATAGAGGAGGAAATGCAAGAAATGCTAGAAACGTTGAATGGGATATAGATGAAGGTGATGTCAGCTTTGCATTGATGCGTCTAAAGAAAGGTAAGACTCCCGGTTTGGATGGTATAACAAATGAAATTTTGAAATATGGTGGTGAAAGATTATTTGATTGGTTAGTTCATTGGTTCAGATTTTGTTTGAAACGGTGCGTGGCTCCTGATGATTGGAAACGTGCTGTTATTTGTCCTTTATTTAAAGGCAAAGGCAGTTCGAGTGAATGTACCAATTTTCGAGCGATAAGTTTATTGAGTGTGGTAGGGAAGTTGAATGGAAAAATCTTAATTCATAAGGTGCGAGCCTTAACAATTTCGAAGTTAAGTGATATGCAAGGAGGTTTTTTGCCTGAGAGAGGTTGTGCAGATCAATTGTTTTCTCTTCGAATGATTGTTGAGAAGTCACTTGATAAGAACAAAAAGGTGTTCTGTGGCTTTCTCGATTTAAAGAAAGCGTATGACAGTGTTCTCCGAGAGACTATGTGGGATGTACTTGTAGAGTACGGTGTGGATAGTAATTTGTTGGGAGCGATTCGAGCGTTGTATGAAGGAAGTGAGGCTGCGGTAGAGTTGATGGTAGATTGAGTGATTGGTTTCGTATAGATGTTGGTGTGAACAGGGTTGTGGAATGTCTCCTTGGTTGTTTAATTTGTATATGGATGTGTTGTTACGAAAGGCATTGAATGGAACGGATGATGTACGTATTGGTGGACGTGTAGTGCCTGCGTTAGCTTATGCGGATGATGTTGTTGTGTTGGGTGAAACTGAGGAGCAATTGAGAAGAATGATTGTGAGCATAAATGAAGTGGGGAAAGGTTTAAATCTGCTATTGAATGTCGATAAATGTAAAGTGTTGGTATTTGAGAAGAATGATTTGGTTACTGATTGTAATGTTTCAGTGAATGGTGTGAGACTGGAACAAGTGAATGAATTTGTATATTTGGGTAGTATGTTCTCGAGGGATGGACGTATTGACCGGGAGATTGAAAGGCGAGTGTCTGCAGGGTGCTCTGGGTACATTTGCTCGAAACGTGAATGTATCTAGAGATGCTCGATTGAGTGTTTATAATGGTGTGTTAGTGCCTACATTGATGTACGGTTCTGAATGTTGGGTGTGGATGAAGAAGCATGAACGACGTATAACTGCTGTAGAAATGAGATATTTGAGAGGAGTATGTGGGTATACGAGACGTGATCGTATACGGAATACATTGGTGTATGATGAGTGTGAGATTGAGAAGAATGTTGTTAAGAAAGTGGGAGCGAGTCAGTTGAGGTGGTTTGGACATGTTGAGCGAATGTCGAATGAAAGGTTGGTGAAACTAATATATGTGGGTGAGATTGAAGGTGAACGATTGCGTGGGTGTCCGAGGAATAACTGGTTGGGTATGATTGATGGTTTGTTGCTTGATCGAATGATTCCGAGTATGAAGAATAAACGAGCATGTATGAATCGCACTATGAATGTGGACGAGGCGAAAGTGGTCAGGATAGGAATGTTTGGAGGAGATTGATTGTTGGTTGACTGTGTTTCTGGGTTCGTGCTACCCCACTAAGTGGGACATAGCGTGACGTTATGTATGTATGAATTATTTTTTGACGTTTCTTTAAACCAATGAAATGCATTATTGTATGTCACGTGTCTGCGTTTTAACCAATCCTGTCATTATTATACTGAGAATAATGCTCTTGTGATTATTCCCGGCAATACTCTCTGTAGCTTTTTTGTTTTTGTTGACAGACGTCATATGTCAGATAGTTATCATCAACACAAGTACAAAAGAGCAAAAAAGATAGATTTAGTGACGTGCCTGATGATGAAATCAAAAAATAATCTAATTAAATATAACTCGAGAGTTCGATAAATTAGAAAATAATTATCCAGTATCTTTCTCAAACTTATCGCCATTTGGCAACAAGTTTTCGAAAGATCTGTCAAATTATTTTCAATTTATTCTCACACTCTTGTTATATTATTACTGAAAATTTTTTGGTTAAAGAAATATCCAATCGAATCCCTGTATTTCTGATCACGTGTGCAAAAGTAACCAATAGGTCACAATTACGCTGATAAATTTCCCCGGGAAATTATCACTTGTTGCTAAGTAACAGTCGTTGACAGCTGGTTGACAGTTAATTCAATATTTAATTTGTTTATTTCAAAATGTTATTTTCATGAATAAGTGAGACGATTTCTTGACTGGAAGATGTATAAAGGAGACAAATAACGGAGAAGCAGTCAATTTATTAAAAAATTTTATAACACCAACGTTTCAACTTCATGGTTAGAAAATGATAATAATAATCGCAAAAAAAATTCTCACCGAATATCCCTCGACCATTGATAAATACTTATAATTTGATCACAACTACCTACATAATTATTAAGAAAAAAAAATCTGATGTGGCCAGCACATAACCTCCCGCCCAATACTACTCTGAAACGGTACAAAATAGTATTTGATGATACAGAAACATACCTTTTTATTTGTTTATTTTCTATTTATATTTGGGAATTTTAATTTTCTTTCGTATATTTATTTAATTTTTTGACATATTTCACTAAGAAAACAGCTTCACAATCACAATGACATGTGTCACATTTCGTAAAATTTTTAAATGTTTCCATGGTGTACTAGGAATGCAAGATTTGTGAAATCTAATTTCTTTATATTTTATTATCTCTAAATCTAATGAAAATTAATAAAATTAGTGTAATCAAAACACATGTAAAATTAAATATTCTTCAACTTTCAAAATAACATAAATTGTTGAAAAAGGAAATTTAACCGTGTTTTTCACGAAAAACTGTTAAGGGCTTCAAGTAAACTGCTACTTCCGGTTGACCAATTTTATCCAAAATCTAATCAGCTCTTCATTCAAATATAAGAAGCAATAGTTCACAAAATTGTATTTTTTGGTATTATAGTATATGAGTTATGCGAGACGAAAAAATTGCCACAGACTACACACATACATACATACAGACATCATCGCGAAAATAGTAAAATCGTATTGTAGGGACCCTAAAACGTGCTTATTCATTGAAAACTCACTACCCAATTTTTTGACCAAAAACAATACCTCCCTTACCTAGAGGTAGGCGGGAGGTAAAAAACCCATAAAATTTTAAAATTATATCAATATTTAAATCTTTACAAGACTTTTGTATGTATCACATTCCGACAGTGCCCGACACGACACGAGCGGTTTTGACCGAAACCGAAACTGCCGCCAAAACCAGTAATTTTGGCCGAAACTAGCCGAAACCGAAACTTTGGTCGTTCTCTAATTATCCTTAATCCGTGAAAGCCATGACGCTGCTTCGCAATTAAACTATGTCGACGGTGGATATTCTTCTGGTTAAATGCCATTATTTGTTAAAATTCCGACAATCACCTACCATATTATCTTTTTTTCTATTGGCCAGTATTTCCAATCTAAGATTAATTAGAGAATTTTATCAGTGAAATAAACTAAAAATATCTCACCAAGAGATGACAGATATAATAATAATCATTATTTAAGCTATAATTTATTTCCGATATTTTTTGTTTATTCCACTGATACATTTTTGCTCTAGTTTATATAAGGTTGGAATTACCGATCCCAAAAAGATAAATTAATTTTTACAATTAGATAAGTAATTCATAAATATTACACTGAAACTTGCTGAGAAAAAAGGTAATAACAATATGTATTGATTGTTGACAGAGGACATTTGCCGAGTTACCATTATTTTGATTAATTGTTTTATTTAAATTAAATATTTTATTATTTCAAGCAAGCGTCATGGTTTACCATTCTTTTTACAATTAAGGGTCGGTCTTTCCATCTATGAATAAACTTCCTGTTCCGAATAAGTTGTTCGTCGAATAAATGAAAAAATACGCATCAAAAAAATGACAGCTAGAATAATAAGTATCATTTGAGCTATGATTTCGATGCGACATTTTTCATTTATTCGACGAATAATTTATTCGGTACTTTATTCGTAGATGGAAATATCGGCTCTTAGGATAATTAATGTGCTCGCCGTGGCCACTATATTTTTTAATAATGTAATATATGAATTATTTTACATGACTATAAAGCAAATTTTAAGTACTTTCAAATTTGGAAAAAAATATAGTTATGTTCCATATGATATTCAAAGTTGATATTAATTACTAGTAAACCGGAAATGATATCATGAATACATCTGCCATCAATTAGCTTATATGTTGTTGTATAAATCATGTATATTTACTGAAAAACTTTGGCTACACATGAAAGTTCTGTTATACTTCAGATGTTTAACATTTAAACTTATTTAATCTGCAATTTTCTTAAGCGTTCTATATTGTCTTGCAAAACTTAATTAAAACTCAAATTTAGTACTTTACAAGAAGAAATTCTACCGAGTGGTAACTTATTTATGCTACATAGGAAATCAAATGACATTTTCGTATTGTAGCGTTAGTTCTCAATCTCAGCAATTGAACTTTCAACCCGGGTATATAATACTATTACCTACCCTTGCGGTTAAGGGTGCGTTCGACAGTATTGCGGGTTGCATGGTAAAAAGAATAATTTTTGTTGCATTCGTAAACTAATAATAAGGAATCAATTTTTTTTTACATATTTGTAATCTAATTTTTATGATCTAGTACATCAGATAATTTTTATTTTTAATTGAACTATATTAATGTTAATAATTTTTTAAATCATATGCATTTAAGCAAAGTATTCATTTAAAAATAGCTCTTGTACTAGATATTATTATATGTTTCACGTGTACAAAATTTGGTTGAAATATATACCATAGTTTCTTAATGTAACTGGAAATAAAAAACAGTGTATTTGATGTTCAACTAAACTAGAAATAGTTCAGCCTTTTTTCCCCACAAATTTTCGGCGCTTTTTAAT
Organism: Poecilus cupreus; assembly: GCA_963942605.1. Taxonomy (NCBI): domain Eukaryota; kingdom Metazoa; phylum Arthropoda; class Insecta; order Coleoptera; family Carabidae; genus Poecilus; species Poecilus cupreus. The sequence continues at coordinate 17,826,113 of OZ012716.1, read as the reverse complement.
AAGTTTTGTACACACGCTTTTCAAGAGAATGGTGGAGCAAGGGGATTCGATATTCACCTGACTACTATGAACGGTGGAGCATGGCCAAATTATCACTCTCTCACATGTTGCCAAATTCTCGTAGTGCAAATACAAACAAGTAACGAGTAAATACCTACTAAATATTTTCAAATTTTCTACTAGAGCGCATCTATAATCTAGAAGTTTACTACCATCTAAATTTCGTTAGTGGTAAATTTGATCTTACTTCAAAAAATTGACCCTGTACTCTGAGGGTGTTACTTTCAAAACGCACCCTTAAAGTACTACTTTGTCCATTATTTTGAACAAACTACACTTTAACATGAGCTATAGAAGGCAACGACATGGCAGAGAGCGTTGATTCCGGTTCACTCGATAACGCATGTTAAGCAAGGCTGCCCGCGGTTAGTAGTTGGATGGGTAACCGCTTTGCGAAAATCCATACCAGCGAACACTGCTTATCGTTGTCACACCACCGAAAACGAGGAACCGAGGCGGCATATAACCGTGCAATTGAGGCAGCTTTACAAATAAAAAAAACGAGCTATAAAAGAAACATTGTTCGTATTGTTTTGCAATGTATATATAACTCCATCTTCCCTATGGATTTCAGACTGAAAGTGTATATAGAAAATATGTAAAAATTACAAACTGCAACTAATAAACCTAAATTATGTTAATCAAATCAGTCTCCTTCACGCAATAGAAGTAAAAGAAAATTCACAATATGAACCTAATTACAGATTATGTACAATGAAAAAAAAAAAAATAAATAACTTGTACATTTTATTGATAGATCCGTCAAAATATTTTTAAATACCTTTTTCCGATTGTCTGTAAAATATTGTATATAACACGTAAGCAGTGTCATTATTTGCCTCAAACGATTGCAACCCTCGAGCTACGCCCTGAGGAGTCAATTTCGCTCTCGATAAATAATAACGAACTTTACTCCCTTGTTATATAAACTACTATTAACGCATTGCATTTTTTTACGCTATATTTTTTCTTTTTTAATATTAAATATCAAAAATTCATCAGCAACAAATAGAAATTAAATTTCGATCACTTTCCCCACACAAAATTGCCCCTTTGGCTCCTCCGTCATTACCATCCTTTGAGACCGAGATTTGATGGCTGGTAACCGCATTTCACGCGCAAAAATATATACCGAGACCTGTTTTGAGCCGAGTGCCACACAGGGGCGCTCCCGACAAACCAAACTAAACATGCATCCAACATCTACAACGAACCGAACGCAAACATGAACCAACAAACAACTACACCAAAGACGCAAACCAACGCTACTTCTTTCTCAGCCGCTTTAAAGAAACCTGCAACTACTATTGACTTATTTCCGAAAAAAGATCAAGCTGTTATTATGAATGCAGTCGTCACTCTGAAAATAAAAGACTACATTATTGGTATCGGTAAAATCATTGGCCCAAAACATATACTTTTTGCATCAAAAATCTCAAAAAATAGAATATGCATCTATACTCAGACAAAAGCCATGGTGGACGAAATAGTAACAAACCACAATACAATAGAAATCAACGGAAACGTAATCAACATCCGCCGACTGATACCACCAGCGAAAAGACTAATCCTGTCTAACGTATGCCCTTCAATACCCCACTCAATTATAGAAGAAACACTGAAAAACACAGGATTACATCAAGTTTCACCAATATCATTCCTAAGAGTTGGAATGCAAGAAACTGAGTATTCCCATGTGCTTAGTTTCCGACGCCAAGTATATATATATATATATATATATATATATATATATATATATATATATATATATATATATATATCCACAAACACCAACGTGGAAATGCAAGTCCCATCCTCTATAACACTAAACTATGAAGAAACTGAATACAGAATATTCTTAAATGAAGAAACAACAACATGCTTCATCTGCAAAAAACTAGGACACACAAGCAATCACTGTACAGAAGCCAAAGACAATGAAAATACAGACAAACAGACACGAACAACAAATAATCCTCTAAACAACCACGAAAATACAGATGAGCATACACGAACAACCAATAATACATCAAACAATACTAACTTGAATACACAGACAAATAAACAACCCACCGTCAATCTTGAAGCACTCCTAAACACAAACCCAACAGTAAACAAACGCCCCGCACCTGAATCAGATACATCTTCAATAACAGAGCAATACAACACACTGCCAAACACATCTTCTGCGCAAACTGATCAAAGAGGCCCAATCTTGGACCAAAATACACTAAACACAAAACCAATATCAAAGAAACCCCGTTCACAAAGCCCAGGGGAACCACTAAACATCTCTCTAAAACCTATAGAAGAAGAGATGAAGATGAATCCAAGCAAGAACTAACAAAATTTCTAGAAGAGGGTTTTGGAGTACCAGACCAACTATACATCGCCAGAGAATTTACGCAAGACATCAGTAAACTTATGGAAATGCTAAGATCGCTTTACAAACTATTAACTAACAGAGCAATAAAATCACGGTTTACTAAAATACAAAACACCCTAATAAAGCAACTATAAGCAAAACTCAACGAAGACAAGCCAAGAATCATTATCAGAATGTTAATCCAGTGGAATTGCAACGGACTCCTAGCCCATAAGGGCGAACTTCAAAAATTAATAGCTGACCACACCCCCAGAATATATCTGCATTCAAAAAAGAATCACAAACAGTAAACATGAAAGACTATACCATATACAGAAAAGACCGAATAACACACCTCAATGCCAGTGGGGGAGTAGCTACTCTCATAAACTCAAAAAACCCATCAAAGGAAATACCATTAAACACTAATATGGAAGCCCTGGCAGCCAAAACTACAACACCGCACAACATCACGTTATGCAACATATATATCCCACCAGACCAAACCATAGATGGAAATGAAATAGAAAACATCTTAAATCAACTACCAACTCCATATATAATCACTGGAGATTTCAACTCGCACAATATAATATGGGGATCAAAGACCACCGATAATAAGGGAAAAGCATTAGAAAAAATTATAACCAACAACAATCTCATACTCCTCAACGATGGATCACCCACACACTTTAGTAAAAGTATAGGTACTTTCTCAGCTATTGATCTAACACTGTGTTCCCCTACCATAGCAGCAAACTTCACATGGAACACTGCCCCATGCCTCTTCAACTCCGATCATCTTCCAATAATCATGAAATCAATCTCACATCAACCAGATCTAGACGTCCACCCAATTTATTCCAAATGGACAATAGACCAAACCAAATGGAAAGACTTCACAGAAAACATAACCACACAAAATTTTGAAATAAAACCAAATATAGATGAAACAGTAGAAAACCTAACAAACAACATCATCAAGGTGGCAGAACTCACTTTTGGTGAGAGAAAAATAAAAAAAGCGAAGAAAATAGTATCCTGGTGGAACGAAGTCTGTAAAACAGCAATCAAACAAAACAAAAGGGCACTGTATCAATACAGGAAAAATAACTCCACCGAAAACTTAATCAATTTAAAAAGGACACAAGCAATACTACGTAGAACAATTCTAAATAGTAAAAAAGAATTCTGGAGAAAATATGTAACAACATTAACCACGCAATCACAACCACAAGAAGTGTGGGAAAAAATAAGAAAAATCAAAAACGGAAAGTCCAACCAGAAAACAAACATCCTAATAAACAACAATATAACAATTACAGACCCACAAAAAATAGCTAACACTTTAGCGGAATACTTTCAAGACAACTCATCAGACAAACATTATACGGCACACTTCCTACAACACAAAGAAGCGTCAGAATCTGAACCAATAATTATCAAAAACAAACAAAACGACCCATTGAACACACCCTTTCAAATGGATGAATTGACGAGGACGATAAATGACATCAAAGAAGGAAGCAGCCCTGGACCAGATGGAATCCCGTTCGAATTCATCAAACACCTCCCTAACACTGCACTCCAAAATCTCTTAGAAATATACATCATAATGCAACAAGGAACTTACCCGGAAGCCTGGAAGGAGGTAACAGTCGTACCCATTCTGAAACCTAGTAAGCCAAAAACGAATACATCAAGCTATAGACCTATTGCTCTATCCAACACTCTGGGAAAAATATTACAAAAAATGATTAGCAAAAGAATCATATGGTATCTGGAAAAAAATGAACTCCTCACAAATCTACAAAACGGATTTAGAAACGGACGCTCTACCATGGACAACATAATGCTATTAACATAAGAAATTCAAGAAACATTTAGAAAAAAACAACACTTAATAACAATATTCCTTGATATAGAAAAAGCTTATGATATGACCTGGAGATACCACATACTAAAATCGCTAAAACAACTAAATATAGATGGAAACATTTTTCTACTCATAAAGAGCTTTCTGGAAAACAGAACATTCAGAGTCAAAGCCAACGGAAAATTATCCGACATAAAAACACAGCACAACGGGGTACCTCAGGGAGAGATCCTAAGCGTAATGCTGTTCCTAGTAGCAATCAACAGAATAGCAGAACACATCCCTTCAAACGTGAAGACGTCACTCTTTGCGGACGATGTCATAATATACTGCCATGGAAAAAATACAGAAAGTATCAGATTACAACTGCAACAAGCATTAACAAAGCTAGAGAAATGGGCCACAACTACTGGATTCACTTTCTCCAGTCAAAAAACAAACGCAGTACACTTCTGTCGACTTCGGAAAACTTACGGGCACCCGCAATTGAAGTTTAAGAACACCAACATCACATACAAAAACACACAGAAATTTCTGGGAATGACACTAGACAATAAACTAACGTAGCTCCCACATTTAACCAACTTAAAAAAAAGAATGTTTCCAAAGATTAAACATTTTGAAAACTCTGGAAAACCTTACATGGGGAGCGCAAAAAGAACAACTTCTTATTATCTATAAAACTTTGATAAGATCCAAAATGGATTACGGCAGTATAGCATACCAGACAGCTCATCCAAGAAAAATGAAAAACACTCGACCCTATCCACAACGCAGCAATCCGCATAGCGACAGGAGCATTTAGATCTAGTCCAGTCACGAGTATCCTATACGAAGCCGGGGAACCAACACTACACACACGCCGAAAACAGCTCACGGCTTCCTTTCTCATAAAAACCGCCAGCCAACCAACAACGCCAACATATAAACACTTTTTTAAACTAAAAAATAACGTAACACATGTACTAAACTCAACTCCATTACAAAAAATATCCTTCCCACTATTCCAAACGAATAACCTCACCCAATTCCAAATCACACATAAAAAACGCACAAATACCATCCATGGCTAAACAAAATCCCAACAATAATACTGTCATTGTCCCAACATCTAAAGTACTGAACCCCCAGAGAGCTCTACCACAAGAGCTTCGTAGAAATCCAAAACAAGCATCCAAAATACAAAACCATATACACAGATGGATCCCAGCAGGAAAAGAACACAGGAGCGAGCATAATAACAACAAACCTAACAATAAAATAAAGACTACCAGACTTCACCACCAACTACACAGCAGAAGCATACAGTATAAGAAAAGCCACAGAATATATAATAAAGAACGAACACGATAAATATCTAATATGCACCGATTCCCTAAGTGTACTACAAAGCATTCAAAATCCCTACAACAGCGATAGTCTAATTCAAAACATCCAAGACAATATAAACGAAGCAACCCAACAAGGAAAAACAATCAAATTCGTATGGGTCCCATCGCACATAGGGATTGAAGGGAACGAGAAAGCAGACACGGCAGCAAAAGAAGCATGTTCAATACAAACACCCACGAACATAGACATCCCAACAAACGACATTAAACATAAAATCAATCATGGCATAAAAGAAGAATGGAGAACACAATGGGATAAAACGACAAACAATAAGCTCCGACAAATAAAAGAAGACCCGTCCAATTGGCCATTACCACATAGTCAAAAAAACCAAGTCATAATAACCAGACTACGAATAGGGCACACTCGACTTCCACACGAACACATCATGCAACGATCGGAACCGAAACAAAGCGACACTTGTAACACATCCATCACGGTAGAACACATCCTAACCCAATGTACCAAATACACAGCATAAAGACTCAAGTATAATCTCCCAGACACAACAGCCCAAGCACTAGCAAACAACAATACAACAAACAGAATCATTGAATTTTTAAAAGATATAAAATTGCTCAATAGTTATATCACGATTGCTAAGAATTTAATCGATTAAATTTGGCATGGCTAGCTTATGCAAAAAATTTTGCTTAAAAAGTGTTTGAGTACATAATAATTTGAAAAAATCCCCAGACCGTAGGTCGAGGGATTTTATCTTAAATTATTATGTACGATAACACTTTTTAAAAGCAAAATTTTGTAAATAAGCTAGACATCAAATTTAATCGATTCAATTCTTTAGCACGAGGAGTATATGTCAAGATTATTTCATGAATTTTTGCAAATTTGGCTTGTTTAAAAATTTTAATTATTCGTTGCTTGGCAACCCGTGACTGCCCATGACTAATGGGATCGTGTTACTAAACAACCGTTTTACAAACTTGAAACTAACAGTTAAACATCCATTTTACACACTATCGTAGATAAAAATAATTATTGAGTATACATAAAAATTTTATACGACACACGGCCGGTTGCGCAGTTACGGTCTTGCTAGTTCACATATCTCGCCCTACCAGGCTCGACCCGTGATTCTTAGCTACCGGCCTAACGACGTAAATAGCTATTATGCGGGCAATTCGTTGAGTCAAGTTATCGTTATGGAAAAACTGCCGCTAAATGAAAATTTTATCATTGAAATTACTAAATAAATAAAAAAGTAGACACTCAGTGTATACTCCATTTGAGAATGAGAAAAAGAAATAAACCAACATTGTAGAGTAGTATTAAGATTTTTGTTAGCTATGCGGTAAATAAATCCACCAGACAAATAAGAAATAACTTTAATGTCCGACCGTTACGTTATTGTTATCATAACTGACCTGTGCAGTTATATACCATATAACGCTCTCGGGCGTTATAAATTTGACGTTGTTGCTATTGGACACAGAATACTCAAACACTGATTTCTATTGGGATCTGACATTGAACATTTGCCATCTAGCGGCATAACGATTGTACTAGTATAGTAGTCCTCTGGCTGGCGTGTTAAAATGTGACATTTGATTATTTATAGTCAATTTGTACAAAAATGAGTTCGGTGAGTGAAAATATTGACCCAAACGGAAAATCATTTCATTATGTGTACAAAGCTAAGTGCGCCGTTGAAAATTGTGGAAGTAAAGGAGGAAAAAACGATAGTGTAAGTTTTCACTCCTTTCTACTGGCGGGTGAATGCTTTGTTATAGTGCGTAATATGTTCGACGTTCCAGAGAAAATGGAAAAAATTAAAGCTTGGCAACGAGCTACGAAAATTTTACTGGTACAGAAACATACAAAAGTATGTTCATTACATTTTAAGAAGGAAGATTATTTTTTTATTGGTAAGTGAGGTTAGGTTACGTCATACGTTTGGAGTTTATAACACGCTTTACATTAACTGAATTGTACAATTAATTCAAATTTTTATTAATTTATATATTAAATTCATTTATATTTATACATTTACATTATTAATTCAATTATTGTCATATATCAAAATTTGAAGTTTAGGTTAGGTCCTTACCGGCTGCAATGAATCAAATTTGTAATGATGTGTTTGCAATGTTCACCCAGTTCAGCTTTGCAGGAACAATCTATGTGCACTAACTCACCACCCTGAGTGATTTCACTTTTAATTTCGTGCGGTTTCTCTTTCAAATTGGAGGATACATCACATATGTTACATTTGCACTGTAAACATTGTCAACAATTATACCGCATTTAATCAAATGTCCTGGCACTCAAAATTCGCTTAGCTTCGACATAATTTCTTTGATCTTCGTTTGCGCCTGCCCAGAGAACAAGTACGTTGCAATTCAAGGCCATTTTTTTGTAAAAAAAAGAACCCGTGTGAGAAATTGCACACATGCGCGATATACTACTGATGCCGCCATATTGAATAAGCCACGCCCCCATGTCAGATCCCAATTGGCAGATAGAAACAAACACTGACTTATATTGGCAGATATAAATTGTAAACAAATAAGAATATTGCGTTACCTAGCTACAGTGTTTGAAAGCAAGTAGATTAATCTCTTTAACAAAATGCAATGACAGGATAAAAAGTGATAGAAAATCTTTTATAAAATAATATTTCGGTCGGTCATTAAACGTTGAACGCACCACGGGCGTTAACAGGACAATACTGCCTTCGTTCAACGTATACACCTTCGGCTAGAGGCCCTTGGCAGCACACGGTTGACGTCACGCATTATTGTCCTTATACGTTAATTACTATTTCTTCAAACGTCATAAAAGTGCGTTTTTATGTATTTGTATTCAACAAGCAGAAGTTCAATATTGTCACCGCCGCCGTAAAAATATCTCCTTGGCAACACTTCTACTCCGGCGGCGAACAAAATAAAGTATTATGAAAAATAGGTTGTAATTCAATAATTTGACAGTTAAAATGAAACAAATAAACAAAAATAACAAAACAGCATATTTTATGGCAACTAAAAATGTTGGATAAGACAGATTATTTCCCTCATAAAATTTAAGCCAATCAGAATTCTGACATTTCTGAATGTCGTCCAATCAACGTAGAATTACACGACAATTTTGCACTAGTGCAAATTATCGATAATTCGCATTAGTGCAAATTAACAATGTGACTTGCTGTCAAATAAAGTTTTTAAATTTTGCTATATTTTTTATTAGAGATTCAGTGTTTGGCTAAATTTTAATCGGGAAATAGTCCTTCGAATATCCCTCGTGCATGTAATTGTCAATAATTTTCTCTCGTGCGCATTCGACAATTTGACATGCACTTGGGATATTATATACGAATATTTTTTGAAATTTTGGGCAGTTTTTAATGATTTATAATTCTATTTTCTATGTTTAAAGAAAAAAATTGCATGTGTTATTCGCAGAAAATGTGACTTCGAGTGCTTCGCATGTAATTGTCCGACTCGCATTGCTCGCCATTCAAACTTACATGCGCAGCACACAAAGTATCATATTTACTCCAAATAACACAATTAGACGTTTAACTCCGGATCAAATATTGCGGTCGGGTCTGCTATGCCAAATTAATTTTATTTGCAAATTACTAATGATTTTATGCAATAATGAATATATATTTTGCTCTGAGTTGATTAGTGTGATTAATTAATATGCAGAAAAGATTTCCAAAATCTGTAATAATTTTCAAAATATAAAACTAACATTCAGGCTATTCTACTACTGTTGTAATCTAACGCCAAAGCAATAATTGCTACATAAGAAAAACATTGTAAACCTGCAGAATTCATCTATACACTGAGTAAAGCTAAGCACAGTCAATGTACGTACGAGCCCAGGCTCATAATAGTTCGGCCGGGTTACATTTTCAAGCAGAGGCCTAAACAAATCATAAAACTTACACAAATGATGAGACATTTCAACAAAATTGTTTCGACTATATTAAAATATACAGGGTGTTTCAGGACTAGTGTAACAAACTTTAACAGCTTATTCTTGAAGTCATTTTGAGCCAAAAATGTCATATGAATATATGTCCTATTCCTTCTAGTTACCAAAATACAAGAGGTTGAAGTTCTATAAATAACACGATATTTTCTAATTTTTGTAATCAAGGTACTTTCGGAAAACAAGAGTTTTATTGAAAAGTTATACCTTATTTGTCTTAATTAAACATTGATGTACTTTTGAATGCATTTTTTGTTTCATAATGGATGGTTATAGTACTGCTGAATATGCAGATATGATTTTTATTTATGGATTATGTAATGGTAATACCCGTTACGCGTCTAGAGAATACCAAGACAGATACCCAGATGCCAACCTTCCCTTGTTGTTGTTATGCTGTTCTGTGTTTAGAATTTATTTATTTGTCTATTTAATTGTGTCATTGTGTGTTTTATTCTCCAAATTGTATTCGTTAATATTAATAAATAAAATTAATAAAGACAAATAAGGTATGACTTTTCAATAAAACTCTTGTTTTCCGAAAGTACCTAGATTACAAAAATTAGAAAATTTCGTGTTATTTGTAGAACTTCAACCTCTTGTATTTTGGTAACTAGAAGGAATAGGACATATGTTAATATGACATTTTTGGCTCAAAATGACCTCAAGAATAAGCTGTTAAAGTTTGTTACACTAGTCCTGAAACATCCTGTATACTTTAACCTCACAAAAGCTGAATATTTTATCCGAATAACATAATGAATAAAATTAATATAACAAAAACTTTAGTGAACGGACAGCTCATAATAGTTCGGCCGATATTTAATATTGCGTTACATCGCCTGGGAATTAATGCGCTACTGTTAAAACAAAACACATACTGAACATATCAACAAATATCTGTCAATATTAGTTGTATACGTGCTGTGAGACACAATAATAATAATACACTGTGTTTTTACGTTAATACTTAAGTAAAATGCCTCGTGGTAAATCTTTAAATAATGATTTGCGCTTATTCATCATTAATGCCCATAAAAAGGCATTTCGGGACGTCGTATATCTGTTTCGCATTCAGTTCCGCGTTCTACAGTGCAAGATATTATTAATTTGTATAAAAGCACCGATGAAGTCGAACAAAAAACAAAAACCGGCAGGCCATCTACAATTACGAAAGCAGATAAACGATCTTTACGTAGAACTATAAAAACAAACCGGCGGTCGAATACTAAAGAAATAACTATGCTATAGAGGGAAAGTATAGCAAAAGAAGTTTCAATGGCCACAACGAAGCAAACTATTCGAAAAATAGGATACAAGTTCTATTAGGTAATATTTATAGATTTTTTGGACTAAAAATAGTTAACAGCTGATTTGATTTTTTTCAATAGGCAAAAGACAAATCTTTATTACAAAAAAAAAATATAGACTAAAATGGGCTAGAGTACATCTAAACTGGACTCAAAGACAATGGCATAGTATAATTTGGAGTGATGAATCAAAATTTGATGTTTGTGTGGGTGACACGCGAAAACGATTTTTGCGTACTTCTTCTGAGGCTTATCATAATGATTGTTTGGTTAAAAAAGTCAAGTTTCCAGCTTCTGTTATGGTTTGGGGCTGTATGTCTGCAAGAGGTGTAGGGAAATTACATTTCATTCACGGCATAATTAATTCGCAAAAGTACAGAGACATTCTGGAAGAAAGTTTTTTGCCTTCAATTTCAAATTATGAATCATCCGAAGGTGAATTTATTTTCCAACAGGACGGTGCACCATGCCATACGTCGAAAATTATTCAAACATGGTTGAAAGATCATGAAATACCAGTATTAAAATGGACATCTTCTAGTCCAGATTTATCTCCTATCGAGACCCTTTGGCATAATATGAAGAAAAAACTTCGTAAAAATCCGGCGCGTACTGTTTCCGAACTAAAAGCTAGCTACCTTGCAGAACATATGGGACACTACTCTACTAGAAGAATGTGTAAGGATCGTGGATACAATGCCCAGTAGAATTAAAGCTGTTACTGCTAACAAAGGCGATGTAACGCAATATTAAATATCGGCCGAACTATTATGAGTTGTCCATTTACTAAAGTTTTTGTTATGTTAATTTTGTTCATTATGTTTTTCGAATAAAATATTCAGCTTTTGTAAGGCGAAAGTATATATTTTAATATAGTCGAAACAATTTTGTCGAAATGTCTCATCATTTGTGTAAGTTTTATGACTTCTTTAGGCCTCTGCTTGAAAATATAAGCCGGCCGAGCTATTATGAGCCTGGGCTCGTACATACAAAATATGTACACACGGCACCCAGAGTTCTGCTACTGTGTACAACGGAGCTCAATGTGTTCATAGAATGCTCATAGAATACCGTTAAATTTATACCTGGAACGAAACTTACTTCTCCAACAATAGAAACACTCAATAAAATAATAGTATATTCTACAACAAGTAATGGAATGGCACATATTCCACGCGAGCAAAAAGGTTTGCGAGCATGGGATAGGCCATTCCGTTACATGTTGTAGACTATACTTTCTATAAAAATGTTTTGGAAATTATACAAAAATACAAATATAAAACTGTTGAAAACGTCAAACTGTCTGTTCCTCCTCACTCTCCCGACTGCGTAACTCTCGTAACGCATGCGCTTATGCCAAGAACCACCTATTAATTACGTACATTACCGCATACCCTACAATATTAAATAACGTACATTACCGCATACACTACACATACATATAGATATTCATAGTATTTTTCAGAGTGATCTATATATGTATTTATAATATTACACCGGGTGGTAAATTGGTTTATGCAATATAGTATACGAAATACACTGCTGGACAAAATTGCTCCATCACTTATATTTTGGCGTTTTATTTTAAAACTAAATGTTATATGAATTTTTCGTTGATTACAATCAACAGTACAGGGTACTAGAGATATGAAAATAATAATAATAAAAAAGAATCAAATCTTGCTTATACATATATTTAAATGCTCTATAACTATGGCGATTTTAAACAAGCAAAGTAACAGATTATCCACTATGGGTATAATTTTGAGGAAAGCCACTAGTGAGTATTTTTTTATTTATAACAATAATAATAACACATAACACCTTGGTAACTATTTCGATTGACATTTTAATTTAAAAATTTAAAGCATATGTCACTGTCAAATAATATTTCTTTAAGAAATTTTTCATTTATTATGAAGTGTTGGATAAAACGTTATACTTCACACGTGGGCAAAGTGGAATTACCCACTCGATAAAATTATCTCGCTCAGCCTTCGGCTTCGTGAGCTAAAATTTCTCTCGTGGGTAATTCCTTACTTTGTCCACTTGTAAAGTATACGGGCGCGTTCAGTAGCACTCAGCAACTGAGTTGCTATGTTGCTAAACTCAACTGAACGATTTGCTGAGTTTATGATAACTGTCATCAGCTGAGTCAACAATTCAGCGCTTTTAAAACGCTCTGAGTTGTGTCATCACGTGATGATTTCTAGTAGAGTAGTAGGTTAGATGTCAAAAATGGAATTGAATAATAATTTACATGAATTTGAATGGAAATTATTTAGATTGTGTGCCTGTCAAGTAATAGAAAACGTTATGTTTTATAATATGTGATTGAATATTTTCATATTTTACTTTGTTTGCCAAAACATATTTTACTGACAACGTAGTTGTTTCGGGAAATACTCGTGTACTAATTGGTAAGTTTGTAGCAAATTGTTTTTTGAACATTAGTACTTATTCAATTAATTTCATCTTTATAAATTGTAGATGCTAATCACATTCCTGTAATCACGCCAGAGATATAAGTACAAAATGGCATACAAGGTGTTACTTTACATATTATACAGGGTGGGCCAGAAAGATGTACGATTTTAAAAACACTATTGCGTTGGAACGGTATGAGAGAGCGGTGAGCGGGAGGTGGGGATGAATAGCTCGTATCTGGGAAATTTAGTTGCCATGGAGCGTTTCACGGGTGCACAGCGTATATTCTGTGTAAAAAAATATTACAAAAATGGTGATTTGTGCACAGTTTTTCTTCGATAATTCCGTTATGTGTACAGATAACCTAAATCATTGTCCCAGTGAAAGTGTTATTAGGTCGTGCGTCAGAAAATTCGAGTTGAGGTGACCGTTTGGGCGGCCATTTCAGTAAACGGGGATTATTGGCCCCTATTTCTTCGAGATTCAGCGAGGGCAATCTGTGACTGTAAATTCCGACCGATACACAGCCATGTTACGAGATTTCTTCTTTCCGCAACTGCCAGAATTTGAAACCTATAATCGTGAGAAATGGTTTCAACAAGACTGCGCAACATGCCATACATCTAATGACTCCTTGGTAGTCGTAAACGAGAAGTATGCAGGGAAACTAATATTGCGACGAGGAGATATTGCATAGCCGTTCAGAAGTCCAGATCTTACACCATCAGACTTTTTTCTGTGGGGATACATGAAAAGAGTAGTTTACTGCAATAACCTAACCACGATTGCCCAATTGAAGACATATCCGAGAAGAAATGGCCGCTATTCAACGCGAAATGTGCCAGCGAATTTTTACAAATTTGCGCTCCAGATTTGAGGAGTGTTTGCAGCGTGATGGTGCACATCTGGAGGATATTATTTAAAACAAATGAATTTCCCAGATGTTTACTTTTATTTTAATAAAGATTTGTTTGTGTACTGTTTTAACTTTTTTTTTAATGAATTTTTCAAATCCACCAAACTTTCTGGCCCAGCCTGTATGTAATTTACAATTAGGTTTAAATCTTTCTTGGATTCAAATACTTAAATGAAAAATAAATATTGAAAATATAAATTAAACAGAAAGTAATTTACCACTGTATGTATAATATTAATAGTTGACAGGTTAAATTTTCCTACATTAATTCAACATGTCATTCAGCACTACGCTAAAATGCTTACTTGCTATTGCTGAGTTTACTTAGTTGCTGAATGCAACTGAATGCGCCCAAACTATTATCTGTCTTGATAGCCACAATAAGCAAAAAAGTGTGGATCAGTTTCAAATTTATTTACTTCTTATCTTTATTTACTTTTATGTTTCTTGCATTTTTCTATGAAAATAAAGTCTTGTTGATTACAACAATGAATAGAGGCTGATATTTGACCGGATTTGACGCCACTTGGGCAGTAATCCTTTCGAGAGAACGCTAGTCAACGTCAAGTGGCAAAGGAGCTAGGAGTAAACCAAAGAGAAAGAACTTTAATGAAGATTCGAAGAGACTGATTACACCTTTAGGAGACATGGTCAAGGTCGTTCGAGGTGTACAACGGAACGAGATGGTAGATTTTTACAAATGGCAATGCTCAGAAATAAACAAATTACAAGTCAATAATTAAAAAATAACATTCTTGGAGTCCGTGGTGTATTGATTTCTAGTCGTATGATAAGAAGAAGATTAAAAGAAGCAGGATTGGCCAGTAGATACTCAGATACAAACCCGTGTCTTTCTAGAACTCATCGAGTAACCCGATTACAATTTGCGAGAGAATTCTTCCCTGGAATCAAGACGATTGGAATCACGTTTTGTTTTCTAATGAAACACGGATTAGTTTAAAATCAGCGAATGGAAAGGATAGAACCTGGAAAAGACCCGGAGAATGGTTTGCTCATTGTAACATTGTTCCACGAGAACCTTTTCGTGGTGGTTCCATTATGTTCTAGGGAAGCATTTGCTTCGAAGGGCGCAAAGAATTGGTCGTGCTTCGTAGAATATCCATGAATGTGCAGAGGTACTTGGAAGAGATCGTACAAGACCATGTTGTACCTTTCGCGCCGTTTATTGAAGAAAATTTTATGTTTATGCATGATAATGTAAGACCGCACAGAGCTAGGGACGTGGATGCTTATTTAGACTTGGTAGAAATTTACCGCATGGATTTGCCACCCAGGATTCCAGACATAAATCCAATTGAGCATCGGTGGGATATGTTTAAAAAACGAGAAAGGCGTCGCATACCCGCCCCACGGATTCAAGATGAGCTGGAACACGTTGCATTGGAAGAGTGCTCAAACATACCCCAAGTTGCTATTCAAAATTTAATAAGAAGCATGAGACGCAGAACACAAGCTGTGATAAATGCAAAGGGTGGGAACACCAACTATAAAATAATTTCTGAAAAGAAATTTTGACATTTTGTTTTATTTAAAAAAAAAAAATCTATTTCTGTTCGTTTTTAAAAATATTGTAGTTTTATCATAAAAAATAAGTTTTTTGTTATTTTCTGTTTCTTTTAATTCCTTGTAACAGACTAATAATAACAATTAAAAATCCATACACAGAACTAGCTATTTTAATCAAATAAAACAAGAATTCAAAGTGATGCGACAATTTTGTCCACCAGTTTACAATATTAAATTTTTCCTATAGCGATATGTCGTTCCCTATTTATTTTAGAGAGACATACTTCAAAAAAATCTTGTAGATAATTAAAGCCGCTAAATTTATCAGCGTCACTGGAATGTCTTTGACAGATTGATTTATTACTCTTTCTCATTCTTAAATATAATGTAGATCTTTGAAATGAAAAACTGTCTTTGTTGGTATTTTTTGAGTTGTGTTTACATCATTTACGAGGTTATGATAATAATTTTCGCATAAATATGTATATTTATTGGACGTTTTTCGATTACCTTTTGTGTACGCCGTCTGCTCCTATTTTTCAGTACAGTAATAATTTCATTTTTTATTTAAATTTCTTACAGAGAATTAGACATAAGAAAAATGGCCGTTAGTGGATACTTAAAACTTTTAAAATATTTAAGAATTTCCAGTTTGGCAGGCTTAAGCCAAACAACTTCTTCACATTCAAATTATTCGTTTTTAACTCAAGTGTCTTTGGAAAATCATATTCAAAGATCTGTGAATCAGTTTAGTAATGAAGCAATTTGTCTTGAAGTTTTGGGAATTTTGAGAAGATGTTTCATGCAACAGGCTGAAGTTAGAGAAGAATTATATGATGGTACGTTGAATAATAACATATTTATTTCACTAGATACGGAAAAAACAATTTTCTTAAATTTTTTTATTTTTAAATTAGTTCTATCGCATATTGTAAAAAATGTTTCTAATGGAAAAGGTAGGAACATGGTATTTTTACTCTCTATCCAGTCGTCTAGATTTTTTTTTTGTGACATTCAACATATGACACATATTTTAAATGAAATCATTAGTAAAAAATAACGTAGTAAAAATCGCATTTGTTTTATTTTAATGATTTATAACTTTGTACTCTTCTAATAATATTTTACATGAAAATAAATACTAATTTTTGTTCTCCTGATAGTGAGTTTATGAATGATTTTTTCATAAATAATTTATATTACATTTAGAAAATAAAATTTAATAAATAAGTAATAGTTCACAGCGAACTTTATTTTTATTATTATTATTTTACAGATTATTGGTCTTTGTCCCCTTCAAAGAACTTCCTTCTCTTATTTACACATTTTTACCAGCGGTGTTTCCATTTCGTGAAGCTGTTCTGAATAGCTTCCTTTTAAATGGCCCTAAGGCCTGGGATCCATTTGCTTTGATATCAGAAAAAGTCTGAAAACGGCGTCCTTTCTTCAGTACATATTTTAATTTCGGAAATAAAAAAAAATTGCAAAGAGTCAGGACTGGCGAGTAAGGAGGCTGTGGGAGGACAGTCATCTGTTTTTTGGCACAAAATTGACGAATTAATAAAGCTATAAGTTGTCTCACCACAACTCTGGTTTCTTTTTGCTTTTCTGTGAAAATTTTATTTTGTATCGCTACTCTAGAAATATGCACATTTAAAAAATCACTAGTAACACTTAAACACGTTGCACTGACATAACAATAGGACGAAAACTAAACGAGATTTCAACAATCCAAGAACATGTGGTTACAGAGAAGATTATGCGCAACGCAATGCTGCCAAGTTCCAACCGAATATCACTAAATATCTCCATTGGCGCGTAATACAAAATATTGTCATTTTCTGAAGAGACTTCTTATAACAAATTTAACGTCTATCTAATTTGTTTATGTCAAGGACTCTAATGTCTGTGGCATATTGGTTGAAGATCATCAGAGAGAGTATCGCGAATTACTCTGTGACAAAATAAATTGAAGTTGGTAACAATACCATTGAAATGTTACTATACCGCTGGTTTTTAAATTGACATTTCTCAAGTTTATTGTTGTTTTAAGAATGTGTTTGCAAAATACTGTTTTGTAATCCACGCTAAAGTGAAATGAGACACAAAAGATACTTGTAAAATAAGACAAGTTTGTTTCATCAATGAGCTCTTTGATAAAAATAGAGGAGCCTCTAATTTTCGTTGATGACAAGTTTGATTTGTTGTTTTCATGGAAGAGGTCTTTAATGCTCTCTGAAGCTCTTCGAACAGTATGCTATAGGCATTAAGTGAACTATTAATCATTTTATTAGATTTCAAAGCAACTTCGATTATTTCTGGAAAAGTAATTCATAAAATCACCGTTAGGCGAACAAATATTAGTATTTTATTATTTTCACCTAAAATATTATTAGAAATGTATAAACTATTTTATTATGCTTTTTTTCCTGTTGCTTCCATTGAAAAAATATAAGTTTGTTGTCATATCTTGAATTTGACCCACATATGACCCAAATATTTTTCTCAATATGCGATAGTTTAGAACTTATTTAAAAATGAAAACTCAACGAAAATAGGTTTTTTGCCCACATCTAGTAACCTGTGCATATTTTCTGGAAAACAAAAACATTTAGTTGGCCTACTAGTGTGGCTAATTTTGTTTAATTTAACCGAAGTTGTAGTTCTCATTGTTCTCGAGATTTCAATGGTAAGCCTATAAATTGAGACACACTGTATAATAGACATTATTTCACTTTTACTTATTACTTGGTTTCGTAGAAAATGTTAATATTGTCCTTCTTCTTTCAAATTATGTTATAGAAGATAAAGTAGGTAAAAATTAAAAGATATGAAATTGTAATTAATAAAATACGTGAACAAATTTATCAAATACTTATTTTTAATTTCAGTATTTGCTCAGTATTAAATAACAGACCTATCCTGGCCAGCAAAAATAGTTATTTGTATCACAAGGTTGGAAACTGATATTTTGAGAGTGCGAGTTTATTTTGATAGGACGAGCCGTAGGCGAGTCCTACAAATACGAGCACTCGCAAAATAGTTTCCAACCGAGAGATACACAATATTTTCCGCGTCAACATTTATGAAAATTTAATAAATAAATTTAATTTATTACTCATTTTCTTAATGACATTGAATTTTTTTATGTTGCTAGCTTCACAATATTTGAATGTCAATTATGTTTATTTTCTAATATCATAACCAAAAATATCTACATATTTTTATTTGGATTTTACATTGCAAATCCAATTATAATTACTTACAAATATGTTTAAAATCCATAAATATTCTGTATTCTTGTATTGCAAATACTAAATTGTAGATATATTGTCATAATATTTTTAAGTCAATGTAATACTTTGACATTTCTAGCGTCAGAAGTTAGTTAAAACTAGTGAAGTGATGCCAACATATAACCATAAAAAGTTAGCAATTTTTGTCGAACTAGTTCGGCAAAAACATGATTTCCGACCGCTTTAGAGATATGTAATTGTGTCAATGTAGGACGGCGGCGCGAAAAATATATTTAAAAAAAATAAGTTTCAATACTGCGTGCTGCTTCCTCTAGCCCTAATTATTGCAAACCTTTCAATTTAATTTCCCATCATTATTATTCATTATATAAACTGATAACTATTTTTTTCTACATCTTAATAGTCAGTTGAATTGCAAAACATCAAAAGTTTCAATAAAAATACTGCAAAAACAGTGACATTAACAGTAATTAAAAAAAAGTATTAGTGGTTCGACTATTTTGCTCGCCAGTGTATATCGTGAACGCTATTCAACTTATTTTTAGTAAATGTTATTTATATAAGTTGAACTGTGCAATTTTTTCAAAAAAAAATAATTAAATTTGTGCTATTTTAAGGTCTATATGATGCAGTATGTATGAATTCAGAGCTCGGAATTCCTGCTCTTAAAATGCTTTTAAATCATTTTAATCAGTTTTATATTCACGAAGAACAAGATTTACCGCCATTGGATTTTTCAAAAATTACTAATAGAAAGAACAATGAAGTCATTTTACAGGTAAGTTTGTCAAATTGGCATTTTTTATAAAATAAATGTTAATTACTATTTCCAGGAACCCTTGGGACATTTAATACACGTTATGGGTCTAATTTTAACAAAAATTAAAGAATCGCATGACCATTCCGATCCTAATTCCACACGTATTACAAATATTATGGATTCATTATGTGATCGAATGGCAAAATGCGAATTAATTCATTTTAATTTGGTGATAATTACAATAAAATAAAATACGAAATTTACCTTACTTAATACAAAAAATGTTGTGCAGGATACTGGAAGAGATTTACTGGATGATTTACCAGAAAGTCAGACAGATCTGCATGTATTAAAACAAGTACTTTCAGTATATGAATCATTAATGGGATATTTAATTAGTTCGTGGAATTCTAGTTCTGAAAATATGGCCCAGAGAATATATTCTCTCTTTCAGGCACAGTTCAGAGTGATGGAATTAACTAAAGTAGGTACCGAGCATCTAACGATTAGGGCTACGTGAGTAAACAAAGCTTATAGAAGTATAATTGATTTTATTATTGGTAGTAGAAGATCGATTTTTGGGTGTTCTAATTTTATTTAAATCGATTGTGCCTTTTTTGCTCTATTAACTTCATCAGCAAGTTTTTAAATTTACAAGGTATCGTCACAAAAATCATTCATAACTACATTGTTAGTTAATGACGGCTTAAAAATGATTAAGTCGAATGACATAATTTTTTACCTATTTTGTTATTTTAATTGTATAATTTATAATGGCATGTAAATAAATGTCAGACGGATATACTAATACGTCACACGTATACTGCCACACAAAAAGAGATAATTTGCAACAAAAACATCCTAAATGTCACAGATTTGTCATAAAAATTATACAAAATGTAAAAAAAAGGTGTAAATAGTAAAATCGTATTGTAGGGACCCTAAAAAGCCGGGAGGTAAAAAGGATCATTTTACACAAGGAAAATTATTGAACTCTAAAAAAAAAAAAATGTGAATCAGTTGATCATTGTTACTTGATACATGAATCTAGTTGGTGGATTAGAATAAATGTTGATCTCTGAATTAACTTAATTCTCGAATCATTTGATCACTGATCAATAGTATGTTGGTGAATTCGGCTATAAGTATATCATGAGAGAGACCTCATAGAAACAATATTCCTATGTACACAATTATGCTTCTATGTTTTGTTAAAGTCGCACAATCAACTAATAAGATAAAATTAAACACAAATTAAGAGTACTAAATAGATTCAATTTGGGGCAATATTGCTTTTTCGAGGTCTATAAGTAGAGGAAGTTGGTTAAATTAGCAAACAATTTCTATATCATAAGGCTATAAAAATAAGCGAAATAATATTTTTTATTATGTCTGCATCATAATCGGTGTTTAAAACACGCTACAGCGTTCGCAAACGCAAGGTTAAAACACGCCGTGCTTTAAAGGTTGCTAAGCAACAACAAAAATTATTACAATTAATATCTGTCAAAACTGTAAACGAAACAATAATGCTAATCAATCTCTATGTAAACGGCATACGTATAAGGTCACACGCGCAAAATTATGAATTGAATCAAAATCAAAATGGGTAAATAGCTCCGTGGTAACGTGTCGAGCTGTGGATCGTGAGATCCTCAGTTCGAATCCCACTGGTGACAGTTGCCAATTTAAATTTACCCCTGTGGTTCCCCCTCCACTAACAACCTTGGGGGTTATGACTTGACGGCTGGTAACCGCATTTCATAAGCAAAAATATATCACCTACCGAGATCTGTGTTAGCAGAGTGCCACACCCTTAATGGGTAAAAGGCGTGATGATATATTTATTTATTTATTTCAAAATGTTGCTTTCCAGTTTTTTTTCCAGAGAATGATGCAGGTATAATAAAAATAGCGTATGACACACGTGTAAAAGTCCTTTTTTATTATACCTGCATCATAATCCGTGTTTAAAACACGCTACAGCGTTTTTAAACGCAAGATTTAAAACACGCCGTTGCTAAGCAACAACAAAAATATTAACTATTAATATCTGTCAATACTGTAAACGTAAACAACAAATGCTAACCAGTTTCCATGTAAACGATATACGTCAAACGTCACACGCGCAAAATTATGAAATGAATCAAAATCAAAATGTTGCTTTCCAATTTTTTCCAGAGTATGATGCAGGTGTAATAAAAATAGCGTATGACACACGTGCGACGTTAAATGCACTCCGCTTCGCGTCGTGCTCTTAAACTCGTCATACGTGCTTTAAAAGCTTACTTATACACTTGTATCATAATATACTATTAAAAAACTATTCCATCCCATTCCGATTTAAACTAAGAAAATTGTATCCTGTATATTGAGAACCACGAGTTTAAAAACAATTTTGTTTTGCTCATTTTAATAGTCTTATGATATATAGGAAATTGATTGCTAATTTAACCGACTTCGTATCTCTTATAATCTCTCCAGATAACAATAATGTCCTATTTAAATTGAATATCCTTTATATGCTATGTTTAAATAGCTTTAGATTTGTTTTTTCCATTAATATTATTAAATTCGATATAATTTTAATGGTGCATTTTCAGAATTTAAATAAGCCGAAGAAAATTGATGGGAAGAAAAAAACGAAAGATGACACAAAAAACAAAACAATCTCAACATCAAAAACACGAACAATTAAACTTATTTCTACTGTTTTTGATTTTCAAATAGCGGGAAAAATTTTGAGCCTTTTATATGAGTAATAAAAATACGTTTTAAATTATGTACAACCTTATAGTCAATTATTTATCAATTTTAGGCCAACGGTTTCTTGGGTTAATAACTCTCAAACTAATATTTTAAAAGTAAAATATGAATTCCATCGATATGTGTTGAACGTTATTCTTCAACTTGTGCAAAATATTAAAACTTCAAAATGTATTGAAACCATCCATACAAAATCGTATTTTAATTATTGTGCAGAAATATCAGCTGTTTTATATGAACGAATTATAAAACGATTACCTTACGTAGTGGACTTTGATGTCACTACTGCCGTTTTAGGTGTTGAATGCTTTCATGCTATTTTAAGTTTAGTTACGACTTATTACAAAGAGAAATTGGTTAATTTCTTATCTATTATTGGTGAGTATTTTTCAACATATTACTTAAATTAACTAGTGAGCTATAACAGCTCTGTAACTTCATTTTATATAGCGGGTATACGAAACAGGAGTTTAAGTTAAACATACGCTATGAAGTTCCTATGCAAACAAAACAAAACAAAAAATCCAAATTCCTGCTTTGCAAATGATTTTCTCAAAATTAAACCATTTATCAAAGTTAAAAAATATGTTGGAGGGAAGTAACGCCTACTTGTTGATAGGTAAATACAAGATAACGGAACTGGAGATAGTATGTTTTGAGTTAAAATATTTTTTGCGCAACCGGACGCGAAATAAGCATTTCGCAGCCGTAATACAGAAATTGAATTTCGCGGCTGTTGTTATGGTAACGGCCGCGAAATCAAAAATGATGTTTTGTACCCTACTTTCTGGCCGTTAGCATAGCAACAGCCGCGAAATAGGGTACAAAACAATCATTTTGACACTTTAAATTTGTAATTACCTATTTCATACGGATGCACAAAAAATAGTATGTACACCTTGTCCGCAAAATCCTTTATCGCCCTTGAGATTTTCCTGCCTCGGCCGCAAGCGGCCTCGGTGCCAATTTTTCTCTCACCATGCTAAAGAGTGATTTCGCGGCCTTGGTATACAAATAACAATTGAAGCTTTTTCGGTACATATTCGCTTGCACGACGATATTGACCTAAAAAATTTACAATTCGTAGGTACCGATTTTTCTAGGTATATTCACAAGAGCCGTACATGTTAATATTGTAATATCAATAACTCAATACATAAGAAGACCCTTGTTTATAGAAATTGTTCACCTGTATTTCTAATGCTATTACCAGATTACTTAGACATAATGCTCTAAGCTTATTAATAAGATTAAGGATAAATCCGGATTCTACTTTCTATAACAAGCTTTTGGAAATTAAGCAAAACATTTATTCCATACGCGGCGCATGAAATGATAGTTATTCCAATACAATTTTTAGTTGTGGAATGCGTAGTTTTCAAAACAGTGTTATAGAAATAATTTTATCACAAGGAGAATTATCAGCAAAAAGTAGAATACGGCACACGAGTAACAGAATTTTTACTAAGAAAATTTCCACATTGAGTACTTCTCAGGTCAATTCTCTATATAGTCGTTCTGTAAGCGATTTTGAAATGAAAGAACTTGTAAACAAAACCTATATTCTATTGCTACAAATTCACCATCAATGGTTTTCGCTATTGTAGTCAAAATTGCAGGGATTATGTCAAATAAATGAAATTTGGCGTAAACATTAACCGCCCGACGCCGAAGCAAGTAACATTCTTGAGGTAGTTGTGACCAAATTATTAGTATTTATTAATGGTCGAGGGATATTCCCTGAGAAAGTTTTTTAAAATAATTATTTTTATTCACATACCGTGAAAATGACATTTTAAAATAAATGAATCAAATATTTTATTAACTGTCAACCGACTGTCAACAACTGTTACTTAGCAACAAGTGATATTTCCTGGGAAATTTATTAGGAATTCAATTGGATATTTTTTTAGCCAAAATATTTTCATTGTATAATCAAATCACAATGATTGGTTACTTTCGCACATGTGATCAGAAATACAAGAATTAAATTGGATATTTTTTTAACTAATTTTTTTTTAGTACCTGATAATATAACAAGCGAGGGAGAATAGATTGGAAATAATTTGACAGATTCAGTAACTTTCGTTACTATTGCCAAATGGCAACAAATTTGAGAAACAACTGGAGATTTATTTTCTAAATTTCTTGAATTACATTTAATTAGTTTATCCAACAGCTCTCAATATATGCTCTATAACTATGGCGATTTTAAACAAGGAAAGTAACAGATTACCCACTAGTGGGTATATTTTGAGAAAAGTCACTGGTGAGTAATTTTTTATTTATAACAATAATAATAACACAACACCTTGGTAACCACTGCCATTGACATTTTAATTTAAAAAAAAATACAGTATATCACCGTCAAATAATATTTTTTGAATAATTTTTTTATTATCAAGAGATGTTGGATAAAACATTATACTTCACACGTGGGCAAAGTGGAATTACCCACTCGGTAAAATTATCACACTCAGCCTTCGGCTTCGTGTGTTAAAATTTTTCGCGTGGGTAAATCCTTACTTTGCCCACTTGTAAAGTAAATAACTATTATTTTTCCGCAAATATTAAAAAAAAATAATAATAATAAATTAGGTAACGCACATAACATGTTTTATTTTTCACGACCGGGAGAGAAATTCGGTTCTGTGATACTAAAATCATGACAGAAACAGTCAAATTCATATCTACGGAAAATTTATACACTTTCTTTCCCGTCTTTAAGGAAGTGCTTAAATAATGTGAAAAATTAAACAAATCTAGGGTAACTATTATAAAACGTGTTATAATTCAAATAATTTTGAAATATTAAAAATCATCATAAATATTGGAGTTGTGAAAAAAATAGTATGTACACCAATAGTCCAGGGAATAGAGGTTGAAAAGAAGCCTTGACTTGCAAAATATCAAGTAGTTACAATTTCATAATATGTTATATAGGTCGGTCTCTTGGTTATGAATCAAAGATTTTGACCTCCTAACCCGTGTGCTTTGAACGTGGCGCCCCCTTTTCTAATAAAGTCACGTCCATTTTTTGCTTTTCGTCGATTATCTCTTAAATGGTTAATAATACGTATATAACTGTTATACACGAAAATGTAGATCATAAAATTCTCTATAGAATAGGTTTTTTTTAATTATTTTTATGCCTTAGTGCCATAGATTTCCAATCGTCATACATTTGTGTCATTATACATAAACGTCATTTTTTAACTGTTCAAGATTTCGAGAAAATTATGAAAATAGAAAATAGAAAATTTTAAGTCCATTCAAATCAAGTCGTCATTACACAAAAACGACTGTCATTATTTAACGGACTGAAATATCAATTACCGGTTATCAGCATTCGATTTCCCGGATATATTTCTATTAGTACACTTTGTGGACTAGAATATTCCCCGAGAAAACTTAAAGAAATTTAAATAATTTTCTTAAAATTTTGTGTTTAAATTAGCGTGAATCTTGAACGGAATCAAACGTCGACTTTCGGTTCTCGGCATTCGATTACCCTGATATTTTTCTATAAGTAACATTATTTTTGCCTTTTTGGGTACTTTGATTCATCTGCAATTATAAATATTCGGAGAAAATAAATAAATTTAAGTAATTTTCTTAAAATTTTGTGTTTAATTTACTGTAAATCTTGAACGGAATCAAATATCGACTCCGGTTTTCGGCATATAATCGCTCGGACATTTTTCTATTAGTAACATTATTTTTTCCCCCTTTGGGCACTCTAATTCAGCTGTAATATACACATATTCCCCGAGAAAACATAAATAAAATTGAATAATTTTCTTAAAATTTTGTGTTTAAATTGCTGTAAATATTGAACCGGAATCAAATGTCGACTTCCGTTTCTCGGCATTCGATTAGTCAGAAGTAATTATGTAAAGTTGAAAATATAGTCTAATTTGTGCAAATTTATAGCAAAAAAATTTGTTCCTGATAAGTCAAAGAATGCAAGCTGCTTAAATACGACAAATAAAAAATTTCTGTGTCAATTTCAGCTTAACGAAGGCCCTAAAAAAGTTCTGAAATAATGTGCCTAATGTAGAAATGTCTGACGAATCGAATACAAAAAACCGAAAGTTGATATTGCATTTCGTCAAGGAATTACAGTTAATTAAACACAAAATTTGAAGAAAACAACCTTAAATTATTTTTGTTTTCTCAGGTAACATGTATATATTACAGCTGAACCAGAGTCCATAAAAGCGCAAAAATAATGTTACTAATATAAAAATGCCTTGACTATCGAATGCTGATAACCGGTAGTAGATCTTTCAGTCCGTTAAAAAATGACGTTTTTGTATAATGACACAAATGTATGACGATTTAAATGGACAGAAAATTAAAATTTTATATTTTCACAATTTTCTCGAAATCTATGGCACTAAGGCATAAAAATAATAATAAAAACCGTTTCTATAGAGAATATTATGATCTACAATTTCGTATATAACAGTTTCCTACGTTATATTAATCATTTATGAGATAATCGACGAAAAGCGAAAAATGCACGTAATTTTATCAGAAAAGGGGGCGCCACGGCGAGCACAAAAGGGTTAGGAAGTCAAAAACTTGGATTGATAACTAAGGGTCCGACGTATATAACATTAAAAAATTAGAACTACTTGACCTTTTGCATCAATATGTCTCTAGCACAAACTTCTCTCCTTTAATGTTATACAATAAGCAGGGCCGTATTTACGCATGTGCATCCAGTGTACAAGCACAGGGGCCTCCAGAACTTAGGGGCCTACACAATCTTCCGGAAGCAAAAATTTTCCAACTAAAATTTTGAATTTTTTAATTTATTATTAATTAATTTTTATTTTGATCTTATATCTATATCTTGAATTTGATTCCAAACACGGTAGGATTTAAATAACATTTGTGCAAAACTATTGACAATCGCCCAAAACCACTTTTTGATACTTGAGTACAAACGTCCTCTGCGAGACCTTTAATTTGATTCCAAACACGGTAGGATTTGAATAACATTTGTACAAAACAATTGACAATCGCCCAAAACCACTTTTTGATACTTGAGTACAAACGTCCTTCGTGAGACCTTTAATTTGATTCCAAACACGGTAGGATTTAAATAACATTTGTACAAAACAATTGACAATCGTCCAAAACCACTTTTTGATACTTGAGTACAAACGTCCTCTGTGAGACCTTTTAATTTGATTCCAAACACGGTAGGATTTAAATAACATTTGTACAAAACAAATGACAATCGCCCAAAACCACTTTTTGATACTTGAGTACAAACGTCCTCTGCGAGACCTTGAATTTGATTTCAAACACGGTAGGATTTAAATAACATTTGTACAAAACAATTGACAATCGCCCAAAACCACTTTTTGATACTTGAATACAAACGTCCTCTGCGAGACCTTTAATTTGATTCCAAACACGGTAGGATTTAAATAACATTTGTACAAAACAATTGACAATCGCCCAAAACCACTTTTTGATACTTGAGTACAAACGTCCTCTGCGAGACCTTTAATTTGATTCCAAACACGGTAAGATTTAAATAACATTTGTACAAAACAATTGATAATCGCCCAAAACCCCTTTTTGATACTTGAGTACAAACGTCCTCTGCGAGACCTTTAATTTGTTTCCAAACACGTAGGATTTACCTAGTATTTATAAAAAACAATTGACGATCATCCAAAACAACTTTTTGACACTTGAGTTCAAATCTCCTGCGTGAGACCTTTAATTTGATACCAAATACGGTAGTATTTATATAAAATTTATAAAAAACAGTTGACGATCATCCAAAATAACTTTCTAACACTTTAGTTTAAATCTCCTCCGTGAAACCTGTAATTTGATACCAAACACGATTGTATTTAAATAAAATATATAATAAACAATTGATGATCGTTCAAAATAACTTATAGTCAGTTCTACGAATTTAGATTAAAACGAAAATTCTGAAATTGATTATAAATATTTAAGTAAAGCCATCTTGAAAATAATTTTTAACCTTTTCATATTAGACAAGTAATTTTTATTATTTATACGTTACCGCCTAAAACACTTAAAAGCAACGAAGTTGACGAATAAGAGCATCTGTTATAAAGTATAGTCAAAGCGAAAATTTTTATTGAAAATTTTTTTCTTATTTTTAAATTAACGGTTTAAAATTTTACCAAATATTAAACATGTACGTTCATTTATTCTAAACACAAATAAAATTACTAAACTTATCTAACTTGTTTACAATTAAAGTAATTTATATTTAAAATTTCTAAGTGAACTGTCAATGAAATCCATAAATGTCACATTCATAGCAACGGGCGCAATTCTTTTTATTTAAAATTGAACAAAAATTACCACGGATAGTGTGATTTTGTAAATTTTGACTTTATGCATAAAATCGCCCGAAATTTCTTACTACAAAAACAAGAATAATTTAATATTGTTATTAATTGTACAAATTTGAATAAATTATGAAAATAACAATAACTGGGTTTAAGTTCTGTATAAATTTTATTAACACAACGTTTCGGCAGCAAAGTGCTGCCTTCTTCAGGTGAAATATAATTGTAAACAAATAAATATGTAGTCAAGGATACAAGTGACAAAATAAATCAGGGTAACATGGATCAAAGTAAACAAATTTATAAACAGAAAATTAACGAAGAATAACAGTTAACCATGACTTATTGATCTCAAAGCCTGTATTCAAGTTCAGATTATTTGAAGATCTCTTGATTTCAATAGCTTCTCTAATAAGTCTTCTCAACCAGTTATTTTCTCTTACTATAATCCTTGTTTTTTCAAAATCAATACCATGTAGTTCTTGAATGGCATGCTCAGCGACTGCAGATTTATCTGGTTGATTTAATCTCATATGTCTTTCATGTTCTTTCAATCTTGTAGCAACAGTTCTGCCAGTTTGGCCAATATAAACTTTACCACACTGGCATGGAATCTCATAAATGCCAGAACAATTTAGAGGCACCATATCTTTAAAATTGCCCAGAAGATCACGGATTTTTAAATTTGACTTAAATGACGTTTTAATGTCAAATTTATTAAGAATTCTGCCAATTTTGTCGGTAACATTAGCAATGTAAGGTAAAGTGGCAAATAATTTCTTCTCATTAACAACCTGGGGAACTTGTACAGGTTTATGTTTCACTTTCAGTGCTCTTTTTATCTGCGCTTTGCTGTATCCATTTTTTAAGAAAACATCATCCAAAAAATCAATTTCTTCTTGAAGCTTACTGGGATGACATAAAGTTGAAGCTCTCTTGTATAATGTTTTAATCGTACACGCTTTTTGGGCAGGGTGGTGGTTAGAGGTCTCATGAAGATATTGATTAGTATGTGTTGGCTTCCTATAAACTGAAGAAATAAGTTTACCATCATC
Source organism: Poecilus cupreus (assembly GCA_963942605.1). Classification (NCBI taxonomy): domain Eukaryota; kingdom Metazoa; phylum Arthropoda; class Insecta; order Coleoptera; family Carabidae; genus Poecilus; species Poecilus cupreus. The sequence goes on along the minus strand of OZ012716.1, from coordinate 17,796,092 downwards.
TTGTTTTTCCAAAAGTACATCAAGAAATGGAAGACAATTATTTTCTTCTACTTCAATAGTAAAATTAATGTTCTCGTGTTGCGTATTCAGATGATTAAGAAAATTGTTTAATTCATCTCGTCCATGAGGCCAAATAGCAAAAATATCATCAACATAACGAAGCCAGACGGTGGGTTTCTTATTTGCTGTGCTAAGTGCTTTTTCTTCAAATTTCTCCATGTAGAAATTAGCAATAGAAGGAGATATCGGAGAGCCCATGGCAACACCATCAACTTGTTTGTAATAATTACCGTTGAAAAGGAAATAGCAGGATGTCAAACAGTGTTTAAACAGTTTGATTATGTCAGCAGTAAAATGATCTTCTAATAATTTTAACGTTTCAAGAATAGGAACTTTCGTAAATAAAGATGAAACGTCAAAACTGACAAGTAAATCATTACTTGTCAAAATTATGTCACCAATCAATTCTACAAAATGTCTAGAGTCTTTGACGTACGAAGACGAATGACCAATTAAAGGTTTCAATAATCTGTCCAGATATCTTGCCAATTCGTAAGTTGTAGAACCAATAGAATTAACAATAGGTCTTAACGGGACGTCTTTCTTATGAATTTTTGGAAGACCATAAAACCTTGAAATGACAGGATCTTGGGGAATAATTTTCTTCAAAACTTCTTGAGGTAACGACGATTCCTTCAATAGTTTAGTCGTTTGATATTTAGAAGAACCTAGCGGGTTACTCTTGACTTTGACATAAGCAGGGTCATCTAACAAAGCGTTGGCTTTATTAATATAATCTTCTTTGTTCAAAATTACTGTAGCTTTGCCCTTGTCTGCTGGTAAGACAACAATATTCTTATTGTTCTTTATTTCTTTCAAACTTAAAAATTCTTTTTTTGTCATATTGGGTTTCACTGACGTAGCTCTCTTTAGTATACGTGCAGTTTCATGACGAATCTCTTGGGACTTTTCTGCAGGTAGCGTCTGAATGGCAGCTTCAACACTCGTAATAATTTCTTCAGTAGGTATCCGGCTGGGAGTTATCCGTTTTATGAATAATCGGTTCCCAGATCATATCAATATCAAAAAGAAAATTATATGCGAAGTTTCTTTATGAGAAATCAATTATATTTGAAAAATGATTGACATTTTATTTTAGCTCTTTGGCTCAATTATGGACATACATACCATAATTTATATATTGATATTTTGTTTCAACAAATTTTGGTCGTAGTATTGCTATCTTCATAACGTATGTTTCACTAAAATTAGGTAAATGCATCACACCTTGCCGATGCTTCACTACTTTGTATGTGTTTTGGTGTGATATTGTTTACAAATATGAAATTGATGTGATAACTAATTTCCTGAATGTTTTTAGTAAGTAATACAATTATTTATTTAATACAAAACATAATTTTTCCTTTTTAAGTGATACCTTTAGTAATTAATAAATAATAAAGTCTTTCTTTTCATTAATCTTAGCCGTTTTAAATAAAATCTCTTATTAGTTCAAATTCAATACAAAAGTATAATGATACAATAATATATTGAACAACTAGTGTTGCAATGACCTTTTTTGTAATACGAGTATAGTTTGCGTAAACGGGCCGCAGGCGAGTTACGCAAAATACGAGTATTACAATTGGGCATTGTAACACGAGTTCATACTACTTTTCCTATTTCACGTTCATAAATTCAATAAAAATAAAATTGTACGGCATGTTTAATATACCACTGGTCACCAATGGGCTTTGTCCGCGGGGGCCTGTCGGGGCCGCGACCCCGACGCAGAGGCTTCGTTTCAGTAATTTTACGTGAGCACTGACAGCCCCAAGTTTGACAGACTGTTAATTTTGAAAATAATAAATTTCCCAAAAACAGTTGCACAAAATTCAATTTTTGTAGCATTGTTTTTGAGAAAAATAGTTTCACAAAATTGCTTTTTCCTATTTCACGTACACAAAGTCAATTTTGTGTATTTTCTCAAAAAAATGCTACAAAATTGAATTTTGTGCAACTGTTTTTGGGGAATTTATTATTTGTAAAATTAGCAGTGTGCCAAACTTGGGGCTGTCATTGCTCACGTAAAATTATTGAATCCCGATAGGCCCCGCGGGCAAAGCCCCATGGTGACCAGTGGTATATTAAACATGCCGTACAATTTTATTTTATTTTTATTGAATTTATAAACGTGAAATAGGAAAAGTAGTATGAACAACTCGCGTTACAATGCCTAATTGTAATACTCGTATCACAAAAAAGGTCATTGTAACACTAGTTGTTCAATATACTATTGCGTACGTGAAATAGGAAAAGAATATTACAATGTTATAATATATTTTTTTTTCAAATTTTAGTTCACATATTATTAAATTATTATTAATCATTATATTATATAATTATAACATTTTTATTTTCAGATACAAAAGATAATGATAAGGATTTGGGAGATCTTCTGTTTCCATTTATAGAAACTTTTCATAAATTTTTTGTGGAAGATGATAATGATTTCTTGAATGATTCTGATGGGAAAAAAATAGCAGTTTTCCTGGTTAATATTTATACGATTTTAATTACATATTTACCACATCACGGACCGCAAGTTATAGAGGTTGTTGTTTTGGATTATATATATATATATATATATATATATATATATATATATATATATATATATATATATATATTTTGAGGTATATTTGCAGGTTTTAGGTTGGTTAAATAAAATTACAAACGAGAATATAGTATCCAATAAACAAGTAGGAAATGCCTTAATATCATTGCTATTAAATCTGAATATACGATGTAAAGAAGAAAGCAACGTGTATGAAAATGTTGCCATTAGACTGTGTGACACTATTGGGACAATTAATAGCGTAATTATAATTTCTATATTGTCAACTCTCTTTATGTATTTTCCTTATTATTTTAAAAATATTTATGTGCATATGTGTTTGTGTGTGTGTGTGTGCGTGTTTGTATGTGAGAATATTTAAATGTCTTAAATAAGAAAGAAATATTAAAGTCAGAGTAATGACCGAATTGACAATTTCAGTTTTTTGAAAGCCCCGGAAGGAACTTGATATTTAAACTCTCATTTAAATGAAAATTATCGCTTCAATTAGAGGCCAATTTGTATATTTTATCATTTGTGTATTGATACTTATTGTAGACAAGTTGGCCGATCGTGTTGCGACGCAACTCTTAGTACGCTGTGACTTCACCCACACCAACATCTGTAGTTAGTCTACAAAGTGTGATTCTCGTAAATTTACAAAATGCAGCTACACGTATTCATGATACTCGGATGCTATTATAAACTGGCCACTTATGTACCTTGTTTGAATGTTGCATTCGCTACGAAACCTTACCGACAATATCGTAAATGTTACACTGCGGTGTGTTGGTTTATGAAAGATATCAAACTTATTAAACTTCAACTATGCGATGCGATATGTTTCATTAAACTGGTTATATTTAAACGCGTTTTTATGTAAACGAAAAACGAGACTGAAAAGTTAGATGTCGTAGGTTATCCTTCTTCGTCCTAACATTTGTTTGTATAGTAGTTTGTTGAGGGTTACTATTTAAAAACATTGTACAACAAAGACAGGTAGCCCATTAATGCGTATTTGTAACTTCTGTTAGCGTTCCAGTAGTATATTTTAGTGACTTAACTGTAGATGGGTTAATTGATTATTGTTACATCTAAAAACACACTCGTAGTTCCAATCATGGATAAAAATTAATAGACGTGTACGTGTAATCGAAATGGAGTACTATTATTAATTTAGAGTAAAATACTTCAAACAAATCTTGTAGATAATTGAATTCTGCATCTATGCATATTTTATTTTACACATTTTGTAACATGTAAAATCAAGTTTTAAATTTTATAAAAATGTATTGATAGCCATGAAATTTAATCAAAAATACAAACATATGTATATGTGCGAACTGTCAAGACTATTTATAAAATTTAAAACTTGATTTTAGCTATTCCAAAAGGTGTAAATAAAATATGATTAATGACTTAGATGAAGAATTCAATTATCTACAAAATTTGTTTAAAGTATTTTGCTCTAAAATCAATAGGGAACGAGAAATTGCTATACAGGATGTTCAAAAAGTTCCGGGACGGTGAAATTTCTCGAGAAATACACATCGAATCAAAAAACAAAAAAAAAAAACAAATGTTTAATATTTTTCAAAAACCTATCTTAACACGTCACTCAATAAGTTCGTAGGATGACTAATAAAACAACAACTTTTAGGCAAAATTTGACTTTATTCATCAACATACTCCCCTTCAAGGGTGACACATTCATTCCAACGCTTCTCTAATATTTCGATGCCTTTTTTGTAAAACGATTTATCTTTGGCCGCAAAATATTCTTCAGTTGCGGCAATCACTTCTTCATTAAAGCCAAATCTCTTTCCCTGAAGCATTCTTTTGAGGCCTGCAAACAGGTAGTAGTCACTGGGAGCCAGATCTGGTGAATATGGTGGATGGGGAAGCAATTCAAAGTGCAGTTCGTGTAATTTTGCCATTGTTACGATTGATTTGTGGTACGGAGCATTGTCTTGGTGAAAGAGCACTTTTTTCTTCTTCATTTGGGGTCGTTTTTCTGCAATTTCTTCACTCAAACGCACCAATAGCGCATTATAATATGCGCTATTAATAGTTCTTCCTTTCTCTAGGTAATCGATAAATATAATACCGTGCACATCCCAAAATACGGAGGCCAAAACCTTACCAGCTGACATTTGCGTTTTTGGTCGCTTTGGACGGTCTTCATCCTTTGCTGTCCACTCAGCTGACTGCCTATTTGACTCTGGAGTGTAGTGATGGATCCATGTTTCATCCATTGTCACATACCGCATGAAAAAATTCTTTTTATTGCGTTGAAACAGCTCCAAACAGCGCTTTGAATCGTCGACGCGTTGTTGTTTTTGATCGACTGTGAGCAAACGCGGTACCCATTTAGAACACAGCTTTCTCATGCTTAAATGTTCATGTAAAATTGTGAATACACTGCCTTCTGATATCTTTAAGGTGTCAGCTATCTCACGCAGAAAATCATTTTGTGGACTTTTTTTGTGTTTTCTGAAACAACTGCCAAATTTGGGCGACCAGAACGTTCAGCATCATCGGTGTTTGTACGGCCTCGTTTAAAATCAGCAAACCATTTCTCTACCATTTGTCTCGATGGAGCAGACTCCGAATAACAAATTCAGATTTTTCCATTCTCGTTAAAATTACAAAAGTAGCGTCACTAAAACCACTGTAACAAGTGAAATAAACGTCAGAATGTTATAAAATTTTGACATGTATCCTTCTAAGGTTGGTACTTCCTAAAAATCATATTGATTTTTCAATAGTGGTGCCATCTATATGTCATCCTACGGACTTATTGAGTGACGTAATATGTCACCAAGCACGATCCCCCACCGCCACCTCCTCTGACTGACTGACTATCTGACTCGATCGACCGACCGACCGAGGTAAAAAACTGACATTGTATTTCCTGTGTTGCTTAAATCAATTTACCACACGGTATATCTTTTTAATTATTGTTATTGCTTTTAAATATGCAGATATTAAATAATTATGTACCAATTTTAGGATAAACCAAATTGTCCTGTGCAGTTAAAAATCATTAATGAAAGTACGGCGTTAACAGCTTTAAGTTCTTTAGCAAATACGCTTAAAATAATGTTAAATGATGCCGATTGGATAATTCAACGGTGCAGAGCAGAATATTATTTGATAATTCATCCTGGAGGAGACAAAGTAGAAAGACGTAAGTTTCTTTTTAACATTTACAGCTGAATTCTTAAAAACAGAGAATAACCGTTTTAAGTATCTTATTAAGCTAAATTATACTGGGTGTATATTGAAAAGTGAAACATAGGCGTTTAACATGATAAATCAGTTTTCCGTTCGCATTGCTTCCCTAATTATTTTAGACAAAAATGTTACAAATAAATGTTGTTAAGCATAAATTTTTATTTCATGGCTGCTATTATTAATTCGCAATTCCGTGAATTTTCTAATTTAATTTCTGCAGTTATGAAGCAATCAAAATTAATTTTGTTTACTGATCCGGATGTAGAATTTTATGATTAACAACATTTATTTGAAAAATTTTTGTCTAAAATAATTAGGGAAGCAATGCGACCGGAAAAACTCATTTACCATGTTAAACGCCTGTTTCAATTTTCAATATACACCCGGTATAATGAAGAGAGTTTAACTTTAAACAAGATAAATTAAATATTGTCTTTGGTGAGTTTTGCTGAAAAAAATAATTTTTTTCCCTTAAAGTTCTCGATAAATACCTGCAGATTCAATTAAAATAGTCGCATAAAGATAGAGTCCTTGCATAAATGATATTGTCATTTTTTATGCAATATTTTAAAATTTATCCCCTGATAGTTATCGAGTACTTTACAAAAAGGAAAAAGTAGGGTATTGTCAATACGTATATTATATTCGGATTTTGCCAATTAAATGAAAAACTATTTTTGCAAACAAATCTCCTAATTCTTAATTAACCGGTACAATATTGTGTATTATGCTCACAATATTATTATTTTTTTATCTCAGGTAATAAAGGATTTCATTTTCCGCCCTAACGCTTATTATATAATATTTACTTAAAATAAGTGACTTAATCGCGTTTGTTTTTTTAGGTAAGGAATTACTAAAAAGTAAAGAAAGAAATTTATGTTGTCATCTTTGTCGTATTGTAAATGTTTGTACATTACTGAGTAACATGGCTGTTCCACCTGGAGCAAATGCAGAAACTGTGTTTAAACTTTTAATGCAATTGTATAATACATTGAATAGTTTAACGAAATATTTTCTGATGACATCATCAAAAATAAATCCAGCATTTCAAAGTGCAAGGTAGGTTCAAAGTTATAATGAACTGAAAAAAGTTTCTAAAACTCAAAGAATCATCCAATTTCAACTAAATGCAACCGAGTTATGGTACTCAGAAATTTAGCCATTTTTTGTGCATTTTCGTGTGCTGCGTTTTTTTTCCTCGAGTGTAGTAGCGTCTTCTCTTTAAATATTTTTAGTATATATTTGCTACAAATTTAAGTTGTAAAGAAATATTGCAGTAAATTTAAAAAATGTATCACTTAACCGTGCGTACAAAAACATATGCCATTAAGTTCATTTATTAATAATTAGCAGTTTAAAACTTATATTCTAATATTGTAGGTTATTGTCTATTTAATAGAATGTATTTAGAATGCAATTTTTATGTAACAACGTCTTCTAATACGGAATTGTTTTTGCATGAAATTTTAAAGATTTGAACGAGTTTTGAAATTATCTGGGAAACCGTTATCAAGTATGGTTTACTCTTTTATACTTTATATTGAACAAGGCCCAGAACCAGAAGAGGAATTAACACAGCAAAGAAAAAAAAATACAAATCCAAATACAATGAAAACGAAGATTCTGCGGGAGACTCGCTTAATTCCGAAATTAGTCTACGAAATGGAGCAATTTGGACGAAACGTCATTACACTTTCAAACAAAACGAAAATAGATTTATCTAAATATGTGGGCTTGGGCACCTCTAGAGATTTTAGAATCAAGGCACCAGCTTTGAAGGTGAGTGAAAAAAAATATATTTTTTAAATACTTTTTTTGTCCTTTGTCGTCTTTTTCATGTCTTCGAGTCTTTTTTATTTTATTCCTACATTCCAAGTTAACCTTGATCTTCCTCTTTTCCTTCTCCTTTTGATTATCAATATACAATTAAGGGCCGATATTTCCATCTACGAATAAAGTACCGAATAAATTATTCGCCGAATAAATGAAAAATGTCGCATCGAAATCATAGCTTAAATGATACTTATTGTTATAGCTGTCATTTTTTGATGCGTATTTTTTTATTTATTCGACGAATAACTTATTCGGAAGTTTATTCGTAGATGGAAATATCGGCCCTTAAACGTGTGCAAGGACGCGATAATTTCTTTAGTTATTCAAATTTAGATATTTTATTTTTCACTTGACTCTTATTTTTATTGATCTGATACAAGATATAAAAAGGAGGCCATAACGTCCTAGGGCGTAAAATGAGGACATAATGATAATACCCGCACATAATGACCTCTTATATATTAAAAATATATTGATTAGTATTGAACTGCAGTTGGAAAATACTGATCTACTGAAAGTAGCATTACCTCTCAATGAAGAGTTCATTAAATATACACTTCTTAAAAATGATTCATTAATGTCCAGTTTGTAAAATTCACTGTTATTAGTATTTGAAGCTCAGCAATAAATTTAAGTATTTGTTATTTTACTTTTCCTTTTTCCGTGCTTCTTTAGTGTTAACACATACAGGATGGTGACTGACTTAGCCTATCATAGTCGTTTTACATGTTAAATAATACTTGTGCATTTACCTGCTTCCTTAATTATTTTAGAGAAAAATGTTTCAAATAAAAATTGAAGAGATTTAATTCGCATCTGAATCAGTTCAATTAGGTACTTATTCATTTTACTTATTTAATGTCGCTTATGTGTAGTCTTCAAGGCGGACAGTGCAGTTATTGAAATAGGGTGTTCAAGTGAAATTAAGTGTGCCAAGTGCAATAAAAAAGTAAAAAAATGGATATCATTGCAATAGTTGTGAAGCTAATTTCAATAATAAATGTGCAAATTTAGATCACTACTAAAATTGGTGTTGTATGGAATGAGGAAATGAAAACAAACCTAGCACATTACTAGAAGATCGATGTCAGGGTTTGGTAAGAAAGAATCTTTTATTAAGTGGGGAAAATGCGGCATACAAGATGCCATATGAAGATATGGTAGAAAAGTATCTTCATCTAATTGAAAAGATAAGTTCTTTAGAAATTTAAATACACAACTAAGCAACAGTGGCAATAGCTTGGACTCAAACCAATTTGATAATTAATCAGAAACAGTAATTTGTGAAACAAAGAATCATAACGATTAGTGTTTCATCAAGACAAGAAATTTTGTCTTGATGATCACTTCTTGTCTTGGTCTTGATTTTCAAGACAAGACATTAAACATTTCTTGTCTTGCTCATTTCTTGACAATGTATTTCTTGTCTTGATTCAAGAATTCTTGATATTTCTTGATTCTTGACATTTTAGGGGAATCCCCTTTCTATATCATTTTGTCCAATCCGAACCTCCCAAGAGAGTAGCGTTGGCGTCTGCCCTTGAGTTCCGTGAATTTGGCCCTACATAAATGCGTTTTACTAAAAATATATATGTGTAAATAATGTACACTTTATGTACATTTTTGTACCATAAAAATTAATTTTTGTACATCTTATAATTTCTTGTAATTAATAAAACTAATTTATGTAGGGGCCAACTTCACGGTGCCCTACTACATTAACATATATTGCAAACAATGAGGAAATATTATCTGGGATGACCGATACAGCAAGTTATATGTTTTTTTATACAGAGCGCTATAGTTCTCTAGGGACTGATATGATTTAATATGTTTTTCTAGGTATTTAGCATTAAAGATTAATGTTGCTACTTTTAAAAGAAATTATAGCATCGGTCTCTAGAAACCGATAATACAGGAAACGTGTTTATATAATTATTACTTACACTTGTGTTTTAACACAAAGAATTTCTTCCCCACTAAAAAATATCATTCTGTTTAATCAATTCCATAGGCATAAAGGCATCGATATTTGGCAAATAATCACTTTAACTTGATAATGCCGGTCTCTGATATTATATATTTATAATAAAATGTTAAAGTAGAACTTATTTTAACGTAAATATACCGCCAAATACTTATAAAGTTAACTGTCATAAACGACAGCTAGGAAGATGACGTCACATACTCTTCGTGTAAACTCGGCAATCTACGCACAGTGGTCGGCTGTAGGTAAATTATGAACTTTTAAATATTATTTTCTTATAAAAATTATGAGCAAAATATATTTTATGTGTTACGACACGAAACAAACAACATTAATGTTTGTAAAAAAACAAACTTTCATTGATTTTTAAATTTCTTTCGTGTCCCCTATTTTGAAAAAATTCTTTTTGACTGTGAATCAACACATCAAAATGTATGTTTATGTTGTTGTTTACCTTCTTTACCTCCTGCCTATTGTTTTAGGTCAAAAAGTTGGTTAGTGAGTATTCAATGAATAAGCACGATTCAGGGTCCTATAATACAAAAAAAAAACCAATTTATTGTATTTTTGCTTCTTATATTTATATGAAGTGCTGATTAGATTTTGGATAAAATTGGTCAACTGGAAGTTGTTCACTAGCAGCCCTTAACAGTTTTCCGTGAAAAAATACGATTAAATTAAATTTTTCAACAATTTATGTTATTTTGAAAATCATAGAATAATTAATTTTACATCTGTTTTGATATATTAATTTTATTAATTTTCATTAGATTTAGAGATAATTAAAATTAAAAGAAATTCAACAAATCTTGCATTCCATGTACACCATGGAACACTTACAAATTTTCTTTTTTTTGCGAAATGTGTATTTTTCTGTATCACCCAATACTATTTTGTACCGTTTAAGAGTTGTATTGGGCGGGAGGTTATGTACTGTACACATCAGATTTTTTTAACATCCTGTATAGGTTGTAAAATAATACTAATGCAAGTAGATCAATTATGCTCTTTATTTTAATATTGAATACGAATTATATGAATTACAATTATGACTAAAAATTAAAATGTAGAGATATTATATTACACATAATTATGACAATAATGCAAATAACAACAATTTCCATTAGAGCAATATAAGTTGCAAGAGAAGTTCGAAATTATTATAATGGAATTTTAATCATAGTACTACGTGTACGTGCTTTTCTTACTTCATTGCCTATTTAATTTGGGTTGTTCCTCAGTATCCATTCCTATTATTTATATTATTAAATTATTATTGCTGACGCAGCTGGCAATGGGAATAATTCGATAAATAATGGATTGTATCATAAGGGTCTGCATTAGTTAGCTGCGTAAACTATTGCCTATAAGAATGAATATTACCAAATTTACTCGCAAGGATATTGTTTTCATTGCGGAATAATTACGCATGAACGTTTCTATGTTTAAAGAGTCCAGTGAGAAAATTAAAATTTTATTCGTATATTTTTGTCGCATTCAGTAAAAGAATACATGAATGTACTAAAATTGATAGTAAATGTATTCATTTTTGAACTATTAGGTAACAATTACGAAAGGTTAAACGCAGGAATTCCAACTAAATAGAATCAACAGCTTAAATTATTAAACAAATAAGCGAAATTAGGGCTGCGACGATATATGCCTCTGGATTTACAATTATTTAAGTATAAATTATATTACACTTATGGTTTTAGAAAAATTAAATTTCACTGTATAATAATACACAAAATTGCGTTTCTGCCTTTAATTCATTCTTACATTTAATATTTATTTATTTATTCAACCAATAGGTAATATACGAGGGCAGTTTGATAAGTCCGTGACTTTTCGAATACAAAAAAAAAATTTGTGCGAAAAAGCGTTTTATTTCTCTACATAGTCCCATTATAGTTCAATACATTTAGTCTACCGTTTTTCCAATTTTTTAATTTCTTCCAAATAAAAGGTTTTCTCAAGACCCTCAAAATAGGCGTTTCAGTGATGACCTGAAGTGTTTCAGTGATGACCTCTTCATTAGACCCAAATCTCCTTTCACCCAGCCATTTCTTCAGGTTTATTAAAAGAAAATAGTCACAGAGGGCTAAATCTGGAGAATATTCTGGATGAGGTAGCAGTTTGTAGCCTAATTTATAAATTTTTGCCATGGTGAAGTTGGTTGCGCTTGTGCTCGAATGTGAGCAATCGCGGCACCCATCGCGCCGATAGCTTTTTCATGTCCAAATATTCATGTAAAATGTGATGTACCCGCTCAGTTGAAATGCCCACAGCCTCAGCCTCCTTACGCACTTTCGTTATCCTATCGTCCAATATCATTTCATGAATTTTACCGACAATTTCTGGCATGACGACCTCTTTTGGGCGATCTGAACGTTCGACGTCATTTGTACTGATACGACCACAACGGAACTCAGTAAATCACTTCTTAACCATTGAAATTGATGGTACAGAGTCCCCATAATATTTATAGAGCTTTTCCTTGGTTCGGTGATGGTTTTTTTACGCAAAAATTAATGATTAATCAGCACACGAAATTTACTTTTTTCCATTTTCGTTAAAATTCACGATGTAGACTGCTTTTAATGGCTGACAAATAAAAACGCAACGACGCAGCTTACTCAAATTTTGTCTTTAGTCTATTATTAGATGTTAGTTGACGGGAGCAGTGTTACCATCAAAGTTACTACACGGGAAATTCGAAAAGTCACTGACTTATCAAACAACCCTCGTATTATGCAAATAAATGTGCTGGTATGTTTAGTTATTTTTAAATATGTAGAGTTACGGTTGTCAGAAGCGGGTACTTCATTCAATATTATTTAAATAACACGAAAACTGAGGCTGTACAAAAATTAAATTTTGTTGTACAAAAATGTACATAATGTGTACAATATTATAAACTAAATTAAATTTTTTAAATACCTAAATGTAGGGCTACGTGAAGTTAGCCCTACACAAGTTATTATGAAAATAAAACAGAACGTGTGCGCGTACAAAAATTTATATTTGCTGTACAAAATTGTACATAATGTGTACATTATTATTTCCTATAGTTTATTTCTTTATGAAATAAATGTAGGGCACCGTGAAGTTGGCCCTACATAAATTAGTTTTATTAATTACAAGAAATTATAAGATGTACAAAAAATAATTTTTATGGTACAAATATGTACATAAAGTGTACATTATTTACACATATATATATTTTTAGTAAAACACATTTATGTAGGGCCAACTTCACAGAACTCTGCCCTTGCCATTTTATAAAGTATCGACTTAATATATTTGCGACATTATAAATAAAAAAAATATATATATATATATATATATATATATATATATATATATATATCATCACCCCTTTTACCCATTCTGGGTGTGACACTCTGCTTACACAGATCTCGGTAAGTGATATATTTTTTCGTATGAAGTGAGGTTACCAGCCGTCATATCATAGCCCCCAAAGATGTTAGTGGAGGGGAATCACAGGGGTAAATTTAAATTGGTAACTGGTGGTAAAATCTTGTGTTGCATATTTACAAAATTTTGAGGTTCACATTAAGGCCGCCAGATGGTGCTAAAAACTGTGTACAAATGTAAATCGAATCTTAAAGTCACTTTATTGACAAATGTATATCAAATTTTTATATTTTAATCATAAATGCGGAACTGAAATTTTTTATGTCAAGATATCAAGATTTCTTGACAAGAAATCTTGATTCTTGATGATACTTTCTTGTCTTGTCTTGGGAAATATAAAATACTTCTTGTCTTGGTCTTGTCTTTATCTTGTCTTGGTCTTGTCTTGATTTCAAGACAAAATCAAGAGTCTTGTGAAACACTAATAACGATGTCAATAAAATCCAAAAGGTGTCAGTACAAGACTAATCAGTCAATGCAATTAAATCTGAAATTGAGAATAAAACGTTAAAAGTAAATTAACAATCAGCAAGTTATAACCGCAGTAACTGAATTAATGTTAAATTTACAGAAACAAATGTAAACAAACGATGATATGATATTAAGCGACTCAAAAGAATCAGCTGTAGTCAACAATATTGAAGGTGAATTTAAAACTCAAAAGAGTATGAATCTCAAAGAAAAATTACAAGTGGAAATTGCAAAATGGATTCTACAGTGACAGTGGTTCCAAAGAGAGGGTGGATTCACGTATTAGATTAGCGGCTAGCACCGGAAGCTGGAAATGTCGAAACCTTCCTAAAAGTCTCGTTTTCTGATAACACCTTTACTTGTTTCAAATTAGAGTCAAAAAGACTTTGCGGAATTTAAAATAGAATATATGTACGATATTCATGACTTAATTCAATGTAGTGATTTGTGGCCAAAGGGAGTGGTAGTCCTCAAGTATTTTTTTCGCAATCCCAACGACATAGCACCACAACTGTCTAAAAAGCAATAAAATAATATCGACATTTATAAGACAATAAAATTTTATTACCAAAACTTCAGAGGTCTGCGAACTAAATTAGTAAATTTGAGAAACAGCGTGCTAAGTGAAAATATTGAAATTATTGTAATTGCTGAAAGATATTTTTGATAATGAAATGTGTGATAATCGTTACAATGTCTTTAGAAAAGATTGCGATAAAATAACTACACAGAAATCTCGTGGTGATAGGTTCTGCTAGGAGTGAAAGAGCCTATGAAAATTGCTGAAAGTAAAGCAGAAATTATTGGCTGGTTTATACTTGATTTAATTTACAAATTTAGATTAAGAAATTTAATTTTAAAAATATAAAATATATAGAAATACCTTTATTGGTTTATGCTGGATTTACAAATTTATAGATTTATTAAAAAATATAAAGACAAGTAAAGATTATCAACTGTTTCATAAAAAACAGCCTCAGAATAATAACTAAGTTATTAATTCATTGAGACCTGTCAAGCCAATCAATCGGGACTCATCAGTGTAGTGAACCCACCAGCTGCTGTGAGGCAGTGGTACCGAGTGACTGGCTTAGCGAGATCTAAGATCCCACCAGATTGGTAAATGGAACTGAGAAATAATTAAATACTCCCAGAGCCATCTACCGTTCTTAAACTTCAACAGAAGTACATTTTCAAAAATTGAAAATTGTCTATGAATACATATATATTAAAAAAATATAAAGACAATAAAGATTGTCAACTGTTTCATAAAAAACAGCCTCAGAATAATAAGAGCATTGAACATTTTGAAAAAACGATTTTGTTAAGCTTCCTTTTTCACTATTTGCCCATTCTGTCTGCCATTTGTTTAGAGAAATATTTGACTTTGTTTACTACCGGCCGTTTGTACGATTTACCCTCCTCGATGTTGAAATTATAACAAGTGTTTCCAGAAAACACAGGACGCCTCATATCATATAGTCCTGTATGCCTTTAATATTTTAATGTGTATAAGTCGTTGTATCATTTATAATTTCGTTTGAATCAACTTTTTCTGAAGTGCATTTTTCCAAACTGGAATTCCATAAGATAAAATGGGTAAAATAGCTCCTTAATTTGTAATGCTTCTTGTTCAAGACCTCATGTTATTTTCGCAGATTTTGCTAGAGTGTGAATTACCTTGCTACACTTTTCTGATATATATTCTACATGTTCATCAAATTGACATTTATTTTTTATTTTTATGCCCAGATATTTTTAATACTTTACCTTCTTGTTTTTTCTTGTTTCAATACTTTATAATTTAGAAATATGTTTATATCTTTCTTTAATACTGATCTTCTTTTTGTTACTAACATGGTTTGTGATTTACTTTCATTGAATTTTATTTTGTTATTTTGGGTCCAAATCATTATTTTGCTCAATTCTAAATTTGCTACTTTTTCTACCTGCAAAATATCCCTCCCTTTAGTCAAAAGTATAAAATCATCTGCAAATGCAATGGCTTTTGTATTCCTTTTTTAATAATGAGTCGTATTGAATGTTTCAAAAGCCAAGACCACAGCGGAATCCTTGCAGACAACCTCTGTTAACTATTTTTTCCACTTTGACATTAACTTCCAAAATTGCAAGTCTTTCATTAAAATAGCTTTTGGCAAGGTAGAATAATTTTTTTTGGACATTTAAAATCTTTTAATGCTTTAATTATTGCCGGCTACCACGCCGCATTGAATGCTCCTTTTTTTTTTTATTATAAAGGATGAGTCATCGACAACTTGGGTCATTAGTACCCGGTACATTTTGATATTACATATCATTTAATTACATTTGTGTTATATTTGTTTGTATATGTTTATGTTTTTACAAAAGTTGATTGTGTTTGTGAGGTTGTTTGTGTTGTTACCGAGTATTTCTTGTAGTGTTGCTGGTAAGTTGTTCTGTATTCTGTGTATTGTGTATTTGGGGCATTGTGTTAATATGTGTTCTGTGGTTATTTGTGTGTTACAGACGTCACATGTTTCTGGTTCTGTTTTTTGTAGTAGGTACTTGTGGGTTAGGTTTGTGTGTCCTATACGGAGTCTTGTGATTTTCACTTGGTCCTGCCTGTTGTTTAGGTTTGTCCATTTTGAGGTGTCTTCTTTAATATTTCGAAATTTGTTTCCTGTGGTGTTGGCCCATGTTTCGTTCCAGTGTTGGTTTAGTTTACCTTTGATTGTTTTTTTGAAGTCTTGTGTCGGGATGGGGATGTGTGTTGTTTCTTCCTCCTTGGATTCCCTAGCTGCTTGGTCTGCTGTCTCGTTTCCCTTTATACCGGTATGTGATGGTATCCACATCATTGTTATACTGCTCTTTTGGGTGATTTCATGTATGAGGTCTTGTATTTGATGTATTATGGGTTGGTCATTATACATTTTCATCGTTGCTTGTATAACACTTAGTGAGTCGGTATATATGATGTATTCTTCTTGGAGTGTGGGGTCGTTTTTGATCTGTTTCAGTGCTGTGAGGATGCTGTATGCTTCTGCTGTGTATATAGTAGCTTGTTCTGGTAAATGAATTTTTGTTATTCTGTCGTCTATTACTACTGATCCTCCTGTCCCTTCTTGCGTTTTTGATCCGTCCGTGTATATTTTTTGCGCATGTTGTTGCTGGCTGCATATTCGTCTGAATTCTTGATTGATAATAGTTGGTGGTGTATTGGATTTTTTATATTTTGTCAAATCTAGTACGTAATTTGGTGGCTTCTTTTTCCAAGGAGCGGTACTATCTTTGTAGTGTATTTCAAGGTTTGGTAGGTTTATATTTAAGTTTTCTAGAATTTGTTTTATTTTTTGTTGGAGAGGGGTATGGGATAATAAGGATATGTGGTTTTGGTGTTTTTTGAATATTTGTTTATGAGTAGGGTTGTTGGGATGTTTTGCAAGTTTGGATATGTATGACAGCGTGAGTTGTTGTCTGCGGATTTCTAATGGGGGGATACCAGATTCACAGTGCATGCTGACGGCCGGGCTTGTTCTGTACGCTCCGATTGCAAGTCTTATCGCGGTGTTTTGTATCGGTTCCAGTATTTTTAAGATGTTCGTGCTGGCTGTTTGGTATACAATGGCTCCGTAATCTATTTTTGATCGTATGTAAGTTATGTATATGTGAAGCAATATGTCTCGGTGCGATCCCCACTTGTTGTTGCATAAACATTTCAATAGATTTAGCCCTTTATAGCATTCGAGTTTTAGGTGTTGTAGATGGTGTTTCCAGGTTAGTCGTGGGTCAAGTATCATCCCTAGGAATTTTAGTTTGGTAGCGTATTCAATTTTTTTATTATGTAGTGTTATAGTAGGTTTCGTGATTAGTCTAGTTGGTTTTGTAAAGAACATCATTTTTGTTTTTTGTTCGGAAAATTTTAGGCCAGTGTTTTTGGACCATTCTTCTAATCGGTTGGTGGTGTTTTGTAGTTCTTGTTTTAGTGTTTTGATGTTTTTGTTTTTATAATATATTGCGAGATCGTCTGCAAACAGTGATGCTTTTACGTGTTGGGGGATATACTCTGTAATTTTGTTCATCGCTATTAAAAATAGTGTGACGCTAATTATTTCTCCTTGTGGTGTTCCGTTTTCTTGAGTTTTTGTTTCTGAGAGTATTCCGTTGTATCTAACCTTGAATTTGCGATCACAGAGGAAATTTTTAATGTAATTTAGTATGTTTCCTTCTAGTCTGTATTCTTTCATGGTCTTTATGATGTAATGTCTCCAGACTGTGTCGTATGCTTTTGATATATCGAACATTATAGTTGCTGTATATTGTTTGTTCTTGAAGGCTTTTTGTATTTCTGTTTGCAGGGCAATAAGTTGATCAGTTGTCGAACGACCGTGTCTGAATCCACTTTGGCTCTCGTTTAATATACTGTTTTTTTTTTCTAAAAACCATATTAGCCTCTTGTTTATGATTTTTTGTAGTATTTTACTTAGGCAGTTAGATAACGATATTGGTCTGTAATTTAACGGTTTTGTTTTGTTTGTATTTGGTTTGAGTAACGGTATCGTAATGACTTCCTTCCATTTTGCTGGGAAATTATTTTTGGTCCAAATGTTGTTATATATTGTGAGTATGAAGTCTAGTGTTTCGTCTGGTAAATGTTTTATGTGTTCGTATGTTATCCCATCAGGCCCGGGGCTAGTTGATTTTTGTATTTCCTGTATTGTTGTGGTTAGTTCCTGTTTTGTAATGGGTTCATTTATTTCGGTATTATCATTTTGATTTATTTCAATTATTTCCGATTCAGTGTTGTTTTTGTGTAGTAGGAATTCAGGAGTGTACTGTGAGTTGCTTGAGTTTGTGTAAAATTGGTCTGCTAGTGTATTTGCAATTTCTTGGGGTGATGTTATTGTTTTATTGTTTTGTATTAATAGGTCGGTGTGTATTTTGTTTTTGTTTCCTTTGATTCTATTTATTTTATTCCACACTTCTGTCATAGGAGTATCTGTGCTAATTGTTGATGTATATTCTTGCCATGAATCTCTCTTACTTTGTAGTATCGTTCTTCTACAGAGTGCTTTTGTTTGTTTGAGTTTTATGAAATTTTCGGTGGTTTTGTGTTTTTTATACTCTTTCAGGGCTTCTTTGTTGTTTTTTATTGCTATCTGACATTGTTTGTTCCACCACGGGACTTGTTTTTTTCTTGTGACTGTGTTTCTTTTTTCGCAGCTTTCTTTAGCCGCTTCTGTTTTGTTAGTATTTCTACTAATTCGTCAATATTTTCGGTATTTGTGTTTTGTTTTACCTTTGCTAGCTCAGTGAATTTTTCCCAGTCTGTGTTTTTCGTGTTCCACTTGTGACTAATCCGGTGGTCTATTGGTTGATTGTTATCTTGGGTGTTTGTGTCGTATGTAATTTTTATTGGAAAATGATTTCCTACGTATGAGAGTGGGAGTACAGTCCAGGTTAATAGAGGGTGTAGTGATGACTTACAAAAAGTTAAATCTATGTTTGAAAAATTTCCTGTTCCTGCGCAGAAATGTGTTGCCGTTCCGTCGTTTAGTAATGTTAGACGGTCGTTGTTGTTTATTACTGTTTCTATGTCCTTTCCTCTTCTATTTGTTTCCTCGCTTCCCCATATTGTGTTGTGAGTGTTAAAATCACCGGTTAGTATGAATGGTGTTGGTAGTTGGCTGATTAGTTTTTCGATCTCGTTGATTTCTATTTGTTGGTTTGGTGGTAGGTATATTGAACAGATCGTAATTTTTTCTGGTGTGTGTATACTGATGGCCACTGCTTCGATGTTTGTTTGGATTTGGATTTCGTCTGCGTGTTTTGTGTTGGAAACGAGTAGAGCTACTCCCCCACTTGCATTGTTAATGTTTGGTCTGTCTTTCCTGAATATTTGGTGGGTGTGTAGTCTTGTTTCTTGTATGCTTATTATTTCTGGACTTGTGTCTGTTATTAATTTTTGAAGTTCACCTAGGTGAGCGTGGAATCCGTTTGCGTTCCACTGTATAATATGCATGTTTGGATGTACTACTATTGTTTTATTTTATTCTTGTTGTTGTTGTTGTAATTGTGCCTCTTCTTGTTCTTCTTCCAGTTGAATTTGGATACGGTTTTTAATTCTTGTACATCTACTTTTTATTATTTTTCTGTTTAATAGTGGGTAGATATCGACTATCATTTGTAGTAATTTAGTTGTCTCATGTGTGTAATCTCTTGATATTTCGAGTGCGTCTAGTTTACCGTTAGCATTTTCTATAAAGTCTTTGAATTGTTCGTATGATAATATATATTTGTTGGGTGATTTATTTATTTCGCTTTTTGTATTTTGTAGCAGTTCTTCCGTTGATAAGTTATCGGATGGGCTATAAGATCGTGGCTTTTTGAATTTTCTGGTTTCTGTGATACTTTCCTGTGAGCTGTATATGTCTTCATTTATTGTGTTGTTTGTTTCATCGTTGTCTTTAAGTCTTTTGGCGTTGTAGTTGCTATGTTTTATTCTGTTTGATTCCCTTGTATTGTTGTTTGTTGTCGGCGTATCTTTTTTTTACTATGCTGGTGTTACTCATGTTTGGTGTTTGTTGTATTTCTGCCTCTTCTTGTAATGTATCTTGGTTGTTTGTTGCTGTATCTTCTTTAGATTCTGTTGATTGTTGTGTATCTGGTATTTGTTGTGTGTTGTTGGTTTGTGTTGTACGCGGTTGTATTTTGTTTTTGTTTATTTGCTGTGTGCATGGTTTCTTAGTTTTATTTTGTGTGGATTAGGTTTGGCAGGTTGTGGTTGTGTGTCCTTGTTTGTGGCATGTAAAACATGTCGGGGTGTCTCCAGTTATGAAAATTCTGTACTCTGTGTTTTCATATACTATTTGTATTGATTCCGGGATTCTAGTGTTTTCGTTTTCTACTATATAGGTCTGTCTGCGGAAACTTAGTATATGTGAATATTCGCTTTCCATCATGCCGACTCTTAGAAATGTGAGGGGTGATACTAGTTTTAAGTTTTCTTCTTTTAGTGCTTGTTCTATGACGTTGTGGGGGATTGATGGACATACATTAGAAATCACTATTCTCTTTGTAGGTGTGATGAGCCGTCTTATTTCTAATATTTTATCCTCGATTTTAATTTGTTTGTGTTCTTTTATCAGGTGGTCGACTGTTTTTTTTTGATGATAGATAAATACATATGCGATTATTTGATATTCTGGAGGCAAAAATTATGTTTTTCGGTTCGACGATATTTCCTATTGTTGTTATATATGTTTTTAGGTTTATTTCGTTGATTGCGGGAATAACAATTGCCTGTTCTTTTGACGGAAAGGCAGTCTGTCGTAATTTGTCGGCATATCTAGTGGTTTGTTGAGTGTTGGTGAGCGTGTTGGTTTCTGTATTAATTTGATTCATACTGGTTTTTTCTTTTTGCAATGCTGTTTTATCTTCATGTTGTGTAGCAGCTATTGTTTAACAGATGTCACTCGCGTGTGTATGTGAATCTGGTGGGTGTAGTTTTATGATATTTTGTATGTGGGTGTTTGGGGTATGGGATTTAGGAGAAACCTTATTGAGGTAAGAGGGTGTGTTTTTGGGTTTTAGGATTTGTTAAGATGTTAAATTTAATCAGTTAAATACCTTGTATATTTGCTGTCAGTTTGGCAGAGTAACGTGAACGTTGCACTGTGTACTAATGACCTTGAACGAATGGAATGCTCCTTTTACATCTAGATGTGTAAAAACCACCAACTTCTTTTCTTCGAAACTTTTTTCAACAAATTTTTTCAGTTCCAAGATTGCCTCAGCTGTATCTTTAGGTTTAACAAAGCCAAATTGTTTTTCGTAAAATACTTTATTCTCATTTGGAAATTTCATAATTCTATTAATCATTAATTTTTCTAATACTTTACCCCCTATATTAATTAAACTTATCGGGCGAAATGTATCAGCTTGATCAAAGATTTCCTTGCCAGGTTTCATATTTGGTACGATTGTTACTATTTTCCATTCCTTTCGAAAGAATGCTATATTTTGACATTGATTATAAATTTCTGTCGAGAATGAAGGAAAATTTTTAAATATTTGTAAAATATATCGTTCGAAATACCATCGATCCCCGGAGCTTTCTTTGGATTCATTTGACATAAAATTTCTAATATTTCTGCCTGTGTAAAATATTCATCTGATTCCGTATCTAAAGGTTCTTTAATATCAATTCTTATTCTTGTATGAAATTCTAAATCAAATTGAGCTTAAGCCCAAAACTCCTCTTACATCTCGGAAGGCTATATAAATCGTTCAATTTATTATTAAAAGAAGAATGATTGATGAAAAATAAGGTCTTCAATTCGTAATTAATAGATTATCGCTAAATTCGCATATATGTATTTCCCAGTTGATAGAAATTCACTAAAAATTAAAATTCAGTAACAATTACTTAAATATCAATATTTGTAATTTAAGTACCGACAATAAAATTCTAATTTTGTGAAAACAGTAGAACTACTTAACATTTGCATGGAAATAGTCTCTATTCTCTGGATTTTTGGCTTCATTAAATAAGTAAAATAAAACTGATGCAGATATATATACGAGTATGAACTCTCTTCAATTTTATTAGAAACTTTTTTCTCTAGATGATGATTAGAGATGTAAAAAAAAGCATAAGTATTATTTAACATATAAAACGCCTATGAGTCACCATGCTGTCTATGTTATTTTTAGTAATTTTGTACTTCTTATGTTACAGGAGGCATTGGAAGATGTACAAGAAAATCTCCAGGAAACAGTAATTGAAGAAGAAATTAATGAATCTCAAAATTTAACGGAAGAGGACACTAGTATGGAAAATGAAGATACAGCAAATAGTTATTCTCCTCCAGAAAAAAAAACACGTAAATCTAAGTAAATGTAAAATATAAATTTTTGTATTATATTTAGTACACATATTTAAAAACTATGTTATTCCGTTTATAAATAGAATAAATCCTTTAAGTTCTGTATGATTTTTTAAAATGAATTTAAAATTACCTAGAATGTGGGGACAAAAACCCGTGTCCTCATTTCCCGCTCTGCTTTTCATATGATATTATTTAGACGATGCAATTTTCTGCATCTATTTAATGCTTACATTGTACACTAAATTTGCCTTTCTTTGAGAGTATTTCAAATAATAAGAAAATAAAACAAATATATTAATAATTCCACAAACTGTAATTTAACACATTGTCGCCATTATTATAGTTTTAAACTTACAAATGTTTGTATCCATTTATTGTAAATGTATCCGGCAGATCGATTTTAAAATTCCTATGCAAATTTTCTTCTATTCACACAGACTAGTTAGAATATAACAAAATGAGCTAATACGTGATGTTGGTATAGAAGACAGCTATAAATAAAAATAAAATATTGACTAGTACCACGAACTCTGTTTTCAAATTATTTGATAAAAAATACTTCTCATTACTTTCTTTATTAATCTACTTATGTATATAATTTATTTGCTTTATGTTTTGAAATTACTTGTTACACAGAACAAAAACAACCAATTGCGATGCTAGCGCTTGAAGGGACACATTGCTTGGTTCCTCTACGCATTATTTATTTAGTGTTTAAAATTCGTAAAGGGTTACTTTTCATTTAATTATTCATAAAATGTCCTTCACAATCACTTGCGTTTGGAGCGAACGTTGTTAATATGTTGTAACCAGTGAGGTAAGATACTATGCTAGCGTGTTTAAGTCCAATACTAGGGATAGGGATTAGCGTGTCGCCAGAGAAATGTCAAAGTAACTCTAGGCTTGGACGCTACATCTTTTTCTAATCTCGAACCTCTCTCTCTCTCTCTATGGTACCGTTACTTCGTACGCGCGACATTTTAAGTCAGCACCGGCTTCGAATGTTTAATTATTTGAATATTGGTGTGCAATAAAAGTATTCAGTAAGAATTTTATTTTTATGTAATTAGGTAACGGGGTGGCTGGAATAATAACCCTAATACATTGCAATTTATGTAGACTTTTAAGACAAATGCATTTTAGTAATTTAATAGTAGAAGTTTTAATTCAAGTTCAGACAATAGTTGTAATGGTGAAACAACTAATAGTGATATCAAAAATTTAATGTCACTTGTAAAAAAATCTGATGTGGCCAGCACATAACCTCCCGCCCAATACTACTCTTAAACGGTACAAAATAGTATTTGATGATGCAGAAACATACCTTCTTATTTGTTTATTTTCTAATTATATTTGAGAATTTTTATTTTCTTTCGTATATTTATTTAATTTTTTGACATATATTTCACTAAAAGAATACAACTTCACAATCACAATGACATGTGTCACATTTCGTAAATAAATTGAAAATTTTTAAATGTTTCCATGGTGTACTAGGAATGCAAGATTTGTGAAATCTAATTTCTTTATTTTTAATTATCTCTAAATCTAATAAAAATTAATAAAATTGGTGTAATCAAAACACATGTAAAATTAAATATTCTTCAACTTTCAAAATAACATAAATTGTTGAAAAAGCAATTTTAACCGTGTTTTTCACGAAAAACTGTTAAGGGCTTCAAGTAAACTGCTACTTCCGGTTGACCAATTTTATCCAAAATCTAATCAGCTCTTCATTTAAATATAAGAAGCAATAATTCACAAAATTGTATTTTTTGGTATTATAGTATTTGAGTTATGCGAGACGAAAAAATTGCCACAGACTACACACATACATACATACAGACATCATCGCGAAAATAGTAAAATCGTATTGTAGGGACCCTAAAACGTGCTTATTCATTGAAAACTCACTACCCAATTTTTTGACCAAAAACAATACCTCCCTTACCTAGAGGTAGGCGGGAGGTAAAAAGCCATATTAAACGATTTGCAAGATGATATAATATGTTATCTAGCCGGCTTTATTTCACGTCATTTACAAACTAAACTAATATGTTGAAAATTTTTAAATCCTGTAAATAGTGCGGATGAAAAAGTTTTAGCATTGACGAATTTTAAAAACAAGGGTGGTTTAAATATAACAAGTAATATTGATGTTTTAATTGTACAGAACGCAGAAAAATATTTAAATAATTAACAAATAATAACATGACGAATAAGAATTTTTTACACAAGATTGTATTTGTCAGAGCAGACAGGTCCGTTAGCACGTATTAGGTCATTGTAGGCAATTGATTATTGTAAATAATTGGGTTAACATGATTTAAATAAAGTGATTTAAATCATTAATCAAATCAAATACATTTTTTCCGTGAAAAATTGTTTAAAAAATCATTTAAAATTGTTTTTAAGTATTCCTAAATTTCACTGCCAATGGTGCCAACTTATCAGCAATATAGATATTTTTTTTGACGACATTCAACTGTATTAGTTACATGCGTACCGCATAAGTATGTCCTTTTATAATAAATTTAGATTAAATCGCTTACAGTATGCATATTTGTCTAATTTGTTTATAACCTGACTCATGATTTTTCACATTTAAATAATATATTTGTATTGATCGTCTATTAGTCACTCGGATTTGATATCACTCGTCTAAGTTCCACGTGTGTTTTTTGTTTCATTAATCGGTATTATCAATATAAGCTAAGCTTATATTGATAAAGATTCAAATCTGATTTAAATAAAAAAATTGATTTATATAAAAAAAATCAATTATGTTGATTTTTTTTAAAACAATGATTTATATTAACCCTAGTAAATAATGACATTATGCAAGACCATTACTATGCTAGATAGAATCAGAATTACCGACCGATTA
Source organism: Poecilus cupreus (assembly GCA_963942605.1). Taxonomy (NCBI): domain Eukaryota; kingdom Metazoa; phylum Arthropoda; class Insecta; order Coleoptera; family Carabidae; genus Poecilus; species Poecilus cupreus. Next base: position 17,770,749 of record OZ012716.1, on the reverse strand, counting down.
TAAAAAGGGGAATGCATTGAGACGGTACGGCAATTTCTAAATATATTTATTAAAATAATTAGGTTAATACTGTTTTCTATGGTCATAGTAATATTTTGTATCTGGTACCAATACTGTTTTCTGCTGTGTAACTGTTGTTTGTTTACGTTAATCTCAAGTGTCTCCGAGGGTGGAGTGCACGGGGCCGCCGCAACAGGACACCAGCCCTTTAGAAAAAAAAAACCCACTAGGCAGAGGCGAAGTTTGAAAACGAAGGCGATTAAGTGGAAAGAATTAGTACAGGTCATAGGGTGTATTGTGACCCCGGTTTTTTGTTTGTTGTTATAAGAAGACTGACGGAATGAAAAGGTTAAAACATCTGGATCGCAACAGCTAATACAGGCGCCAAGAACTACCAGGGAGCGGGGGAGGAAAACGAACTTCACGTCCCACCTTGAGACTGCTGAGGGAACGAGAGGGAAATCTTCGTATATAAACTGGGCAATTTGCTTCAATCATTCATTCATCAACCATTCGTGGTCTCTACTCTGACTCCATGTTAGCGTAAGTCTGGGAGTTCTCGCTGTCTTATAACGCATCTAGTTGCTCTTGGACCGCCTGACACTTGTTGCTCTTGGCACACCTGGCACGGATGATCCTTAATTAATCCACTCATCTAGTTTCTCTTGGACCGCCTGGCACTTGCTGCTCTTGGCACACCTGACACGGATGATCCTTAATTAATACACTCATCTAGCTGCTCTTGGACCGCCTGGAACTTGTTGCTATTGGCACACCTGGCTCGGATGATCTTTAATTAATTTACCCATATAGTTGCTCTTGGACTGCCTGGCACTTGCTGCTCTTGACACACCTGGCACGGATGATCCTTAATTATTTTTCCCATCTTTATTTGTGCTCTCGATTTAATGACATGATTCAGTTTTAAGAATGGTTATTTCTCACAAAAGTAACAATTCACTATGGGGCAAGATCTTGAGTAATTCTTTGATCAAGTGTTTTCTGTTGATTATGTGCATTTAACTGCATCCACTATAACAAACTTCTCCGTGTGGAGACATTCTGTGCGTTGCGCAGACTTTTAAACTTCTCTGTAAAGAGACTCCTGTACATGCAATTACACTTGTGCAGACAACGATACAAATATCTCAACGATAACAGAAAACACTGATTCATCAATTTAACTAAATAATCTGAGTGTTGTACCTATGCACTATGACATTATTTTGGCTAGTCTGGAAGTATCAACGTTATTCAGTTTATGATATGTTTAGGTCTGTAATCTTGATTCTATGGTTTTGCAATAATATTTATTATTTTGTTCTCTTTCTGCTTGAGGTTTTTGTCGTGGTTTCCCTCTTGTGATTAACGACGAATAGTTATTTTTCCACGACAGAACTTTGTGTTCAGATCACTCAGTTCGTTCTAAATTATTATAATAATATTGTGATGATTTTTTTTTAAATCTGAACATTTATTAGTTTCAATAAATGCACAAGGTGTGACGACACAGTCATGTTTTTTGTAAGGAATTATATTATTTGATTTCAACTGAACCTATCCCGATTCCCCCACCATTGATAGCTACTTCGTATTACGGACACTTATGGGGTTACATTTACACAACGTAGGCGACGGTTAATAGAAATAATTTTATACTAGATGATTGTACTGTTACAAAATCAGGTTACGAGGACTACCTTTCTGGAAAGAGTGCTGTGGAGTGTTTGGTCGGTGATCTATGACTATCCGCGAATCTGTGCCGTGTTGATGATATTGTTGTTTGTGCTGAGTTTTGTATTGCGATTTGTAAATTAGTGTTATTGGGAATGATGAATAAATGAGTTGAAAGTGACAATGATGCAATTAATGAAACCCTCGAGCCTCCTGCTCTGACATTAGAAGTGGGATTACCACAAAATCCAGATGTTGCAAATGAAAACATATCATGGCACAATATATTATCGGAACAGAACAAAAGTATGATGCAATTAATACAAGCAATGAATCGACCAAATGTAAGTAGTTTGAATCCGATTGCTCTGCCGTCTTTCAATCCTGATAGTGAAGAATCAGACGCGCGTGCGTGGTGTGCTACGGCGAGTTTGTGTATGTCTGAGAATCCATTATCTGGAAGTGCGCTTATGATAGCATTAAGCAAATCATTAATAGGCTCAGCTTCAACTGGCTGCCCCGAATATCATTTGAAGGGATGAGCTGGTCACAATTCAAAGAATTATTTTTTGCACAATACGAATGTAATGAAACTGGAGCGGCCTCCTTAATCCGCTTCCTAGATAGTAAACAAAAAGAAGGAGAGTCTTATGTTTCTTTTGCTAGCCAATTGTTATCACCATTTATGACACGTTTGCAAGGTTTAAGTGTAGAACAGATTGGTGTATAACTAGTGATGGCACATATCTCAGTTCGATCATCGACTGCAACGCGTAGCTCATACCACTGAAATTATAGATCGAAATAAAATGCAGCAGGAATTAAAAGTACTTTTAACATTGAAACGAAAAGCTGAATCGTCAGAAGACCATGAGAGGGTAAAACATCACAGAGTCATTTTATTATCTAACAGATGTTGTCATTGCAATAAGATTGGACACAAACAAAAAGACTGCTGGCTTCGAAAACTAAAAACCGAGAGTGTAGAAAAGAACATTCAAAGGAATAATTCTGGAACAAAGGTTGTTACTTGTTACAATTGCAATAAACCCGGGCATTATGCCTCAAGTTTTAAAGAGTCTATCGCAAGGACTTCTAAACGAGTAGATATACGTACGGTCCGGACACCGACTGGAAAACTATAGCACAACGGTAAGATTTTTGAATATTGTTATGATTCAGGTGCTGAATGTTCTTTAATAAAAGAAAGTTTCGCAAGCAAATTTTCTGGTAAAAGAATTAATAAAATAACTTCCTAAGTTCGTATAGCTCAAGCTGCAATCGAAAGTACAGATCAATTATTAACTACTGTTGTAGTCGACAATAATACTTTAGAAATTATTTTTCATGTCTTGCCTGACGACTACTTAAAAAGCAATATTATGATTTGTCGAGAAATTCTTGAGCATGGGTTTTCCGTTCAAATGACGAATAAAACAGTTGTTTTCTACAAACATAAAAATGTTCATATTTTTGAAAATTCTAGATTGATAATAATAATAATACTTTATTATTCAACAGGAAGAACTCCCAATTAAAGAATAATATTACATCGTTAAACGAGAAGTAAACGTAACATAATATTATAACATAATAATAATAAAAATATAAAAGTATGATTACATAGTTACAAATTACAAAGTATGATTACAATACAGAATCTATTTTTTTTCGAAAAGCCTTAATATTATCGCAAAGATCTAGATCATAACAGACAGAGTTAAATGCTCTACATATACAATTAATTGGAGAAAAATAATGATAATTTATTCTAGAAAAATTACACACAAATGTAGCAGCGCATCTTGTGTTGGATGAATTAATTATACGACATAAACATGAATATGACAGATTGAATAGTTGAAAACTGCGTTTTCTATGTTTTTACAAGCTAAATAAGCAAATTGTAACTTGATTTCACAAAAATTCGTTATTATATACAACAGAAACATGAATATAACAGTAAGATTAGTTGAAAACAGTATTTTCTATGTTTTTGCAAGCTAAATCAGCAATTATAACTTGATTTCACAAAAATCAGCTGTTATATACGGCAGAAACATGAATATGACAGTTTGAATAGTTGAAAACAGCGTTTTCTATGTTTTTACAATCTAAATAAGCAATTTTAAGTTGATTTCACAAAAATCCGCTATTATATAAAACAGAAACATGAATATGACAGTTAGATTAGTTGAAAACAGTATTTTCTACGTTTTTGCAAGCTAAATCAGCAATTTTAACTTGATTTCACAAAAATCCGCTGCTATATACGACAGAAACATGAATATGACAGATTGAATAGTTGAAAACTGCGTTTTCTATGTTTCTGCAAGCTAAATCAGCAATTTTAAGTTGATTTCACAAAAATCCGTTGTTATATACGACATAAACATGAATATGACACATTGAATTGATGAAAACTGCGTATTCTATGTTTTTACAAGCTAAATAAACAAATTGTAACTTGATTTCACAAAAATCCGCTATTATATACAACAGAATCATGAATATAACAGTTATATTAGTTGAATACAATATTTTCTATGTTCATGCAATCCAAATTAGCAATTTTAACTTGATTTCACAAAAATCCGCTGTTATATACAACAGAAACATGAATATAATAGTTATATTAGTTGAAAACAATATTTTCTATGTTCATGCAATCCAAATCAGCAATTTTAACCTGATATCACAAAAATCCGCTGTTATATACGACAGAAACATGAATAGGACAGTTTGAATAGTTGAAAACAGCGTTTTCTATGTTTCTGCAAGCTAAATCAGCAGTTTTAACTTGATTTCACAAAAACCGCTGTTATATACTACAGAAACATGAATATGACAGTTAGATTAGTTGAAAATAGTATTTTCTAAGTTTTTGCAAGCTAAATCAGCAATTTTAATTTGATTTCACAAAAATCCGCTGTTATATACGACAGAAACATGAATATGACAAATTGAATAGTTGAAAACATTTTTTTCTATGTTTTTACAAGCTAAATAAGCAAATTGTAACTTGATTTCACAAAAATCCGCTATTATATACAACAGAATCATGAATATAACAGTTATATTGGTTGAAAACAATGTTTTCAATGTTCATGCACCCAAATCAGCAATTTTAACTTGATTTCACAAAAATCCGCTGTTATATACAACAGAAACATGAATATGACAGTTAGAGTAGTTGAAAACAGTATTTTCTTTGTTTTATCAAGCTAAATCAGCAATTTTAACTTGATTTCACAAAAATCCGCTGTTATATACGACAGAAACATGAATATTACAGTTAGAGTAGTTGAAAACAGTATTTTTTATGTTTTTGCAAGCTATATCAGCAATTTTAACTTGATTTCACAAAAATCCGCTGTTATATACGACAGAAACATGAATATGTCAGATTGAATAGTTGAAAACAACGTTTTATATGTAACTTAATTGATCAGAACTCGAATATTGGTTTTTAAAAACTTTATTTTTGCTCAGGAACAGAGAGGCAAAGTTTTAAATGTTTATTGCTTTAAGACTACAACAAGACTGATTTCTAAAACTACATTCAAGATAAAATAAACATGTGTACAGAGATAAAAGAAATATGAATCTTCCTCAGCTCGCGGGAACATAGCGGCCGATGGGATACGCTGATGTCGGCAGGTAGACGTTAGGTAACACCTCCCTCCTTGAGAAGAAACTCTAGGGTGGAACGACTTGAGTTTCGTTGACTGGAGTTGATCTCGGGTTGACTTCCTTTTTCTGTAAAACCTTATTTTTTATTTTTATTATAAAATAAAATAAGATAACCATTGCTAATATGCTGACTCCAATGATTGAGCCTTTTGAATAATTTTCGTGGGTGGTGATCGATTCAATTGGAAATTCTTCTAGCTCTTGAAGTTGTAATTGATGTAATTTATCGAGAGGAACTTTATCCAAATTTAATTTTTCTATTTGTGGTACTGTTGAGTTTCCCATGTTGATTTTTTGTAAACTCACTGGATGCCCTGGTATAGTCTTCAGTTTATTTTCATAAACGTACGATGATATTTTTATTGAGCAGTTGGGTGGTACGATCATTAGATAAGTCCCTTTTAAAGAAACTATCGCATTTGGTTTACACGTAGTTTGTACTCTTTGAAGTTTTGGGAATATGGCGATGTAATGTGCTTCATTGATTTGTAATATTACTTGTTGATTGATTTTGATTGGTATTTGTTGACAGCTGGTTACTATGACTTCTGATGATAAGATTGAAGTTAGGCATTCTTCATCCCTTTGAACTGGTAAAAGATTGGTGCTTTTACAGAGAAATTCGGATTGCAGATCTACGCATTCTTCGTTACTATATTGATAAACGTTTTTGCTTATGGATAGGTATGTAGCGGGAGGAATGATAGTTGTTCGGTTAGAACTAGGGATTGAAAATAAATGATAATGATCTAGGGTTTCCGGGTGTATTAAGGGAAAGTCAAGTGAAAACATTATCTTTTCATTTAAAATAAAACTTTAATTTTGATAACTTTATAATATTTAGAAATGTCATTGATATTTGAAAATAACAGCTGTTTATTATCATAAAGTGAATATAATTCTTCAACAATATCTTTTAATTCTTGATAAGAAATAATACTTGGGTGTACAACTTCTAGATTAGCAAATGTTACTGCGTTTTCTATTTCCTCTAAATAATTTAATAATGAATCAAAATTAAATTTAATTTCTTCCAAAATTTCTTGTGTCTGTAGAAAATGGGAAAATAAAAATTTTTGTTTATCAATTGATTGAATTAATTCATTCGTTTTATTTTCAATATTAATTTGATTTTTAATAAGCAGTGTCATAGTCTCGTTTATGTTTGTCATGATATGTTTTGAAAGTGAAATCTGAATATTTAATTTTGTAACTATTTTATTATGATCTGTTTCTAATTTTAAAATATTATTATGAATTTCTACAGCATCGTCGTGATCCATGTTACCAGAGATAAATTTAATAAGTGATCCTAATGGGTTTATTAACCCTCGTTTATACCGTTTTTCTGGGTAAAAGATGTGTAATTTTCTGTTAACAATTTTTGAAATGTACTTTGTGTGTTCATGATAATTATTTAAAATATGTCGAAGTTCGGGAGTAGCGAAATTTATTGCGGTTGTTATTTGTGAATTTTTATCATTTATTAAGTCAATACGATTTTTGATAGATTTAAGATCAATATAATAAAGGAAAGTATGAGAGGCTGTTTTGATTTTTGCATGACCTAATTTAAAAGGAAGGATTCCAGGATTAGTCTGTAAGTTCTGAATCTGTACTTCTTGTGCTTTTGTCAGGTGTGAGGTCACAAGTCTGTAACAATTGAGGTTTCTTCAGTATTTTGTTTTCTAAAATAGTGAATTTATTTTTATTTTGTTTTTGTTTAGTTTTGAAACTATTAGTCTTTTGTCTTGGTCTTTCAATGTTTGATAAGTGGATGTTTTTTGAGGTATTGCCGTGTTCGGGAATAATTTCGCCTGTTTTTTAAATTCGGATCAATTGTTTTAATTTCTTCCTTTTTATATTTATTGCTAGTTTTACTCTGTTTCTGCTTATTTTTCACGTAAACGGTATCTGGAATTTCAGGAAGCTCTTCACGATTTTTATTTGCATAATTAATTGTTTTTACCTCCCGCCTACCTCTAGGTAAGGGAGGTATTGTTTTTGGTCAAAAATTTGGGTAGTGAGTTTTCAATGAATAAGCACGTTTTAGGGTCCCTACAATACAATTTTACTATTTTCGCGATGATGTCTGTATGTATGTATGTGTGTAGTCTGTGGCAATTTTTTCGTCTCGCATAACTCAAATACTATAATACCAAAAAATACAATTTTGTGAATTCTTGCTTCTTATATTTAAATGAAGAGCTGATTAGATTTTGGATATAATTGGTCAACCGGAAGTAGCAGTTTACTTGAAGCCCTTAACAGTTTTTCGTGAAAAACACGGTTAAATTTCCTTTTTCAACAATTTATGTTATTTTGAAAGTTGTAGAATATTTAATTTTACATGTGTTTTGATTACACTAATTTTATTAATTTTCATTAGATTTAGAGATAATAAAATTATAGAGAAATTAGATTTCACAAATCTTGCACTCCTTGTACACCATGGAAACATTTAAAAATTTTCAATTTTTTTACGAAATTTGACACATGTCATTGTGATTGTGAAGCTGTTTTCTTAGTGACATATATGTCAAAAAATTAAATAAATATACGAAAGAAAATTAAAATTCTCAAATATAAATAGAAAATAACAAATAAGAAGGTATGTTTCTGTATCATCAAATACTATTTTGTATCGTTTTAAGAGTAGTATTGGGCGGGAGGTTATGTGCTGGCCACATCAGATTTTTTGTTTATTCTGTTCATTTAATTCCCCAATTTTATTGTATAATAATTTTATTTTTTCTTTATGATTTATTATATAATTATTTATTAATTGTTTTTCTAATTCTATATCCAAAGGCGAATTTATATCAAGATGTCCTGTTATAATTTCACAAGGTTTTAATTTTGTTACCGAATGAATAGAGTTGTTATACGCCAGAAGTGCGTAATTAATTTTAATATCAATAGGCTCTTTGTGATATTCCTGTTGATTATTTAACAATCTAATATGTTCGACTAATGTTGAATGAAATCTCTCGATTAGTCCGTTTGACTCTGGGTGTTGCGAGCTAATAAAGTGAAATTTCTAGTAATTCTTTAATTAGTGAGTTTTTAAATTCTAAGCCGTTGTCGGAAACGATTTGATCAGGTATTCCATGGTGTGTAAAGTACTTAATAAGATTATTAACGACTTCTATACCTTGACCAGAATTTAATTTGTAAACTTGCGTCTATAATTGTTAGGAACTTTTGTTTTTCTAAAGTAATCGAATCAATATGTAATATTTCGAATGGTTTTATTGGGGTAGGAGTAACGTTAAATTTTGGTTTTATAGGTACATGATCGTATTTTGTTTTTAAACAGATTTCGGATTCGTTGATGTAGGTTTGTATTGATTTACGTATGTTAGGCCAGTAGTATTTTTTCTTTATTTGATTCTCGGTCTCGTCAAGACCTCGGTGGTTCGTCTTGCTTTCGTGGTAATTTTGAATTGTTTCTTTAACGTCTAACGGATTTTCAACATCTAATAATTTCTTAGTGTATCTTACAAAATTTTAAATCAGAATTTTTAAAGTATTTTTGAATAACTAAGCTAAATTTCTCATAAATAGGGTCTTCAAAATACAAACAATATTTAACTTTTGGAACGATATAATTTTTAACGAAATTAATAACGTCTTGAAAAAAAATATTTTTTGAAATTTGTACTGTTATGCGCTGATGAGTGTTTTCAAATAATTTTACAATTTTGGGCTTTATAGGATCAAAATTAATTTGAGATATTATAATTTGATTTTTTCCGAGATTTACTGGTTTGTCAGAAATTGGTATTCGTCGTTGTTTTCGTTGTCAGGTTCGACTTGCAATGACATATTATCGTTTGTGTTAGAATACTTTTTATTAAAATCTTTTATATAATCGAAAATTCCTGCAGATTCTTCGATAGTTTCATTAGCGTTAATTTGGATACGAGATAATGCATCCGTATTTTTTATATTATCTGGGATTTTCAATGACTCAAAGCTACGTAATTCTATTTGTGCAAAAAATAATTTTCTCTTAGATTCGTAATGAGATAACTTCAAATTTACGTGTGGGGTTTTTATTAGAGAGTTGTTTAAATCTAATTGAACATTAAAATCTTTTAGAATATCATAGCCAATCAGGCCGTCAAAGAAATGGTGAAATTTGATCAAATAAAATTTCATATTTTTATTAACATTAAATTCTGAAAATGCCGGAATTTCTACACTAGAATCTCTTTTTGTTGTTTCAAATATGGAAGATATAGTAAAATTTTCTTTCATGATTTTATTTTTAAAATATTTTTCAGCTATGTCAGGGTTCAAGAAAGATTTTGTGGCTCCTGTATCAATTAACAATTTTAATGGTGGATTCAAAATTTTGATAAATGGTAAATCTTTTTTGTCATAGATTGAATGTAACTCTACGTTTGGTTCGCTATTTGGCTGGGTTCGCGAAAATTTTGTTCTTCGATAGATGTTTCATAAATATCATTTTCAATACTTTCAGGATAATAAGAATAATTGTCGTTTTGTAAGTCATAGTTAGTTTCACAGTATTCGTAATTTTGTTCGTCATCATTTTGAATGGATTGTTCAACATTATGTAGCTCTTCTACTGTGTAATTTTGTCTTTGCTGGAATGAGGATTTCGGAAAAGAACCATGGGATACTCCACTCATAAATGTGGGTTTAGGTTGTATGGCTCTATTTGTTGTACTTTGCGGTTTCCATACATTGACTGAGGACTTAGGTTTATTATTCCCAAATACTTGGTGATTAGTTAGGAATCGTGGTGGTGTATGTGAATAACGGGGTTGTTATTGAATAGGGTTGCTTGCGAATTGTTGGTGTTGATTATAAAATCGGTGTGATGGTTGTTGGACAAATTGAGGGTTTTGATACATTTGGGATGGTCGTGAAATTGACCTTTGAATTTGTCTCGAATTTTGAAATTTACTTTTATCAAAATGAGCACGTTGTAAGTGTCGGATGTTATCTTCAGATATAATGTTCTGTCTGGCTTCCGCCAAGGTGTTGGGTTTCATTGCGCGGATCGTCGAACCAAGAGGCTCTTTTAAACCGGCCAAAAACATTTTCAATGCATGAGTATTGTAAAAATTCTTTTTGACTGTTGCAATTGTCGTTGTACTTTCATGAACATCTACATAGTTATGCAGAGCACTTAAATTTCACATAATTCGTGTGTAAAATTGTAGGGGGTTTTCGTTATCTTTTTCTCTGAGCTGGTCTAGATCAAACAACAGACCGTTTTCATCGCGCTGATCGCCAAAATGTGCGATCAGAGCATCTTTTACAGATTTCCAGTCTCTTGAGGTACACGTTGAATATACCTCGCGTGCGGGACCAATTATTTTGGCGTAAATGCCATAAATTAACGTTATGTTCTGAACGCAATTTCCATTTTGCGGAGTTGTATCCCAATAAGTATTTATTAAAGTATTAGCCGTGTCTAAAAAGGCAGAGAGTTCCAATGGATTTCCATCGAATTTTGGAACGATGTCTAAGAATTTAGATTCAAAATTTGGAACTGCCATAGTTACACAACTGTTATTTTCTAATTCAACTTCTGTTATATTTAATGTTGAAAGTATTAAACTTAGTTCTGTATCTGCTAAACTATTATTATAATCTAACTCGTTTTCACTTTCGTCGATAGAAATGGATGAATTCGAGGAGTCTGTCATAGAAATGAAAGCAACTTACATTACCAATATAGCGATCTTCATCTCAGGTAGACTGTCCGCGATGGAATTCTTCTGGGATGAGTCGTTGATGCTGATGGGTTGATTCGCGATGAACGCCCTTCAGATCTTGGTTGGTTCTTGTTTTGTTGAATAAACAGTTGATACTGACGGATTATTCGCGATGAATTTCCTTTCAATATCCTACCGACTGCGCCACTTAATTGATAAGAACTCGAATATTCGTTTTTAAAAACTTTACTTTTGCTCAGGAACAGAGAGGCAAAGTTTTAAATGTTTATTGCTTTAAGACTACAACAAGACTGATTTCTAAAACTACATTCAAGATAAAATAAACATGTGTACAGAGATAAAAGAAATATGAATCTTCCTCAGCTCGCGGGAACATAGCGGCCGATGGGAAACGCTGATGTCGGCAGGTAGACGTTAGGTAACATGTGTTTACAAGCTAAATAAGCAAATTGTTACTTGATTTCACAAAAATTCGCTATTATATACAACAAAAATATGAATATGACAGCTAGATTAGTTGAAAACAATATTTTTAAGTTTTTGCAAGCTAAATCAGCAATTTTAACTTGCTTTTACAAAAATCCGCTATTAACATACATACATACATACATAACATCACGCTATGTCCCACTTAGTGGGGTAGCACGAACCCAGAAAAACAGTCAACCAACAATCAATCTCCTCCAAACATTCCTATCCTGACACACCACTTTCGCCTCGTCCACATTCATAGTGCGATTCATACATGCTCGTTTATTCTTCACACTCGGAATCATTCGTTCACGCAACAAACCATCAATCATACCCAACCAGTTATTCCTCGGACGCCCGCTCAATCTTTCACCTTCAATGTCACCCTCATATATTAGTTTCACCAACCTTTCATTCGACATTCGCTCAACATGTCCAAACCACCTCAACTGACTCACTCCCATACAACTTCCCTACCACACTCAATAAACTTATCGCTCGAAAATTTGTACATTCACTCGAACTGCCTTTGCCTTTAAATAAAGGACAAATAACAGCACGTTTCCAATCATCAGGAGCTACGCACCGTTTCAAACAAAATCTGAACAAATAAACTAACCAATCAAATAATCTTTCACCACCATATTTCAACATTTCATTTGTTATGCCATCCAAACCGGCAGCCTTACCATTCTTTAGACGCATCAATGCAAAGCTGACATCACCTTCATCTATATCCCATTCAACGTTTCTAGCATTTCTTGCATTTCCTCCTCTATTATTCACTCCATTTACATCACCATACAATTCCTTAAAATACTCACACCATCTATTCCTAACATCTGACTCATTCCACAACAAATCACCATTCGCACTCTTAATTGCTTTCACTGGTCTTGTACTCCCACCTCTCAATCTCTTTACAGTCTGCCAAAACATTCTCTTATTCATACTAAAATCATTCGTTAATCTTTCACTCATCAATTCATCAAAACGTGCCTTACTTTCTCTTACGACTCTCTTGACACATTTATTCTTCCTCTTGTATTCCATCAGGGATTCATCACGGAAAGTTCCTGGTACATCCTTCACATTCAAAAATTTCAAATACGCCCTCTTTTTCTCCTCAATTGCTTCTTTCACTTCTTCATTCCACCATGCATTCCTCGAACGACAGCCTAACTTACATTCACCACAAATTTCTTTCGCACATTGAAGGACAATGCCCTTAAATTTCATCCAAACATCATTTATGCAACAATCAAAATTAGGCTCACATTCAGGCAAAGATTCGTTCAATTTCTCTACAAATAACCCTCGAACATCCTCATTCTGCAAAACATTGGATTTCACACGAAATAAGCTCCCAGAACCTTGTAACCGCATTCTTCAACACTTACTTAGACGTATACGGGACACAACCAAATAATGGTCATTCGTTCCAAGCTCAGCCCCTCTTTTCACACGCGTATCAACAACCAAACTCCTCAAGCGCTCATCATACAAAACAAAATCAATCACACTACGTCTATTCGTACTTACATTCTCCCATGTATATATATGAGCTAACTTATGCTTAAAAATGGAATTGGAAATGAAGAGGTTCCGCTCCATACAAAAAGAGACTATTTTCCTACCGTTATCATTCACTCTAGAATCCCCAAATTTACCTAATACGCTACCAGACACACTACTCTTTACACCCACCCAACCATTCATATCACCACAAACAATCACTTTCTCGCCAGGATCACACGCATCAATCACGCTATCTAACAAATTCCAAAATTGATTCTTTGCAAGATCACTTTCAGATTCAGTTGGGCCGTAAACGGACACAACGAAGATTCTATGAAAGCCTACCTTTAATCTGCACCATAAAATTCTCTCCGAAATACAACCATAATTTCTAATACATGCTTTCATTCGTTCACTTACAACCATACCCACACCATGTTTCGCTCTAGCAATCGCACACACACCTGACCATAAACAAAATATTCCATGCACCTCTTCCTCGCCACAAACTTTCTGCATCGTTTCGCTCACTCATAAAACATCCACATTATACGTACGCATTGCAGACATCAATTCATTTTTCTTTCCATTTATACCTCTCACATTCCACGTGGCAAACTTACATTCTTCAAACTTCGCCCATTTATTCTTCATTTTCACAAAATAAAAGATTGAAAAGGAAACGGGTTCTCTCGGTACAAGAGTAGGAGTCAAGGTAGCTTACCAGGCTTATCCTTGAAAGAAAGGTAATAAATTATAACATATACACTCAAATATACATTGACAAACCCGTAACTATCCCGTACCCAATGTAAATAAAATAAAAAAACGTCAAAAAATTAGGCAAAATTATAAAAATTAACCTAAACTTGAATATAAATTAAAGATAATACTTAGCTTTATTATGTGTGAGGTGCTGAAACCAAAAATCACTAAATCTCAGTAGAGGAAGGCGAAAAACCCAATCAAAAGTCAAAAATTAGACCAGATGACAGGAACTTCCCTTAATAATTATTATTTACTATTAAATACGACAAAAACATGAATGTGACAGTTTGAATAGTTGAAAACAGCGTTTTATTTGTTTTTACAAGCTAAATAAGAAAATTGTAACTTGATTTCACGAAAATCCGCTATTATATACAACAGAAACATGAATATGACAGTTAGATTAGTTGAAAATAGTATTTTCTATGTTTTTGCAAGCTAAATCAGCAATTTTAACTTGATTTCACAAAAATTCGCTGTTATATACGACAGAAACATGAATATGACAGATTGATTTGTTGAAAACAGCGTTTTCTATGTTTTTACAAGCTAAATAATCAAATTGTTACTTGATTTCACAAAAATCCGCTATTATATACAACAGAAACATGAATATGATACATAGATTTGTTGAAAACAGTATTTTCTATGTTTTTGCAAGCTAAATCAGCAATTTTAACTTGATTTCACAAAAATCTGTTGTTGTATACGACAGAAACATGAATATGACAGTTTGAATAGCTGAAAACAGCGTTTTCTATGTTTTTACAAGCTAAAGAAGCAAATTGTAACTTCATTTCACAAAAATCCGCTATTATATAAAACAGAAACATGAATATAACAGTTAGATTAGTTGAAAAGAATATTTTCTACGTTTTTGCAAGCCGAATCAGCAATTTTAACTTGATTTTACAAAAATTCGCTGTTATTTACACTAGAAACATGAATATGACAGTTAGAGTAGTTGAAAACAGTATTTTCTTTGTTTTTGCAATCTAAATCAGCAATTTTAACTTGATTTCACAAAAATTTGCTGTTATATACGACAGAAACATGAATATGACAGATTGAATAGTTGAAAACAGCGTTTTCTCTGTTTTTACAAGCTAAATAAGCAAGAAGTAACTTGATTTCACAAAAATCCGCTATTATATACCAAAGAAACATGAATATGACAGTTAGATTAGTTGAAAACAGTATTTTTATGTTTTTGCAAGCTATATCAGCAATTTTAACTTGACTTCACAAAAATCCGCTGTTATATACGACAGAAACATGAATATGACAGATTGAATAGTTGTAAACAACGTTTTCTATGTTTTTACAAGCTAAATAAGCAAATTGTAACTTGATTTCACAAAAATCCGCTATTATATACAACAGAAACATGAATATGAGAGTTAGGTTAGTTGAAAACAGTTTTTTTATGTTTTTGCAAGCTAAATCAGCAATTTTAACTTGATTTCACAAAAATCTCCTGTTATATATGACAAAAACATGAATATGACAGATTGGTTTGTTGAAAACAGCGTTATGACAGTTTAAATAGCTGACAGTTTAAATAGCTGAAAACAGCGTTTTCTATGTTTTTACAAGCTAAAGAAGCAAATTGTAACTTGAGTTCACAAAAATCCGCTACCGTATACAACAGAAACATGAATATGACAGTTAGATTAGTTGAAAACAGTATTTTCTATGTTTTTGCAAGCTAAATGAGCAATTCTAACTTGATTTCACAAAAATCTGCTGTTATATACGGCAGAAACATGAATATGACAGTTTGAATAGCTGAAAACAAGGTTTTTTATGTTTTTACAAGCTAAAGAAGCAAATTGTAACTTGATTTCACAAAAATCCGCTGTTATATACACTAGAAACATGAATATGACAGTTAGAGTAGTTGAAAACAGTATTTTAAGTTCTTGCAAGCTAAATCAGCAATATTAACTTGATTTTACAAAAATCAGCTGTTAAATACGACAGAAACATGAATGTGACAGTTTGAATTGTTGAAAACAGCGTTTTCCATGTTTTTACAAGCTAAATAAGCAAATTGTAACTTGATTTCAAGAAAATCCGCTATTATATACAACAAAAACATAAATATGACAGTTAAATTAGTTATAAATAGTATTTTCTATGTTTTTGCAAGCTAAATCAGCAATTTTAACTTGATTTCACAAAAATCCGCTGTTATATACGACAGAAATATGAATATGACAGATTGATTTGTTCAAAATAGCGTTTTCTATATTTTTACAAGCTAAATAAGCAAATTGTTACTTGATGTCACAAAAATCCGCTATTATATACAACAGAAACATGAATATGATAGATAGATTTGTTGAAAACAGTATTTTCTATGTTTCTGCAAGCTAAATCAGCAATTTTAAATTGATTTCACAAAAATACGCTGTTATATACAACAGAAACATGAATTTGACAGTTAGATTAGTTGAAAACAGTATTTTCTATGTTTTTGCAATCAAAATCAGCAATTTTAACTTGATTTTACAAAAATCCGCTCTTATATACGACAGAAACAAGAATATGACAGATTGAATAGTTGAAAACAGCGTTTTCGAAGTTAATACAAGCTAAATAAGCCAATTGTAACTTGATTTCACAAAAATCCGCTGTTATATACGACAGAAACACGAATATGACAGTTTGAATAGTTGGAAACAGCGTTTTATATGCTTTTACAAGTTAAATAAGCAAATTGTAACTTGATATCACAAAAATCCGCTATTATATACAACAGAAACATGAATTTGACAGTTAGATTAGTTGAAAACAGTATTTTCTATGTTTTTGCAATCTAAATCAGCAATTTTAACTTGATTTTACAAAAATCCGCTATTATATACAACAGGAACATGAATATGACAGTTAGATTAGTTGAAAACAGTATTTTGTACAAGGTAAATAAGCAAATTTTAACTTGATTTCACAAAAATCCGCTGTTATATACGACAGAAACATGATAATGACAGTTTGAATAGTTGAAAAGAGTGTATTCTATGTTTTTATAAGGTAAATAAGCAAATTGTACCTTGATTTCACAAAAATCCGCTATTATATACGACAGAAACATGAATATGACAGATAGAATAGTTGAAAACAGCGTTTTTATGTTTTTACAAGCTAACTAAGCAAATTATAACTTGAGTTCACAAAAATCCACTAATATGTAAGGCAGAAACATGAATATGACAGATTGAATATTTGAAAAGAACGTTTTCTATGTTCTTACAAACTAAATAAGCAAATTGTAACTTGATATAACAAAAATCCGCTATTATATACAACAGAAACATGAATTTGACAGTGAGATTAGTTGAAAACAGTATTCTCTATGTTTTTGCAAGCTAAATCAGCAATTTTAACTTTATTTCAAAAAAATCCACTAATATGTAAGGCAGGAACATAAATATGACAGATTGAATAGTTGAAAACAGCGTTTACTAAGTTTCTACAAGCTAAATAAGCAAATTGTAATTTGATTTTACAAAAATCTGCTATTATATACAACAAAAATATGAATATCACAGTTAGATTAGTTGAAAACAGTATTTTCTATGTTTTTGCAAGCTAAATCAGCAATTTTAACTTCATTTCTCAAAAATCCGCTGTTATATACGACAAAAACATGAACATGACAGTTTGAATAGTTGAAAACAGCGTTTTCTATGTTTCTGCAAATTAAATCAGCAATTTTAACTTAATTTCACAAAAATCCACTAATATGTAAAGCAGAAACATGAATATGACACATTGAGTAGTTGAAAACAGCGTTTTCTATGTTAATACAAGCTAAATATGCCAATTGTAACTTGATTTCACAAAAATCCACTATTATATACAAAAGAAACATGAATATGACAGTTAGATTAGTTGAAAATAGCGTTTTCTATGTTTCTGCAAGCTAAATCAGCAAATTTAACTTGATTTCACAAAAATTCGCTATTATATACAACAGAAACATGAATATGACAGTTAGATTTTCTAAAATATATCCTTTGTTTAAATCTGGTGATAAAACTCAGATTACAAATTATCGCCCCATATCTTGTTTGAACTCCGTTGCAAAATTTTTTTAATTAAATTTATTTAAAAATATTCAATTTCAAACACAAAGTCTAATAAGTTCTGCTCAACATGATTTTGTTAAATCCAGATCAACAGTGTCCAACCTTGCAAATTTTGTGCAATATATTTATGATGCTTTTGGAAATAAAGATCAGGTAGATGCGATTTACACAGATTTAATTTAAATCTACAAATTTTATAGCTTACTTGGGTGTTCCTCAAGGGTCTGTACGTGGCCCTTTTTTATTCGTTCTTTTTGTTAATGACATTACGAGTGTAGTGAAATTTTCGAAGTATCTATTGTATGCTGATGACTTTAAAATATTTAATACAATACATAATATTTCTGATTGTTATCATTTGCAGGAAGACTTAAATGCTATTTACTTGGGGTCATTAAATAATTACTTGCAATTCAATATAGAAAAGTGTTTTGTAATAACTTTTTCTAGAAAAGCTGTGAACATTTCTTTTGATTATTTAATGAATAATGTAAATGTTACAAGAGTCACTTTCATAAAAGATTTAGGTATTTTACTTGATGCTAAATTAAATTTCATATTTCATGTTGAATATATTGTTAACAAAGGCTTGAGAACCTTAGGTTTCATTTTAAGATGTACGTCCGAGTTTCAAAATATTTTGTCTCAAAACTCTGTTTTTTTCACTTGTTCTGAGTAAAATTGAATATGGTGACATTATATGGAACCCTACTCAGCAATATTTAATAAATTCTCTAGAGAAGTTTATATATTTTAGAATATTTAAATTGTGGCCAAATCTGAGTTATGAGACATTACTTTCTATATTTAATTTAGACTCACTGGAATCACGACGTAAAAAACATTTAATACTATTTTTATATAAAATTGTTAATAGTCATATGGATGATAGTGATTTGCTCAGTATGCTAAATTTTTACGTAAATGTTTGTAATACCAGAAGTACGGACACTTTTTACTGCAATTCGTCTCGTACTTGTTACCATTTTAACGCACCTATTAACAAAATGTGTCATTGTTATAATTTATTTTGTAACTCTCTTGATTTTTCTTTAGATGTTAATGAATTTCAGAACGTTCTTAATAACTTATTTTAAACTACTCAAATGTTAAATGTTCTTATGTGTATATTAATTCTACAATATTTCGCTTTGTTTTTTCGTGATACTATTCTGTAATTGGGCTTCTGCCTGTTGAATAATAAAGTTATTAAACAACATGACAGTTTGAATAGTTGAAAACAGCGTTTTCTATGTTTCTGCAAGCTAAATCAGCAATATTAACTTGATTGCACAAAAATCCGCTGTTATATACGACAGAAACATGAATATGACAGTTTGAATGGTTGAAAAAGGCGTTTTCTTTGTTTTTGCTAGCTAAATAAGCAAGTTGTAACTTCATTTCACAAAAATCCGCTATTATATACAACAGAAACATGAATATGACAGTTAGATTAATTAAAAACAGTATTTTATAGGTTTTCTCAAGCTAAATCAGCAATTTTAACTTGATTTCACAAAAATCCAATGTTATATACGACAGATACATAAATATGACAATTAGATTAGTTGAAAGCTGTATTTTCTATGTTTTTGCAAGCTAATTGAGCAATTTTACCTAGATTTCACAAAAATCCACTAATATGTAAGGAAGAAACATGAATATGACAGATTGAATGGCTGAAAACAGTGTTTACTATGTTTCTGCAAGCTAAAGCAGCAATTTTAACTTGAATTCACAAAAATCCGCTGTTATATACGACAGAAACATGAATATGACAGATTGAATAGTCGAAAACAGTATTTTATATGTTTTCGCAAGCTAAATCAGCAATTTTAACTAAATTTCACAAAAATCCGCTGTTATATACGACAGAAACATGAATCTGACAGTTTGAATAGTTGAAGACAGCGTTTTCTGTTTCTGAAAGCTAAATCAGCAATTTTAACTTGATTTCATAAAAATCCACTAATATGTAAGGCAGAAACATGAATATGACAGATTGAATAGTTGAATACAGCGTTTTCTATATTTTTACAAGCTAAATAAGCAAATTGTAACTTGATTTCACAAAAATCCGCTATTATGTACAACAGAAACATGAATATGACAGTTAGATTAATTGAAAACAGTATTTTCTATGTTTTTGCATGCTAAATAAGCAATTTTAACTTGATTTCACAAAAATCCGCTGTTATATACGACAGAAACCTGAATATGACAGTTTGAATGCTTGAAAAAGGCGTTTTCTATGTTTTTGCTAGCTAAATAAGCAAATTGTAACTTCATTTCACAAAAACCCGCTATTATATACAAAAGAAACATAAATATGACAGTTAGATTAGTTGAAAACAGTATTTTCTATGTTTTTACAAGCTAAATCAGCAATTTTAACTTGATTTCACAAAAATCCGCTGTTATATACGACAGAAACATGGATATGACAGTTAGAATATTTCAAAAACAGCGTTTTCTATGTTTTTGTAAGCTAAATCTTTAATTTTAACTTGATTTCACAAAATTCCACTAATATGTAAGGCAGAAACATGAGTATGACAGATTGAATAGTTGAAATCAGCGTTTTATATGTTTTTACAAGCTAAATAAGCAAATTGTAACTTGATTTCATATAAATCCGCAATTATATACAACAGAAACATGAATATGACAATAAGGTTAGTTCAAAGCAGTATTTTCTAGGGTTTTGCAAGCTAAATCAGCAATTATAACTTGATT
The DNA here is from genome assembly GCA_963942605.1 of Poecilus cupreus. NCBI lineage: Eukaryota > Metazoa > Arthropoda > Insecta > Coleoptera > Carabidae > Poecilus > Poecilus cupreus. The sequence goes on along the minus strand of OZ012716.1, from coordinate 17,750,078 downwards.
TCATAAATATCCACTAATATGTAAGGCAGAAACATGAATATGACAGATTGAATAGTTGAAAACAGCGTTTTCTATGTTTTTACAAGCTAAATAAGCAAATTGTAACTTCATTTGACAAAAATCCGCTATTATATACAACAGAGACATAAATATGACAGGTAGATTAGTCGAAAACAGTATTTTCTACGTTTTTGCAAGCTAAATCAGCAATTTTACCTTGATTTCGCAAAAATCCACTAATATGTAAGGAAGAAACATGAATATGACAGATTGAATGGCTGAAAACAGTGTTTACTATGTTTCTGCAAGCTAAGTCAGCAATTTTAACTTGATTTCACAAAAATCCGCTGTTATATACGACAGAAACAGGAATATGACAGATTGAATAGTTGAAAACAGCGTTTTCTATGTTTTTACAAGCTAAATAAGCAAATTATAATTTGATTTCACAAAAATCTACTAATATGTAAGGCAGAAACATGTATATGACAGATTGAATAGTTGAAAACAGTATTTTCTATGTTTTTGTAAGCTAAATCAGCAATTTTAACTAAATTTCACAAAAATCCGCTGTTATATACGACAGAAACATGAATCTGACAGTTTAAATAGTTGAAGACAGCGTTTTCTGTTTCTGAAAGCTAAATCTGCAATTTTAACTTGATATCATAAAAATCCACTAATATGTAAGGCAGAAACATAAATATGACAGATTGAATAGTAGAAAACAGCGTTTTCTATATTTTTACAAGCTAAATAAGCAAATTGTAACTTGATTTCACAAAAATCCGCTATTATGTACAACAGAAACATAAATATGACAGTTAGATTAGTTGAAAACAGTATTTTCTATGTTTTTGTAAGCTAAATCAGCAATTTTAACTTGATTTCACAAAAATCCGCTGTTATATACGACAGAAACATGAATATTTAAAAAACAGTGTTTTCTATGTTTTTGTAAGCTAAATCTTTAATTTTAACTTGATTTCACAAAATTCCACTAATATGTAAGGCAGAAACATGAGTATGACAGATTGAATAGTTGAAATCAGCGTTTAATATGTTTTTACAAGCTAAATAAGCAAATTGTAACTTGATTTCATAAAAATCCGCTATTGTATACAACAGAAACATGAATATGAAAATTAGGTTAGTTGAAAGCAGTATTTTCTATGTTCTTGCAAGCTAATTCAGCAATTTTAACTTGATTTCACAAAAGTCCGCTGTTATATACGTCAGAAACATGAATATGACAGTTTGAATTGTTGAAAACAGCGATTTCTATGTTCTTACAAGCTAAATAAGCAAATTTTAACTTGATTTTACAATAATCCGTTATTATATTCAACAGAATCATGAAAATGAGAGTTAGATTAGTTGAAAACAATATTTTTAATGTTTTTGCAAGATAAATCAGCAATTTTATCTTAAAATCCGCTGTTATATACGACGGAAACATTAAAATGACAGTTTGAATAGTTGAAGACTGCGTTTTCTATGTTTCTGCAAGCTAAATCAGCAATTTGAAATTGCACTAATATGTAAGGAAGAAACATGAATATGACAGATTGAGTGGCTGAAAACAGTGTTTACTATGTTTCTGCAAGCTAAGTCAGCAATTTAAACTTGATTTCACAAAAATCCGCTGTTTTATACGACAGAAACATAAATATGACATTTAGATTAGTTGAAAACAGTATTTTCTATGTTTTTGCAAGCTAAATCTGCAATTTCAACTTCATTTCGCAAAAGTCCGCTGTTATATACAACAAAAACATGAATATGACAGTTCGAATAGTTGAAAACTGCGTTTTCTATATTTCTGCAAGCTAAATCAGCAATTTTCACCTTGATTTCACAAATATCCGCTGTTATATACGACACAATCATGAATATGACAGTTTGAATAGTTGAAAACAGCGTTTTCTATGTTCTTACAACCTAAATAAGCAAATTTTAACTTGATTTTACAATAATCCGCTATTATATTCAACGGGAATCATGAATAAGACAGTTAGATTAGTTGAAAACAGTATTTTCTATGTTTTTGCAAACTAAATCAGCAATTTTAAATTGATTTCACAAAAATCCACTAATATGTAATGCAGAAACATGAATATGACAGATTTAATAGTTGAAAACAGCGTTTTCTATGTTTCTGCAGGCTAAATCAGCAATTTTAACTTAATTTCACAAAAATCCGCTATTATATACAACAGAAACATAAATATAACAATTAGATTAGTTGAAAGCAATATTTTCTATGTTTTTGCAAGCTAAATCAGCAATTTTACCTTGATTTCACAAAAATCCACTAATATGTAAGGAAGAAACATGAATATGATAGATTAAGTGGCTGAAAACAGTGTTTACTATGTTTCTGCAAGCTAAGTCAGCAATTTTAACTTGATTTCACTAAAATCCGCTGTTTTATACGACTGAAACATAAATATGACATTTAGATTAGTTGAAAACAGTATTTTCCATGTTTTTGCAAGCTAAATCAGTAATTTTAAATTGATTTCACAAAAATCCACTAATATGTAAGGCAGAAACATGAATATGACAGATTTAATAGTTGAAAACAGCGTTTTCTATGTTTCTGCAGGCTAAATCAGCAATTTTAACTTAATTTCACAAAAATCCGCTATTATATACAACAGAAACATAAATATGACAATTAGATTAGTTGAAAGCAGTATTTTCTATGTTTTTGCAAGCTAAATCAGCAATTTTACCTTGATTTCACAAAAATCCACTAATATGTAAGGAAGAAACATGAATATGATAGATTGAGTGGCTGAAAACAGTGTTTACTATGTTTCTGCAAGCTAAGTTAGCAATTTTCACTTGATTTCACAAAAATCCGCTGTTATATACGACAGAAACATAAATATGACATTTAGATTAGTTAAAAACAGTATTTTCTATGTTTTTGCAAACTAAATCTGCAATTTCAACTTCATTTCGCAAAAGTCCGCTGTTATATACAACAAAAACATGAATATGACAGTTTGAATAGTTGGAAACTGCGTTTTCTATATTTCTGCAAGCAAAATCAGCAATTTAAACTTGATTTCACAAAAATCCGCTGTTATATACGACACAATCATGAATATGACAGTTTGAATAGTTGAAAACAGCGTTTTATATGTTCTAACAACCTAAATAAGCAAATTTTAACTTGAATTTACAATAATCCGCTATTATATTCAACAGAATCATGAATATGACAGTTAGATTAGTTGAAAACAGTATTTTCTATGTTTTTGCAAGCTAAATCAGCACCTTTAACATGATTTCACAAAAATTTACTTATATGTAAGGGAGAAACATGAATATGACAGATTGAATAGTTGAAAACAACGTTTTCTATATTTTTGCAAGCTAAATTATCAAATTTTAACTTGATTTCACAAAAATCCAATGTTATATACGACAGAAACATGAATATGACAGTTTGAATAGTTGAAGACAGCGTTTTCCATGTTTTTGCAAACTAAATAAGAAATAGTAACTTAATTTCACAAAAATCCGCTATTATATACAACAGTAACATAAATATAATATTTAGATTAGTTGAAAGCAGTATTTTCTATGTTTTTGCAAGCTAAATCTGCAATTTCAACTTCATTTCGCAAAAGTCTGCTGTTATATACAACAAAAACATGAATATGACAGGTAGATTAGTTGAAAACAGTATTTTCTATGTTTTTGCAAACTAAATCAGTAATTTTAAATTGATTTCACAAAAATCCACTAATATGTAAAGCAGAAACATGAATATAACCGATTGAATAGTTGAAAACAACGTTTTCTATGTTTTTACAAGCTAAATAAGCAAATTTCAACTTGATTTTACAAAAATCCGCTGTTATATACGACAGAAACATGAATATAACAGTTTGAATAGCCGAAAACTATGTTTTCTATGTTTTTACAAGCTAAATAAGCAAATTTCAACTTAATTTCAGAAAAATCCTATATTATATTCAACAGAAACATGAATATGATAGTTAAATTAGTTAATAACAGTATTTTCTATGTTTATGCAAGGTAAATCAGTAATTTTAACTTGATTTCACGAAAATCTGCTGTTATATACGACAGGAACATGAATATAACAGATTGAATAGTTAAAAACAGCGTTTTCTATGTTTCTACAAGCTAAATAAGCAAATTGTAACTTGTTTTCACAAAATTCCGCTATTATATACAACAAAAACATGAATATGACAGATTATATGAAAACAGTATTTTTCTATGTTTTTGCAAGCTAAATTAGCAATTTTATCTTGATTTCAGAAAAATCCTCTGTTATATACGGCAGAAACATGAATACGACAGTTTGTATAGTTAAAAACAGCGTTTTCTATGTTTCTGCAATCTAAATCAGCAATTTTTGCCTGATTTCTTATAAATCCGCTGTTATATACGGCAGAAACATTAATATGACAGTTTGAATAGTTGGAAACAGCGTTTTCTATGTTTTTACAAGCTAAAGAAGCAAATTGTAACTTAATTTCACAAAAATCCGCTATTATATACAACAGAAACATGAATATGACAGTAACATTAGTTAAAAACAGTATTTTTTATGTTTATGTAAGGTAAATCATCAATTTTAACTTGATTTCACAAAAATCCGCTGTTATATACGACAGAAACATGATTATGACAGTTTGAATAGCTGAAAACAGGGTTTTCTATGTTTTTACAAGCTAAATAAGCAAACTGTAACTTGATTTTACAAAAATCCGCTATTATATACAACAGAAACATGTATATGACAGTTAGATTAGTTGAAAACAGTATTTTCTATGTTTTTGCAAGCTAAATCTGCAATTTTAACTTGATTTCACAAAAATCCGCTGTTATGTACGACAGAAACATGAATATGACAGTTTGAATAGTTGAAAACAGCATTTTCTATGTTTCTGCAAGCTAAATCAGCAATTTTAACTTGATTTCACAAAAATCCACTAATATTTAAGGCAGAAACATGAATATGAGAGATTGAATAGTTGAAAACAGCGTTTACTATGTGTTTAGAATCAAAATAAGCAAATTGTAACTTGATTTCACAAAAATCCGCTATTATATACAACAGAAACATGATTATTACAGTTCAGTTCTCTCTTATCTGTTCTAGTGGCCGGACGTGTCTATTAGTGCTAGCGAGTGAGTAGAAGTCTTTATGAACTTTTGTTAACCTCAAAATCCTTAACTTTGCATGCATTATTAAAACAAATATATAATTGAAATATTCACATTAACAATTCATACTATCACTACCAAATTCACAAATTTTATATCTAAATAGCAAACTAACAACATCTCATACGGGGCTCGTCCCCAAAGCAACCACCCCCGTCCATCTCTAAGATGGACGGAAACATTAACCCTCATCAAAAGCGCCTTAGGTTTGCTAGTTTTGAAGAAGACAGCATAAACAATAACCCCAATAAATACCTGATAATAAAATGCAAAGAATGTGACTTTAAATCTACCAACCCAATACAACTCAACCTTGAAATAAAAAATATATGTGGCAAGGTCAACGATATTAAAAAAAATAAAGATTGCTTAATGATTGTTACCAATAACAAAAATCAAAGTAAGAAATTACTGGAAACCACAAATCTTTGTGGAAAAAATATTGATTGCACCCCACATCCAAATCTAAACACTTCAAAAGGAATTATATATTACCCAGACTTGCTGAACTGTTCCATTGAGGAACTATTGGACGAAACTGCATCACAAGGTGTCATACACATAAGACCGTTATACTCTGAACGATCAGGAATTAGAAAAGAAAATGGATCTTTTGTTATTACGTTTAATACATTAACTCTTCCGCCCCGTGTCTACATTGCAATGTATGCCATATCTGTGCGCATATATATTCCCTTCCCTCTAAGGTGCACTAAATGTCAATATTTTGGACGAATATTCTATTACTGAATATAGAATTAAAAATCGCTGCAGCTATTTCGAAGCACGGAATCATGTCGAATCCATCTCCACCCGCAAAAAAAAATTACGCTCGAGTTACATCAAATAACACCTGTGACCCAAAACCATCCCAAATAGATGTTTCTGAACTAACAAAAATAATCATCCCTATAATGAAAGTGGCTTTGACCGAAGTATTATCAACTATAATCCCTTTCCACAATGAAAAACTTGATTACTTTAATCAAACACAAAACATAACCTCTAATCCTACAAGTAATACATCTATCGAATACCCAAACACAACGTTCGAATTTGAAACAACAATCGATGTCCACGATGAACCTAAATAAAGAAACAATACTCTATCAAAACCTGAAACTTCATCAAACAAAATTACACAAAATGAAACTATCAATTTCGATTTTCCAGAACCATGTACCTCCTTCTCAGCTAAACCAACTATCTTTGCTACTGGCAATCTTGACCTGAACTCAATGAGCCCCATCTTAAGCGGGCCACTAAAAAATAATGATAAAAAGTACACTACTAAAAAAAATAACGCTGATAACGCTCCTAGTACAAACCGTCCCCAAAACAAAAGAGGTCCTAAAAATAAAACTAAATAACTTTAGAGTTAGCGAACGTACCTGTCAGCGGTAACACCTGTCAGCGAGCCGTCCGCATATTAAAAAAGTGTTTTTTTTCGTTAAATAATTTACGAATTTAGTGTGAGGTGCTTGATAGCAGTGTTGTGGACCAGTGCAGTGCAAAATTTTCTAAGGTCAGTTCTGATTTACTTTATTTTTGAACTTTGAAAAATTTTTCACTGACTGGCCACGCCCACCCGTGGTGCGTTTTTTTGTCTTCATTTACTTTTTTATTATTTTAATTTATTCTAATAAATTAAATAAAGGCTTCTGTGCTATATTTCATTGCTTTTCTGGCATTTAGTGCCAAAATTTATTTTATTTAAATTTTTTTAAATAAAATTAAAATACATATTTTTACTTTTCGTATCTTTGGTTTCGTCTGGGGGCTTCGGCCCACCAGACATTAAAAATGGCTTCGGACTCGGTCCCGGGGCCTAGGGAGAAGCGAGCTCGCGTCAATTTTGACGATGAGGACCCAGCACCAATGTTCCTGTTGGTAAAAAGAGCCAGTGGAGACTTCAGCAAAGTAAGCCCCTTTCTTATTTCGCGTTTAGTGAAAACTATTGCCGGAGACGTTAAAGTCATCCGGAAAATTAAAGACGGTCTTCTTATTGAAGCAAGAAATGCTGATCAGTCACGAAAATTACTTGCAGCCAAGACCCTAGGTGATTATGTTGTTACTATCACGCCACATAACACCCTTAATTTTTCTAAGGGTGTTATCTACTGTAGGATCTGCTGAACTGCACAACTGATGAAATTCTGAGTGAACTAAAAAAGGAAGGTGTGGTTGAAGTGCGAAGGATCATAAGTAGGAAAAACGGTCGTGAAGAAAATACCCCATCCCTTGTGCTAACTTTTAATTGTTGTGATGTCCCAAAATATATATATATATATATATATATATATATATATATATATATATATATATATATATATATATATATATATATCGCCTTTTCCATACACCGGAGGCGACAAGATATCGTGCATCAATATATATATATATATATACAGGGTGGTGACTTGGACGACGCAGCATAGGGATTACAATGGTAAATTCTTAGTGTGCAATTATTTGCTCCCCTAATTATTTTAGAGCAAAACTTTATTAAGATTTTATTTAGAGAAAAAAATTCTGGTTCTATTGATACCATTGTTTACAAATTTCCATTATCCGAGGCAAGAGGCAAAATCGAAAAAAATAAAATTAACTTTTTTGCTAAAATAAATGATGCCATGGAACAATTTAAACAATAAATAAAAAACAAGCGCGTTAACATTTGCCCTTGGTTTTTGACGTTTAAACTAATTATTAAATACAGCTTTTATAATGTATCCACTCAATTCAACGAAAAGAAATGATTAAATGGATTTATTCCGGAAATTAAATCAAACTAAAAGCTGATTACAACAATGTCATTTGGCAACAGTATAATTTAGGTTCATATTAAGTAACGACCCTAAACTTATTGTAAATTAATTGAAAAACCATAAAAAGAGTATTGGGAAACAGGATTTTATTTTAACAACATATAAACACAAAATTATAACAAATCATAGCAAATGTTCAAACAAACCACCATTTACCATAAAAGTGGCCAACCTGTCGTAAAATTCTCGTCTGACATTTGCTAATTGCCTTTGTGATATTTTAGCACACTCAACTTGAATAGAATTTTTTAATTCTTCTAAATTTTGAAATTCTCTCGCCTCATTTCATTTTTCCATCATTTGGAAGCAAAATGTATTTCTTCTCGCCAAATCATGTTCTCGGAACTCTTGGTGAAAATGGTACTAATATGATTGGTATTTGTTTTTTTTTTTTTAATTCGCAGTACTCGGGAATGATGTAATCAAAACATTAAAGGTGTTCTTATTTTCCTCGTTCTGAATTAAATTATGAACGTCATTATTACACTTGTAACTATTAATAACAGTGCCTGTAGTCTCAAACTTCAAAATTATCCTGTGGATAGTACTTGCTCGAATTGGCCGTTTCGGATAATTAACACCAAACATGGCACTTACTTCGCGTTCACTACTTCCGGAATAAAACCATTTAATCATTTCTACTTTTTCTTGTATTGAATGCATTATAACAACGATATTTAATAATTTTAACGTCAAATGTTAGGCCGCTTGTTTTTATTTATTGTTTTATTTGTTCCATGGCATCAATGATTTTTGTAAAAAAGTTAATTTTAATTTCTTCGATTTTTTCTCTTCCGAACAATGGAAATTTATGAACAATGGTATCAATAGATGCAGAATTTTTTTCTCTAGATAAAATCTAAATAAGCTATTGCTCTAAAATAATTAGGGGAGCAAATAAGTGCACACTAAGAATTTACCATTGTAATCCCTATGCTGCGTTGTCCAAGTCACCACCCTGTATATATTATATATTATTATATTATTATTGACTATAATTCTAATTTAATACACATTCATGAAATCTCGGAAATTGACATCTTGCAAGCAATAAATTCACAAATATATATATATATATATATATATATATATATATATATATATATATATATATATATATATATATATATATATATATGAATACAAGTTTCGCGACTGTTATGTTGTAGGAAATTTTTTTTAGCAGGTATAGCAGTCGTTTGGGCAAAAAATTAAAACGCTCTTTTTAAATAGTCAAGCTTTCGGAAATATTTATTCCTTCTTCAGGACACTATAATACAATAAATACAAAATAGAAATTAAAAGACACACAAAGATAACAATAAGACTTACATTTAGTTGAGATTAAATATAAAATAACATCAATGTAATATGAATACTTAATAGGTGGACTTAACAGCAGAATAATAAAAATATATAACTGTCTTGAAATAATAGTATAACATGAAATATAAATATGAAATAAAATATTGACAGTTCAAAAATATTTTTAAAAAAATCAACTACGTACATAAAAAAATAAACTAAATGTCAAAAAATAATCTGTCAAAGTGATGTATGAAGTATAAATATTATGAAATGAATAATAACGGATAAAAAAGAAAAGCAGTTTCAAAATGTTTAAGTATGTGATCTGGATTTAGTTAGTAAATATGAATAAATAGAACTCAAACTATCGACATCTGTTTTCTTATTCATCGTGTTAGATTCATTATTAATATGGAAAATCTCTAAAAACAATCTTTTATGTAGGTTCTTTTCAGTTTCTAGAACTGTAACTTCTTCATAGTTAATACCATGCAAATTCTTAAACTGATGTTCTGTCAGGGCACAAGCATTCGGTTTTAGTTTAAAGTCACTTTTATGTGAAATTATCCTGCTTTTTAGATGTCGGTTAGTTTGGCCTATGTAAACAAAGTTACAATCTTTACATGGAATCCTATACACAACATTGGATTTAAGTAAAACGGGCGTCCTATCTTTTAAATTAGTGAATAACGATCTTGTTGTAAAATAATTCCTGTTAGCTATTTTCACGCTTTCGTCTTTCAAAGCACTAGCTAAAGATGGTGTTAAACCAGAAATATATGGTAGGGAGCAATATTTAATCCTTTCGGAAGAATCAATCTCAGGAATATTACCATCTATGTTGATAGCACGTGAATTAGTATTAAACAAGAGACTGTTAATCAACTTTTTTGGGTACGCATTACTTAGAAGAGCTTCTCTGAGTTTGCACAAGTTTTTATGATGCAGTGTTGGATGAGAAATTGACAATATTCTCCGTTTAAGTCCCAAAATTGTATTAATCTTCATTTTCTTAGGTTGATCAGAGAGAAAATGAATATAACGTCCGGAAGAAATAGGTTTAACATACCAATCAAGTACTATGACACCGTTATTATCACGTTTTACTAACGTGTCAAGAAAAGGAATGCTCATATCTTTTTCAATTTCTATTGTAAATTGGATGTTCGAATTAAAATTGTTAAAAACCTCCAAAATTTCGTCAACATTGTCTTCTGGTACAGCACATATTATATCATCAACAAATTTTTTAATAAAAGGAAGTTGGAAATTTAATTTGGGAATGCAATTATCCAGTAAAAAATCCATTATGTATTGAGCAAGAATAGGGCTGAGGACGCTACCCATTGGACTGCCCAAAATTTGTTGGTAGTAAATATTCTGAAAAGCGCAGTAACTGGTTTCAAAAACAAATTTTATCAATTTTATAAAATCATCTTGATTTAGCGAAGTGTACATTTCTATCAAATTCCATTTACTTGAGACAGTTTCAATAACTAAATCAACGGGAATGTTACTAAAAAGTGAAACAACATCTAGACTTAAAAGTACAAAATTTGTAGGAATCACCATGTTCTTCATGCACTCCGCAAATTGGAAAGAATCCTTGATAAAATAGTCGTTATCTCTGTTATACGCTGAAGTAAGAATATCAGTTAAAAATTGAGAAATTTTACTGTTAGGTGCATCAATAGATGATATAATAGGTCGTAAAGTTAGCGTAGGTTTATGTATTTTGGGTAATCCATAAAACTTTGGCGCTACAGAATTATAAATGGTTAACGTTTTGGCCAGATCTTCACTGATTTTGTGGTATTTTTTAAGTTCACTCACAATTTTATTGGCTTTTTGTTGTATCGTGCTAGTTGGATCACGTTTAAGTTTTTTATAAGAATGGACGTCAGATAGTAATTCGGTAGATTTTGAAATATAATCTTCTTTATCCATAATACAGGTGACATTTCCTTTGTCAGATTGTAGTACCACTAAATTCTGATTATCTTTCAAAAATGACTTACAACATTTGAAAAGATATTGGAGATAATTATTACTTCGATGATGTGAATGTAAATAATTAGTTAGGATATTGGTAATTTGAGCTCTGCAAAGGTTTTTCTTTTTATCGTGGAAATTGGAAATGATATATTCAATGTCACTTAAAATTCTTTGTATATTGATATGGTTCGTTTTAGGCGTTAAACAGAATTTAGGACCAAGGCTTAGAATAGTTTGAACTTCTTCTGGAATTTCAGTCTTACTTAGGTTTTTGAACCATTTTTGTTGTGTACATATTCTATTTTGATTGATTGATTTTAGGTCATTTAGTTTCGAAATATTCTTCAGTTTTATGTTATAGAAATGCTTATTATATTTGACATTTTGTCTTTGTTTAAAATTGTTCAATAAATCAGTTGGAACTAAACCAGAAAGTTCATTTTCAGTCAAAATTAATTCTGATTTAATTCGATTGAGGTTCTTGTACGTAGAATCAATTTCGATGTTTAATAATTGTTTGCGTAATCTGCTATAAATATTGTCCAAGCGTTCTTTGTTATGTATATCATGCAGTTGAATAGAGGAAGGACAAGTATGTTTGTCATTGGTAATATGTTTTGGAAGTAAACCATGTTGTCTGCACTTTAGAAGAAAAATTCGTCTATTAATCATTGATGATATTTTGATGTTCAAATTGGCCCATGTTTTTAAAAGTCTCATCGTATGATCGCCGTATTTTGCACTTATCATCCGGAAGAAACCCATTCCTGTGAATTATGAATACAAGTTTCGCGACTGTTATGTTGTAGGAAATTTTTTTTAGCAGGTATAGCAGTCGTTTGGGCAAAAAATTAAAACGCTCTTTTTAAATAGTCAAGCTTTCGGAAATATTTATTCCTTCTTCAGGACACTATAATACAATAAATACAAAATAGAAATTAAAAGACACACAAAGATAACAATAAGACTTACATTTAGTTGAGATTAAATATAAAATAACATCAATGTAATATGAATACTTAATAGGTGGACTTAACAGCAGAATAATAAAAATATATAACTGTCTTGAAATAATAGTATAACATGAAATATAAATATGAAATAAAATATTGACAGTTCAAAAATATTTTTAAAAAAATCAACTACGTACATAAAAAAATAAACTAAATGTCAAAAAATAATCTGTCAAAGTGATGTATGAAGTATAAATATTATGAAATGAATAATAACGGATAAAAAAGAAAAGCAGTTTCAAAATGTTTAAGTATGTGATCTGGATTTAGTTAGTAAATATGAATAAATAGAACTCAAACTATCGACATCTGTTTTCTTATTCATCGTGTTAGATTCATTATTAATATGGAAAATCTCTAAAAACAATCTTTTATGTAGGTTCTTTTCAGTTTCTAGAACTGTAACTTCTTCATAGTTAATACCATGCAAATTCTTAAACTGATGTTCTGTCAGGGCACAAGCATTCGGTTTTAGTTTAAAGTCACTTTTATGTGAAATTATCCTGCTTTTTAGATGTCGGTTAGTTTGGCCTATGTAAACAAAGTTACAATCTTTACATGGAATCCTATACACAACATTGGATTTAAGTAAAACGGGCGTCCTATCTTTTAAATTAGTGAATAACGATCTTGTTGTAAAATAATTCCTGTTAGCTATTTTCACGCTTTCGTCTTTCAAAGCACTAGCTAAAGATGGTGTTAAACCAGAAATATATGGTAGGGAGCAATATTTAATCCTTTCGGAAGAATCAATCTCAGGAATATTACCATCTATGTTGATAGCACGTGAATTAGTATTAAACAAGAGACTGTTAATCAACTTTTTTGGGTACGCATTACTTAGAAGAGCTTCTCTGAGTTTGCACAAGTTTTTATGATGCAGTGTTGGATGAGAAATTGACAATATTCTCCGTTTAAGTCCCAAAATTGTATTAATCTTCATTTTCTTAGGTTGATCAGAGAGAAAATGAATATAACGTCCGGAAGAAATAGGTTTAACATACCAATCAAGTACTATGACACCGTTATTATCACGTTTTACTAACGTGTCAAGAAAAGGAATGCTCATATCTTTTTCAATTTCTATTGTAAATTGGATGTTCGAATTAAAATTGTTAAAAACCTCCAAAATTTCGTCAACATTGTCTTCTGGTACAGCACATATTATATCATCAACAAATTTTTTAATAAAAGGAAGTTGGAAATTTAATTTGGGAATGCAATTATCCAGTAAAAAATCCATTATGTATTGAGCAAGAATAGGGCTGAGGACGCTACCCATTGGACTGCCCAAAATTTGTTGGTAGTAAATATTCTGAAAAGCGCAGTAACTGGTTTCAAAAACAAATTTTATCAATTTTATAAAATCATCTTGATTTAGCGAAGTGTACATTTCTATCAAATTCCATTTACTTGAGACAGTTTCAATAACTAAATCAACGGGAATGTTACTAAAAAGTGAAACAACATCTAGACTTAAAAGTACAAAATTTGTAGGAATCACCATGTTCTTCATGCACTCCGCAAATTGGAAAGAATCCTTGATAAAATAGTCGTTATCTCTGTTATACGCTGAAGTAAGAATATCAGTTAAAAATTGAGAAATTTTACTGTTAGGTGCATCAATAGATGATATAATAGGTCGTAAAGTTAGCGTAGGTTTATGTATTTTGGGTAATCCATAAAACTTTGGCGCTACAGAATTATAAATGGTTAACGTTTTGGCCAGATCTTCACTGATTTTGTGGTATTTTTTAAGTTCACTCACAATTTTATTGGCTTTTTGTTGTATCGTGCTAGTTGGATCACGTTTAAGTTTTTTATAAGAATGGACGTCAGATAGTAATTCGGTAGATTTTGAAATATAATCTTCTTTATCCATAATACAGGTGACATTTCCTTTGTCAGATTGTAGTACCACTAAATTCTGATTATCTTTCAAAAATGACTTACAACATTTGAAAAGATATTGGAGATAATTATTACTTCGATGATGTGAATGTAAATAATTAGTTAGGATATTGGTAATTTGAGCTCTGCAAAGGTTTTTCTTTTTATCGTGGAAATTGGAAATGATATATTCAATGTCACTTAAAATTCTTTGTATATTGATATGGTTCGTTTTAGGCGTTAAACAGAATTTAGGACCAAGGCTTAGAATAGTTTGAACTTCTTCTGGAATTTCAGTCTTACTTAGGTTTTTGAACCATTTTTGTTGTGTACATATTCTATTTTGATTGATTGATTTTAGGTCATTTAGTTTCGAAATATTCTTCAGTTTTATGTTATAGAAATGCTTATTATATTTGACATTTTGTCTTTGTTTAAAATTGTTCAATAAATCAGTTGGAACTAAACCAGAAAGTTCATTTTCAGTCAAAATTAATTCTGATTTAATTCGATTGAGGTTCTTGTACGTAGAATCAATTTCGATGTTTAATAATTGTTTGCGTAATCTGCTATAAATATTGTCCAAGCGTTCTTTGTTATGTATATCATGCAGTTGAATAGAGGAAGGACAAGTATGTTTGTCATTGGTAATATGTTTTGGAAGTAAACCATGTTGTCTGCACTTTAGAAGAAAAATTCGTCTATTAATCATTGATGATATTTTGATGTTCAAATTGGCCCATGTTTTTAAAAGTCTCATCGTATGATCGCCGTATTTTGCACTTATCATCCGGAAGAAACCCATTCCTGTGAATTATGAATACAAGTTTCGCGACTGTTATGTTGTAGGAAATTTTTTTTAGCAGGTATAGCAGTCGTTTGGGCAAAAAATTAAAACGCTCTTTTTAAATAGTCAAGCTTTCGGAAATATTTATTCCTTCTTCAGGACACTATAATACAATAAATACAAAATAGAAATTAAAAGACACACAAAGATAACAATAAGACTTACATTTAGTTGAGATTAAATATAAAATAACATCAATGTAATATGAATACTTAATAGGTGGACTTAACAGCAGAATAATAAAAATATATAACTGTCTTGAAATAATAGTATAACATGAAATATAAATATGAAATAAAATATTGACAGTTCAAAAATATTTTAAAAAAAATCAACTACGTACATAAAAAAATAAACTAAATGTCAAAAAATAATCTGTCAAAGTGATGTATGAAGTATAAATATTATGAAATGAATAATAACGGATAAAAAAGAAAAGCAGTTTCAAAATGTTTAAGTATGTGATCTGGATTTAGTTAGTAAATATGAATAAATAGAACTCAAACTATCGACATCTGTTTTCTTATTCATCGTGTTAGATTCATTATTAATATGGAAAATCTCTAAAAACAATCTTTTATGTAGGTTCTTTTCAGTTTCTAGAACTGTAACTTCTTCATAGTTAATACCATGCAAATTCTTAAACTGATGTTCTGTCAGGGCACAAGCATTCGGTTTTAGTTTAAAGTCACTTTTATGTGAAATTATCCTGCTTTTTAGATGTCGGTTAGTTTGGCCTATGTAAACAAAGTTACAATCTTTACATGGAATCCTATACACAACATTGGATTTAAGTAAAACGGGCGTCCTATCTTTTAAATTAGTGAATAACGATCTTGTTGTAAAATAATTCCTGTTAGCTATTTTCACGCTTTCGTCTTTCAAAGCACTAGCTAAAGATGGTGTTAAACCAGAAATATATGGTAGGGAGCAATATTTAATCCTTTCGGAAGAATCAATCTCAGGAATATTACCATCTATGTTGATAGCACGTGAATTAGTATTAAACAAGAGACTGTTAATCAACTTTTTTGGGTACGCATTACTTAGAAGAGCTTCTCTGAGTTTGCACAAGTTTTTATGATGCAGTGTTGGATGAGAAATTGACAATATTCTCCGTTTAAGTCCCAAAATTGTATTAATCTTCATTTTCTTAGGTTGATCAGAGAGAAAATGAATATAACGTCCGGAAGAAATAGGTTTAACATACCAATCAAGTACTATGACACCGTTATTATCACGTTTTACTAACGTGTCAAGAAAAGGAATGCTCATATCTTTTTCAATTTCTATACCACAAAATCAGTGAAGATCTGGCCAAAACGTTAACCATTTATAATTCTGTAGCGCCAAAGTTTTATGGATTACCCAAAATACATAAACCTACGCTAACTTTACGACCTATTATATCATCTATTGATGCACCTAACAGTAAAATTTCTCAATTTTTAACTGATATTCTTACTTCAGCGTATAACAGAGATAACGACTATTTTATCAAGGATTCTTTCCAATTTGCGGAGTGCATGAAGAACATGGTGATTCCTACAAATTTTGTACTTTTAAGTCTAGATGTTGTTTCACTTTTTAGTAACATTCCCGTTGATTTAGTTATTGAAACTGTCTCAAGTAAATGGAATTTGATAGAAATGTACACTTCGCTAAATCAAGATGATTTTATAAAATTGATAAAATTTGTTTTTGAAACCAGTTACTGCGCTTTTCAGAATATTTACTACCAACAAATTTTGGGCAGTCCAATGGGTAGCGTCCTCAGCCCTATTCTTGCTCAATACATAATGGATTTTTTACTGGATAATTGCATTCCCAAATTAAATTTCCAACTTCCTTTTATTAAAAAATTTGTTGATGATATAATATGTGCTGTACCAGAAGACAATGTTGACGAAATTTTGGAGGTTTTTAACAATTTTAATTCGAACATCCAATTTACAATAGAAATTGAAAAAGATATGAGCATTCCTTTTCTTGACACGTTAGTAAAACGTGATAATAACGGTGTCATAGTACTTGATTGGTATGTTAAACCTATTTCTTCCGGACGTTATATTCATTTTCTCTCTGATCAACCTAAGAAAATGAAGATTAATACAATTTTGGGACTTAAACGGAGAATATTGTCAATTTCTCATCCAACACTGCATCATAAAAACTTGTGCAAACTCAGAGAAGCTCTTCTAAGTAATGCGTACCCAAAAAAGTTGATTAACAGTCTCTTGTTTAATACTAATTCACGTGCTATCAACATAGATGGTAATATTCCTGAGATTGATTCTTCCGAAAGGATTAAATATTGCTCCCTACCATATATTTCTGGTTTAACACCATCTTTAGCTAGTGCTTTGAAAGACGAAAGCGTGAAAATAGCTAACAGGAATTATTTTACAACAAGATCGTTATTCACTAATTTAAAAGATAGGACGCCCGTTTTACTTAAATCCAATGTTGTGTATAGGATTCCATGTAAAGATTGTAACTTTGTTTACATAGGCCAAACTAACCGACATCTAAAAAGCAGGATAATTTCACATAAAAGTGACTTTAAACTAAAACCGAATGCTTGTGCCCTGACAGAACATCAGTTTAAGAATTTGCATGGTATTAACTATGAAGAAGTTACAGTTCTAGAAACTGAAAAGAACCTACATAAAAGATTGTTTTTAGAGATTTTCCATATTAATAATGAATCTAACACGATGAATAAGAAAACAGATGTCGATAGTTTGAGTTCTATTTATTCATATTTACTAACTAAATCCAGATCACATACTTAAACATTTTGAAACTGCTTTTCTTTTTTATCCGTTATTATTCATTTCATAATATTTATACTTCATACATCACTTTGACAGATTATTTTTTGACATTTAGTTTATTTTTTTATGTACGTAGTTGATTTTTTTAAAAATATTTTTGAACTGTCAATATTTTATTTCATATTTATATTTCATGTTATACTATTATTTCAAGACAGTTATATATTTTTATTATTCTGCTGTTAAGTCCACCTATTAAGTATTCATATTACATTGATGTTATTTTATATTTAATCTCAACTAAATGTAAGTCTTATTGTTATCTTTGTGTGTCTTTTAATTTCTATTTTGTATTTATTGTATTATAGTGTCCTGAAGAAGGAATAAATATTTCCGAAAGCTTGACTATTTAAAAAGAGCGTTTTAATTTTTTGCCCAAACGACTGCTATACCTGCTAAAAAAAATTTCCTACAACATAACAGTCGCGAAACTTGTATTCATAATTCACAGGAATGGGTTTCTTCCGGATGATAAGTGCAAAATACGGCGATCATACGATGAGACTTTTAAAAACATGGGCCAATTTGAACATCAAAATATCATCAATGATTAATAGACGAATTTTTCTTCTAAAGTGCAGACAACATGGTTTACTTCCAAAACATATTACCAATGACAAACATACTTGTCCTTCCTCTATTCAACTGCATGATATACATAACAAAGAACGCTTGGACAATATTTATAGCAGATTACGCAAACAATTATTAAACATCGAAATTGATTCTACGTACAAGAACCTCAATCGAATTAAATCAGAATTAATTTTGACTGAAAATGAACTTTCTGGTTTAGTTCCAACTGATTTATTGAACAATTTTAAACAAAAACAAAATGTCAAATATAATAAGCATTTCTATAACATAAAACTGAAGAATATTTCGAAACTAAATGACCTAAAATCAATCAATCAAAATAGAATATGTACACAACAAAAATGGTTCAAAAACCTAAGTAAGACTGAAATTCCAGAAGAAGTTCAAACTATTCTAAGCCTTGGTCCTAAATTCTGTTTAACGCCTAAAACGAACCATATCAATATACAAAGAATTTTAAGTGACATTGAATATATCATTTCCAATTTCCACGATAAAAAGAAAAACCTTTGCAGAGCTCAAATTACCAATATCCTAACTAATTATTTACATTCACATCATCGAAGTAATAATTATCTCCAATATCTTTTCAAATGTTGTAAGTCATTTTTGAAAGATAATCAGAATTTAGTGGTACTACAATCTGACAAAGGAAATGTCACCTGTATTATGGATAAAGAAGATTATATTTCAAAATCTACCGAATTACTATCTGACGTCCATTCTTATAAAAAACTTAAACGTGATCCAACTAGCACGATACAACAAAAAGCCAATAAAATTGTGAGTGAACTTAAAAAATACCACAAAATCAGTGAAGATCTGGCCAAAACGTTAACCATTTATAATTCTGTAGCGCCAAAGTTTTATGGATTACCCAAAATACATAAACCTACGCTAACTTTACGACCTATTATATCATCTATTGATGCACCTAACAGTAAAATTTCTCAATTTTTAACTGATATTCTTACTTCAGCGTATAACAGAGATAACGACTATTTTATCAAGGATTCTTTCCAATTTGCGGAGTGCATGAAGAACATGGTGATTCCTACAAATTTTGTACTTTTAAGTCTAGATGTTGTTTCACTTTTTAGTAACATTCCCGTTGATTTAGTTATTGAAACTGTCTCAAGTAAATGGAATTTGATAGAAATGTACACTTCGCTAAATCAAGATGATTTTATAAAATTGATAAAATTTGTTTTTGAAACCAGTTACTGCGCTTTTCAGAATATTTACTACCAACAAATTTTGGGCAGTCCAATGGGTAGCGTCCTCAGCCCTATTCTTGCTCAATACATAATGGATTTTTTACTGGATAATTGCATTCCCAAATTAAATTTCCAACTTCCTTTTATTAAAAAATTTGTTGATGATATAATATGTGCTGTACCAGAAGACAATGTTGACGAAATTTTGGAGGTTTTTAACAATTTTAATTCGAACATCCATTTTACAATAGAAATTGAAAAAGATATGAGCATTCCTTTTCTTGACACGTTAGTAAAACGTGATAATAACGGTGTCATAGTACTTGATTGGTATGTTAAACCTATTTCTTCCGGACGTTATATTCATTTTCTCTCTGATCAACCTAAAAAAATGAAGATTAATACAATTTTGGGACTTAAACGGAGAATATTGTCAATTTCTCATCCAACACTGCATCATAAAAACTTGTGCAAACTCAGAGAAGCTCTTCTAAGTAATGCGTACCCAAAAAAGTTGATTAACAGTCTCTTGTTTAATACTAATTCACGTGCTATCAACATAGATGGTAATATTCCTGAGATTGATTCTTCCGAAAGGATTAAATATTGCTCCCTACCATATATTTCTGGTTTAACACCATCTTTAGCTAGTGCTTTGAAAGACGAAAGCGTGAAAATAGCTAACAGGAATTATTTTACAACAAGATCGTTATTCACTAATTTAAAAGATAGGACGCCCGTTTTACTTAAATCCAATGTTGTGTATAGGATTCCATGTAAAGATTGTAACTTTGTTTACATAGGCCAAACTAACCGACATCTAAAAAGCAGGATAATTTCACATAAAAGTGACTTTAAACTAAAACCGAATGCTTGTGCCCTGACAGAACATCAGTTTAAGAATTTGCATGGTATTAACTATGAAGAAGTTACAGTTCTAGAAACTGAAAAGAACCTACATAAAAGATTGTTTTTAGAGATTTTCCATATTAATAATGAATCTAACACGATGAATAAGAAAACAGATGTCGATAGTTTGAGTTCTATTTATTCATATTTACTAACTAAATCCAGATCACATACTTAAACATTTTGAAACTGCTTTTCTTTTTTATCCGTTATTATTCATTTCATAATATTTATACTTCATACATCACTTTGACAGATTATTTTTTGACATTTAGTTTATTTTTTTATGTACGTAGTTGATTTTTTTAAAAATATTTTTGAACTGTCAATATTTTATTTCATATTTATATTTCATGTTATACTATTATTTCAAGACAGTTATATATTTTTATTATTCTGCTGTTAAGTCCACCTATTAAGTATTCATATTACATTGATGTTATTTTATATTTAATCTCAACTAAATGTAAGTCTTATTGTTATCTTTGTGTGTCTTTTAATTTCTATTTTGTATTTATTGTATTATAGTGTCCTGAAGAAGGAATAAATATTTCCGAAAGCTTGACTATTTAAAAAGAGCGTTTTAATTTTTTGCCCAAACGACTGCTATACCTGCTAAAAAAAATTTCCTATATATATATATATATATATATATATATATATATATATATATATATATATATATATATATATTGCTTGCAAGATGTCAATTTCCGAGATTTCATGAATGTGTATTAAATTAGAATTATAGTCAATAACAAAATTGTCAGATTTGTGATGCTTATAAACCGAATTGAAAACATTAGCAAATGCTGTAGCTATATTGGACTCACCCGTAAATTCAATATTATTCTCATCATGTAGTGAAGAGGGGATACCATTAGAATTCTTTCTATTTTTAACAAAGTCCCAGAAATTATTAGGGTTATTAATAATGTTGTTTTCGGTATTTCGTATGTACGCAGTATATAATTTTTTAGACAGTGATTTACATAGTGTTCGGTGCTCTTTAAATTTGATATAATAATAATTGGAACCGGTATTTTTATACTGTTTTCTATAGTGATCCTTCACTTTTATTGCTTTAATTATTTTTCCATTATACCAGCAGGGATACTTTCTAACAGTCGAACGAGTATTAGTTTTAGGTATACATTCATCTAAAACTCTGTATATTATGATATAAAAAGCATCTAAAGCAGCATTAATATCACTACAATTAGTTACTGGTGACCAATCAGTATTACTTATCAAAGTATATAATTTTTCGTAATTGCCCTTATTAAATTGGTAATTGTATTCGCTATTAGGCTTACAAATTTTAACATGAGAACTGATATTGTGATAGGTAAGTACGAGGAGTGGATGATGGACATCAACGAGAACAAGAGTGTCCAGGGATTCAGACACGGTGCTATTAGTATTAGTGATTATTAAATCTAATATTCTATTATTGGCATTGAGGATATTATTGCACTGCTTTAGATTTAACAAATTCAGTAGGTTACATAGACTTTTAATCTTATCATCAATATTAGAACTCTCAAGTGTGTAATCTACGAACGATCGTAAGTTGAAATCACCCATAATGAAAAGTGGCGTAGAGTAAATAAATGGAGCCTCTACCAATGAATCATAAAATTCTTCATAAGTAACTTGGGGGGTACTGGGTGGGAAATATGTTGCAATTAAATAAAATGGTCTATTTTGAAATAAACACTTAACACAAATATACTCAAAGATTTTGGAGACACACGTTAAGGTCTGCAAACAGGGGTTCAACAGCCTATTGACAGCAATGAGTACTCCTCCTCCTCGGCTTTTACCAGTTGCTTCTCAGTCTCTGTCACATCGAAATACAGCGAATCGGGAATAAAACAACTCAGGGTCGTAGGTGTTGTCAGCTAGCCACGTCTCTGACAAAACAATTGCATCGTATGAGTAGGTCGTACCACTCAGTTCTTCGAGTTGTCCACGAACATTTTGATAATAGAATTTGATTTCAGTATTTAGTTTTTTGAGCTCACAATGCATGGAATATTATTTTTGTATTTAATTGTTAAATTTGATTCGCCAGCAGTTAAACGATTATTCAGTTCTTCCCGCACTATAATTAAGTGTTCACGTTGCTTAGGTGTTAGATCATTTCCAATGTTAAATGATTTAAATTTATCATGCTGCTTGATACGTTTAGATTGTTTTAAAATTGATACAACAGTTTTCTGATTATCAAAAAATACTTTTATGGGACGATTTTTAGTTGATACTTTGTTACCTAAACGCACTAGATTTATGTTCTCCTCTGTGATAGAGCGATTTAAAGCAAATGATGTCAGCTCACTTATAATTTTTTTATCGTTGTTTGGGATTTCAGGAACATTATATACCATCAAATTTGAAGCACGTTTGTTTCTGTCATTTATTTCCGTGATGACATTTTTAAATTTAACCGATTCTTCATACTTAGATGGTGTATTTAAATCATTTTTAAGCGCGACTAATCCTTTTTGTATTAAGATTATAAGACTTTTTAGTTCATTATACTTTAGTTTATCTTCTTCAAAAGTGTTGCTGCAAGCATCACAAAACCACTTTAAGTTCTTAGACGACCGAAGAGCCCTAGAGTCAGCCTTAGCAACATTGGCACATGGAAGATGGCAGGAAGTTTCACAAGTACTGCATTTTATTGAATTGACAGTAGTTACGCCAAATTGCATTTCTTGCAGACACTGGACATTTTTGTAACGGTACGACTATGAATCAGAACACGTGAGCAATTGTAAACTTGCACTTTGTTTATTTTAAGAGAAAAATGTAAAATTTTATTCACAAATAAGCTAATTTAAGTCGTTTGAGATTAATTTTACATTAAATGATTAGTACACTTTTATTCACTGCAAATTTATACACACACTGATACTAAACAAGTGTATTAATTTTCCAAAAAAACTGTATTGATTGTACTTTAAAGTAAGCACGAAAGACACAAATGCGAGATGTTCAACATCAACCTGATAACATCAATCAGCAATTTTAACTTGATTTCACAAAAATCCAATTATTTGTAAGGCAGATTGACAGATTGAATAGTTGAAAATAGCGTTTTCTATGTTTTTACAAGCTAAATAAGCAAATTTTAACTTGATTTCACAAAAATCCGTTGTTATATACGACAGAAACATGATTATGACAGTTTGAATGGTTGAAAACAGCGCTTTCAATGTTTTACAAGCTAAATATGCAAATTGTAAATTGATTTCACAAAAAGGCGCAATTATATACAAGAGAAGCATGAATATGACAGTTAGATTAGTTCAAAACAGTATTTTCCACATTTTTGCAAGCTAAATCAGCAATTTTAACTTGATTTCATAAAAATCCGCTGTTATATACGCCAGTAACATGAAAATGACAGTTTGAATAGTTGAAAACAACGTTTTCTATGTTTTTACAAGCTAAATAAGCATATTGTAACTTGATTTCACAAAAATCCGCTACTATATATAACAGAAACATGAATATGACAGTTAGATTAGTTAAAAACAGTATTTTCTATGTTTTTGCAAGCTAAATCAGCAATTTTAACTTGATTTCCCAAAAATCCGCTATTATATGAATGGTTGAAAACAGCGCTTTCAATGTTTTACAAGCTAAATATGCAAATTGTAAATTGATTTCACAAAAAGGCGCAATTATATACAAGAGAAGCATGAATATGACAGTTAGATTAGTTCAAAACAGTATTTTCAACATTTTTGCAAGCTAAATCAGCAATTTTAACTTGATTTCACAAAAATCCGCTGTTATATACGCCAGTAACATGAAAATGATAGTTTGAATAGTTGAAAGCAACGTTTTCTATGTTTTTACAAGCTAAATAAGCATATTGTAACTTGATTTCACAAAAATCCGCTAGTATATATACCAGAAACATGAATATGACAGTTAGATTAGTTCAAAACAGTATTGTCTAAGTTTTTGCAAGCTAAATCAGCAATTTTAACTTGATTTCACAAAAATCCGCTGTTATATACGACAAAAACTTGAATATGACAGTTTGATTAGTTGAAAACAGCATTTTCTATGTTTTTACAAGTTATATAAGCAAATAGTAACTTGATTTCCCAAAAATCCGCTATTATATACAACAAAAACATGAATATGACAGTTAAATTAGTTGAAGATTATTTTCTATGTTTTTGCAAGCTACATCTGCAATTTTAACTTGATTTCACAAAAATCCACTAATATGTAAGGCAGAAACATGAATATGACAGATTGAATAGTTTAAAACAGCGTTTTATATGTTTTTACAAGCTAAATAAGCAAATTGTAACTTGATTTCACAAAAAGCCGCAATTATATACAAGAGAAACATGAATATGACAGTTAGATTAGTTGAAAACAGTATTTTCTATGTTTCTGCAAGCTAAATCAGCATATTTAAATTGATTTCACAAAAATCCGCTATTATATACAACAGAAACATGAATATGACAGTTAGATTAGTTGAAAACAGTATTTTCTGTGTTCTTGCAAGCTAAATAAGCAATTTTAACTTGATTTCACAAAAATCCGCTGTTATATACGACAGAAACATGAATATGACAGATTGTATAATTGAAAACAGCGTTTTTTGTGTTTTTACAAGCTAAATAAGCAAATTGTGACTTCATTTTCACAAAAATCCGGTATTATATACAATTAAATAAAACGAGAGATCACAAAATATGACAACATTAAACGTATTGTTTATTTTTCTAATTAATCGTAACTACAACATATTTTTATTTTGTTACAAAAACATTCATGATTTACTATGATTTAAAATATATGAAAATGTTTCTCAACACTTTCCCTCATTAAATATATTTTATTTTTCAAAAAAGCCCTATGCTTTTACATATTTTAATTAGACGTGGTTTGTATATCGGCTTCGTCATCATGTCAGCTAACTGTAGTTCTGTCGACACACGAACAACTTCTATGATTCCTTTAGCAACTAGCTCCCTGCCGAAGAAATGTCGTGTTCGAATGTGTTTCGTTCGTCGATGATACTCTGGATTTCTAGCTAGCTTCACTGCAGCTTCGTTGTCTACTTGCAATTTTGGTAGACGCGTGAGTTGGACGATATCACCCAATAGCCGCTTCAGCCACACAATTTCCCGTGCGGCTTCACTTGCAGAAACAACTTCTGCTTCTGTCGTCGAGATTGCAACTGAAGTTTTACGCTGGCTTAACCAAGAGATAGCTCCACCTGAAAACATACAAATCACACCTGATGTAGATCGACCTGTAGATAAGTCTCCTCCATGATCAGCATCGCTGTAACATTCGAGTTTTCTTTTTCCTGATTCGTAGAATATTCCATAATTTTCTGTACCCTTCAGATACCGAAATATTCTCTTTACTTTAATCCAGTCTTCCTTGCGAGGATTCTCCAGATTTCTTGATACTACTCCAACTGCATAGGCTATGTCTGGACGAGTTCCAGTCATTAAATATATTAAAGAACCTACAGCTTGCCTGTATGGAAAATTTTCTATCTTATCTGAATCTTCTGTTTCATTTTCCACTTTCCCTGATTCCATTGTTTCTGTGATCGTGGGAGTTGAAACTGATTTACAGTTACTCATTCCAAATCGTTCTAACACTCTTCTAGTGTATCCTCTTTGCGTAATCTTGATTCCATTTTCTTTTCTTTCTATTTCTAATCCTAAATAATAAGAGGCTGGTTGGTAATAATTTTGAACTCATTCTTCAAATTAGAAATAAATTCATTCATGAGAATTGTATTGTTGGAGGCAACCAATCCATCATCCACATACAATGCGACTAAAAGTTTATCCAAACCTTGTTTCTTGATAAATAAACAGGGATCTGCTTTACTGCATTTAAATCCTAAATTTGACAGAAAAACTCCAAAGCGTTTATTCCAGCACATGGGAGCTTGTTTGAGACTGTAAAGACTTTTTTTAGAAGACAAACATTGTTGGTCCCATCTTCAAATCCTTCAGGCTGTTTCACATAAATACTTTCTTCTAACTTTCCATAAAGAAACGTAGTTGAAACATCAAACTGAACAAGTGACATATTTTCACTTGCTGCAACACTAATCAAGGCTCTGATTGTCCCTGTCTTTGCCACTGGACTAAATGTCTGATCATAATCTTCACCTTTTTTCTGTGAATATCCTTTTATGACAAGTCTAGCCTGGTACCTGTCAACAGATCCATCTGGATTTAATTTTATTTTGTATACCCATTTACAAGGTATTGCTTTTCTTCCATTGGGTAATTCTTCTAGCAACCATGTTTCATTTTTAATTAGAGATTTTATCTCTTCATTCATGGCAACTTTCCTGTTTTCAGAGTCTACTGAATTCAAAGTTTCCTGAAAAGTATTAGGTTCATGTTCATACCTGACTGGATTTTTGAGTTGATCTTTGCTTCATAGCTCATATTTTTTCACCATTTCTTGTTTTTCATCTTCCCTTTGTTGACTTTAAATTTCTTTTTTGTGAGAAGAATCAACATTTGTCTGTATTTCAACATCTCTTTCCTTCTGTTGAGTTGAAAGAACAAGTAAATTATTTATGCCTGTGAGGGGTTTCTCGTCGAATACCACGTCACGTGATCTCACCAACCTGTTCTTGCCGCATATTCGATACCCATCTGTATCATACCCTATTAAAATTCATTTGATAGCCTTTTTGTTGAGGTTCTTTCGACATTGTTTTGGAATATGTGCATAACAAGTAGATCCAATAATTCTTAAATGTTTTAAAATAGGTTTCTTACCCATCCATAGTTCATACGGCGATTTATCTTCAATACTTGATGGACTCGTTCGATTTAAAATATATGCAGCCGTGTTTATCATTTCAGCCCATAAACCTTGAGGAATTTCTGTGCATGCATAATTGCTCGCGCTGTTTCTACAAGGGTTCTGTTTTCTCTTTCACTGCAACCATTTTGTTCAGGTGTAAACGGCATTACTAAACTTTGTTTAATACCATATTTGTATAGAATTTGTCTTACTGCGGCATTATCAAACTCTCCTCCATTATCTGTTAATAATACTTTAACAGTGTGTCTTAAAACTCTAGATTCTGCTAATAATTGCTTAATTTTCTAAGCAACTTCTGATTTATTTTTGATAAAATAAATATAGCGAAAACGATAGAAATCATCTTTGAGAAGTACAAAGTAACGATAGCCTGCTATGGAACTCAAGAATGGTTCACACACATCGGAGTGAATTAGCTCACCTGACCTGGAAGCTCTTTCCCTACTTCCAAACTTTAATCTATGAGCTTTCCCATAAATACAGCCTTCACATAATTCGCTGTCTAATTGACATTTATGCCTAACTCATTCAGAATGATTGATTTCACATGTTTATTATTCTGATGTCCTAATCTTTCATGATAGAGTTGCAAAATATTAGAATTTTTCTCACCTTATAACGCATTTACCTCTGCAGGTTTCTTTTCTTTAATGTATCGGAATCCCAGTTTATACAAACCACCAAATCTGCTTTGTAGACCAGATAAAATTGTCTGACCTTCAATTATTAAACTGCATGATTCTGCTGTCGATAAGAACTGACATTTTGGATGTCTATCTTGCGCACTTAAAACAGAGAATAAATTTTTACTTATTTTAGGGACATATCACACATCTTATAAATTTATTCTATGCCATTTTCCTTTGATATTTGCTTCAACAACTACAGTTCCCTTTCCTACTGCATTGATTGAGTCACCATTAGCTGTTGTAACTGTGTGCTTATAAGTAAAGGATACAAAATTACAAAATAGATCCCTTCGATTTGTAACAGGGGGGAGACAGTTAAATGTACGGCCGCTTCCATGAGTTTTAGTTCAATCTAGCACATATAGATGACGCCACTATCGCACTTCGGAACTCTTCGGATGAATTCGGATATTTGAAGTGTCAAATTGAAATTTACGGTCACCGATTGTTACTGACATTACAAGATACAATACTTTCTTGTTTTTCAATAGTGTTATATGGTGAAATATTTTTATGTCTACGTGCCTGCAGTGATTATTGAAGTAATCATTGCAACAGTAAGTACCTATCTAACATTATTTATATTACTGTATTATAAGCTGTATTTGTTCATTATATTTATTAACTTCGATACAATTACAAACCACATACAAAGATTAATAGAAGTATTTTTTACATCTTATTGTTTTTTTCACAGACTAAATACATCCATGTGGGTTGTGCAAGAACGATCTTCCAGCTGGTGAAATAGGGAAGTTATTTTGTTTACAAAAACTTGAAGGCATATGTCGTGAATGCTTGTTGCAAATAAATCGATTGGATTTGCCAAATCTTAAACGCAATTATTAGCTCAAGAATACTCTGTTTGTCATCTACATTTTACAGACAATCAGTTTCGGACAGTGGGACAATAAAGAGATAATTTATTTTTAAGAGTTAGTATTCAAACTATTCACAAATATCATTGAGTGCAGGTATGATTTGTTATTAATAATTATTAAATGCATCAATATTTATGTTCTATTATCTCTATTAGTTTTCTTATATTATATTGCCCAATATTTCTATGTAGTAAATAGATATTCCATAATTCAGATGTAGGTTTTTAAGGATTTAATAGATAATTTTATAATGTATTTTGTTAATAAGTTGATTATTGTGTCGTAAAAAATCAGTATACGAGTATGTTGATAAATTTATTATGTTATTAGTTAATAAGATAATTATTGTAAAACACTGTAAATATTTGTATATTATATTAGAAGATGAATTTTATTACATGTGTTTTTATTTTTAAATAATATTAATACTATTATATATAGTAACCTGCAATACCGACCCAGTAAAATGTATTTTAGTTCATTCTAGCAAATATAGAGGCGCTGCGAATCATGTAATAAAAGTTACTATGGAGCTGGCTTGTCTTGTATGTATGGTCTGTGATTTGTAATGTGATTTGTTGCCCCGTTGTCAACAAACCAACTGTCATCATCACATTTTGCTGTCAGTACTGTTGACGAGATAGCTGTCAGTGTCATATTTGCACCAGTATCCTTTCTAATGTCATTTAAACAAACTCTCGTGTTCACAGGTTTTGGCGGTCGGCCATCGCTTATCCATTTCTTGCATTGTTTAATTCTATGTCCTGGTTTCTTGCAATAAAAACAGAAATTCTTTATTAAACTTGAAGTTACCTGATTTATTTAGTGTTTTAGTCATTAACACTTCCTGACTACTACATTTTTCACCTTTGCAAGATAAAGCCTTTTCATATGCACATAGCTGATAAGTCAGATTATCAAGAGTCCTATCTGACTGTGCCATTAACATCCAGCTTGACTTGAAAGAAAAATATTCATCTGGTAAAGTACCCAGTATTTTGCATATTAACAACATTTCGGGTAAATCACACTTGCATTCATTTTTGTCCAACTTGTCTTTAACAATTTTTAATTGCAAATCATTCCAAAGATTTTTTAATTTAGACGTATGAGTTGCAACGTCATCACCAGACTGTCTTTATAGCTGAAAAATTGCAAACATAATTCATAAGTTTTATTATCAGATACTCCGTCGTATAATCTGTGCAATTCTAGCCAGACTTCATGAGCAGTCGAATATCTCATGACTTTTTTGCAAAGTATCCTCCGTCATATTTGTAGTTAACACAATTAGCGCGTTACTGTCTGCCTTATTAAACTTTGCTACATCTACTTCATGTTTCAACATTTGTTCTGGTGTAGCTCCTGGAGGTAGTGGTGCTGGTGACAATAATTTCCCTTCAATTACGTCCAATCCATTCACAATACCACGCAGTACAATACATATCTTGTATTTCCACGTTGTCCAATTCGACTTCCCTTCAAGCAAACCAATTTGAATTCTAGATACTTACATCTTTATTATTATAATATTCTGAGTAGAAAAAACTTTACAATTATCTGAGCAGCGATCTGGGCCCATAACCAATTGAAACATATACAACATATACAACAGAAACATGAATATGACAGTTAGATTAGTTGAAAACAGTATTTTCTAAGTTTTTGCAAGCTAAATCAGCAATTTTAACTTGATTTCACAAAAATCCGCTGTTATATACGACAGAAACATGAATATGACTGATTGAATAGTTGAAAACAGCGTTTTCTATGATTTTACAAGCTAAGTAAGCAAATTGTAACTTGATTTCCCAAAAATCCGCTATTATATACTACAAAAACATGAATGTAGGAATATGTTTGGTTATAAAACACACAATTTAATTAAATAGTATATTATATTGTTTGATTAATCCAAAGGTATTAATAATGAGAAATTATTGAAATTAAGTTACACAGTATACAAAGATTCACGTCCGTCGTCACGCTCGCAACACAACACTTCTCTCTTCGGCGGTCTGTCAGCAACTGCCATCTCCTCTCCGCTAGCCAGTGGCGTGATAGTTATTTTTTTAATTTCCACAACTCGGCCCTCCTGGAAATCTTCCGCCTCGGAAGTACTACTGTCTACCTCCTCTGGAACCGGACGGATGGGTTGTGGCCAGGGCTTCATATGGTCAGCACTAGTGTTCGTACGGAGTGGTCCATCACCGGCTGCAACTCGCTCCACTTGGTAACGGTCGAGTGGACTGACTTCGGTGACCCGATAGGGACCGAAAAACTTAGAACATATTTTTAGACCAGTATCGAACTGCGTTCGTTTAATTGCCACCAGGCTTCCTGTCTCATATTTCCTTGCTTTCTTTTTGTTTTTATTGTAGGAGTTTCTATTCTCCTCCTGTATTTTACATATTTGTCTCTTCGCTCTTTCTCTAATTTCTTCTCTGTCTTCAACGAATTGACTTTGACTTTCTTCTTGTATTAAATTTCTCAATGTGATATCTTCTTTAATTCTCATTTTAACGTCAACCATTAATTCAAAGGGGGTGGTGGCGATACTGCGCTGAAATGTTCCGTTGATCGCTCTCTATACCTTACTAACATGTTTAAACCATAGTTTCGGGTCGTCTACCGATATTTTGGATAAAACTCGTATTATTATTTGGTTCACTCTTTCGACTTGTCCGTTACCTCGAGGTATTCCTGTGGTTATCAGCAAATGTACGATTCCTTCTTTTGTACAATACTCATCGAAATCTCGGGAAGTAAAAGCAGTACCTCTATCAGTAATAAACCTCGCTGGATTACCAAATATTTGTTGTACTACTTGTAACTTCTGTAACGCTTTTGGGTACTTGTCGTTTTTGTCGGGAAAATCCATGTGAATTTTGTAAATCCGTCCGTAATTACAAAAAGATATTTGTAATTTTTGTTACTCGAAGGCAGTGGTCCTAAATGGTCCAAATGAAGTGTATGCAAAGGTCCAACACGTTTATCTATAGGATTCAACAATCCTTCCTTTTTACCAAGTTTGGCATTCGCTAGTATGCAAGGCACGCAGTTTTCCATTACGTATCTTATTTTCTTTTCCAGCTTCGGAATCCAATAGTCTTTCCGTATAACCTCCTCCGTCTTTCGTACTCCAAAGTGGCCTACGTCATGTGCGCTTTTAATTATTTCCATTTCCAAACTTTTAGGAATTACTAATAAATCGATCTTGTCTTGATATTTACAGATCAGTCCATTGATCTCGTGATATGCTGAATCTTTCTGATTTTTAATCTGTTCCCTAATCTCAAGTAAGTATTCATCTTTATCTTGTATATTTTTTATTTTTGCTATGAGTCCATTGGTATTAATGTGTAATACTGCTGCTCTTGACAAAGCATCCACATGCTTTAGCTTTTCGCCAGGTCTATGTTCAATGGTATACTCGAAGTCTTCCAGCTGTAGAGCCCACCTTGCAATTCTGGAGTTTAATTCCTTTTTGTTCATTGCCATCTTGAACGCCGCGCAGTCTGTGATGATTTTGAATTTCACGCCTATCAAGTACACTCTAAATTTTCTCAAAGCCGTTATTATGGCTAACACCTCTAGTTCATAACTACTATAGTTTTGCTCCGATTGTGATGTCTTTTTGCTGTAGTAAAATACAGGGTGTAAGCATTGGTTTCCGTCATCTTTTTGCATTAAAATGGCACCTAGTCCGAACTTTGATGCGTCGGTGTGTAGCTCTATCTCGCTTCCTTGTTTATATATTTTAAGCACGGGTTGTTTTGAGAGACAATCTTTAAGTGTTTTGAATGCTTTTCTTTCTTCTAATTTTAATTGGAACTTGGTATTTTTCTTCAAAAGATCACTCAATGGCTTAGCTATGGTGCTATAATCTTTGACAAACTTCCGAAAGTATCCGGTGAGTCCGAGAAATCTTTGTACTTGACGCATGTCTTCTGGTTCAGGATAATTTCTTACCGCTTTTGTTTTTTCTAGACTTGGTCGAATCTGACCTTTCTCCACCTCGTATCCTAAGTACGTAATTTTAGATCGTAAAAACTGACACTAGGTCCAGTTAATCTCGAATCCGTAATCTTCCGTGTATCGAGGACAAGTTTGAGTCTTGTTAAAGCTTCTTTTTCATCTTTAGCTAATATTACTACATCATCCATATAATCAGCTACTATATTTTGCAGTACCAGCTCATGAAAAATGTGATTAATAAATCGCTGAAATGATGCGGGCGAATTACAGAATCCAAACGGTGTTTCCTTAAATTCGTAGTGTCCGAACGGCGTTACGAAAGCTGTATACTTCTGACTTTCAGGAGCTACAGGTACATGGTAAAATCCATTTTTCAAATCTATGGTGCTAAAGACATGAGCTCCTTGCAGTTTATCTAGTTGGTCCTCTACTAACGGTAACGGGTATTGGTCTCTGATTGTTTTGGCGTTGAGTTTCGGACTACTGTATTCGGATTTACTGTGACAAATGATATCTTTCTCCATTAGCTCTTCTATTTGTCTATTTACTTCCTTCATTTCTTCTGGAGCCAATCTTCTTGGCGCTTCTTTTACAGGATCTTCTACTTTCATGATGATCTTTGTTACTACCGATGTAGTTTTTCTTGGCTTCGGGTCATAACTGGTTATTAACTGGTCTATCTTCTCTTTCGCATTCTTCTTAAGATGATTTAAGCTTATCTCTGTACACTTGTTTTCGCTTACTATATTAACTAAAAAATTTTCATTGTACTTCTTTTTAATGTTTACTTCATTTTTTGTAATTTTGATGTCGCTTTGATCCAAGATGTTATTTCCTATGATGCTATCATACTAGACTGCATCCGATGGTACTACATGAAATTTGAGCATATATTCTTCTTCGTCAATAGTTGTGCTTATAGTGAGCGATCCTTTTGTTTCGATGCTACTTTTCCCAATTCCACTTAAAGTGATTTGATCGTCATTTAAGTTAGGCGCACCGATCTTCTCATACGTGTCTTCTCGTAAAAGGCTAACTTCAGCCCCAGTGTCTATCAAGGCTAAAAAATCTTTTCCATTTATTCTTATCGGGGTTTGACTTAACCTTGTAGAATTTATGATATTATTGACTTTACTGGTTTCTTTGTCTACTGACTTTGGGTTTGGACATTTCTTTGCAATGTGCCCAAATGAGTTACATTTGAAACATTTTAGTCCTTTTTCTTTGGACGGACAATCCTTCGATTTATGTCCTATTTCCCCACATCCAAAACATCGTGAGCCCGTTTTTCCTTCTTTTTGCTGTCTGGATGTCATGTGGTTATCATGTTTCTTCTCAGTTCTATTATCTTTTATAGTATTTCCTCTTATTGTTGTATATAACTTCATTTTCTCCTTGAATGCTTCGAAAGTTTTGGCGCCGTATAGAACGACCTTATTAGCTGTATCATCGATTACTCCGTCTATAATGTACTGAATAATGACTTCCGGTTCAATATCTGCTCGACTTCCAATCTCTCTCATAACTAGTGTATATTCTTAGATTGTCTCTTTTGTTTGTTTTACTCGATTCATTAATAATCGATGCATTTCCGCACTGCTTATCTTTTCCTCGAATTCTTCTCTTAAGATCTTTTTCAGTTTACCCCATGTTGTCACTCCTCTCTCAGCTTGGATCAGTGTCTTCGCTAAGCCATCCAGTAATTGTTTCGCAAATATTAGCTTTTGCAAATCACCCCATCCTGTTAAGCCAGCTAGCTCTTCGAATTCTTCTAACCATTTTTTGATAGGATACCCATCCTTTCCGTTAAACCTTCTAATTGTTCCTTCCATGTCTCTGAAAGATACTGAGAACCAGTCGCTCTTGGTGAGTGCTTCGTTTTTGCCTTTTCTATATAATAGTCGTCGTCTGATGTAGTTGAATCCTTTTCGACTTGTTTTGTCTTCGTGGCACGTCATAGTTTCTGCTTGTTTTAGTTCGACTTTTCCTGCTATTATTCGATAATAATTCTTCGTCTGTAGAACTAGTGTTGATCTTCAAGGGCGTCTTCATTTTCGATAAATCTTCGTCATTTCCCCGTCGAACCTCTTCGTTCTTCGTCTTTCTTCTTGCAGCGTCTTTACTATTAGTCTTCTTTACATCTTTCTTCTTTCGAACTTCGTTAGTATCTTCTTCGTCGCCACTTTCTCTTGCGTCTTCGTTTCCTTCTTCTTCTTCGCTTTCTTCTTCTTCTTCTTCGCTTTCTTCTTTTTCTTCGGTTCCTGCTAAATCGATATAACATAAGAATGATAGCACTCTCTTTCTCACTTCTTCTTCTGTTCCTCTGTAATCGATATTCAGGATGTGGCATACAGAAATCAGATCCGCAAGTGTTGCAATTGTTTTAATTTCTTCTATCTTTGTTTTAAACTCTTCTGATTCTTCATTGAACAGAAATCCCTCAAATTTCTTTAATTTGCTTCTATTTAGTGTCAGGTTCGTTATATTTGTTTCTATTGTACTGATATCTGCTAGTGAAGTCATTTTAAACAGGTTTTTTTTTTTGTACAACACGAATAATGTCAAGATACGTAAACCCGTACGCCACTGGCGCGCAGTGATACACTGCACTCTTTTCACGTATTCCTGGTCGATCGATATTATGACGCAATAACTACAAATTCGTTTTTTCTTGTCTATAATTTATACTCCACATGCACACAGTACCTTTATACTTGAAATTACTAATATCACTTTTAATATTACTATTCGTAGCTCACAGTTCACTTGTTCACATCTTACAGTTCGCTTGTTCACATCTTGGTTGAGCCCCCAATTTGTAGGAATATGTTTGGTTATAAAACACACAATTTAATTAAATAGTATATTATATTGTTTGATTAATCCAAAGGTATTAATAATGAGAAATTATTGAAATTAAGTTACACAGTATACAAAGATTCACGTCCGTCGTCACGCTCGCAACACAACACTTCTCTCTTCGGCGGTCTGTCAGCAACTGCCATCTCCTCTCCGCTAGCCAGTGGCGTGGTAGTTATTTTTTCAATTTCCACAGGAATATGACAGTTAGATTAGTTGCAAACAGTATTTTCTATGTATTTGCAAGCTAAATCAGCAATTTTAACTTGATTTCACAAAAATCCGCTGTTATATACGACAGAAACATGAATACGACAGTTTGAATAGTTCAAAACAGCGTCTTCTATGTTTTTACAAGCTAAATAAGCAAATTGTAACTTGATTTCACAAAAATCCGCTATTATATACAACAGAAACATGAATATGACAGATTAGATGAAAACAGTATTTTCTATGTATTTGAAAGCTAAATCAACAATTCTAACTTGATTTCACAAAAATCCACTAATATGTAAGGCAGAAACTTGAATATGACAGATTGAATAGTTGGAAACAGCGTTTTCTATGATTTTATTTTATTTTTTATTTATTAAATATTCCATTTTGGAAACTATAGGCCGTGCCTGGCACTGATACCGAGATCCATTACAAAAAAATAAAATATATGACTAATCAGGCAATAATATATATATATATATATATATATATATATATATATATATCTAATAATAAATTTTAATAATTAAGGTAATAATCCCTGTAATGAAAATAACATTTATGTACATAGGAACTTGAACTACGAGTAATACACATATTTAACAAAATCTCTTACAGCTTTTCTAAATTTTTTAATATTTTTGATTTGTTTTGTTTTGTTATCAAAAAGATTTTATATTAATATGCAATGATTATAGGTTGAGTTATAAGCTCTTACAGTTGAGTATTTAATAGTTCTGAAATGACTAGCGTTTCTTGTATTGCACTCATGATCATTTTTACCAGTATTTAAGTTGGTATTGCACTTGAAATTTAAACTAATTATTTTATGGACAAAAACACATTGCTCTATTTTTTGTAGTTCGTTAATTGTTAATAGATTAGTTGAAGAATAAACAGTTTCAGTAGGCGTCAATCGTGGTATACCAAATATAGCTTTGATTGCTTTATTTTGTAGCCTCTGTACTTTCTCTAATAAAAAACTACTACAAGTACTCCATGTAGGCATTAAGTATGTTAAATGGCTTTTTACAAAGGAATGGTAGATATGATTTTTTGCTTTTCTAGATAAAAGATAATTACATTTATATAAATTTGCTATTAGTGGTATAATTTTATCACAAATTTGAATTATCATCCTACCCCAAGTCAACTTAAAGTCCTAAATATTTGTATTCACTCACTATGTTTAGTTTTTTTATCTTTTAAGTAAAGATCTAACTCATCTTGAATACCTCTAAAACTAAATGTCATGTAAACAGTTTTGTCCGTATTAATAAATAAATAATTACAGTCCGTCCATGAAGCCAATATTTTTAAGTCTTGATTTATTAGTTCTCTCAAATTACCCTTCGTTCTTGCACTATATATTAACACGGTGTCATCTGCGAAAGTAATGTATTTTCCTTTTAATTTTACTTTTTGGAGGTCCCACACGTACAGGGAGAACAATAAAGGGCCTAGCACCGAGCCCTGAGGTACACCATATTTGATAGTTTTGAACTCACTGACCACGTTATTTACAACTGTACACTGACTTCTGTCTTCTGTCAAGTAATGTCTTTTGTTGTGATATTATCTATTCCTGGGCTAATATTATTATTCATTTCTCGTATCGTATTCCAGACTTCATTTTCATCACATGGACTCAAATAAATAGACTTTTCATTCCATATTTCGATATTGTTTTTGTTCTGATCAGAGTTAACTGTATCATTATTTTTTCTGAGTTCCTCAGCGACATTTATGAAATAATCATTTAATGCTTCCGCTTTGGTAATATTATCTCTACATATTTTCTCTTTATATAAGATTTCAGAAGTAAACTCTGTTTTTTATTTCTTTTCGTAACGTATTGCTTCATTTATTGTATTCCATAATTTTTTTGCATTATTTCCTCTGTATTCTATCTTTCTAGAGAAGTACAGTTTCTTTTTATATTTAATGTTGTTGGTAACTTAATTTTTAAGTGTCTTATACTCTTCATTTAATTTAGGAATATCGTTATCATTTTTCTCTAATTTTATTTTCTTGTACGCTTTATCTTTTTCTTTAATTAAATCATATATTTCTTTATCCATCCATGTTTATATTTATTTTATTTATTATTTCAGTTCTATAACGATTGTAGTCAATGATAGTTTTGTACTTTGCATTATCCTTTTTTTTTATTTATTATTTTGTTAATATTAACCTTAATTATATTATGGTCGGATAAATCCGTGATTTCAACAGTGACGTTGATTCGATAACTTTTAATGCTGCTTAAAACATGGTCTATGATTGCTGTATTTCTAGTAGCTGCTTCTTGGGTGATTAAGTTGTTGATTTCAAATCCGTTGCTGCGAATTATATTCTTGTATTGTGTGATTTCTTTATTTTGTTTGAGTAAATCAATATTTAAGTCTCCTATTATAATGCAATTATTTTGATATTTTTCGAGCAAGTCATCTATGTAATCAAGAGTCTCTTTTATGTGTGTGTCTGGTGGCCGGTATATGAAAATATATTTTATATCCTTAATTTTAATTACCAGTGTATTGATGTTATATAGTGTTACATTTTCAATTAAATCAAAAGGCAAATTATTGTTTATATATGCTTGGTTCTTGCGTAGAATTTTTTCAACCATTTGTAGAGCACCCCGATTATCGCTATACAAGGTTACTTCAGCTAGGTGGATGAGTCCAAGTTCAGACAGTAAATTCCGTATAGAAATTACTTCTTTTGCTGCTTCTCCGAGCGCCATGTACTCAGCTTCATTTGTAGACAAAGCCACAGTTCGCTGTTTTCTCGAATCCCAGTTGATTGGTCCTCCATTCCAAATTATACAATAACCTGTAAATGATCGTCGGTCGTCCAGGCTGCCACCCCAATCTGCATCTACGTAAGCTGTAACAGATTTTTGATTAGATTCATACGTTAACCCTATGTCTATAGTTCCTTTGAGATAACGTAGAACTCGTTTAGCTGCTAACCAATACGATCTGTTGTAACAATGATTGAATTGAGCTAATTTACTTATAGCATGACTTATATCTGGTCGAGTTGTAACAGCTAGATAAGTAAGAGCACCAATTAGCTCACGATATGGTAGTTTCATTTCTTTTTTGCAAATTGGATTCTCTGGTTTCGTTATCTTGACATTCGGATCCAAAGGAGTTTTAACTGTATTTGCATCTTTCATTCCAAATCTTTCTAGAATATCTGCAATATAGTTAGATTGTTTCATCGTAAATTTTCCATCCTTTCTGGAAAACTCAATTCCTAAACAATAACCAATTTCTCCGAGGTCTTTCATTTCAAAAACTTCAGATAATCTTCTGCTTACTGTTTTTATCATCTTTTCATCTGAAGAAGCAACAATAATGTCATCTACATAGGTTGCTATTAAAGTCTTTGCTTCCCCTTGACCAAATTGGTATATTCATGGATCTGATTTACACGATTTAGCACCCAATTCTTTTAATGTTCTGTCCAGTTTAGCATACCAACTTCGACCTGCTTGTCGAAGTCCATATAATGCCTTCTTTAATTTGCATACCTTATTCTTGCCATTTAGTTCAAACAGCATATCCTTAGCCTTTTTTATTATTCTCGTAATTGTTTTGGTGGTTCCATAAAAATAGTTTCTTGTAACTAACCATTTAGATAGGCTGTGGCTACGTCAAGTTGATGTACTTTCATATTAAATCGAGCAGCCAATGATATTATCATTCTGATTGAGCTTATTCGAGCAACCGGAGCGAAAGTTTGATTAAAATGGATTCCGGGTTTCTGCGAGAATCCCTGCGCAACTAATCTCGCTTTTCTTCGCAGTAATGTACCATCTTGTTTATATTTATTGCGAAATATCATTCGACAACCAATGACATCGTGTTTTTGCGGTCGGCTGACAACATTCCAGTATCATTTTTAATTATTGCTACCATTTCTGACATCATGGCGTCCAACCATTCTTCTTTATCTGGTCCGGACATGGCATTCTTCATGGATATTTCAGATAGGAATAAGTTTTCTTCAACATCCGTTGCAGAACTTACTACATCAGGTACCAAATTGTATTGTTTCCTCTGTCTTCCCAGCTGACCTGTTCTTATAATTCTTGGTCTACCTCTTCCTCGTCTGAAAGCTTCTTCCTCTTGTGGACCTTCCTCATTGTCTGCTTGATTTTCATCATCTTCAATGTTATTATTTTCCACAATTTGTTCATTTGATGACATTTAAACTTCATTGAATTGTGGATATGAATCTGTAGCTTGTTTTTCGATGATAGTATCTTGACTTTCTTGTGAATTATTCTTCAATTTAGGAAATTTAACGTCTCTTGAAATTTCTATTTTCCTTTTCGCTGTCAACCAAATTCTGTATCCCTTCGTTACATCGGAATAACCCAGAAAAATTCCATCGTTACCTCGTTGTTCGAATTTTCCATTATTTAAACTTTTGATTCGCAAAACGTTTTGTGAACTCATTTTTAGTTACTTAATTAAATCTCGTCTACGAACGAATGAAAAATTTCAATGATCTTGATTTTATTTTTCCAATCAATACTTTTTCAATCTTTCTCTGGGCCCATGACCTGTTGAAGTATGTTGCAGAGACAAGAAAACGCAGTACAGTTTAATTAATATGTATTGAGAACACTTGTGATGATTACTTATACAAAAGATGACATATCATAAACCTTGTCTGTCAATGATCTTTATTGAATTATATTCTAAATTGTTTTTTGGTCACAGGTAACTATCTTATATTCGTAAGTCGTCAATTACCAACAATAAGTACTGATTGTTTATTTTTAAGGTTGATTCTGTTTATAGATTCAAAATCATTGTTATTGACTTCCTCTTTGATATGAAGAAAAATCTTATTCAATTTAGCTTGTATTACATCATCAGTATCGTCTGCATCTTTACAAATGCCTGTAATTATTAAATTTTCTTCATGTTTGTTATTTCCATTAACATCAATTTTAGTTTTTTATTTATTAACATCCTCCCTCAATCTACAATTTTCTTTCTTAATTTCTTGTAACATATCCTTAAATACTGAATTTTTTATCCTTTCTTCCTCAAATTTTTCATTAATAAAAATCAATGATTGTTGATAACCACGTACCTCTTCTCATAGTTGTTGTAATTCATGTAATACTTGCTCCATTCGCTGCCCCAGGCTTGCTTCCATCTGCTTTCCACTAGTGTTGATTTGGTTGCCTAAGTCAGAGCTCGTAGATGCAACACCACCGGTGTTGACTCGGACAGTACTGTCCTCCTTGACATTTGTAACCTCATTTTTTCATCCTGACAGCCCGGGCATGTCCACAACGATTTTGTTTGATGCATTATTCGAGCATCAAATTCATTTATGCCCATTCAATCTACATGAAAAATGGAACTGCACTGACCACTACATTTTAATTTATACAAACTTTTTCCAATAGTTTTTTTGCATTTTTTGCAGCTTAATTTATTGCCCGCCATCACAAGATAAATGT
This sequence comes from Poecilus cupreus, assembly GCA_963942605.1. Lineage (NCBI taxonomy): Eukaryota > Metazoa > Arthropoda > Insecta > Coleoptera > Carabidae > Poecilus > Poecilus cupreus. The sequence goes on along the minus strand of OZ012716.1, from coordinate 17,708,451 downwards.
CAATTACATTTGTTACAAGCTAAATAAGTAAATTGTAACTTGATTTCACAAAAATCCGCTATTATATACAACAGAAACATGAATATGACAGTTAGATTAGTTGAAAACAGTGCTTTCTATGTATTTGCAAGCTAAATCAGCAATTTTAACTTGATTTCACAAAAATCCGCTGATATATACGACAGAAACATGAATACGACAGTTTGAATAGTTCAAAACAGCGTCTTCTATGTTTTTACAAGCTAAATAAGCAAATTGTAACTTGATTTCACAAAAATCCGCTATTATATACAACAGAAACATGAATATGACAGATTAGATGAAAACAGTATTTTCTATGTTTTTGCAAGCTAAATCAGCAATTTTAACTAGATTTCACAAAAATACACTAGTGAGTAAGGCAAAAACATGAATATGACAGATTGAGTAGTTGAAAACAGCGTTTTCTATGTTTTTACAAGCTAAATAAACAAATTGTAACTTGATTTCAAAAAAATCCGCTATTATATACAACAGAAACATGAATATGACAGTTAGATTATTTGAAAACAGTATTTTCTATATTTTTGCAAGCTAAATCAGCAATTTTAACTTGATTTCACAAAAATCCGGTGTTATATAAAACAGAAACATGAATATGATAGTTAGATTAGTTGAAAACAGTATTTTCTATGTATTTGAAAGCTAAATCAGCAATTTTAACTTGATTTCACAAAAATCCGCTGTTATATACAACAGAAACATGAATATGACAGTTAGATTAGTTGAAGACAGTATTTTGTATGTATTTGCAAGCTAAATCAGCAATTTTAACTTAATTTCACAAAAATCTTCTGTTATATACGACAGAAACATGAATATGACAGTTTGAATAGTTGGAAACAGCGTTTTCAATGTTTCTACATGCTAAATAATCAAATTGTAACTTGATTTCATAAAAATCCGCTATTATATTCAACAGAAACATAAATATGACAGATTAGTTGAAAATAGTATTTACTATGTTTTTGCAAGCTAAATCAGCATATTTAACTTGATTTCACAATTATCCGCTATTATATACAACAGAAACATGAATATGACAGTTAGTTTAGTTGAAAACAGTATTTTCTATGTTCTTGCAAGCTAAATCAGCAATTTTAACTTGATTTGACAAAAATCCGCTGTTATATACGACAGAAACATGAATATGACAGATTGTATAGTTAAAAACAGCGTTTCCATGTTTTTACAAGCTAAATAAGCAAATTGTAACTTGATTTCACAAAAATCCGCTATTATATACAACAGAAACATGAATATGACAGTTAGTTTAGTTGAAAACAGTATTTTCTATGTTTTTGTAAGCTTAATCAGCAATATAAACTTGATTTCACAAAAATCTGCTGTTATATACAACAGAAACATGAATATGAGAGTTAGATTAGTTGAAAACAGTATTTTTTATGTTCTTGCAAGCTAAATCAGCAATTTTAACTTGATTTCACAAAAATCGGCTGTTATATACAACAGAAACATGAATATGACAGATTGTATAGTTAAAAACAGCGTTTTCCATGTTTTTACAAGCTAAATAAGCAAATTGTAACTTGATTTCACAAAAATCCGCTATTATATACAACAGAAACATGAATATGAGAGTTAGATTAGTTGAAAACAGTATTTTCTATGTTCTTGCAAGCTAAATCAGCAATTTTAACTTGATTTCACAAAAATCGGTTGTTATATACAACAGAAACATGAATATGACAGATTGTATAGTTGAAAACCGCGTTTTCAATGTTTTACAAGCTAAATAAGCAAATTGTAAATTGAATTCACAAAAATCCGCTATTATATACTAGAGAAACCTGAATATGACAGTTACATTAGTTGAAAACAAATTGCAAGTTTTCTCAAATACCTTAAATTTGTTAGCAAGCAATTGTCGAAGAAAGTTTGTCGCTTTGTTCCCCGCTTCCATGTTAGTAAATAGGCGAAGAAATCTCGTCACTTTGTTCCTCGCTTTCATGTAAGTGTACTCCAAAGTACCGCAAATTTTTACATCCCTCAAATACCAAGCTATAAAATAAATGAATAAATAATAAAATTTTTAATAATAAAATGAGTAGTCTTAAATAACTACCATTTAATACCAAACAAATGGCCCAGCAAGGTAACCACTACGTTCCTCGCATCCATGTCAGTAAATTTACGAAAAAAGCTCGTCACTTTGTTCCTCGCTTCCATGTCAGTACATCGGCGAAGCAAGCTCGTTACTTCTTTCCTCGCTTCCATTTTAGTAGTTGAAGTTTTCAGAGGAGTTGTCTGGTTTTCATTAAGAGAAGTTCTGTGTTACCCACTGACAAAATTGTATGTTTTTCATTGAGGGAAGTTGTGTGTTAACTACTGACAAAAGATGTATGTTTTTATTGAGGAAAGTTTTGTGTTTACCACTGACGAAAGTTGTATGTTTTCCATTCAGGGAAGTTATGTGTTTTCTATTGAGGGAAGTTTGTTCATCACTGAAATATTCTCATTTGATTCCAATAATTGGCGAAGCAAGATCATCTCTTTGTTACTTACTTCCATGTCTAGTACCTTGGCGAAGCAAGCTCGTCACTTCGTTCCTCGCTTCCATGTCAGTACATAGAAGAAGCAAGCTCGTCGCTTTGTTCCTCGCTTTTATGTCAGTACACGGTTGAGTGTTTCCCACAATCGAAAGTTGTATGTTTTTCATTGAGGAAATTTGTGTGTTAACCACTGACGAAAGTTGTATGTTTTTATTGTGAATATTTGTGTTTTTATCACCCACAGAAGTAGTATGATTTTCATTGAGTAAAGTTATGTGTTAACCACTGCCGAAAGTTGTATGTTTTTTTATTGAGGAAAGTTGTGTGTTAACCACTGATTATATTTGTATATTTTTCAATTGAGGGAAGTTGTGTGTTTACCACTGACGAAAGTTGTATGTTTTCCAATGAGGGTAGTTGTTTGTTTCCCACTGACAAAAGTTGTATGTTTTCCATTGAGGGAAGTTATGTGTTTCCTATTGAGGGAAGTTGTTTGTTTATCACTGAAATATTTTCATTTGATTCCAACAATTGGCGACCGTCCAAAACAACTTTTTGACACTTGAGTTCAAACCTCCTTTACGAGACCTTTAATTTGATACCAAACACGGTAGAATTTAAATAGCATTTAGAAAAAACAGTTAACGATCGTCCAAAATAACTTTTTGACACTTGATTTTAAATGTCTGCCGTGAAACTTTTAATTTAGTACCAAACACTACGGGATTAGAAATAAAAAACAACTGATTGTTCAAAATAACTTTTTGAGAATTCTACGAATTTAGTTTTAAAAAAAAATCTGTTATTGATCTTTTATATTAGATAAGTAATTAACTTATTTAAATTTTACCGCCAAAAATACCAAAAAATATCTAGGTTGTCGAGCAGAGACATCTGTTTTTTGAGAAGAAAAAGAAACCGTTTATTAAGTGAAAAATAATTTTTAATTTTATTGTGTTAGATAAGAAGTTAACTCATTTGAATTTTACCGCCTAAAATCCTTAAAATAATCGAGGTCGACGAACAAAGACATCTGTATAATTTAATTTAAATTTAAAAAAAAAATATAAAAAAAGTTTCAAATTTAAAAAAATTACAAAATTATAATCATATTTGCTCATTTATTCTAAACACAAATAAATTACCGAACTTGTCTAAATAGACTACAATTAAAGTAATTTATATTTAAAATTTCAAACAGATCTGTCAAAAATGACACTTTGCACGCAAATTTATGAAAAGTGACAGCTTTAATTTTAATTTTTTTAAAATTGACTTTTAAAATATTTATAAAATAGTTCATATGATTGCTTATTAATTATAAACACATACCAATTTACAAAACATCTTCAAGTTGCCTAGAATATATGTAATTAATATTTAATTTTTGATCTGTCAGAAATGGCAAATTGAACATAAATTTTTGTAAAGTTACAACCACAATCAACAAACTCCACTTTCATAGCGACCCGCACACTCTAATCCGTAAACGCATTTCCGCCTTATTTATTTAATATCTCGCACATCATGTGTACTAAAAATGTGAATTCATAAAAAGGCCCTATTCCAAAAAAATCTCTAACTGCCGGTAAAGGTTTCACTGAAATCCGTCAAACCGTCTAGACTCTAGAGCTGCGCACAAATTTGGTTACTAGGCAGATGAAAGTATAGAGAATGAATTAAGCCTTTTAGTATATTGGAAGCGGTCCGACCTGCTTCGCAGGTCTGACCCCTAGGCTCCGCGACACTGAAGAAGATAGCAACTAAAACTATAGGAAAATAAATTGCAAGTTTTCTCAAATACCTTAAATTAGTTAGCAAGCAATTGTCGAAGAAAGATTGTCTCTTTGTTCCCCGCTTCTTGTCAGTGCGTTTTCATTAAATACTCCTAAGTTAGGTTTCTAGTAATTTCAACAAAAACAATTGCTGATCGTTATTATTTATTACAAAGAAAATTCATTACTACTTTTTCCTACTTTTTGAGCCAAAAACATTGCATTCAATTCTCCACAAGCTAGGTTTAGGGGAATTTCAGAAAATTAATTGCCAATCATACTGATTTGTAATAAAGATGGTTCCCCAATATTTCACTTTTAAAACATTTAACTTGGTACTCCACAGGTCGCATATTCATGAATTTTAATGAAAAACAATTACCGATCGTAATTGTTTTGCGGAAAAAATTACAACAAACGCAATACATTTTTCGTGGACATTACCAAGATAAAGTGTTTTAATTTTTACCCCTACAATAGATTTCAATTGACTTTAAAAAATAACTATCTGCCAACTCATAAAGCATTTGGTCTACAAAAATTTTCAAGAAAGTTTAAACAATTGTCGATCGTAACGATTTGAGATAAAATTTCGTCACTTCTACCTTCCTTTCAATACCAAATAAGTGATATTGAAAAGAAATTTATATTAAATACAACTTGCATTAATATTTGGTCATGTAATGAAGACTTTTGTAAATTGTCTTCTTGGCAATTTAGAAATACCGTCAAAAATAATGTATAATAATTTGCATTCCATATTGACAAATTTGACAGATATACATTATTTTTACTAAATTTGTTCGTGTAATACCAACCTTATCCAGTCTTACGTCAGCTTGTCAGTTACACTTTAAAGTACAATCGAAGAGTAAATATTAAAACTTTTCCATCAAGGTTCTTATTTGATACCAAACACATTTTTCTAATGATTTTTATGAAAACAATCGGCCAGCCTCCATTTTTTATATTATCATTTGTTCAGTCTATTTGACACCTATATTTTGATACCCGCGCCACTAAAGAAGATTACATCTGTAGAAAAATAAAATGAGTAGTCTTAAATAACTACCATTTAATAACAAACAAATGGCGAAGCAAGCTCATCACTACGTTCCTCGCTTCCATGTCAGTAAATTCACGAAGAAAGCTCGTCACTTCGTTCCTCGCTTCCATGTCAGTACGTCGACGAAGCAAGCTCGTCACTTCGTTCCTCGCTTCCATGATACTAATTTGTGACACTTGAGTTTAAATATGAACTTTAATTTAATACCAAACAATTGACGATCGTGCAAAATAACTTTTTGATACTTAAATTTAAATCCGCTCCATGATACTTTTAATTTAATATCAAACACGGTAGGATAAAAATAACATTTACACAAAACAATTGATAAACGCCCAAAACAACTTTTTGACACTTAAGTTCAAACCTCCTCTGCGAGACCTTTAATTTGATTCCAAACACTGTAGGATTTAAATAACATTCTTAAAAAACAATTGACGTTAGTCCAAAATAACTTTTTGACACTTGAGTTTAAATCTCATGAGTAAGACCTTTAATTCAATACCAAACACGGTAGGATTTAAATAACATTTATACAAAACAATTGACAATCGCCCAAAACAACTTTTTGTCACTTGAGTTCACCTCTTTTGCGAGACCTTTAATTTGATTCCAAACACTCTAGGATTTAAATAACATTTATAACAAACAATTGACGTTCGTCCAAAAAACTTTTTGACACTTGAGTTTAATTTTCATGAGTAATGCCCGGTTGCACCAACGTTAGTTAAATTATATATATATATATATATATATATATATATATATATATATATATATATATATATATATATATATATAGCGAGTTGATTACAGCTTACAGCCGTTTCTCGCATCCTTCGCGCCATCTTTCTCTATTGTGGACCTCTTCTTCATCTAAGCCTCTCCTTTCCATGGCTTCGTTAACTCCACATCTCCATGTTTTTCTAGGTCTTCCCCTTTTTCTTCTTTCAGTCGGTACCCATGTTTCCATTTTGTAGGGCCATCTTGAATCGTCCATCCTTTTTACATGACCGAACCATTTCAGTCTTCTAGTCTCTATTCTGTGGATGATGTTTTCATCTTCTGTATTCATCATTTCTTTAATTTTAATATTCGGGACCTTTTCTAAGCGCGATATTCTGCAGCTTCTTCTCAGGAAATCCATCTCAAGTGCTTCTAATTTCCTTTTATTCTTTTCTGTTAACTCCCATATTTCCGAACCGTATAATGCTATTCCTTCTACTATACTTTTTTGCATACGCTTTTTGTTTCTTTTGTGATGTCCTTGCTCCACAATATGGAATTTAACTTTTGAATTGCCTTTTTCCCTTGAACTATTCTATTTTTTATTTTTTCTTCATTATTTCCTTTATCGGTGATCACAACGCCAAGATATTTAATGCGGGAACATTTTTTTATTACCACATTTTGCTCTAATTCAAGATCTTCGCCTTCAGCTCCAATGGTTAAATACCTAGTTTTTTCTATGTTTATTTCCAATCCCCAGCTTTCGTACTCTTCTTTTAGTTTACGTGTCATGTAATTTATGTCATCTCTATCTCCGGCGATAACTACCTGATCGTCCGCGAATAGCAACGTATACAGGACTTGTTCGTTGATTGGAATACCCATGCTCCCACATTTCGCTTTCCATTTTCTTAAAACATGGTACTGATATATTTTGAAGAGGGTTGGCGATAGACTACACCCTTGCAGAAGTCCCTTTGATGTTTAGAAATACTGCGATAGTTGATTTTTTATTTTTACTGCTGCTTTATTATCCCTGTAAATGTCTCTATTGTTCTAAGGTACACTTTATTTATCTTGGTGCCCTGTAATACTTCAAAAAGTTTCTTTCTCGGGACGCTATCGTATGCCTTTTTTAAGTCCACAAAGACCATGTGCGTTTCTCGCCCTCTACTGCACCTTTTTTCCGTCAATTGTTGTAGGCAGAAAGTGTTGTCTACACATGACCGACCGCTACGAAAACCACTCTGTTCTTCCTCGTCTTCCCACTCTTCTTCTATCCTTCTCTTTATTATCCGTCCATACAGCCTTCCTATCGAACTTGTAACACTGATTCCTCTGTAGTTTGAGCAATCAGTTTTGTCTCCTTTTTTATATATTGATGAAATGTTGGACAGTCTCCATTCATTTGGTATAGGTTCTCCCTTCAATAGGCAACAGTTAAAGATATCTGCTAAGATTTCCTTTGCCTGTGTAGGTGCATGTTTAACAAGTTCAATACAAATGCCTCCAGGACCAGGTGATTTTCCATTTTTCATCCCTCGAAGTGCCCAGTTTATTTCATCTACAGTGATTTGTTGCAGTTCCTTATCTTCTAGTACTTCATTGTTTTCATTTATTTCTTCGTCTTTATATCTGTTTCTGTTTTCTTTTAGAAGTTCTTCATAATATTTCGTTTGTTTTTCCATGCTTATCACTTGCAAGACGGTTGTCGTGCGTACGTCTTGTCGAATATTTTTTAAAATTTGCCAAGCTTGCTTAGCTCTTGTCCCTCCTATAAAATTTTCTATTTCAGCACATTTTCTTTGCCACGTCTCATTTTTTTTCTTATAATTTCTTTTTTTACTTCATATCTTACATGCACATATTCTTTCCAAGTTTCAGGCGTATTTGTATTTAACCATACGTGATATTTTTCTTTTTTCTTATTTATAAGCTCAAGAGTTTTATCGTCTATCCATTCCTGGTTCCTTTCTTCTTTTCTATTTGATTTTCCCAAAGCTTCTTGAGCTGATTGATGCATACATTTTTTCAACCATTCGTATTTTTCATTTACCGTGTTTGTGCTGATATATTTAGTAATTTTAGTACATAGACGGAGTTGGTATAAGAATTTCGTGGAATCTGTGTTTAAACTTTTTAAGTTATAAGTAGGATAGATTTCTGTTTCAGCTTTAATTTTCTTTTGGTTTGTTGGTACGGTTTGGACATGGTATTTATATAAGACTTTTGCAACAACAAGAAAATGGTCTGAACCACATACTGCACCCCGCTTCACTCGTACATCTTGGGTTTTGATGTGGCTGTTTTGTTTGATTATTATGTAATCTATTATAGTTTGTTGTTGTTTAGTAGGTTGCCTCCAAGTATATTTGTGGATTTCTTTGTGTTTAAAAAAACCGTTCATAATTTTTAGTTCAAATCTTTCACAGATGTTTACTAGTCTTTCACCATTATCATTTATCACATCTTCTCCATACTGTCCTACTACTTTGTGTCCGTTCTGCTTTCCCGTTCGTCCATTGAAATCTCCCAGTAATATAATTTCTTTTTTGGGATTTATATTCTCTAATGATGAGGTTAGTTGTTCTTCAAATTCGTCTTTTATGGATTGGTTAGCATCATCAGTTGGAGAATACACCGCAATAATTACCACTTCGTATCCGTATATATCTAAACACATCTTCAGAAGACGTTCAGATATGTTCTCCCAACTCTTAATGTGGTTTTTATATCTTTTGTGTATTGATATCGCGATTCCACTCTTAGCTCTTCTATCTTTACTCACTCCTGAGTAAAATAATATATAATTTCCTACGTTCTCCATTCCTTCCCCTTTCTTCTTGGTTTCTGTTAAGGCACAGATGTCTATTTTGCAATTTTCCAGTTCTTGAAATACTTCATGCTTTGTAACAAGCGCGTTCTTCCAAATTGTTTGTTCAGCATTTTATAGTTCAATAACCGCGCTTGTACGAATATTGCAAATATCAATTGGAATTAATGCACAAGTAGGTCTCAATTGCGTGTGCAAAGACATTCCTTTGATATTTGCAGACACAGATAATGATGACACGATCAACTTGATGACATACTTTTAGCTGTTTAAAAGGACAGTTTTTGACAGTCCGAAGGAGAGTACAGGAGACAGTACTGGAGAGTACTGTAGAGTAACGTTTTGAGAGTCAAAAAGCGCTACAAGATGTAGCCATAAAGAAATATCGTCTATTTAAAATATTGGTAACTGTAACTAGGTAACATAATTATACGTTTGCGTCAATTTTAATATTTGTATTTGTTTGTAAATTTTGCTCAGTTTAAATATAGTAATATTTTATTAAAGTAACCTTTGTCATCACCAGAAAATGTGTTTCAGTAATTTACACATTAACAGCTTGGCCACGCACTGTTACATTGGCAACAGTCGGTAGGATACTGCGTTAAAGAATTTTAATTTCGGTATAAAATTCGCGCGGTATAAAAAGTTCTTGCGTTCCCGTTCGTTCAGTTAAAGTGTGTTGTACGCGATTATATGGGTTTAGTGTAATCAATCGTGATTACTGGCGCAGTCCTTTTGTTTAAGTCATTTTGTGTTTAAGTCACTTTATGTTTTGTTTAATCATTTAGTTTTGTTTCATGTGGCGTTTAAATAATTTTGTTTTGTTTGTTTTTCCGTGTTCAGTGACGCAACGTACTAATATGTTGGTTCAGTTACCAAAAATATTAAGTTCAGTACAAAGTAATTCAGTGTGTTAGTAAAAATGTACGCGGGTTCAAGAGTTGTTGTGCCGCCACATCCGCTCGTAACCATGTTTCCAAATCTCGGTTACGAGTTGGATCATACCTTGCCTGGGTATGAAAGGTATTTGCCCTTTCCGTTGGGTTGTGCACCATGTCGTTTTTGGCAGAACGGCCGTCCATCACCAGCTCCGATGTCGTGGAGTTCGGCTGAACAACAACAGCAGCAACCAAGACCGATGACGGTCACAGGGAATTCGATTAGCGGTGGAGCAGCGGTGGATGGTATTACAGCGTACCTTTTTTTTTTTTTTTGGCCTGGTGGGGGAAATGCATTTACGCACAGAGTGTGGGACTCGCCTGTTGTTCAGCCATACCCACTAAAACCTAACCACCAGTATGACAGGGGTTTAATCAACCTGAAGTACTACCTTTCGGCATTTCTTTCCAGGTTGCCCCTCTTTCTTCGCTCTTATGTTAGAGCTGCCATTAGTCTTCTTTCCTCTTCGAGTCTCTTCTCTCTCTCCTCCTTCTTGCGCATTATTGCGTTGGCGAAAGATTTGATCGAGGTCCACTCGTCTTCGCCCTCCAGCATTGTTTGCACAATGTTTTCTGGGCTGATATTCCTGTTTAGCTCCTCCTCAACCACTGTCCTTTCAGGTGTCCATTCGGGGCAGTGGAAGAAGGTGTGCTCAGCTGTGTCCTCCCCTAGTTGACAGAAGGGGCAGGAGGCTGAGTCTCTTCTTCCTATCCTTTTGAGATAGGCTTCGAAAGAGCCGTGTCCAGTTAGGAGCTGGGTGAGATGGAAATCCAACTCTCCATGCTTCCTGTCAATCCATGTCTGTATCTGTGGGATGAGTCTCCTCGTCCACTCACCCGTAGTTTCGTTTTCCCACTTCCTTTGCCATTTGAGTCTCGTTTCTAGCTTTATTGCTCGAGCCTCTTCTTTGTTCTTCTTATAAGTCTGCTCCCTTTCTTTGACAAGTAGCTCTATAGGAGTTTGTCCCGCCAGCACCTGGGCTGCTGCTGTCGAGACCGTCCTATATGCGCTACATATCCTTATTGCCATCTGTCTTTGGATCTGCTCATATAGTTTCCTATATTTCGCAAGATCCATGGCCTTGTGCCAGATTGGGGCTGCGTACAGTAGTATTGAGTTTACTACTGCGCCCAGAACCCTTCTCTTTGTTGCGGCTGGGCCGCCTATGTTTGGCAATAGTCTGGAGAGATTCCTTGTGACCTCGCCTGCCTTCTTGGCTGTACACATAACATGTTCTTGCATTCGCAGGTCTTTGGCGAAATGCATTCCCAAGTACTTGATACTCCGGGAGGTTTTCACCACTTGGTCTTGGACTGTTATATCCAATTCCAGTAGTGTCCTTCTCCCCGCGAGTATTACGGCTTCGGTCTTTTCTGGAGCCACAGTTAATTTTCTCCTTCGGAGCCAGCTAATGGTGCTATCGATAGCTGTCTTTATTTTTAGCTCGAGCTCAAGCTCTGTCCATGCCGTCACTACTATCCCTATGTCGTCCGCAAAGCCTATTGTTGTTGCCCCCTGTGGTAGGTCGATGGAAAGGACCCCATCATACATGATGTTCCATAGTAGGTGGCCAAGTTTAGAGCCCTGCGGTACTCCACAAGTCATGGGTAGTTTCGTCTTCTCCCCGATTGAGATATATCTGTTTTTCAGATAACTCATTGTGACTCTGATGAGGTAGGCACTGATGTTCTTGCCTATCATCGCTTTAACAATCTCTTCCCAGTCTGCACTGTTAAAGGCGTTCCTGATATCGAGAGTCACAAGGACGCAGAAACCTCTAGTGTTTCTCAATCGGGTACCCTTCTGATGGCAGTTTAGCACTTCTTTCATGGCATCTATAGTGCTCCTTCCTTTTCGAAAACCGAATTGGTATTGTGACAGTCCCCCATTGGCCTCTATCTCTTTGTTGATCCTGTTACAGATCAATTGTTCTGCGATTTTGCCTAAGGTGTTAAGTAGGCAGATGGGCCTATATGAGGGTAAACCTGTCGCGTCCTTCTTCGGTTTTTCGATCAGCACTAGCTTCGTCTCTTTCCATTCCTCAGGAAATCTACCTGACTGGATCACTTGATTAGCAATCTGTAGGTAGACTTCCTGTTGTCCAATAACGGCAGCTTTGGCGATCTCCGGTGGTATCAGGTCCGGGCCCGCAGCTTTTCCGTTTTTTAGTTTAGAGACCGCTTCCAGGAGCTCGTCTTCCTCAAAAGGTGTCGGTGGTGGTTGGCATGTAAGGCGTTCCTCCAATGCCTCCCAGTTCACCGGTTCCCTCTGGGGGAAGAGTCCTTTGGCAATTTCTAATTGTTTCCCTTCTTCCAGCTTATTGTGCGACCTGATCTTTTTGGCCACGATCTTGTACCCTTGACCAAAGATGTCCTGGTCTAGGTCTTGGATGACGCTATTCCAGGCCTCTTTTTTGGCATCTTTGATCTTCTTCCTTAAGGCCCTCCGTGTGTCTCTATACTCTTCCCACATCCTCTCTTTTTCATCAAGAGTGGCGGAAGCTCTTTGGTGTAATCTGGTGAACCTTCTGCGTGTTTTAAGGCAGTTTTTACGCAGTTCCCCTATCTCTGCTGTCCACCAGTAAGCTTGTGTTTTCCTGCCGCTCAGAGCTTTCCTTCGTGGGAAGGTAGAGTCGCATGCCGCTTTAACGCATTGTGTTAGTGTGGCTGCATTAACACTTCCTGTTTCTCTCTCCAGTCTTCCGTCCAGTTTCTCTAGGAAACAAGGCATCAGTTCTGTTGAGAGTTTCCAGCCTGTAGGCCGGTCGCTTAAGCTGGGTTCTGGGAATCCTGCTTCCCTCACTTCAAATCTTATCATCTTATGCCAGCTAAGGGTCTCCTCCTCTAGAACCTCCCATAGCTGGACATCAGATGGATGTCTTGTCATCGTCAGGTCTATGACTGACTCCGTCTCTCTTCTTACGAAGGTAGGTGTTGTACCCGTGTTTAGGACCACTAGCTGATGTTGTGCCATCCAGTCGGTCAAGGTCTCACCCCTCCGGTCTTGCTTATGCCCCCAGAGAAATGACTTGGCGTTAAAGTCACCTCCGAGGATAATTTTGGTCCTCGCTCCCCTCATGCTGTTCCCGAGGTCTTCTAGGAAGTTCTCGAAAACGTCGAAGGTTACATTGGGTGAGATGTAACAGCTGTATATACGGTAGCCGCTTATCTCAACCCATGCAAAGCCCTTGCCTGTCCCTTGGTGTGTGATTGGGACTTGCTTACTTGATATCAAGATTGCACTATCTGCGTCCTTGTCAGCCAGCCAAAGATTTTGTTTGACTAAGGACTTATTAGGTTCACTGATTAGAATAACATCGATCTTGTGTTGCATCGCTGTTGCCCAGACGATATCGTGGGAGTCCCTCATGTTGCCTACATTTACTTGCAGGCATCTGAGGTTTGTTCTCTTCACGGTAGCCATCTCTTACAGGATAACACATTCTGGGTCGCAGCTCGACGATCCACCGGGGTAGATACGTTCCGTTGCTTCCCGTCTGTGCCTTTCCATTGCCTGATATTCCATCATCTTTTTCTCCCTGACATAACCATCCAGGATTTGGAGATCTCTCTCCGTTTCCTCTCTGGTTATGCCTTGGGAGCAGCAGTACTTCATGTATGCGCTCTTGATATCTTCCTCGCTCTCTGGGAAGCCCATCGCTCTGAGTTTGACCTTGACCGACATGTAAGTCTGTCCCTGGTAATGGCTCTCTTTGTGCTTACACAGGTAGGCTAGAAAAAGCCTTGCCATGTCGAAGTTGGCGGCATTTGTCAGATATTACAGCGTACCTAGTACCATCCCACAGTTATGGGTTTAACCTCCACAACCGAATTCCATCTCAGCCGGAGGTAGCACAAATCAGCGCGGCTGATTTTGAGTCATTGCTACGTGCTGAGCGCGAGGCTGCTGTTGTTTCTGGGAAAATGGAGACAGCCGAAATTAAGGTAAACGACATGGCAGTGAAGGAACCAGAAGGGAATACCCAGGGAGGTAGAAGAGAAGAACAACCGGAACCGTGCATTGATACCAGCAACACTGAAGAGGTAGAGAAGATCGATCTACCGAAAGAAGAGCTGTTCACAGCCAGTGAACAGGGTTCACACTCGGTGAACCGACCGCGTAGCTCGGGCAGCTACACCAGCTTGGTTTCAGTCGGTGGAAACCAGCAGCAGCAGTCCATCTCCACCAGGATACGCCAGGTGAGAGGTCGTCTTCTGTTGCGCCCCAGCAAGGAGTGGTCGTCAAGTCCACATCGAAGAATCAGCTGGTGTTACCGTCGTCAGCTGATTGTCGTCAAGTGTCTTCGACCCTTGTTCTGCGAGGAGCCGCCACCCCCTCATCGCCCCTTGCCAACCAGTGCTGTGATAGTGACAGTGGTTGTGTCGTGTAGTGGTCATTACGCCCTCCAGCTGTGTGTTCCTACACCCCGTGGTCACGTACCAAAGACTATACACGTACCCCAAGCTACACGCCTTTGGACAAATATATTTTTATTTTTGTATTTTTATTGTATGTTAGGAATTAAGATTTATTCTAAACTAAATATTTGGTTTTTGTTTAAGTATAGGTTTGAGTTATTATGGTCAGTTTATTTGGTTCTTAATAAGATATTTGTATTGTATTAGTTCTCTTGCACAACATGCCAGACGCCTTGCAGATTTTTGTGCTGGTACAGTTTTCAATTCATGTCATATTGTTTTTATTGTGGTATATTGTTAGTATTTGCATTGATGGTATTAGTTAGTTACTGCATAATTTGATGTAATTTTACCATATCACCTTGTTTTAGTTTCAAGTTGACCGTGTCATTTGTTAAGAGGAGGGTAGTGTAACAAGCGCGTTCTTCCAAATTGTTTGTTCAGCATTTTATAGTTCAATAACCGCGCTTGTACGAATATTGCAAATATCAATTGGAATTAATGCACAAGTAGGTCTCAATTGCGTGTGCAAAGACATTCCTTTGATATTTGCAGACACAGATAATGATGACACGATCAATTTGATGACATACTTTTAGCTGTTTAAAAGGACAGTTTTTGACAGTCCGAAGGAGAGTACAGGAGACAGTACTGGAGAGTACTGTAGAGTAACGTTTTGAGAGTCAAAAAGCGCTACAAGATGTAGCCATAAAGAAATATCGTCTATTTAAAATATTGGTAACTGTAACTAGGTAACATAATTATACGTTTGCGTCAATTTTAATATTTGTATTTGTTTGTAAATTTTGCTCAGTTTAAATATAGTAATATTTTATTAAAGTAACCTTTGTCATCACCAGAAAATGTGTTTCAGTAATTTACACATTTACAGCTTGGCCGCACGCACTGTTACAGCTTTTTCGTCCCTAAGCCCTGTACATTCCAAGTACCGACTTTCATCGTCCTTTTCCTTAGCTTGAGTCGTCTTAATTTGTTTCCATCCTTTTTCCGAGGCGGCGTCGTTGGACTTTTAGCGATATGTTTTGTTTTTCCGTGTGCGAGTTGCTAGCCCGCAGCACAACCCCCAACTTGGTGGACCAGGTAATTTTCTTTTTAGGGTTTTCTTCCCTTAGGTTGTTTGTCTTTCCAGACTAAAGAAGACAACCTCTTCTCCAGTAACCCTTGGCAGGAGCCCTCACTGGAATCTATCATCCGGAGCCAGATGAATCCAGGTTTTTTTCCGAGGTTGTTACTCCTCGATCCCTCCTCCTTTCTCATCCTGGCTTGGGACAGGCAATGGCGGAGTTAGTTAAATTTTAAACTTGGTTTAAATAAATAAAAGCAAATCGAAGATATATGTCATATAGAGTAATTGGCATTGATGTCAAAAATTAGATACGATTTTATTTATTTAAACCAAGTTTAAAATTTAACTAACGTTAGTGCAACGGGGCATGAGACTTTTAATTCAATACCAAACACGCTAGGATTTAAATAACATTTATACAAAACAATTGACAATCGCCCAAAATAACTTTTTGACACTTGAGTTCAAACCTTCTCTGTGAGACCTTTAATTTGATTCCAAACAAGATAGGATTTAAATAACATTTATAAAAACATTTAACGATCGTCTAAAATAAATTTTTGATACTTGAGTTTAAATCTCATGATTGAGACCTTTAATTCAATACCAAACACGGTAGGTTTTAAATAACATTTATATAAAAACAAATGACGATCATTCAAAATAATTTGTTGACACTTGAGTTTAAATCTGATGAGTGAGACCTTCAATTTAATGCCAAACACGGCAGGATTTAAATAATATTTAGAAAAAACAATTAACGATGGTGTAAAATAATTTTGTGACACTTGATTAGAAATAAAAAACAACTGACTGTTAAAAATAACTTTTTGACAATTCTATGAATTAGGATAAAAAAAATCTGAAAATGATTATAAATATTTTAAACGAACTTTTTATATTAGATAAGTAATTTACTTGTTTAAATTTTACCGCCTAAAATACTTAGAAGCATCGATGTTGTCGAGCAGAGACATATGTTGTATTTTTTGAGAAGAAAAATAAACCATCTATGAAGCGAAAAATAATTTTCAACTTTTTTATGTTAGATAAGAAGTTAACTCATTTGAATTTTACCGCCTAAAATCCTTAAAAGAATCAAGGTTGGTGAACAACGACATTTGTCATATTTATTTTAAATTTGAAAAAAATAATTACAAAATAATAATAATGTTTCCATATTTGTTTCTAAACACAAATAAATTTCCAAACTGAACTACAATTAAAGTAATTTATATTTAAAATTTCAGACTGAAATGTCAAAATAACTAGTTGCACAAAAATTTGTGAAAAGTGACAGCTACTATTTTTATTTTTTAAATTGACTTTCAAAAGACTTACAAAATAGTACACATGTTTGTTTATTAATTTTAAACACACATAAATTTACAAAACATCTTCAAGTTGTCTAGAATATATGTAATTTATACTTAATTTTTGAAACAGATCTGTCAGAAATGACAAATTGAACATAAATTTTTGTAAAGTTACAACCAGAATCAACAAACTCCACTTTGATAGCAACCCGCACACTCTGATCCGTAAACGCATTTCCGCCTTATTTATTTAATATCTCGCACATCATGTGTACTAAAAATGTGAATTCATAAAAAGGCCCTATTCCAAAAAAATCTCTAATTGCCGGTAAAGGTTTCACTGAAATCCGTCAAACCGTCTAGGCTCTAGAGCTGCGCACAAATTTGGTTACTAGGCACATGAATCTAAATGGAAATACTCAAGCCTTTTAGTATATAGGACTAGCGGCCCGAACTGCTTCGCAGGTCTGTCCCCTAGGCTCTGCGTCACTGAAGAAGATTAAAACTGAAAATATAGAAAAATAAATTGGGTAGTCTTAAATAATTTCCAATTTATACCAAACAATTGGCGAAGCAAGCTCGTCACTAAGTTCCTCGCTTCGATGTCAGTAAATTCACGAAGAAAGCTCGTCACTTCGTTCCTCTCTTCGATGTCAGTACATTGCCGTAGAAAGCTCGTCACTTCGTTCCTCGCTTCCATGTTAGTGCATCGACGAAGCAAGCTCGTCACTACGTTCCTCGCTCCGATGTCAGTACATTGACGAAGAAAGCTCGTCACTTCGTTCCTCGCTTCCATGTAAGTGCATCGACGAAGCAAGCTCGTCACTACGTTCCTCGCTTTCATGTCAGTACATTGGCGAAGCAAGCTTGTGCTTTCGTTCCTCGCTTTCAAAACAGTGCATCGGCGAAGCAAGCTCGTCACTATGTTCCTCGTTTCTATGTCAGTACATTAACGAAGAAAGCTCGTCACTTCGTTCCTCGCTTTCAAGTCAGTGCATGGCGAAGCAAGCTCATCACTTCGTTTCTCGCTTTTATTTTACTACTATATGGCACTTTAGTTTAAATCTCTTCCGTGAGATATTTAATTCAATACCAAACACTTTAGGATTTAAATAACATTTATTAAAAAACAATTGACGATATACCAAAATAACTTTTTGACACTTGAGTTGAAATATCCTTCATGAGACTTTTAATTTGATACAAAACACGGTAGGATTTAAATAATATTTATTAAAAACAATTGACAATTGTCCAAAACAACGTTTTGACACTTGAGTTTAAATGTCCTTCGCGAGGCCTTTAATTTGATACCAAACACGGTAGGAATTAAATAACAATCATACAAAACAATTGACAAACGTTCAAAATAACTTTTTGACCATTTGAGTTCAAATCTCCTCCGCGAGGCCTTTAATTTGATACCAAACACGGTAGGATTTAAATAACATTTATAAAAAACAATTGACAATCATCCAAAACAACTTTTTGACATTTGAGTTAGAATCTCCTCCGCTAGGCCTTTAATTTGACACCAATCACGGTAGGATTTAAATAATATTTTTAAAAAACAATTGACAATCGTCCAAAACAACTTTTTGGCACTTAAGTTCAAATTTCCTCCGCGAGGACCTTTAATTTGATACCAAACTCGGTAGGAATTAAATAACATTTATACAAAACAATTAACGATCGTCCAAATTAACTTTTTGACATTTAAGTTCAAATCTCCACTGCGAGATCTTTAATTCAATACCAAACACGGTAGGATTTAAATAATATTTATAAAAAACAATTGACAATCGTCCAAAATACCTTTATGATACTTTATTTTAAATCTCTAACGTGAAACTTTTAATTTAGTAAAATTTAAAACGATCTTTTTATATTAGATAACTAATTAACTTATTTAAATTTTACCGCCTAAAATACTTAGATGTTGTCAAGCAGAGACATCTGTTGTATTTTTTGAGAAGAAAAAGAAACCATCTATGAAGTGAAAAATAATTTTCAACTTATTGGTGTAAGATTAAAAGTTAACTCATTTGAATTTTACCGCCTAAAATCCTTGAAAGAATTAAGGTTGACGAACAAAGACATCTGTCATATTTATTTTAAATTTGAAAATAATATGGAAAAAAATTCATATTTAAAAAAATTTCAAAATAATAATCATGTTGGTTAATTTATTCTAAACACAAATAAATTACCAAATTCGTCTAACTAAACTACAATTAAAGGAATTTATATTTGAAATTTCAGACTGAAATGTCAAAAATAAATAGTTGCACAAAAATTTGTGAAAAGTGACAGCTATAATTTTTAATTTTTTAATTGACCTTTAAAATATTTACAAAATAGTACACATATTTGTTCATTAATTGTGATGTTCCAACGTGAGTAGACGTGTTTTCTTGTTGCTCCGTTCGTGGATTTATTGCTGAAATTTTCAATAGAATTTGTGATCTAATTTTATTATTTTGGGTGTTATAATCTACCTTCAACAATGACCACTCGCAATCTTACAACTCAAGTAGTTGATTCTTTAAATACTCTGCTCAGCGATGACAGTTTTTTAGACAAACTCGTCGAAAAGGTATTTCAACGAATAGACGAGAAGCTAAATGAGCAGAAATTGTACTATGAGGCCATCATTGAGGGTATACAGAAGGAAAACACTGCACTACATCATGAAATCGACCGTCTTGAGCAGTATTCCAGAAGAAACTGTTTGAGAGTGTTTGGAGTACCTGAGGAGTCATCTGAAAATGTTGAAAATAAGGTTCGTGATATATTCCATAAAATATTATCGGTTAATTTACCTCCGCAGTCCATTGATTGTTGTCATCGGATCGGTAAAAGAAATAGTGCGAATAAGTCTTCTCAATCAAGGCCTCGTCCTGTCATCATTAAATTTGTTTCTTACAAATCACGGGACGAAGTGCTAAAATCCCGAAGTAAACTAAAAGGATCTACAATCAGCATCAAAGAGGACTTAACAAAAAAAACGGTACTCACTTGTGAAAATGATTTCCAATAAGTTCGGCTATAAAAATGTGTGGACAGTTGATGGTAATATCTATTACAAGGTTGATAATGATATTAAATTGGCTGATTTGAGCACTAATCCTGATTCACTTTAATTTTATTGTAAAATAGGTACAAAATTTATGTTTGTTACATTATTTAACTTTGATTATATTGTTACTTCTTTTCTGTCAAATGGAGCAGCTAAGCATATGTCTTTAGTTTACGAATATCACTTCTACTAACAAATTTATACGTTTATCTTAATTTACTGTTTGCAAGTTTTGATTTGTTATTGTTGGATTGCGTTGGCAGTGGCGTACGGCAAACAATTTACATAGGCTTTAGAAACATTTATATTTTACTGATGAATATATATTATCAAAATGTTCGTGGTTTGAATACGAAGCTAGAAGATTTTTATAATAATTCTTTTGTAAGTGATTTTGATATTATTGCTCTTACGGAAACGTGGCTCTCCGATT
This sequence comes from Poecilus cupreus, assembly GCA_963942605.1. Classification (NCBI taxonomy): domain Eukaryota; kingdom Metazoa; phylum Arthropoda; class Insecta; order Coleoptera; family Carabidae; genus Poecilus; species Poecilus cupreus. Next base: position 17,688,221 of record OZ012716.1, on the reverse strand, counting down.
CAGTTTATAGTGATGAAATTCTGGATCCTACCAAGTATACGATCTATAGAAAAGACCGTAATAATGCCATAACGGGTAAATCAATGGGTGGTGGGGTATTATGTGCTGTTAGTACTAAGTACAAGTCATCTTTGATTAGATTGGTTCTTAATCCGAACTCGATTGCTGATGTTTTGTGTGTGCGTATTAATTTACGTTCTGGGGAAAGTCTGATTGTTGTTGTTGTTTATTCGCCACCTCCAATTTCAACTGAACAGCAGGACATGATTTATGAATGTCTTGAGTCTTGTTACCAGATTATCCAGTCTAGTTTCATTTTGGTTGGTGACTTAAATATTAGTAAATTAGTTGATCAATATTTGCATGGATTCAATAATACACATATAACCAGATTTGAAAATTTTTCAAATTTTTTTGATGCTACTCAATATAATAGAATATACAACTGTGACTCGCAAATCCTTGATGTAGTTTTATCCAATAAAACATGTAATGTTACTCGTTCTAATTTTTTTATGACTCGTGAGGATCCTCTTCATCCTACTCTACTAATTTCCGTAAATGATATTCTCACTTCACCATCTAACTCCACTTTTAATAATACTCTTTCCTACAATTTTAAACAAGCTAATTTTGAATTTATGTATACACTATTTCAAAATGTTGACTGGGATACTTTGAGGGAATACAATGATGTTGATGAAGCATTCAGCGAATTTTACAGAATATTAAATCATATTTTTTCACAATGTGTGCCACTGACCCGTAGAAAAGTATCTCCTTATCCACCTTGGTTCACCAAACAAATTATTTCTGATATTAAATTAAAAGATAAATATCATAAATTATATAAAAATAAAAGGAATGAAATTGATTACACTAAATTTAAAACATTAAGAACTAAAATTAAAAAAGATATAAAAATAGCTTATAAAAATTTCATATCAAACTCAGAAAAAATTATAACTAATGACCCAAGGCAATTCTGGTCATTTATAAATAAGAAGAAAAACTCTACACGCATACCCAAAATGATGCACTGGGATGACACAAATTACAGGGATACTTCAGTGGCAGTGCATGGATTTGCTGAATACTTCTCTAGTGTTTATTCCAATGAAAATGTCACAGACTTTACTAATATTCATAGGCCAAATTCCGCGAATGCTTATTTAAATATTAAGGAAATTACCGAAGATGATATTATCATTGCAATTAAATCTCTAAAAGTTTCATGTTCTCCAGGTCCGGATAATCTCCCAGCATATATCTTAAAAGGATGTTCAGATATATTTGTGAAACCACTATATATATTGTTTAATCTTAGCATTAAGAATAACATATTTCCTGATACTTTAAAAGAATCATTAATTTGTCCTATTTTCAAATCTGGTGATCCTAGCAATGTAACTAACTATAGACCTATCTCTATTATTTCTAATGTTTCGAAATGTTTTGAAAAAATTCTCTACAAATATATATATTATTCAGTCTCAAAAAAGATTACACCAATGCAACATGGATTCATTAAAGGTAGATCAACTATAACTAATTTAACTAATTTTACGGAAAGCACAGTCAATGCATTTAGAAATAATTCGCAAGTAGACGTTGTGTACACTGATTTTGCGAAAGCATTTGATACTGTGAATCATGAAGTGTTGCTATATAAGCTTCAGCATCAGTTTGACTTTTCTCCTAATCTTCTTGATTTGCTGCGCTCATACATTACAAATCGCAAGCAGTATGTTCGGTGTAATGGCTATAAATCTAATCATTTTTCTCCTAGTTCTGGAGTCCCACAAGGGTCAAATTTAGGACCACTACTTTTTGTCTTATTCATAAATGATATTACTGAGTGCTTGGAATATTCAGAATCACTGCTATATGCTGATGATTTAAAATTATTTAAAGTCATTGATTCAGTTTCTGATTGCCATAAGCTTCAGAAGGATATTGATAATCTTCTGGCTTGGTGCTCATCCTCACGTCTTTTCTTTAATGTCTCAAAGTGTAAAGTTATGTCTTACTCAATGAAGCATACTACAATTATTTCATCTTACTGGATTGGTGAACTTTGTCTTGACAGAGTCAATACTCATAAGGACTTGGGAGTTATATTTGATCCTAGATTACATTTCGGTCCTCATTATGATTATTTAGTGAATACATCCTATAAAACATTAGGTTTCATTATTAGAAATTCACGTAACTTCACTAATATCACAACTCTCAAGTCCTTATACTTTTCTCTAGTTAGATCCAAGCTTGAGTACTGCCTGATTGTCTGGAATCCCATGTATGATACTCATAATAACAAAATTGAATGGGTACAAAGAAAGTTTGTACGATATTGCGCGATAAAATCTTCTCCTTCTTTTTGCCCATTTACATATAGTTACTCCGCGACATTATTAAAATTAAATATGCAAACATTGGATTCTAGACGAAAGATTCGGTCGTGCCTATATCTACATGGGTTGCTACAAAATGTTATAGATGACGTTAACTTATTGAGTCTCATTCAAATAAATATTCCTCGGTTGGCATCTAGGTCGTATATAACGTTTTGCACTAGGCTATGTAGAAAAAATTATGAAACTAGAGATCCAGTTAGACGATTATGTGTAATATATAACGAAATTGAAAGTATGATGAATGAAAAAATTGATATTTTCTGTATTAGCTACTGGCAATTCAAAAATATTTTGTATAAAAATTTCTTGTAACGTACTAAATAATCTTTACTTTTGTTGTTGTACTTGGTTGTTTTCATTTATGATATAGAATGTATATTGTTGTATAATGTATGTCTATTCATGTTGTTATTGTGATGTATTGTTGTATCCAACCCCCCTGTTATTGGGATACTTCGTATCCTGTTGGGAGGTTGTAAATAAATAAATAAACACAGAAAAAGTTACAAAACATCTTCAATTTGTCTAGAATATATCTAATTTATAATTAAAAGAACTGTCAGAAATGACAAATTGAACATAAATTTTTGTAAAGTTACAACCAGAATCAACAAACTCCACTTTCATAGCAACCGCACATTTTGATCCATAAACCTTTTTTATTTAATATCTCGCACATCATGTGTACTAAAAATGTGAATTCACAAAAAGGCGCTATTCTGAAAAAATCTCTAACTTCCGGTAAAGATTTTATTGAAATCCTTCAAACCGTCTAGGCTCTAGAGCTGCGCACAAATTTGGTTACTAGGCAGATGAAAATATATATATAGAAAGTGCATTTTGCCTTTTAGTATATGGGACTAGCGGTCCGACCTGCTTCGCAGGTCTGTCCCCTAGGCTCCGCGTCACTGAAGAAGATTACAACTGAAAATGTAGAAAAATAAATTGAGTAGTCTTAAATAATTTCCAATTTATACCAAACAATTGGCGGAGCAAGCTCGTCACTACGTTCCTCGCTTCCATGTCAGTACATTGACGAAGCAAGCAGTACTAGACGAAGAAAGTTCGTCACTTCGTTCCTCGCTTTCAAGACAGTGCATCAGCGAAGCAAGCTCGTCACTTCGTTCCTCGCTTCCATGTCAGTACATTGGCGAAGCAAGCTTGTGCCTTCGTTCCTCGCTTTTAAGTCAGTGCATCGGCGAAGCAAGCTCGTCACTATGTTCCTCGTTTCCATGTCAGTACATTGACGAAGAAAGCTCGTTACTTCGTTTCTCGCTTTCATATTACTACTATTTGGCACAATTCTTTTCCGTGAGATATTTAATTTAATACCAAACACATTAAGACTTAAATAATATTTATAAAAAACAATTTACAATCGCCCAAAACAACTTTTTGACACTCGAGTTCAAATCTCCTCCGCGAGGCCTTTTATTTAATACCAAGCACGGTAGGAATTAAATAACATTTATACAAAACAATTAACGATCATCCATAACAACTTTTTGACACTTGAGTTCAAATCTCCTCCGCGAGACCTTTAATTTGATATCAAACACGGTAGGATTTAAATCATATTTATAAAAAACAATTGACAATCGCCCAAAACAACTTTTTGATACTTGATTTCAAATCTCCTCTGCGAGACCTTTAATTCAATACCAAACACGGTAGGAATTAAATAACATTTATAAAAAACAATAGACAATCGTCCACTTTATGACACTTTATTTTAAATCTCTAACGTGAAACTTTTAATTTAGTACCAAACACGGCAGGATTAGATATAAAAACTGATGATAAAAAAAATAATTCTGAAATTGATTATAAATATTTAAAACGAACGTTTTATATTAGAAAAGTAATGAACTTATTTAAATTTTACCTCCTAAAATACTTAGAAGCATCGAGGTTGTTGAGCAGAGACATCTGTTGTATTTTTTGGGAAGGAAAGGAAACCTTATATGAAGTGAAAAATGAATTTTAACTTTTTTGTATTAGATAAGAAATTAACCCATTTGAATTTTACCGCCTAAAATCCTTAAATGAATCGAGGTTGACGAACAGAGACATCTGTCATATTTATTTTGAATGGAAAAAATATAATAAAATTCACATTTAAAAAATCTACAATATAGAAAACATGTTTCCTCAATTTATACTTACAGTTTCAAACATATATGTCAAAAATGACAGGATGAACACAAATTCGTGAAAAGTGACAGCAACAATTTTAATTTTTTATATTGACTTTTAATATATTTACATTATAGTACACATGTTCAATCATTTATTTTAAACACAGATAAATTTACAAAACATCTTCAACTTGTCTAGAATACATGTAATTTTTACTCAAAATTTGAAATAGATCTGTCATATATGTCAAATTGAACAAAAATTTGTGAAAAGTTACAATTATAATCAACAAACTACAATTTCGTAGCAACCCGAGGCCCCCCTGGATGTAAAAATTTAATGTCTTTCCTATTTAATATTTCGCACATCATGTGTATGAAAAATATGAATTCATAAAAAGCACGTAGTCCCTAGTGCCCTTTACATCTCAAAAAAAGTTTCATCCGAATCCAACGCACCGTTTAGGCTGTAGCGATGAATAATTATGGTTGTTAGATTGGCTAATCTATAGAGTGACAGCTCAGACCCACGCCGATTAGTATATAGGACTAGCGGTCCGACTTGCTTCGCAGGTCTGACCCCTAGGCTCCGCGACCCTAAAGAAGATTACAACTAAAATATAGAGAAATAAATTGAGTAGTCTCTTCGTTTCTCGCTTCCAAGTCAATACATTGGCAAAGCATGCTCGTCACTTCGTTCCTCGCATCCATGTCAGTACATCGGCGAAGCAAGCTCGTCACTTCGCTCTTCGCTTCCATGCTAGTACTTTTGGATTTTGAATCTACTCCTTCAGAACTTTAAGTTCATACCGAACACGATAGGATTTAAATAACATTTATAAAAAGCAATTAACAATCGTCCGAAACAACTTTTTGACATTTTAGTTTAAATCTTCTTCATAAGACCTTTATTTTGATAGCAAACACTATAGGATTTAAAACATTTAGACCTAGTTCATGCTAGAGCTCTCCGATTTTAAATCCCAATAATAATGTACGACAAATTTAATTTTATTGAATTCTAGTTCTGCAAATGCAGATTTCAAAATCGAGAAGTTCAATTTGTGACACATTTTATAATTGAAAAATATCTTCACTTCGAGGTGATCCTTTAAATATCACCGTGGATAACTTAAATGAAATACAGATCCCAAAAATAATTGTTAATTACAATATAAACTGAATTTATTACAAATCAGATAATTACTTATAAAATATCTACAACTCTCGGTTTATTACAACTAAGACTAAGAGAAAATATGGAGCTGCAAGTCCAGTAGATAGATAAATATAATTTAGTCAGCTTATATATTTGACATAATTATATTTAATCTACAAAAAATATAGAGTTGCAATTTCAGATTACAAACTATCGTATTCAACGATTGATAGATAGATAGTTCTCCTACTAATTAATCTGATTAGTTCATATTAAATCTGCACCAGTTAAGAACAATTGAATTCTATGAAATTCCAATCTAAATTGATGCCAATTTCCAAATCATGAAAAAACACACATACATACATAAATACATACATAACATGATACTATATCCCACTCAGTGGGGTAGCACGAACCAACTATCAATCTCCTCTAAAATTCATATCCTTACACACCACTTTCGCCTCGTCCACATTTATAATGCGATTCAGACATGCTCTCCTCTTTTTTAATCAATTATACCTAACTACTTATTTCTCGGACGCCTATGGAATCGGGTCACTTTCAATCTCACCCGCATTTCAAACCACCCCAACTGACTCACTCCCATTTTCTTAACAGCATTCTTCTCAATCTGACACTCACCATACACCAATGTATTGGGATACGATCACATCTTGCATATTCGCACACTCCTCCCAATATCTCATTTCCAAAGCAGTTATACGTCGTACATGCTTCTTTATCCATACCCAACATTCAGTACCATACATCATTGTAGGCACTAACACACCATTATAAACACTCAATCTAGCATCTCTAGATACATTCACGTTTCGAGCAAATGTACCCAGAGCACCCAATACTTTGCACCCTGTAGACACCCGCCTTTCAATCTTCCGGTCAATACGTCCATCCCTCGAAAGAATACTACCCAAATATACAAATTTATTCACTTGTTCCAGTTTCATGCATTTGCCTGAAACATTACAACCAGTCACCGAAATATTCTTCTCAAACACCAACACTTTACATTTATCGACATTCAACAACAGATTTAAACCTTTCCCTGCTTCATTTATGCTCACAATCATTCTTCTCAATTGCTTCTCAGTTTAAGCAAACACAACAACATCATCCGCATAAGCCAACGCAGGCACCATACGTACACCATCCTTTCCATTCAGTGCCTTTCGTAAAAATACATCCATATACAAATTAAACAACCGAGGAGACATTCCGCAACCCTGTTTCTCAGCAATATCTACGAAACCAATCACTGAATCTACCACCAACTCTCACCGTAGTCTCACTTCCTTCATACAACGCTCGAATCGCTCCCAACAAATTACCATCAATACCGTACTTTACAAGTACATTCAACAGAACACCTTTTTGTTCTTATCAACCTCCTTGCATATCACTAAACTTAGAAATTGTTAAGGCTCGCACCTTATGAATTAGAATTTTTCCATAGAACTTCTCTTTCACACTGAACAAACTTATCGCTTGAAAATTTGTACATTCACTTGAACTGCTTTTGCCTTTAAATAAAAGACAAATGACAGGAGCCACACACCGTTTCAAACAAATAAACTAACCAATCAAATAATCTTTCACCACCATATTTCAACATTTCATTTGTTATACCACCCATACCGGGAGACTTACTATTCTTTAGACGCATCAATGCAAATCTGACGTCACCTTCATCTATATCCCATTCAACGTTTCTAGCATTTATTCTATTTTTTCCTTTATTATTCACTCCATTTACACTACCATACAATTCCTTAAAATACTCACACCATCTATTCTAACATCTGATTCACTGGTCTTATACTCCCACCTCTCTATCTCTTTACAGTCTGCCAAATCATTCTCTTATTCATATTAAAATAATTCGTTAATGTTTGACTCACCAATTCATCAAATCGTTTTATAACTATTTTTGCGTTCATTACAATAATTGTACATACATACATAACATCACGCTATGTCCCACTTAGTGGGGTAGCACGAACCCAAAAAAACAGTCAACCAACAATCAATCTCCTCCAAACATTCCTATCCTGACACACCACTTTCGCCTCGACCACATTCATAGTGCGATTCATACATGCTCGTTTATTCTTCACACTCGGAATCATTCGTTCACGCAACAAACCATCAATCTTACCCAACTAGTTATTCTTCGGACGCCCACGCAATCGTTCACCTTCAATCTCACCCACATATATTAGTTTCACCAACCTCTCATTCGACATTCGCTCAACATGTCCAAACCACCTCAACTGTCTCACTCCCACTTTCTTAACAACATTCTTCACAATCTCACACTCATCATACACCAATGTATTCCGTATACGATCACGTCAATAATACAATAATTGTAATAATTATAATTGATTACAATAATGTACTGATTACAACAGTGTATTAATGAGAATAATGTTTTGATTACAAAACTGCACGGACTACAACAATATACTCATATCGATTACAACAATGTAGTTATATTGAATACAGCAATATATTCGTGTTGATTACAACAATGCACTTGATTATAATAATGTACAGATTACAATATGGGAGGCATTTTAGTTTCCTGCCGACTTAAGGGATGGCATTATGAGTATTAAATTACATAAAATAAATTATTTTAAATTCATTGTAATTTAAAATAGTGATCATTTTCATTTTCCAAAGAAAATTAAAGACATATTTCTAATGTAAATGTCAAATTTTGATAACGTGCTGGTGAAAAATAAAATAAAATTTGTGATAAACATTTTAATTTAATTTTTTTAATTTCCGCGCCATACACATGAACCAGTTCCTGTAATGTAGTTTCCTGCCGTGCCGCAAAAAGCAGCACTACCGGTTATGTTTTGTAACTTTGGACAAATAGCATTCAGCAATCTTACAAAGTTACTATCTCCCGTCATTTGATAGTTTAGTAATCAGCTTTTTAAATTATGTGTTACTTTCTTTTTAAATAATTTATTTTGCAATATTTAAACATATTTTCCAATATTTTTATGTCTTGCCTCTGCAGTTTTCTATCTCATCAAATTGCACATTATAGACAATATTTTTAATAAGCATATGCCGATTTAAAATAAATTTGACGTATGTCGATTGGCAAAGAATGACGTATGTCTGTTCATGATTCTGCCATAACTGGTACAAAGACATATAAAAATGCCTATTTTATAAAGTATAGCTATTATATAAATACCTACCTTAAAATTATTGAAATACATTATTGTACTAATTAAGTTTGTCTGAATACATTAAAACTTGATAAATTTCAACTTTTGTTCATTACGGTTTCGAATCAGATTGGCAAAAAGTTAGGTTAGATATAAAATTATACATCACATTTTAATGTATTATTTAACAAACTTGGGGTTTTATAGAATAATCTAAATGGTTTAGCTTTATTTTAGTAGTGCAACACACTGAGCAGTTACCAGTCTTTTCTTTCTGTATCAAAATATCATTCAAAATTTATCTTCAAATCATTTTGTTGAAAATATCTGCAATAAATATGCATGTATTAAACTATGTAGATATTTAAACAAATATTTATCTTAAATCATTATAGTACTTCGATATGCCAGTTAAGTTTGCCTGAATGTATTAAAACTTGATAAATATAAGTTTCATTTCTGGTTTTAAATTGACCTGTCAAAATTTAAGTAAAATGTAAATTATCCCAACTAGCACCAAAGTATTCGTAACTGAGACAGGAACCTCGAAAGAGTAATTGTTACGTAACCATTACTAAATTTTCGACTTTAATGTTAAAATATCTTTATTTGACACATCTCTAGTTGCTATCACGTTGTATTTACCATTAATATTTACTTTATAGTTATGTTACTTCTATGTAACGTTTCCAGTTCTGGAGATGTCGTAGTTACTACTGGGACAACTTTTAAGTTTAGAATACTTAAAGGTGGCATACAATTATAGCCGCGACTAACTAATGTTACTGCAATGCGACTTAAAAGTTGCATCTACTTAATAGTGTAATAGTGACAGTTGTTATAACGTTTCAGGGACCTTCAGTGTCACTTTAAAATCTTAGAACTTCAAAGAAGTATTTGTTAGTGTGAGCAACGTTACCGCGACCTGCAGATATTAACGTCATTGTGCAAGGCTACTACAAAGTTTGTGTCATCTCTTAAATTCACCATGAAGAAAATTTTACCATCAAGTCCCTTATATGAATGTATGTACATGCTCGGCATCATTGTTTAGTGAAGTACCGTATAGTAAATATAATATGTGGCTCCTTAAATATAATGACATTTGTTTGTAAAAGCAAGAAAGGTGTAAACATTAGACAACACTTTATAGAAAATTAAAAGTTTTAAAGGCAAATTGTGTGATTAACATCACTGTCAAACAATATTTTAGTGTTGGGGTTATAGATAATAATTCATGTATCAAAGAGTTCATTCTTTAACAGATGAACAATGACGCTACGAAAGATAAAATTATAGCTCTGTATAACGATAAAGAACCTAATAATTCTGATATCATATCCAAAATTTCACTATTAAAATAATTAAGAACAGGTTAAAGTCTCGGCTGGAACAGTGAAGTGGTAACAGGAACTTTGTGCAGGCAATTTGTGGTAGCCACAACTTCTCTGCGACTTTAAAGTGACACGGCAATACCTTGTAGTAAATAAAACTTTAAAGTTACTTATTTATAGTTCCCATCAACTATCAGTAAGACATAATTACTTTCAAGTCACATTTTGTAGTAATGGCGACTTTGAAGAATATTTTTCAGAAATTCGCCATTTTCATGAACAAAACATACGCGCCATTACTGCAATACATGCACCATTATACCACAATGTCTTAAAAATTGGATATTTTCATAATTTCAGCACTAAATATAACAAATTAATGCTTAATAATTAGTTATATGCTATAATTAATACATGAAAACAATTTTGTGGCATCTAAGTGTCATTTTTTCACATGACATTAAATATTTTTAAAACAATATTTTAATTAAAATATGCGAATTTGATAGGCGCATGGTCAGATTTGGAGTTATAATCAGTATGTTTAACAGTAAAATTGAATTCGTTTTAATTTGGTAACTCAGATCACCGAGAGTAAGCATATAAGTATTGCGTTCGAATATATTACTCTTAAAGTATATCATGTTGTTTCTGACTTACAGAAATGTAATAGATAAATATATTTGATGAGCGAAATAGAAGAATAACAAAATCAGTTGAAAGACAAAGTAAGCAATACTGAAAGTTTGTTAAATAAGAAGGAGAAAAGTTCCATGAAAGTCGAGAATACTACACGGCAACGAGACTAATACGGAACCACTACGTAACTGGAACGTAGCCGTATAAGTTCCAAAAACGTTGCCGGAACGTGGCAGGCACCAAACATTTATTCCCCATTTTGGTAGAATATCAGTAATAGGAACGTTCCTATTAGGTGCCCCTGACTAGTGGCGATACACATAAAAGTTCCTACTAAAGTTGCCACTACGTTCCAGCGACTAATTGTGCTAGTTGGGATATATCACACTTTATGTAATTTTACATACCTGGATTATAGAACAACATTAATTTTTTGAAGCGTTACATGCCGTTGTGTTATTATAAAGAACTGTGTCTCTTAAATTATTCACACTTGGAAATTAACCTTTGTGAAATTTTGATTCAACAGAATTATCATTGTCACAATCAGTAACACCTCAATTCTCCATTATGTATAATTGCACTCGCAACACTGTACACTGACACTTTGGGTGCGTTCGTTATTGAAATCTATCCAGGGTTCGGTATTCCGCAATTTTTACACTTTTGTATTATTAAACATGTACGAAGAATTATAAAATATAATACCAAAAGGATTTATTTTAGGTTATGTAAACTCAAATTGAATTTTTTTGCTTGCAATGAATAAATACTAATTATTTTATTGCTTCTAGCAGACATACATTTATATTTACTTATATACTGCTGATTTTATTTTGCTTCTTCAAGCTAAAATGTCAAAAAATTAAAACACTTCAAAAATATTAATTTTATATAAATTTATTGCACAAATAGATTAACTATTATAATGTATTACATTATATGTTCAAATGCTTAAAAACTTTGAAATAAAAACGAAAAAAAAATTATTAAACTTACACACAAATTTGTGAAAAATGACAGCTACAATTTAAATTTTTTTAATTGACTTTTACACTATTTACATTATAGTGCACATATTCACGCATTTATTTTAAACACAGATAAATTTACAAAACATCTTCAACTTGTCTAGAATTAATGTAATTTCTACTCAAAATTTGAAACAGATCTGTCATATATGTCAAATTGAACAAAAATTTGTGAAAAGTTACAACTACAATCAACAAAGTACACTTTCGTAGCAACCCGAGGCCCCCCTTGATGGAAAAATTTAATGTCTTTCGCATTTAATATTTCGCACATCATGCGTAAGAAAAATATGAGACATACAAAAGACACTGTTCCACAGGGACCTTTAACAAGCAAAAAAAGTTTCACCCGAATACATCAAACCGTTTAGGCTGTAGGCGATTCCGATGGCCGTTGTTAGATTGGCTAAAATATAGAGTGACAGTTCAGACCCACGCCGATTAGTATATAGGACTAGCGGCCCGACCTGCTTCGCAGGTCTGTTCCCTAGGCTCCGTGTCACTGAAGAAGAATACAACTGAAAATGTAGAAAAATAAATTGAGTAGACTTAAATAACTTCAAATTTATACCAAACAATTGGCGAAACTAGCTCGTCACTACGTCCCTCGCTTCCATGTCAGTACATTGACGAAGAAAGCTCGTTACTTCGTTCTTCGCTTCCAAGTTAGTACATCGGCGAAGAAAGCTCGTCACTACGTTCCTCGCTTCGATGTCAGTACTAGACAAAGAAAGCTCGTCACTTCGTTCCTCGCTTTCAAGTCAGTGCATCGGCGAAGCAAGCTTGTCACTACGTTCTTCATTTCCATGTCAGTACATTGACGAAGAAAGCTCGTCACTTCGTTCTTCGCTTTCAAATCAGTGCATAGGCGAAGCAAGCTCGTCACTTCGTCTCGCTTCCATGCTACTAATATTTGGCACTTTAGTTTAAATCTCTTCCGTGAGATATTTAATTCAATACCAAACACGTTTAAATAACATTTATAAATAACCAATGACGTTTTACCAAAATAATTTTTTGACACTTGAGTTAAAATATCCTTCATGAGACTTTTAATTTGATACCAAACACGGTAGGAATTAAATAACATTTATACAAAACAATTAACGATTGTCCAAAACAACTGTTTGACACTTGAGTTCAAATCTCCTCCGCAAGACTTTTTATTTGATACCAAACACGGCAAGATTAAAATAATATTTATAAAAAACAATTGACAATCGCCCAAAACAACTTTTTGACACTTGAGTTTAAATCTCCTCTGCGAGACCTTTAATTTGATATCAAACACAGTAGGAATTAAATAACATTTATACAAAACAATTAACGATCGTCCAAAACAACTTTTTGACACTTGAGTTCAAATCTCCTCCGCAAGACCTTTAATTTGATACCAAACACGGTAGGATTGAAATAATATTTATTGAAAAACAATTGACAATCGCCCAAAACAACTTTTTGACACTTGAGTTCAAATCTCCTCCGCGAGAACTTTAATTTGATACCAAACACGGTGGGATTTAAATAATATTTATAAAAAATAATTGACAATCGTCCAAAATAACTTTTTGACACCTGAGTTCAAATCTTCTTCGCGAAACCTTTAATTTGTTACCAAACACGGTAGGAATGAAATCATATTTATAAAAAACAATTGACAATCGTCCAAAATAACTTTTTGATATTTGGGTTCAAATCTCCTCTGCGAGACCTTTAATTCAATACCAAACACTGTAGGATTTATATAATATTTATAGAAAACAATTGACAATCGTCCAAAACAACTTTTTGATACTTGAGTTCAAATCTCCTCTGCGAGACCTTTTATTCAATACCAAACACGGTAGGCTTTAAATAACATTTATAAAAAACAATAGACAATCGTCCAAAACTTTGACACTTTATTTTAAATCTCTAACGTGAAACTTTTAATTTAGTACCAAACACGGCAGGATTAGAAATAAAAACTGATGAAAAAAAATTTCTGAAATTGATTATAAATATTTAAAACGAACCTTTTATATTAGATACGTAATGAACTTATTTAAATTTTACCGCCTAAAATACTTAGAGAGCATCGATGTTGTCGAGCAGAGACATCTGTTGTATTTTTTGGGAAGGAAAGGAAACCTTATATGAAGTGAAAAATAAATTTTAACTTTTTTGTATTAGATAAGAAATTAACCCATTTGAATTTTACTGCCTAAAATCCTTAAATGAATCGAGGTTGACGAACAGAGACATCTGTCATATTTATTTTGAATGGAAAAAATATAAGAAAAAAATTCACATTTAAAAAATTTACAATATAGAAAACATGTTTCCTCATTTATTCTAAACACAGATAAATATACAAAACTTTTTCATTTGGTCTAGAATTAATTCAATTTATACTTACAGTTTCAAACAGATATGTCAAAAATGACAGGATGAACACAAATTCATGAAAAGTGACAGCAACAATTTTAATTTTTTATATTGACTTTTAATATATTTACATTATAGTACACATGTTCAATCATTTATTTTAAACACAGATAAATTTACAAAACATCTTCAACTTGTCTAGAATACATGTAATTTTTACTCAAAATTTGAAACAGATCTGTCATATATGTCAAATTGAACAAAAATTTGTGAAAAGTTACAATTATAATCAACAAACTACACTTTCGTAGCAACCCGAGGCCCCCCTTGATGTAAAAATTTAATGCCTTTCCTATTTAATATTTCGCACATCATGTGTATGAAAAATATGAATTCATAAAAAGCACGTAGTCCCTAGTGCCCTTTACATCTCAAAAAAGTTTCACCCGAATCCAGCGCACCGTTTAGGCTGTAGCGATGAATAATTATTGTTGTTAGATTGGCTAATCTATAGAGTGACAGTTCAGACCCACGCCGATTAGTATATAGGACTAGCGGTCCGACCTGCTTCGCAGGTCTGACCCCTAGGTTCTGCGACACTGAAGAAGATAGCAGTCTCTTTGTTCCTCGCTTCAAAATCAGTAAATTGGCGAAGAAAACACGTCACTTCGTTCCTCACTTTCATGTACATTGGCGAGGAAAGCTCGTCACTTCGTTCCTCGCTTTTATGTTAATACATTAGCGAAGAAAGCTCGTCACTGCGTTCCTCGCTTTCATCTCAGTCTTAACTTCCCGTCTCTAAAACAGTTCATTTAATACCCCTAAATTAAGTTTCTAGTAATTTCCACAAAAGCAATTGCTGATCGTAATTATTTGTGATAAAGAAGGTTCATCACTACTTTTTCCAACTTTTTGAGCCTGAAAGGTTACATTCAATACTTCACAAGCTAGGTTTAGGGGAATTTTCAGAAAAGCAATTGCCAATCGTACTGATTTATAATAAAGATCGGTCATTACTAAGTTCCTCAATATTTCACTTCTGAAACATTTTACTACATACCCCACAGGTCGCAAATATTCATAAATTTTAAGGAAAAATAATTGCCGATCGTAATTGGTTTGCGAAAAAAATTACAACACAATTAATAAATTTTCCGTGGATATTACCAAGACCAAGTGTTTTAATTTTTACCCTGCAATAGATTTCAAGTGACTTAAAAAAAATGATTATCTGCGAACTCCTAAAACATTTCATTTCATACCCCACAAGTTAGATACCTAAAAAAACAAAAAATTTAAATTAATCACAATTTGCATTAATATTTGATCATATAATAAAGATTTTTGATAATCTGACATTTCTATTGTCTTCTTGGCAATTTAAATATACCGCTAATAATAATGTATAATAATTTGCATTCCATATTGTCGACTTTACCTAATCTAACGTCAAAGTAGAATAAAATCGTGAAATTTTAACGGAAATTTTTTCCTTTAAATTTCGCGGTTTTTTAAATTTTTATAAAATTTGCTCGTGTAATATCAACCTTACCCAGACTTACGTTATCTTGTCAGTTACACTTCAAAGTACAACCGAAGCGAATAAATTTAAACTTGTCTATTCAAGATTCTCATTTGATACCAAACACTTTATTCTTCTGATGTCTTTCATGAACACAATCGACAGCCGCCATTTTCTATATTATCATTTGTCCCGTCAATTCGACATCTTTCTTTGGATACTCAAAAAGTGATTAAAAAAAAATTAAATCAAATATGTAACAACTTAATTAATATTTGATCATGTGATAAAGACTTTTGTCAATCTGATATTTCTATTGGTAATTTAAAAATATTATCAATAATAATGAACAATAATTTGCATTTTCCTTTGTCAACAAATTTGGCGGATTCACTTTATTATTATTAAATTTGATCGTGTAATACCAACTTTACATAATCTAACTATAAAAAAAAATAAGTTGGAATTTTTTTTGTTTTATTTTATTTTTATTAAATTTGTTCATGTTATAAAGACTTCTGTCAATCTGACATTTCTATTATTATCTTGTCAATTTAAAAGAACCGTCAATAATAATATATAATAATTTGCATATTACATTGTCGACTAATTTAACGCAATTACTTTATTTTTAATAAATTTGATCGTGTAATACCGACTTTTCCTAGTTTAAATAAAAGTTGCATCAAAGAGAAATTTTTTTATCATTTAAATTTCGCGTTTTTTTATTTTTATTAAATTTGATAATGTAATAAAGAATTCTGTCAATCTGACATTTCTATTATTATCTCTTCAATTTAAAAATACCGTTAATAATAATAAACAATAATTAGAATTCTACATTTTCGACAAATTTGGCGGTTTAACTTTATTTTTACTTAATTTGATCGTGTAATACCGACTTTTCTTAGTTTAACGTCAAAATAGCATCAAATTGAAAAATGTTATTCGAAATAATTTTTTCCTGTTACGTTCGCGGTTTTCTTCATTTTTATAAAATTTGGTCGTGTAATACCGTCCTTCTTCAGTCTAATTTCAGTTATACTTTGAATTTAAATTTCCCGGTTTTATTTTATTTTCAGTAAATTTGATCGTATAATACAGATTATCGTCACAATAACATATAAACTTCAAAATGCAATCAAAAACAAAAATTTTATTAGCCATTATTTTTAATTATTTTAATTGACTTGTCTAGAATTAATGTAATTTGTAATTAAAATTTCAAACATCTGTCAAAAATAACACGTTGCACAAAAATTTGTGAGAAGTGACAGCTACAATATAAATTTTTGATTACAATAATGCAAATATTTGATTACAATAATGAAAATACTTGATTACAACAATGAAACTCTTTCATTACAATAAATAATTATATAAAGCAATAAAAGTATATTATTTTCACACTAGAAATTATTCTAATCTCCATACCAATATTTTAAAACTGATCCTGGTCAAAATGTGTCCGTATAAATAGCTGCCGAAAAATATTTCCTCTTGGAATATTAGCAGGTTGTTGACAAGGTAGAGTAGCATAGTTTTCATCATGAATATGACAACTTTCGTCATCAACCTGAGATTTAAATAACTACGTAAGATAATTTAATTGAATATAATAAGAAAACTGTTGACATATGTACTGTAATCTTCCTCTTCATGAATTTTTCTTATATTATATAATACAGCTAATGCTATATTGCTTCATTAGTATTTAATAATTTTATGCGTAATTCTATAGTTGATATCTTGTAAATACAACAAAATTTCATTTTATCATTGATGCTTGATTTATTTGTATATGTTTTTCTCTACAACATAAAATAAAAATATATCTTCCTACTATGTATTATATCTAATTTCACTATTTATAAATGAAGAATCAACTTTTTTAACGATTCCCTCACTCGATATACCGTGAAATGTCAAAATTTTTCACAAATTCAGGAATACATTATGTTTACACTTTGATAGCCCTAATACATCGAATAAAATTAGTTTCATTGGTATTTAATCATTTCGTACATACATATTTCATAAATACTTCCGTGAAAATATAACCAAACTTATGGTTGATTTTTTTTTTATGGAATTCTTGAAATATGAGTTCCCTGCAATATAATCGGGAAAATGTATATTGTACAATTAAATTATACACACCATAAATTATCATTAATTTTTGGTTGTTTATGTAAAAAAACAACATTTTTAATCAATACACGATACTTCAATCTGTACAAGGATTTTGAATTAAAAAGTTCTATGTTTTCAGTTTGACTGCTCCTAATTCATCCAATATAATTTGTTTTATAAGTATTTATTAATTTCTTCCGAAATTCTATAGTATTTTCAAATTTAATTTGATCTTTGTCCATATAACCTAATTTATATATGACATTTATAATGAAGTTCGTAATGTATTTCCTGCAAAATTATTAGGAGAATTCATATTACATAATTAAATTATACACTTACCATGAATTTAATTTAATTTCAGTGTATTTGTATTTTAGTACGTGACCCAAACTATTTTTCATAAAATATTGACGTTTACAAATTAATTTGAATTAATTGCAACTGTCAAAATATGTAAATCATTTCTACCACTTTAAAAAATTTACAAAATAGTACTCATGTTCGCGCCTTTATTCTAAACACAAATAAATATAGCAAACTTATCTAACCTGTCTACAATTAAAGTAATGTATAATTAAAATTTTGAACTGAACTGTCAAAAATGACAAGTTGTCATTCTTTTTTTAAAAAAATTAAAGATAAAGTGTATTGACAGTTCACTTTGAAATTTTAAAAATAAATTACTTAAATTCTAGACAAGTTAGACAAGTATGGTAAATTTATTTCTGTTTAGAATAAATGGGCGTACATGCTTAATATTTTGTAAAATTTTAAAACATCAATTTAAAAATAAAAAAATGAATTTGAAAGTGAACTGTCAATACCCTTTATCTTTGAATTTTTAACAGAAGTAGCAACGCGTGTTATTTAACAAAAGCTACACGAAACAAAAAATTAGTTTATTTACTTAATATCTCGCACATCATGTGTAATAAAAATGTGAAATAATGAAAAGGCCCTATTCCCAGCCAAACTGTAGATGCCTGTAAAGGTTTCACTCGAATATATCAAACCGTGTAGGCTCTAGAGCTGCGCACAAATGGTTTCTAGGTAGCAAAAAATTTTAACTGAATAGTATATTGGACTAGTGGTCCGACCTGCTTCGCAGGTCTGACCCCTAGGCTACGCGACACTGAAGAAGATAGCAACTAAAACTATAGGAAAATAAATTGCAAGTTTTCTCAAATATCTTAATTTGTTAGCAAGCAATTGTCGAAGAAAGATTGTCTTTTTGTTCCCCGCTTTCTTGATAAATTGGCGAAGAAAGCTCGTCACTTCGTTCCTCAATTTCATGTCAGTGCATTGGCACTAAATACTAAAGTTAGTTTTCTAGTAATTTCAACAAAAACAATTTCAGATCGTTATTATTTAAGACAAAGATGATTCATCACTACTTTTTCCTACTTTTTGAGCCAAAAATATTGAATTCAATTCTCCACAAGCTGGGAATTTTCAGAAAATTAATTGCCAATCATACTAATTTGTAATAAAGATGGATCATTTCTAAGTTCCCCAATATTTCACTTCTAAAACATTTCGCTTGGTACTTAACAGGTCGCATATTCATGAATTTTAATGAAAAACAATTGCCGATCGTAATTAGTTTGCGGAAAATATTACAACAAACACAATAGATTTTTCGTGGACATTACCAAGATAAAGTTTTAATTTTAACCCCTAAAATAGATTTCAATTGACTTTATAAAAATAACTATATGCCAACTAAAACTAAAACTAAAACATTTAGTCTACAAAAATTTAAAAAAAAAGTTTAAACAATTGTCGGTCGTAACGATTTGAGATAAAATTTCGTCAATTCGACCTCCCTTTCGATACCAAATAAGTGATATTTAAAAGAAATTTATATAAAATACAACTTGCATTAATATTTGATCATGTAATGAAGACTTTTGTAAATCTGACATTTCTATTGTCTTCTTGGAAATTAAGAAATACCATCAATAATAATGTATAATAATTTCCATTCCATATTGACAAATTTGACAAATATACATTATTTTTACTAAATTTGTTTGTGTAATACTAACCTTATCCAGTCTTACGTCAGCTTGTTAGTTACACTTCATAGTACAATCGAAGTGAAAAAATTAAAACTTGTCCATCAAGGTACTTATTTGATACCAAACATATTTTTCTTTTGACTTTTATGAAAACAATCGACCAGCCTCCATTTTTTATATTATCATTTGTTCAGTCTATTTGACACCTTTCTTTTGATACCCGCGTCACTAAAGAAGATTACAACTGTAGATAAATAAAATGAGTAGTTTTAAAAAACTATCATTTAATAACAGACAAATGGCGAAGCAAGCTCATCACTACGTTCCTCGCTTCCATGTCAGTAAATTGACAAAGAAAGCTCGTCACTTGGATCCTCGCTTCCATGTAAGTATGTCGACGAAGCAAGCTCGTCACTTCGTTCCTCGCTTTCATGAAACTACTTTGTGACACTTGAGTTTAAATATGAACTATAATTTAATACCAAACAATTGACGATCGTGCAAAATAACTTTTTGATACTTAAGTTTAAATCCGCTCCATGAAACTTTTAATTTAATATCAAACACGGTAGGATAAAAATAACATTTACACAAAACAATTGATAAACGCTTAAAACAACTTTTTGACACATTAGTTCAAAACTCCTCTGCGAGACCTTTAATTTAATTCCAAACACTGTAGGATTTAAATAACATTTTTTATAAAAAACAATTAACGTTCGTCCAAAATTACTTTTTGACACTTGGGTTTAAATCTCATGAGTGAGACCTTTAATTCAATACCAAATACGGTAGGATTTAAATAACATTTATACAAAACAATTGACAATCGCCCAAAACAACTTTTTGAAACTTGAGTTCAAACCTCTTTTGCGAGACATTTAATTTTGTTCCAAACAGGGTAGGATTTAAATAACATTTATAAAAACAATTGACAATCGTCCAAAATAAAATTTTGATACGTAACTATGAATCTCATGATTGAGATCTTTATTTCAATACCAAACACGGTAGGATTTAAATAACATTTATAAAAAGCAATTGACGTTCGTTCAAAATAACTTTTTAACAATTGAATTTAAATCTCATGAGTGAGACCTTTAATTCAATACCAAACACGGCAGGATTTAAATAACATTTATACAAAACAATTGACAATCGCCTAAAATATCTTTTCGATACATGATTTCAAACCTCCTCTGCGAGACCTTTAATTTGATTCCAAACACGGTAGGATTTAAATAACATTTATAAAAACATTTAACGATCGTCCGAAATAATTGTTTGATACTTGAGTTTAAATGTTATGATTGAGACCTTTAATTCAATATCAAACACGGTAGAGTTTAAATAACATTTATAAAAAACAATTGACGTTCGTCCAAAATAACTTTTTGACACTTGAATTTAAATCTCATGATTGAGACCTTTAATTCAATACCAAACACGGCATGATTTAAATAACATTTATACAAAACAATTAACAATCGCCCAAAACAACTTTTTGACACTTGAGTTCAAACCTCTTCTGCGAGACCCTAAATTTGATTCCAAACACGGTAGGATTTAAATAACATTTATAAAAACAATTAACGATCGTCCAAAATAAATTTTTGATACTTGAGTTTAAATCTCATGATTGAGACCTTTAATTCAATACCAAACACGGCATGATTTAAATAACATTAACAAAAAACAATTAACCATCGTCTAAAATAACCTTATGAAACTCGATTTTAAATCAGTGCTGTAAAACTTTAAATTTAGTACCAAACACGGCAGGATTAGAAATAAAAAACAACTGATTGTTCAAAATAACATTTTGACAATTCTACAGATTTATAACTATATAAATAACTAGTTGCATAAAAATTTGTGTAAAGTGACAGCAACAATTTAAATTTTTTTAACTGACTTTTAAAATAATTTCATAATAGTACACATGTTTTCTTATTTATTCAAAACACATATAAATTTACAAAACATCTTCAAGTTGTCTAGAATATATGTAATTTACACTTAATTTTTAAAAAGATCTGTCAGAAATGATAAATTAAACATAAATTTTTGTAAAGCTACAACCATAATCAACAAACTCCACTTTCGTAGCAACCCGCACACTTTGATCCATAACCTTATTTATTTAATATCTCGCACATCATGTGTACTAAAAATGTGAATTCATAAAAAGCACGTATTCCCAAAAAATCTCTAACTTCCAGTAAAGGTTTCATTGAAATCGGTCAAACCGTCTAGGCCCTAGAGCTGCGCACAAATGGTTACTAGGGAGATGAAAGTATATATAGAGAATGACTGATGCCTTTTAGTATATAGGACTAGCGGTCCGACCTGCTTCGCAGGTCTGACCCCTAGGCTCTGCGTCCCTGAATTATATATCTACTTTTTTCATTTATTATTACCATTACTCTACATAATATGACCCAGTTCAATTTCGCTATCTCCGCCGTCTCTGAAAATCTCATAAAACTTTTGTAGTTCTAATAATTTATTGGGAAAAAAGTAAATGTTACTGTATGCCATTGTATTTTTTGTTCCGTTTTTGATGGAACCGATGATTCGGTGTGATATGTTTCACCAATCTGTTGTTTCTGGATTGTAGGAGATAATTTTTAATTTGCTACGAGTATTATGCTCCTCTCAGTCTTATGCGTACATTAAATTACACAAATGTCCAGCAAGAACCATGTGGAGGTGGGAGCAATCTCTTGCCAGGAAGGAATAGGGTAGAAGGATGTAGAGGTTGGGAAAACTTTAAGATACCTGAAACCTGAAAGCTGTCATTTTGTATCTAATTAGGCCGCAATTTTATACAACACCGCATGTGAACCTGGAAGCTGTCATTTCGTACTTAACTAAGCCGCAATTTTATGAAACACCGCACGCGATCTTGAAAGCTGTAATTTTGTACGTAACTAAACCGCAATTTTATGAAACACCGCACGCGAACTTGAAGCTGTCATTTTGTACCTAACTAAGCCGCAATTTTATAAAACACCGCACGCGATCCTGAAAGCTGGTATTTTGTACCTAACCAAGCCGCAATTTTATGAAACACCGCGCGCGAACCGAAATCCTTTTCACTAAATTTTTTAAAATTTTTTCCCGTTTTAATTTTCTAAGTTTTACTTTGCGAAAAAATTCTCTTCTATGCCTACACTATTGTATTCAGCTGTATATTTGGTTCAGTTATCGGTAGCAAAATACCGCACCGTTCCAACAGCATTAGATATCATATCATTTGTATTAAAATATTATGCAAGACCACACGTATAAATTCTAAACCGCAACACATGACTTCAAGTAAAATTGTATTATAAAGATATCCTTCGCATATAAATCTTCTTCTCTCAAATCATTTCCAAAATATGTTTGTTTCCCTTTCAATTTGTCTGTTATCCTTTGCTAAAACTTCTTGTTTTCTTAAATCCATTCCAATTTACCTAAATTATCCTCTGTTATATAATAGTCTTCTATGCCTACACTATTGTATTCAGCTGTATATTTGGTTC
Source organism: Poecilus cupreus (assembly GCA_963942605.1). Lineage (NCBI taxonomy): Eukaryota > Metazoa > Arthropoda > Insecta > Coleoptera > Carabidae > Poecilus > Poecilus cupreus. Next base: position 17,664,709 of record OZ012716.1, on the reverse strand, counting down.
AGTTATCGGTAGCAAAATACCGCACCGTTCCAACAGCGTTAGATATCATATCATTTGTATTAAAATATTATGCAAGACCACACGTATAAATTCTAAACCGCAACACATGACTTCAAGTAAAATTGTATTTTTTAAGATATCCTCCGCATATAAATCTTCTTCTCTCAAATCATTTCCAAAATAAGTTTGTTTCCCTTTCAATTTGCCTGTTATCCTTTGTTAAAACTTCTTGTTTTCTTAAATCCTTTCTAATTTACCTAAATTATTCCCCGTTATATAATAGTCTGCTATGCCTACACTATTATATTCAGCTGTATATTTGGTTCAGTTATCGGTAGCAAAATACCGCACCGTTCCAACAGCATTAGATATCCTATTATCTCCATTAAAATATTATACAAGACCAATCCACGTATAAACCGCAATTCCTATTTGTTTAGGATATTTTTCATATTAAAAATATTTTCTAAAAAAGTTCGTTGTTCCCGTTCCTATTTTCAAATACTTTAAAATTTGCCTAACCTAACCTAACCTAACCTAACCTAACCTAACCTCTGCCTTGGGGAATCTTATTTAATTGTTTAAAATTTCTCTAAATACAATATTAGTTGTATAACCTTCCTGTTTTTCTTCATCAATATGGGCTTCTGGCAATTTTATTTTTAAATTATCGAATGAGCGTACCCGTGACATTGCAACGTATAGTTGACCGTGTGTAAACACTGGCTTTTCCAGGTTTATTCCCACGAAATCAAATGTTTGTCCTTGTGATTTATTAATGGTCATTGAAAATGCCAATCTAATTGGAAATTGCCTACGTTTGAGAACATATGGTAAGTTACTGTCTGTTGGTGCGAGATCTATGCGCGGAAGGAAGATTCGTTGTCCTCTACTTTGACCAGTAACTACCTCTAGATCTAAATAATTGTTATGCATCTCTTTTACAATTAACCTGGTGCCATTACAGAGACCGCGTTTCGGATTCATGTTTCGTAACAACATGACTATCGCGCCGATTTTTAATGACAGTTTGTGCCGCGGCATTCCGCTAGAAGTTTCTTTATTTAATACTTCAGTTGGATAATTTAACAGATTTCATTCTTCGCATTGCGTTGTGTCCGCACTGTAAATAAATTCTAGAGGACCCGACAATTTTATCTAACACTAGATCATTTAGTTTCATTGTATCATCATTTTTAGGCGATAGAATCGCTCGATTTACAAAAGCGTACACATCTTGTGGCATGATGGTGTTTGTACCGAATATTTCATCAGCTAGAGAACCTCTAGTTGAACATTTTGATGGAATTGTAATAATATCTTGTACACCATTGCCAACTTGAAGTAAGTATGCGGAAAATTCTTGTTCATTTTTGTTGACGCGCATATTTTGTTTCAATGAAAACTTTTTAAAAAGTGGCCATAGTGGACTTTGCGTCATGGAAATTTCAATTATGGCCGTTCTGTTATTCGTATGTTTGACAATCGGTAAACATTGTCGGAAGTCTCCGCCTAATATTACAACTTTGCCACCGAAAGGAATTGAATTATTTTCTAAATCTTTGAGAACTAAATTGATTGCTTTAAGAGCGTGCCATGGTACCATGGTAATTTCATCCCAAATAATAATAGATGATTTTTTAATTAATTTACCAGCGTTACTGTTTGCATTTATTTTACATACACTATTTTCGTGTAATGGAACGGGGATTTTGAACACAGAGTGTACCGTTTGACCACCCTTTAGCAAAGTCGCAGCTATACCAGTCCAAGCAATTGAAATAACTGTGTGACCTTGACCCCTCATGATACTAATAAGTGTGTTGTATAAAAATGTTTTGCCAGTTCCTCCTGGACCATCAATAAAGAAATATCTATTTGGACATGTTGGATCGTTTACCGCGTTCAAAATGTGTTGTAATATTTCAGTTTGTTCAGTATTGAACAGTGCAACATTTCTTTCACCTTCTTGTTGCTCAGCGTCTCGGTCAATTTGATCATCTAAATCATCTATATCGTCATTTGTTTGATTTGGTTCTGGAAGACCAAAGTCTTTTAATTGGAACCTTTGCACTAATAGTATTTCTTGAATGTTTCTCAAGCATTTATTTTGTGCCGTTTGCCGCGAGTAATGCAACAGATAATCTTCCATCATGTCGTCTTTAAATTTATTCCATACTTCAACTGCATTTATTGACGTGTGGAAACAAATTAAATAAGCAAACAATTCACGCACGCAATTGTTTTGGGAATTTGTCAACTACTGCTTCTTGCATACAATTGAGACACTCGTCGTCATTTGCTAATAACCCTTTTGCTCGAGCTGCTTCTAAATATGTATTATATAATTTTCCGTCTACTGTGCGTAAGTGATCGAAACTTGTTGCACCGGAAGCATTAACTAAGAGCATTCGTAAGTGGAATCGCTCGATGTCTTTCGGACTCACCGAAATCATTCTGCCAATAGGCGGTTTTGTTTCTTTTTTTCGCGCCTGCCATATATTCCTACTCGTATACACGTAATATTTAGGTATATCCATGTACCGGTATTGATGAGCCGCAATATCTGTTTGATTTAACAAGAACCACGCTGTGAGTGTAGTGTTTCGTTTTGCCGCACGTTCAACTGCCTGTTTAACTTGCCCCGGGGCGAACACTATAGCCTGCTGGTTTTGCAAATGAACAGCGCGTTCGTAAATCGTGTGTGACTTATCTTGTAATGGATACTCGAGCAATCGCCAACAACTTTCAGGAGGTGAAACGTACCGAGTATTTAAATAACCGTTTATTTCGTCCCACTGGACAGTTTTACTTTTATCTACTTGGCCGAGTTTTACCGACGCGCAATCGTGACCTTACAGAAGTATTTGCAAATGTATTTAATACTTTTCACCGATGAACAAATCTCGACATTGATGTGAGTTCGATATTTTTTTAATAAATACGGATTGAATGGAATAATCCAACGGTTGTCTACTGTATACTTCGTGGTTCCATTTCTAAATAAAATGTACATTTTAGAATTGTTATCAATCCGTTTATAAAGCGGATATCCGTTTATGTTTTCATAAGTTTCATTCCGGAAATCTTTCGGATATTTTTTCGTGCACTTATTGTCGGCCATGCAAGGCGAATTTTTATTGAAAATACCGCAAGGACCGTGTATCATATGTGATTTGACAATTTGGTACAATTCTGGCTCTAAGTCTTCGTCTGGTATTTCTGCACTTACGATGTCATCGATGTCATCTTTGTTGCGAATCTTACTTTCTTCATCGAGTGTAAGTAACAAATGCATGTGTGGTAAACCGCGTTTTTTAAAATTCAATGACGTACATGTAGGCCACTACTTTACCGAAAATATCTCCGTGGAGAAATTCATGTAGCATGTTTTTAATTTTACCATAAAATACGCGTGCAACTATGTCAGGTCTGTCTGATGCCGTTTGGCCTTCACGTAATTGTGCGGTAATTTCAGGCCATTTTGGGTTGCATGTTGTAGTAACAAACAAATCTGGTTTCCCGAATTCACGAACTATAGCCATTGAATTTTGATACATTTTTTGCATGAATCTACTGCCGCCTTGGAAAGTTGATGGTAAAATAATCATTGTACTGGGTTTTGCACCTTCTAAATTTGCCAAATTATTAATGTGATCCATTAACCCACTGTACAACTCTACTCTGAGTGTGGGTTGATTGAGCCGAATGTACGATAATCGTTCGCTTTCAATTTTTACGTACGCATCTACAATGTATTGCTGCGTTAGTTTGCCGGCTTGTAAACACGGATTAAAGTCATCCCGGTCAGCTAAACGATTTGTATAAAATTGGAGTGGTGTCATTTTTTTAATACCGTCAGCTTGGCGCAAATGCATTCCCCAACCAGCGTTGCCCCGTGGAAACAATAGTGGGTAGCACATAGGGTCACAGTTTTCACTGTACTGATTAATTCGAACGCTATTTTGAACCCTAGGATGTATAGCTATGTCACGTTGACATGGGGGTTCGTTATTTGAATTGAACACGACAGCTACTTCATTGCAAGTGGGAATGTTGTACGTGCGTTTGTCTTTCGTTCGATCATTTACTAACCACAGCTGTATTTGCGGTACAGCTTGATTATTTTGACCGGCTTTGGGAATTTCAAGAGTTTCGACCTCTTTCAACATTTTGAACGCCTCGTAATATGGATTTATTTCTCGAATTATTAAATCCAATTTTTGCATAATGTCTGGTTTACATTTTTTGTTGTGGTCATCGTTCATTCGTTTATTTAATGCGGCAGCTGTGTCGATTATATACAATTGCGCATATTTTTCAGATTCGCCGTTTGCGGGGTACAAGGATGTGGTACTGTGATAAATTTGACCGTGAATACGGAATGTGTATGGGCCTTGACCTGGCGGTAAAGCTATTAGAGCCCCCATTGACGCAAATGCTAATGCGCTGTTATATGTACGAATGTTATCTATAAAGTTCCTGCTCTGTGAATTATTTCCCGTTAACAAATCTTTCATATATTCAGGATAGTCTGTTAGTTGATCAGGGATTAGCTTTCCCTTGCGACAGCAATGGTTGAATTTACCGTCTGATGGTCTTTCAAATGCGAAATTCTTTGATTTGCATGTTTTGCAAATGACATTCATTGAAAACTGTTGCTCAACAACTTTATCAAAGGTCTTAGTTGCAAGTTTATAAGAGCTTTTAGCAACATTTAATATTTTTGCTTTTTTCTCATTTGATTTCTGATTTTTTGTTTCATTCATTACTTTAAGCCTTTTTTGTTTATGGTCGTTTGCTTCATTTTCAAGGAAATCTTTCTTATTTTTCCTGTATCTTTTTAATCACTCGTTTTTGTCAGCAGGTGTTTCTAATTGAATTTTCTTTTTAAAATTTTCTGTTAATTTAGTCAACCTCTGTTTTTTGTGCTCATCTGTCTCTTTGGCAGTACGAACAGAATCAAGGATTTTTTTCTGCTGTAATCGTTTCTCCTTATGTTCTTTTGTTTCTATATCCGTTCTTTTTAAATAAGTTTGACTCTTTCGTACCTGCGGAACAACCGGAAACAGCGTAATCTGTCGCGACCTAAAAATTTCCGCGGCATGCTGTCTAAGACGGGATATGTCATATATTTCGTGTTCAGGATTTCTATTAAATATTATACTTGTGCAAAAAGCCATCGCGAACAGACCGCAATCGTATCCATTCCTCTGATTTTGAACCTGTGCAATTCTTAGAGGTGGTCTATTTGGAAACAAACGTTCTACATAAATTTTTACGTCCTGGTGAAGTGAACCATTATTCATGCTATCATAAATTGTTACGGTATTGCCATCATAATATAAACTGGACCAGTGGCCAATGCCCCTTTTCGCAGGTCTTTCGCACATAATTTGAATATGTTTCTCGTTTCGTGGAATTGGTTGAATACGTGCGGGTGCATCTATATATACGGTAGGCTGTGGAGCAAATTGGGATATTGCGCGAACCAAAACAAAGAAATTATCTATGTGAATATCTTCTAAATATCCCTGCGCATCAAGTACCGTGTTTATATCTTTGTCAGATAAATTACCTAATAATCCGTTATTGTTGTTTTGATTGTTAATTGTAGGTATGTTGTTAATTTTAACCGTTGTTTTAGCAACTTCGGTTGACTTGATAACTTCAGGTTTATCTTTTTTTTCTGGCTTCCGGACATTTTGATATTTTTGTATTTTCTTTTCACGCTTAATTCGATCTTTGGATGGCATTTTTACTATCACTATATAAAGGCTGTTCTGTGTATGTTTATATATTATTTATGACTACTTTAATTGTAATAAAAAAATATAAAAAAGATATAACTTACCGTTTTTAGAGTCCGTCGATTTATGAATTTACTTTACAAATACCTTCAGAACCTGGAACTGTAGAATAATTTTCTAGAAGAAACTGATAACTGTCTACTCTTCAAAGTTATTCTCCAATTCCTTCAATTTTTTACACAAACCTAAATGTAAATAAGAATTAGTTCATATTTGTTTGAATATTTTATTAAATTAAAATCTATTTTTATCGAAATCTGTCAAAACAAATTTTATTGTTGAAGTAGTTTGCTCATATTTAGTAGGATAATTCCACTACTATATAAAAAATCACTTTATATATTATTATTAAGTAAAGCACTTTCGATTCTTTTTTACTAATGTCCATTTTTAATTTAAGAGTATTTATACCGCTATGAATGAATACTAAAAAGAGTGATACATATTTTCATGTCGTTTTAGGTACGGTGTTCTCTACGAATGAATACTAAAAAAAGATGGTTATATTTCAATGTCGTATTAGGTATAATCTTATTGGTCAAGTTTGTGACGTCACACTAAACCATAAACCTAAAAATTGAAAATTTCAAAGTACATTTTTGTTTTGGGTTTAGTAAAATTAAATTCTGTAGAGTGATTTGTGTCGTAACTTATGACATTTCTAACTTAACTCATAAGAAACTTCAAACTTAAACCTAATTTGAATTTTAATTTTCCCTATAGGTATACTGAATTTAGTTTTGTTCAACCCAAAACATAAAGCCAACATAGCAATGTGTAATCTTTACGGTTTAGTGTGTGTAACAAACTCAATCAATAAGATCGTATCTAAAATGGTAAAGAAATCCATAACCCTCTTTTTTAGAATTTATTCGTAGAGAAGATCGTACTTAAAATGAAATAGAAATATATATTCATTTTTTTTTTTAGTAGGTATTCATTCGTAACAAATACTTTTAGATTAAAAACGGACAATTGTAAAAAAAAATAATTATGAAGTATTTTATTTAATAATAATATCTAAACTGAAGTAACAGATCTTTACGGTGTTCTTTGTTTCAACGGGTATCAATTTAGTACTGCCTTATCGGCATTACATGTTTGTTTTTAAAGTATCACGTAGATGCCACCACATGCTAAACTAAATTAGATTTGTGTTTGTAAATGGCCATTGATCTGAATATGTTATTGGATTGCGTGTGACTGATAGTAGCGATCCATGTTCATATAAGTGTAGTCTGTCGGTCTACTTTTGGCGGGTATTGTGAAATGTCAACAAATTTGCAAAGAATAAAGTAAAAACATAAGTACAATTTCATTAGTTTTTATTATTGTTATTTGTAAATATTAACTGAAATGACAATAATTTATTTATTTATTTATTTATTTATTTATTTATTGATATACTCTATCCAAACAGGTAAACCCAAAATTGGATAGGAACAGATTTACAAAATATATATAATAAGAATAATACAACAATATAATGAAAATTAGAATACAATAATAATCATAAAATATAAATATATATTACATGAAATAATAGACAAATTAATTTAAATACTAAAACAGAACGATAGCAAACTTGTACAAATCATAACCAACTAATCCTTTAGACGTCTGAAAGAATTGATGTTACTTATAATATTATTTGACTAATAAAATGCCGAAAATGTTTTAATTGTTTTTCCTTTAATAATGATAATAAAAAACAGAATCAAGACAGGTAGAGCGCGTACACGTTACCTTCTAGCGCAGAAACCATTCAATCGTCCGGTGCGCGGCAAGAGAAAAGAGAATAACGTTGACGTTCATGATTGGCTGCAGTCCGAATCCATTTTCGTCAGATTTTTATAAAACTGGGGATTAATTACATTATTCACTATCTCATGTTGACAGAGGTTTCTTGCAAATTTTTCATTAATAGGTAGTGTACAAAATCGAAAGAGATATTTTACAAAAGGTTCATTTAACTTTCCTAGACTGATTTTTTTTGCATGACAGAAGCCCTTGGCGCACGGTCTACTATTGTTACGTCACGGGAAATCTGTGATCTGCAGAACTCATTCCTGACGTAGCCGGCTAGAAGTTAACGTGTACGCACTCTACAAATATTTATATACGACAAACAATAGGAAAAAATATAATTAACTTCATATTCATATCAACATTGATCTTCATATTTAATCTAACGTAACTTTCTGTTTCTTTTAGAAATTTATTTCGTTTCATATACAAAATAATAGTTAATTATAAGAGATGCCCAATTCAATTGTAAAAACTGAACTTGCCGCAGAATACGCAATTCATAACCATATTCATTTATGGTAATCTTAAATTGCGCTGTTTGAATCGCGCGCCAAAACTATGCCGAGAGACTACACATTTTCTGAGATGGCGACGCTCAACTCAAACTTTATTATTTTATATATATATATATATATATATATATATATATATATATATATATATATATATATATATATATATATATATATATATATATATATATATATATATATATATATATATATACGTGTATAAGGTCTTTTGAGGCCAGACTTTTGAGACCAGATCATGAATCTCTTTCCTTTTATTCTAATTCGAATTTTCTATTAGTTTACATAATAATACATAAGCTACAACCATATACGATTTTTATTTCATACTGTATATGACAGTGTATTCGTATGAGGAGTTGTGAGGCCACGTGGATACAAAATGTACCGATAGATGGCATAAAACGTGCCGGTAAAATAGGTGCCTTTTACAAATATTTGTATCCAAGATAATAAGAAATTTGAACGGCAAATTTCACAGTATTTAATGGGAGCAGTTAGGCAAAATTTTTCCAGATGGCAGCACTATAACGTCATCCTTTTCACATTAAATATAAATATGTTATAGAAGCAAAATATAATAGTGTACTAATAATAAAATTTATCAAGAGGTTACTAAAATGATACAGAAAACATAATTATTTAATAAGTTTAAAAACTATGTATAATTTATAACTGGATTTGCAGGTGTTCTATAAGAAATGAATTTTTTTGCTTCCCTTGCTTGCTGTTTTCGGATGAGTTAGTTGGGTGAATAATTGTTTTACTGATTTAAAACAATTAAAGAAAAAAACATTTAACGCCAACAGAAATTTGCGTCATTAGGGACCATTGATATTAGAATTCAGCTAGATAACGCATATCAAAAATCAATATAACAATTTAATGAGATGTTACTATAAACAGATACATTGCGTAAATTTTTGTGGAGCATTTGAATTAGCACTCCGTGGTCATAATGAAACTGAACTATCCAATCAGGAGTTTTCCACGGTCTCATAGATTTTGTTGCCGAATTGGATAATAAATTTAAAAATTATATTGAAAAAAAGTATCGCATTTATTATTAATATTTATTAGAATCAATACTTGCTATAATTTACGAAAAATAGAAGAAAATAATACAAACTTCATAGTTATGCAAGTTGATGAAAGTACCGAGAGCAGCAATAAAACACGATTGGTTTTATAATTAGGTATTTGTTAGATGGTTGTCTGCATGAAAGATGCAGAGCCGGATTAATAAATTTTGGGGCCTAAAGCGGAATTATATATGAGGCCCCTACCTACTATATCAAGTTAATTAGGTAGATAATGAAACTAAACTATGATTATTAATATTTTAAATTTATTACGGAGTGAAACAAATTACAGTAACTGTAAATTTTAAAATAAAATATAATAAAAGCAACAATAAAGTTATAGAATAAAAAATAATAATATTTTAATAATAAATAATAATAACCAGCATATGAAGCGTCAAAGTTACGATATGACTTTTTTTCTTGATTTTTTTAGCAAACTTTTCTATTATAATATCGTAATTTATCTCGTTACTACATTCTGCTTCTATATTTAGAATAGCTAATGCATCCATTCTTTCTTGAGTAATACTGGATCTTAAATAATTTTTCACGCTTTTCAAACATGAAAAATAACGCTCTGCAGATTTATTTGAAACCGGTATTTGTAATAAAGTAGAAACATTGAGAAATGTTGATTTTAAATACTTTAAAATTAATTTATATTTTTCTTTAATTGTATTTTTACTGAATTCTTTGCAAAATAACAAAAATTTAAGCATCTAATTTTCTAATATATTAGTATCTATATCATTACGATATATATCTTTTAATTTGTTAATAGATTCTGGTTGCTCTGTTAATATCTTCAGTGAAAAAATAATAAAAGTTGTTATGCACATCATAAAAACTTTCTAATCTTCTATTTAATTCTGACATTAAATTGTCACAAACAACAAAAAGAACGCACTCGTCATCGACGAAAAATAGAGGCTCCTATATTTTTCATCTATGATATAAACGTGTCTCACTACTTAAGAAAAAAAATTGGGTCCTCTGTACAATCCGGGGCCTCAGTACAATCTGGGGCCTCAAGCGGCCGCTTTGTGCGCCTTATGGTTAATACGGCACTGGAAAGATGGCACATGGTTAATGTTTAGAAATTTCTAAATAAACTGCAAATATTAGATGTTGACAAAAATCCGGAAAAATTAATAGCGCAAAGTTACGATGGAGCTTCCGTAATAAGTAAAGATTTGGATGCATTCAAGAACAAATAAAAGAAGTTTATCAGTCTGCTAATTTAAATCATTGTTATGCAAATCAATTAATTTTAATTATGCAGTGAGCGGTAAAAGCTTAAAATATTTTTTGTAAATGTACAAAGTTTTTCTTCATTTTTTGGACGGTCACCCAAAACAAGGGCAGTTTTAGGTGAAATTGTTAAAATATTACCAAAAGCCGCTCTAACAAAATGTGTCGAAACCGTTTTTGAATTTAAAATTTAAATAATATTTTGCTTAGAAAAAATTTGTCGGAAAACACCACAAAAGCTTAAATCAGACAATTGGATTACAGAATTATTTAAAATGAAGATTTCAATTACTGGCTTTATTTTTTCATAAATTAATATCACATTGCGATAAAAGATATAACTGAATTTAAAAATAATATTACATATAGTAAAAACGAATTAACAGAGCACCCAGCTTCAGTTTCAACAGCTAAACGTACGTGGGCGTACTGAAAACCATAAAAAAATGAATTTATAGAGTATATGTTAAATAATATCGCACAAAATTAAAGAGCGTTTCGAATGCAGTAATCACTTATTATTTCTCATTCATTTTATTCATATAACTTTGAAGAATTTCGAAGCAAAAAAATATAATTATATCATCGCGCCTTTTACCCATTATGGGTGTGGCACTTATGCTTATGCAGATCACGGTAAGTGATATATTTGGCGTATGAAGGCAATTTTCCCAAAAATATATATTTAAATTAGTACAAATAACTTAAACTAATATTAATGATATAAAATTAAATACCTATTATGAAGTATTATATTAAAGCGAAGATTCTATAACAGTGACGGCATTCTTTCCATTTTACAAGCATTTATTACAAATAATTTTAGTGAAATAAATAACAATAACTGGGTTTAAGTTCTGTAAAAGTTTTTATTAAACCCAGTTATTGTTATTTATATTGCCATGAGTTCTGAAAGCTTTTTCTATGACTACCGTAGAATGTAAACGATGTTTTTCTGCTGTAAAAAATAATAAGGACTGTTCTTCGTAATACTATGGCCCGGGATAGGTCGTGCGTATTATCCATATTAAGGATTGAGAAGAAATTTATCCAACAAATAGAAAATTTTCATGATTTAGTTATTAATCATTTTGCAGAAAAAAAATTAATAATGGACTTCGTTTACAAAAAATGTTAATTTTCCTTTATTCTTCTTCCGCTCTTGTAGTTTATTTTTATATATGTATTTTCTATGAAAAACTAAATTTTATTAGTATTTAACTGAAATATGAAATGACCTCCATGAAAATTTACTTACGAGCCGCCACTGTGTGTAGTACAGAAATTTAATTTAAACCATCTCGTCTATCATCTATATATTTTAAACAATATTTGCATCCTTTCGTTCATATCTTTCATCCGATCATTTTATGGTTCCTTTCTCAAACTCCATTCAATGGACCATTATTTAATTTTTTAAATACTTCTAACAACAAAATAGTTTTGATTCAGTGCAATCCTGAGGAACAGACGGTGACGCATCCCGGGGTGTAATGAAATTTATGCTGTAAATAAATATTTAAAAGCCGGCGATTAAGAAAAATTGAGAATTTGTTGCCTTTTCGTAGGCGCTAGGCGCTCCTCATTACGGAAAAAAATATAATTTATTACTTTTAATAGCTATAATGTGGTATTTATAATTTTATTAATCACAACTCCAAATAAAACTGTATTCAATACCTACAATCTGACCGCAAATCGTAGCTTACATGATGCCGGCAAGAGATGCTTCGTTGACCGATGTTCTGAAAATGTAACGCCGGGCTATCAAATGTGCGCGCTGAGGGTCCTCAGATACTATTTATAAATGTAAGTGCGTGGCTTAGAGACATATACAATGTCTATCACCATTTTTTTTATTTTTACCTCCCGCCTACCTCTAGGTAAGGGAGGTATTGTTTTTGGTCTAAAAATTGGGTAGTTAGTTTTCAATGAATAAGCACGTTTCAGGGTCCATACAATACGATTTTACTATTTTCGCGATGATGTCTGCATGTATGTATGTGTGTATGTGTATGTATGTATGTGTGTGTGTGTGTGTGTGTGTGTGTGTGTGCGCGCGTGTGTGTGTGCGCGCGTGTGTGCGTGTGTGTGTGCGTGTGTGTGTGCGCGTGTGTGCGCGTGTGTGCGCGTGTGTGCGTGTGTGTGTGTGTGTGTGTGTGTGAGTGTGTGTGCGTGTGTGTGTGTGTGTGTGTGTGTGTGAATTGGAAAGCTCTTTTCCTGCGGAAGCTTTTCCAGTTGAAAGTTTTTCTCTAGCTCGAAGTATAAGAAAAATCCAATATGGCGCTCATTTGTACAAAAGTTATCCAAAATAGGTCATGTTTGGTGTCAAATTACTCGGCTTGGCAGCAGGAATTTGATGACGTCATCAAATTTTGTGTGTGACCTTGAACTTTGGTTTTCCTGCATTATCTAAGGAACTATATAAGATATCAAGGTGACCTTCGACCTCTATTATAAGGTCACAAACCCCTATGGGAACATCCACCCTCCCGCTTCCCTTCACCTTCAAGGTCTAAGGTCAATGACCTTCGAGTACTGACCCTCTAATAACCTAACCTTTTACCAGCCGTCAAAGTTTTCATCTCCTTTCTTAATATTTTCCCACCCTCTATCCATCCATATATATATATTAAACATTGTATATTAATAACTCTATTTTACTTTATCTTACAAATTATCCATTTGACTTCAAATTATACTTCCCTGAAACAATTGTTTTATATCACCTTCCACCGTGAATATCTCCGAACTGTTTTAACCATAGTATATATGTTTATTAAATCAATTTAAACAGAATTAAGTCAATATTCATTTGAATATATTTTCGCGAAAAGTTTTTTTAAATTCTTTAATTTTTTTAAACACATTGTAAATATCCTGGATCAAGAATGTTTACAACAAATTTCCTTATATATTTAAATTACGAAGTCACCATCCGTGTATCCCGTCTAATTAAAGTTTTTTACAACGATATTTTTGAGAGCCACCAAGAGTCGAAAGGCTCAAATTAATGCTGAAATTTTATTTACACTGTTAAGCTAATAATTTTCGGTATCTTTAGGTATATTTATTTTTTATTGTAGCTTATAAGATTAGTTTCGTTAATTTTTTAAATAATATATGCACTATTAAAAAACATTAATATTTAATAAATGTTCTATGTTCGTAGTTATATCAATTAAATCATTTAAAAACTGTGACCTAAGATTTGGAAAAAAACAAAATTTAAAAATTTAGGGCATATTGGGCTAGCTTTATTACATAATGAATTTGGATTACAACATAAAAAATTATACAAAAAATTTTCTTAAAAATGGACCAAGATTTCTTTAATTTGTTCCTTAGTAAAATCGATCATAATGTTACGCGGAGTTGACCGTTGGACCGTTGTGCGAGCTGTAGAATGTACATGCTCTTTTGGCGGCAGACCATATGGGCGAGAGCCCAATCGATACACCGTCGAGCGAGACTGGTTCTTCGGCAGCTGGAGCGTAGAGCGCGAAGAGTACTCATGTTTAGTTTTCTATAACTTGCACATCAAATATAAAAATAACATGAACCAATTACGTCATAATGAATTTGTAGTCCGGCAAGTTTTTCTTCCGTTATTTCAAAATTGTTTATCGATTTACTACTTGCAAACGTATCCAATTGTATGTTTGATAATTAAGAATGTCTATTATTTATAATAATTAAAAGAAGTCACATTGAATTCGTAGCGAACTAGCTCAGTGTTGCGATATGTACCAATTTGTTTATCGATTTACTACTTGCTAACGTATCCAATTATTATAAAATTATAAAAATAATTTTAAAATATACATACAATTGTGTGTTTGATAATTAAGAATGTCTGTTATTTATAATAATTAAAAGAAGTCACATTTAATTCGTAGCGAACTAGCTCAGTGTTGCGATATGTACAAATTTGTTTATCGATTTACTACTTACTAACGTATCCAATTATTATAAAATTATAAAAATAATTTTAAAATATACATACAATTGTGTGTTTGATAATTAAGAATGTCTGTTATTTATAATAATTAAAAGAAGTCACATTGAATTCGTAGCGAACTAGCTCAGTGTTGCGATATGTACCAATTTGTTTATCGATTTACTACTTGCTAACGTATCCAATTATTATAAAATTATAAAAATAATTTTAAAATATACATACAATTGTGTGTTTGATAATTAAGAATGTCTGTTATTTATAATAATTAAAAGAAGTCACATTTAATTCGTAGCGAACTAGCTCAGTGTTGCGATATGTACCAATTTGTTTATCGATTTACTACTTACTAACGTATCCAATTATTATAAAATTATAAAAATAATTTTAAAATATACATACAATTGTGTGTTTGATAATTAAGAATGTCTGTTATTTATAATAATTAAAAGAAGTCACATTGAATTCGTAGCGAACTAGCTCAGTGTTGCGATATGTACCAATTTGTTTATCGATTTACTACTTGCTAACGTATCCAATTATTATAAAATTATAAAAATAATTTTAAAATATACATACAATTGTGTGTTTGATAATTAAGAATGTCTGTTATTTATAATAATTAAAAGAAGTCACATTTAATTCGTAGCGAACTAGCTCAGTGTTGCGATATGTACCAATTTGTTTATCGATTTACTACTTACTAACGTATCCAATTATTATAAAATTATAAAAATAATTTTAAAATATACATACAATTGTGTGTTTGATAATTAAGAATGTCTGTTATTTATAATAATTAAAAGAAGTCACATTGAATTCGTAGCGAACTAGCTCAGTGTTGCGATATGTACCAATTTGTTTATCGATTTACTACTTGCTAACGTATCCAATTATTATAAAATTATAAAAATAATTTTAAAATATACATACAATTGTGTGTTTGATAATTAAGAATGTCTGTTATTTATAATAATTAAAAGAAGTCACATTTAATTCGTAGCGAACTAGCTCAGTGGTGCGATATGTACCAATTTGTTTATCGATTTACTACTTACTAACGTATCCAATTATTATAAAATTATAAAAATAATTTTAAAATATACATACAATTGTGTGTTTGATAATTAAGAATGTCTGTTATTTATAATAATTAAAAGAAGTCACATTTAATTCGTAGCGAACTAGCTCAGTGTTGCGATATGTACCAATTTGTTTATCGATTTACTACTTGCTAACGTATCCAATTATTATAAAATTATAAAAATAATTTTAAAATACACATACAATTGTGTGTTTGATAATTAGGAATGTCTATTATATACAATAAAAATATGTATAACCCATAATCGGTTGTAAGACAATTAAATATAATCAGATTAAAATTATATCGTTAATTGACTTGTTATTATCCAATAAATTGGGCTCATGTGACTAATATTCCGAAGATTATTAGAAATAACGTTGCCAAAAACTGTGACTAGACGGGATAAGGCTTATCTCAGGGGTTGTAGCTTCGCACCACCGCCCGCTCGATCAATTGTAATAATTAAGGAATTATTTTATAACATTCTTTATCTATATTATTTATAGTAATTATTAAAAAATAAAAAGAGTATACAAATTTGTGGGTAAAAATAATGGCGCGAAATTATATTCAAATAATAAATAATTGAATTCTATTTAATTTGATATAATAAACATATATTCTAATGTTAAACACATTTTAATTATTCAGGTAAGAAAGTGCCTGAAAATAAGTGGTAAATAAGGGTAAATAAGAGTAATAAATTCTAAGGGTTCCGAGATGTATTATTATGACTATGATCGACATGTAGTAAGATAAAATAAATTAGTTACATGAATATATAATGTGTTATATATATGAATGGATAGTGAGTGAGAGACAATTAAGAATGGGGTTGAAAATTTTGACGGCTGGTAAAGAATTTGGGATGTTGGGGGTCCTAACTCGAAGGCCTTTGACCTTTGACCTCGGGAAGCAAAAAGGAAGGGGGAGGGGGATGTTCCCATGGGGGTTGGTGACCTCGGAATGGAGGTCAAAGGTCAAGGTCAAGGTCAACTAGCAACTCTTGTATGGTGCGTCTAAGATCAAAGGTCATTTGACATAAAACTTGTGTCGTCATCTACTGGTTCCGATAAACTAGTGACCTTGAACTTTCATAGTGACCTTGACCTATAAACAGAAAGCAACACTGTTAGGAATTGAGTTGACAGAAAAGTTGATACGACATAAAATGTGTGTCCTTGAACACTGTATCCGAAAAACATGTGACCTTGACTTTTAACTGTGACCTTGACCTTTAAATAGCAACTTTGTTATAGTTGATTTGACAGAAAAAGTCATTTGACATAAAAATTTTGCCTTTATCTCTTAATTGCGATAAACTAATAACCTTGACCTATAACAGTGACCTTGACGTTTAAATACCAACTTTTTAACCGTTAATATGACAGCAAAGTTGATATGACAAAAAAGTTGCTAAATCAATAGACGAATTGAATGCAATAACATTGACCTTGAAATCTCTTATAGTTCTAGAGATGCAGCAGGAAATGTAAAAGTTCAAGGTCATACATAAAATTTTATGACGTCATCAAATTTCTGCTGTCAAGCCGAGTAATTTGATACCAAACACGACCTAATTTTGACGACTTTTGTACCATTCGCTGCCATATTGGATTTTCTTATACGTTGAGCTAAAGGGTAAATTCAAAGTGGAAAAGCTTCAGCAGGGAGAGTACGATCTAATGCAATGACCTAGCTCTTGATATCTCTTATACATAACCCATATTTGGTAGGTTGTAAGACAGTTAAACATTTAATACGTATAATAAGGTCAAGGCCATTGGTTTATCACGAGTAGAGTATTAGTGTGTTGGGTTCATATCCGACTGTAATGTTTGATATTTTTTGGTACTTTCCATTAGTAATATTGATGTGAATAAAATAAGAATAGAATTATTAGTGGAAGCTATAGATATATTTCGATAGTGACAAATATAAATATTGAATACGACATTTGAGAGTATTTTTTTCTTTCATTCTTTATTTGTTTGTTTCTATGTAAATAAATTAGTTTATGATCTGCAATTGCAAATCTATATCTGAAACATTTCATCAGTGGCCTAACTAAGGGAGGGTAGCAGGAAGGTTGTCAGTTACGCCAATATATTTGTTCTCGTTTGTACTGACCTAGACCTCGTGCGCTAACCTTGTCTGTATAATGTGTCTACGTTTCCGAACTCGTTTACTTGTAGGTAGTTTGTGATCATGCCATGCGCACTGTATAGCAATTTTCAGGCTTTTCAATTAGTTGGTGGCGCGGTCGCTATGTCGCTACTAGAGCATAAATTAGTTAGTGAATATTGGCGCTGCTGTTGCAAAAATGTCAAAGCGAAGGTCAAAAACGTCAAATAGGCTTGCAACATGTCGTGCCAGTCATTATTGTTTTCGCTTTGCTTGGTATTACCTCGCTCTTACAGTGTCAACAACGTGTTATCTTTTAACATTCAGTTTTTTCTTTTTATGCTAACCATGCCTAAAAAGAGCAAGTGTTGTGTTCCTAATTGTGATAAGTTGGAAAGTGTTACACATCGTTTTCCAATTTATTTCGAAAGTGTGTATAACATTTGGTTAAACCGCATCGGGAAGAGCAAATTGTTTGAAGTGGACCCTGTTATCGTAAATAAAAATTACGCAGTGTGTGATAAACAGTTGACTCGGTAAACCCACTTCTCGATCCAGCTGTAGCTGAAACGGCAGATTTCTTGTTGCTCATGGATAAGTTGTTCGACAGTGTCAATGGCAGCTCTCTATCTCCTCATCACGGCAAGAATCTTCGGTGTGCAGTAACAAAAAATTCCATTCACGAGGCATTTTGGAACAGTGCTTTAAAAATTTTAGAATCCGTCCGGTTTGTGTGTCCAAAAACAAAAAAATTAGTTGTTGTTCCGTCCGTCACGAACTGGATCCAAAACATAAAATGTTTTAAAGTTATTAAAAACAAATTAATACAAAAAGGGATTCGGTTCATAAATATGAGAGCCTTTAACCAAGACCCCATCGAAAATTATTTCGGGCAAATAAGAAGCCATGGTGTTCGGCACACAAACCCTACGGCTAGTTCTTTTAGAACTTCCTTCAAAGCACTGTTGCTGAACAATTTTTTGTCTGCACATTCCGTCGGTGCAAACTGTGAGCAGGATAGTGATGGTGCCCTGGACACACTGCAAACTTTTTTAACAAAAAATGTCGTCGATGAGGATGAGGGTATTCCAGGAGGAAGTATTGAAGTAGCAGATGTGGAACGAGAGGCAGATAAATTAGGGCAAAATATTTTGCCGAAAGAGACGACCCTGTATGTGGCCGGCTACATAGCGAAGAAAGTGCTGGAGAAAAAAAAGTGTGCCACATGTAAAAGCAATATAACTGGGCAACGACAAGAAAATTCTTTAATTGCAGCGAGAGAATATTCTAAAAATTGTTTATATTTTCCAAACGAAGAATTTGCTGCATTTGTAGACAATGTGAAGAATATATTTTATTCTAAAATAGGTAGTTATTGCGAAAAAAAACATGTCGGCAAAATATTAACTAAAATTATTACTGATAATTGTAAAAATGACTTTTTTAGTTGTACAACACATAATTTGTATTATGACTGTATTAGTTTTATTATTAGGTTTATGTTATTTTCATATACAAAAATTTTAAATCGTATCTTGTCCGGTAGATTATCTAATGTCGAAACAACAGATATTTTACAATTAAAAGCTGCAAAATTATACAGCAAAAAAGAAAAATTTAAAAATAAAAAGTAAGGTGTTCATGTATTGTAATATAAAAATAAATCTTGTTATCTTCAATTTCTTGTTTTTTTCTAAAAGTTCACATTCAAATATTTTAAGCAATGCAACCCGCACACTTTTTTCCCCTCAATTCTTGGCGCGGCCGCTATGGCGCTAATGTCGTAACTCAATTTCATAAGCTGCCGCCGTTTATACAGAGACTGCGCTTTCTATCTACTTCTTTTTTCTATGTTTGTGATGCTCAGGCCAGAATTCTAGACATAGTTGCACGTTCAGGGTCGTAGGAATGGGGGGGGGGGGGGGGGGACAGAGACGTTAGACGAGGTGATTTACGTGCGATTCTAGTCGCGCTTTGCGTCCACATGCACTCGCGCCTCGCGCGCATGCTAACACGTTTGTGAATACGGCCGGCCGAGTCCAATATTTGAAACTAGGGATGCTACGAATTTCCTGCCTGTAGCGTAAATTCAAACAAATCAACGTTGTCAAATTGCGATTTCGATTTTTGTTATTTATTTTTGCGAGTGATATTGTCTGCCTCGCATAATAATAAAATTATTATCATATCAATTTTATCCAATTAATTTCTTTTGTGCTAGTTATATGTTATTACAAATTTGCATTTCAACTTATTTATGAATATTGTGTAATGATAATAATAATTAAAAATAATTTTTAATTATTTAGTTTTTTTTAAAACAAATGGACCCTACTTGATTAAAAAAAAATTTAAGTAATTAATAGTACGCATTGAAAACGGGCGCCGAAATTAATATTGCCCTAGGAGCTCTAATCTTTAGATTACTCGACACAGTTTGACACTGAACAAATTTATTTTTATTACTACTGTTGGTCAAAATTTTCACCTCCGTTTCTAATATTTTTCCACCCTCTGTATATTAAATATTATAATTATAGAGAAAATACTAAAATTTCATTTTATGTCCTCCGAGTAATACAGATATTTTTTAGTTTTTTT
Organism: Poecilus cupreus; assembly: GCA_963942605.1. Lineage (NCBI taxonomy): Eukaryota > Metazoa > Arthropoda > Insecta > Coleoptera > Carabidae > Poecilus > Poecilus cupreus. The sequence goes on along the minus strand of OZ012716.1, from coordinate 17,644,454 downwards.
TTTTTAGCGTAAATTTATATTTTATTACGTCAATCGTATATTTCAGCTATAAGACGACAGGGGGTGTGGGGGTGTTTTCCGGCTTATTTTTACGAAATTCCTTACCGTTTTCGAAATATTTGACATTTTTAAAAATTATCCATTGATGTCATTGATATTCGTGTATTGACCTTCTAATACCCTAACCCTTTACCAGCCGTCAAAATTTTCACCTCCGTTCCTAATATTTGTCCACCCTCTATATATTAAACATTATAATTATATAGAAAATACTAAAATTTCATTTTATGTCCTCCGAGTAATACAGATATTTTTTAGTTTTTTTTTTTTTTTAGGGTAAATTCATATTTTATTACGTCAATCGTATATTTCAGCTATAAGACGACAGGGGATGTGGGGGTGTTTTCCGGTTTATTTTTTCGAAATTCCTTACCGTTTTCGAGATATTTGACATTTTTAAAAATTATTCATTGTTGTCATTGATATTCGTGTATTGACCTTCTAATACCCTAACCCTTTACCAGCCGTCAAAATTTTCACCTCCGTTCCTTATATTTGTCCACCCTCTATATATTAAACATTATAATTATAGAGAAAATTCTAAAATTTCATTTTATGTCCTCCGAGTAATACAGATATTTTTTAGTTTTTTTTTTTTTAGGGTAAATTCATATTTTATTACGTCAATCGTATATTTCAGCTATAAGACGACAGGGGGTGTGGGGGTGTTTTCCGGTTTATTTTTTCGAAATTCCTTACCGTTTTCGAGATATTTGACATTTTTTAAAATTATTCATTGTTGTCATTGATATTCGTGTATTGACCTTCTAATACCCTAACCCTTTACCAGCCGTCAAAATTCTCACCTCCGTTCCTATTTTTTTTTCCTAAATTCGTCACAGTTTTCGAAATATTTGACATTTTTATTAATTATCCATTGTGATCGTTTTTGACAGATTTTACATTATTAGTTTGTTGGCCATGCGTTCATTAAGCTTTCTGCCCGTATAAAAATTATCCATTGACAACATTATTGTCAGTATTTTGGATGAAATTGGTCAACCGGAAGTAGCAGTTTACTTGAGCCCTTAACAGTTTTTCGTGAAAAACACGGTTAAATTTCCTTTTTCAACAATTTATGTTATTTTGAAAGTTGAAGAATATTTAATTTTACATGTGTTTTGAATACACTAATTTTATTAATTATCATTAGATTTAGAGATAATAAAATATAAATTAGATTTCACAAATCTTGCATTCCTAGTACACCATGGAAACATTTAAAAATTTTCAATTTTTTTACGAAATGTGACACATGTCATTGTGATTGTGAAACTGTTTTCTTAGTGAAATATATGTCAAAAAGTGAAATAAATATACGAAAGAAAATTAAAATTCTCAAATATAAAATAGTAAATAAACAAATAAGATATGTTTCTGTATCATCAAATACTATTTTGTACCGTTTAAGAGTAGAATTGGGCGGAAGGTTATGTTTTGCCACATCAGATTTTTTTTTATGTAACTTTATCTAACTTGAAGACTATCTACAGTTTTAAAAAGACTTAATTATTATTCATTAAACCACAATTATTATTTTTTAAATGTTATGACGTCATTGTATAGGTGTTGCTGGAGCTTAAACAGTGCAAATTGTAAGTAATTGTAGTCATATATTTGGAAGCACTAAGATAACATATCTTATAAAATCATCAAAATAAATTCATCAAAAAATTTAACTAAAAGAATCCAACAGTTAGATTAAAGTAGACATACTCGTGAATCCCAACTACGCAATGCGTGCGGTCTTTCAATTAATTGTTCTTGTAAAAAGTCCTGACACGTTATACGATAACAGCAGTAACGTACGTAAAACTGATAATTATTCGAGAACAATCGTATGAAAACTTACACAGTCCTGACAATTTTAAGTGGGTCTTAAATTAGTTGAAAAATGCCATGCATAATATCCTGAATAAAATATTACAAACATGAACGTGAGCAAAATGTTACTCACGCGCCCACTTGTCCAATTTACGGCTAACACGTAAATTTCATTCGGTCCGCCACGCCGTTATTTCTTTGATAATTTCCTTTTGAATCGGCAAGAAAACCAACGGCAAAGACAGTTCGCTCGTTGAAAATATCAGACGATAAGTATGGCCCGACTATATAAAAAGGTTAGACACCGCTGGATTAAAACATTATCGTGATTTTATTTACCATAAAAAGTGTGTAGTATTTTGAGCTTAATTGTTTCGTTTATAATATATAATTATTTATTTTATTATTGTTTTTATTTTCCGCGACAGAATTTTAAAGATTTTATTTACAAAAAAAAATTATTAAAAAGTATTGTTTTTCTTTGTCTATTTTATTTTTGTGTTTGTTGAAGCCTACATTCGTCAATAAAATTGTTTTATTTGATTTTAAGAGATACTTGAGGAACAGATAACAAGCTGAAAATAAAATCAAAAAAAAGGTTGAGAACCACTGCTGTTTAATGAAAATAACACTTTTATTTTGCTGGTCTAGTTCAATTATATTGCATTGTATTCACTGTAAAATATTGCACATCCAGCGCCATCTGTTATATATATTATGAAGCACAAGCGAATATTAGTTCGCAGAATGCAGCGCCATTATAAACGGGATTTCGAACACTTTGAAATTTTACGGCATGTTCAAAAGTACTGAAAATATTACACGCTAATATTTCATAAACTACAGTGTAAAAATAGATATCCATTTAATATCATTTAAAGAATACATTAATTATCAGAGAAATAAGTTGATAACTTTCGAATCACATATAGAATAAAAAAAAATGAAGAAAATATGTTTGACTTTTGGGCCAGGTCTCGAAAGTCAAACGGTGGTCTCAAAAGTATGGATTTTACTACAAATTTGGCCTCAAAAACCCTTATACACGAACATATATATATATATATATATATATATATATATACAATTTGTATACAATTATTGAAATTTTTTTAGTTAGCAGAGAAACACAGTTGCCTTACATTCATCTAAATTCAATGAATTTCAATCGTGTACCACATTTGTATCAATGTCTGTAATCGAAAATACAAAATTGCTTGCAGATAAAACGTCATTTTAAACATAACTTGTACTTATATATGTCACATCACACACGTTTATAATTTTAGGAGTAACAGTCATTATGTCAAAACAGCTACAGTTTATATATGATGTTATAATACAGTCGAATTCTTTTAAGTACTCGGTCCGCAACTTTTTTATGGTTAGCAAATTAGAAACATTCTTTTATCTTTGTCTTATTAGCTAATATGTATCATTAATTCTATTTGAAGAATTACATTAATGAAAAATTGGTACTAAATGTTATAAAATATATCAAACGATTTATAACTTCTCAAATTGAAAGGAACAATGTTTACTTACGAATTTCTGTTAAATTTCTTTTCTATAAGCATTCAATGGCGGAGATACTCGTGTTGCAGATTTGCAAATTAAATTGTCCTGAAATTCCCACTGGTCTCTAGGTGTTGTTAAAATATGTAAATATTGTCCAAAATATTCTAAACAAATACACACAATACAGATATTACAACAGAAATAATAACTTTTGTATAATGTAGCACAACAGAAAAATACTGCTTTTCACCGAAGTAAATAAAGCAGTTGTTTGTATGTTGGTTGTCATAGTAATCGAGAAAAATCCTGATTGTAGATGGCGGGTCGGTCTGTGACAAAATTACACGAATGATTTTGGAAAGTAACACCCCCATAGAACAGTGTCAATTTTTGGAAGATCCAATTTACCACTAACAAAATTTAGATGGCAGCACTGTATATGCAGCCTGTAGTAGTAATAAACTTCTAGATTATAGATGCGCTCTAGTAGAAAATTTGAAAATATTTAGTAGTTATTTACTTGTTCTTTTTTGTATTTGCACTATGAGAATTTGGCAACATGCGAGAGCGCGATAATTTGGCCATACTGACAGTTCAAGTACAGTTCACATGCTAAAAGCGAATATTTCCGTTACGTTACCTTCAGTCCTATGAATTTTATTTAGCAAATTAAAATTTGAATAAATTATTTCTACAATTATTCTTATCGACAAACAAAACAATTATTACAGTCAGGTCTTTGAACTTTCTAGTATCTATATATGTGGATCAAAAGGATAGCTATAACATTAAACTAAGAAAAATATTAGTTAGTTAATTCAGAACTTTGATAATGTGTCACTCATTCCCATTCACGACTACAGTAATGAAAATAATTAGTATATTTATAAATATGGTCATCTAAAATATACTAAGTTTATTTTCAATTTGTATTTACAATTTTTGAGAAACAAATAAAATTATACCAAAAAACACAGTTTTTGGTATATTTTTATCTGTTTATTACAAAACTTAGGATTTTTATTTAAATGTAGGTATAAAACATTATATGTTTCATTTATTATAATAATGATATATTTTTTCATGTAAGTCATGTTCATGTTGCGCTATTTTCAGCCTGTATAGTTGACCACGATCCAACTAAAAATGTAGAAAATAGATTGAGTAGTCATAATCTTAAATAAATTTCGGTTAATACCAAACAATTGGAGAAGCAAGCTCGTCACTACGTTCCTCGCTTCCATATCAGTACATTGACGAAGAAAACTCGTCACTTTGTTCCTCGCTTTCAAGTCAATGTATCGGCGAAGCAAGCTCGTTACTTCGTTCCTAGCTTCCATGTTACTACTTTATGGCACTTGAGTTTAAATCTCTTCCGTTAGATATTTAATTTGATACCAAAGACGATAGGATTTAAATAACATTTACTAAAAACAATTTACGATCGTCCAAAATAACTTTTTGACACTTGAGTATAAATCTTATAAGTGAGACCTTTAATTTAATACCAAACACGTTAAGACTTCAATAACATTTATAAAAAACAATTGACGATTTACCAAAATAACTTTTTGACACTAAAGTTAAAATATCCTTCATGAAACTTTTAATTTGATACCAAACACGGCAGAATTTAAATAATATTTATAAAAAATAATTGACAATCGTCCAAAACAACTTTTTGACACTTGAGATCAAATCTCCTCCGCGAGGCCTTTAATTTGATACCAAACACGATAGGAATTAAATAACATTTATAAAAAACAATTGACAATCGTCCAAAACAACTTTTTGACACTTGAGATCAAATCTCCTCCACGAGACCTTTAATTTGATACCAAACACGGTAGGATTTAAAAAATATATATAAAAAACAATTAACAATCGTCTAAAACAACTTTTTGCCACTTGAGTTCAAATCTCCTCTGCGAGACCTTTAATTTGATACCAAACACGGTAGGATTTAAGAAACATTTACAAAAAACAATTAACGATTGCCCAACACAACTTTTTGACACTTAAATTTAAAGCTCAAGAGTGAGACCTTTAATTCAATACCAAACACGGTAGGATTTAAATAACATTTATAAGAAAACAATTGACCATCGTGCAAAACAACTTTTTGACTGGACTTTAAATCTCTTCCGTGAAACCTTTAATTTAATATCAAACACGGCAGGATTAGAAATAAAAAACAATTGATGATTGTTCAAAATAACTTTTTGATATTTCTACGAATTTAGGTTAAAAAAAATATTCTGAAATTGATTATAAATGTTTTATACGATGTTTCTATATTAGATAAGTAATTAACTTATTTAAATTTTACCACCCAAAATACTTAGAAGCATCGAGGTTGTCGAGCGGAGACATCTGTTGTATTTTTTGAGAAGGAAAAGGAAAATAATTTTCAACATTTTTGTGTTAGATAAGAAATTAACTCATTTGAATTTTACCGCCTAAAATCCTTAAAAGAATCGAGGTTGACGAACAAAGACATCTGTCATATTTATTTTGAAATTGAACAAAATATTTAAAAAAAAATTCACATAAAAAAAATACAAAAAAATAATCATGTTTGCTCATTTATTCTAAACACAAATAAATTAGCAAACTTGTCTAACTTGACTACAATTAAAGTAATTTATATTTAAAATTTCAAACAGATCTGTCAATAATTACACGTTGTACACAAATATATGAAAAGTGACAGCTATAATTAAAAATTTTTAAATTGACTTCAAAAATATTTACAAAATAGTACACATGTTTGCTTATTAATTTTAAACACAGATAAATTTACGAAACATCTTCAAGTTGTCTAGAATAAATGTAATTTATACTTAAAGTTTGCAACAGATCTTCCAAAAATGTCAAAATGAACACGAATTTTTGAAACGTTACAACTAGAATCAACAAAATTTTCGCAGTAATAGCAACGGTGATTCAACAAACGCTACGCAGTCGCACACTTGCTCTAAAAAATTTTGCCTTATTTCTTTAATATCTCGCACATCATGTGTAGGAAAAATCTGAAACATACAAAAGGCACTGCTCCAGAAAAATCTTTAAATCCCTAAATAAGTTTCACAACAATCGAACGCGCCGTTTAAGCTGTAGCGAGAGAGAACTGGTTGCTAGATTGGCTAAACTATAGAGAAATACTCAGCCTGATTAGTATATTGGATAATTTTCACTTCCGCCATCTACATGAAATATGTGTATACTTCTGATAGGGATACTAACTTACCAACTAAATTTAATACGAGGGGCACTGCTAAAGTTCGCAGAATCAAGTACTCACTGCATTTCCAGCGTTCTGCGATTGTCATATTCGTAAAATTTGACGTTTTTAACCTATAATTCAGTTGACAGTTCGATTTCAAACTGCTCGGTTTCGTTTCAAAAAAATTTATATACAACAGAAACAAGAATATGACAGTTTGAATAGTTGAAAACAGCGTTTTCAATGTTTTACAAGCTAAATAAGCAAATTGTAAATTTAATTCACAAAAATCCGCTATTATATACAAGAGAAACATGAATATGACAGTTACATTAGTTGAAAACAGTATTTTCTATGTTTTTGCACAATAATCCGCAATTATATACAACAGAAACACGAATATGACAGTTAGATTAGTTGAAAACAGTATTTTCTATGTTCTTGCAAGCTAAATCAGCAATTTTAACTTGACTTCACTGTTAAATACGACAGAAACATTAATATGACAGATTTTATAGTTGAAAATATCGTTTTCCATGTTTTTACAAGCTAAATAAGCAAATTGTAACTTGATTTCCCAAAAATCCGCTATTATATACAACAGAAACATGGATATGACAGTTAGATTATTTGAAAACAATATTTTCTATGTTTTTGCAAGCTAAATCAGCAATTTTAACTTGATTTCACAAAAATCGGCTATTATGTACAGCAGAAACATGAATATGACAGTTAGTTTAGTTGAAAACAGTATTTTTTATATTTTTGTAAGCTAAATCAGAAATTGAAACTTGATTACACAAAAATCCGCTGTTATATACGACAGAAACATGAATATGACAGTTTGAATATTTGAAAACAGCGTTTTCAATGTTTTACAAGTTAAATAAGCAAATTCTAAATTTAATTCACAAAAATCCGCTATTATAAACAAGAGAAACATGAATATGACAGTTACAATAGTTGAAAACAGTATTTTCTATGTTTTTGCAAGCTAAGTCAGCAATTTTAACTTGATTTCACAAAATTCCGCTGTCATATACGACAGAAATATGAATATGACAGTTTGAATAGTTGAAAACAGCGTTTTCAATGTTTTATAAGCTAAATAAGCAAATTGTAAATTTAATTCACAAAAATCCGCTATTATATACAAGAGAAACATGAATATGACAGTTACATTAGTTGAAAACAGTATTTTCTATGTTTATGCATGCTAAATCAGCAATTTAAACTTGATTACACAAAAATCCGCTGTTATATACGACAGAAACATGAATATGACAGTTTGAATATTTGAAAACAGCGTTTTCAATGTTTTACAAGCTAAATAAGCAAATTGTAAATTTAATTCACAAAAATCCGCTATTATAAACAAGAGAAACATGAATATGACAGTTACAATAGTTGAAAACAGTATTTTCTATGTTTTTGCAAGCTAAGTCAGCAATTTTAACTTGATTTCACAAAATTCCGCTGTCATATACGACAGAAATATGAATATGACAGTTTGAATAGTTGAAAACAGCGTTTTCAATGTTTTACAAGCTAAATAAGCAAATTATAATTTAATTCACAAAAATCCACTATTATATACAAGAGAAACATGAATATGACAGTTACATTATTTGAAAACAGTATTTTCTGTTTTTGCAAGCTAAGTCGGCATATTTAACTTGATTTCACAATAATCCGCTATTATATACAACAGAAACACGAATATGACAGTTAAATTAGTTGAAAACAGTATTTTCTATGTTTTTGCAAGCTAAATTAGCAATTTTAACTTGATTTCACAATAATCCGCTATTATATACGACAGAAACATGTATATGACAGATTGTATAGTTGAAAACAGCGTTTTCCATGTTTTTACAAGCTAAATAAGCAAATTGTAACTTGATTTCACAAAAATCCGCTATTATATACAACAGAAACATGGATATGACAGTTAGATTATTTGAAAACAATATTTTCTATGTTTTTGTAAGCTAAATCAGCAATTTTAACTTGATTTCACAAAAATCCGCTATTATATACAACAGAAACATAAATATGACAGATTAGTTGAAAACAGTATTTTCTATGTTTTTGCAAGCTAAATCAGCAAATTAAACTTGATTTCACAAAAATCCGCTGTTATATACGACAGAAACATGAATATGACAGTTTGAATAGTTGAAAACAGCGTTTTCAATATTTTACAAGCTAAATAAGCAAATTGTAAATTTAATTCACAAAAATCCGCTATTATATACAAGAGAAACATGAATATGATAGTTACATTAGTTTAAAATAATATTTTCTATGTTTTTGCAAGCTAAGTCAGCATATTTGACTTGATTTCACAATAATCCGCTATTATATACAACAGAAACACGAATATGGCAGTTAAATTAGTTGAAAACAGTATTTTCTATGTTCTTGCAAGATAAATCAGCAATTTTAACTTGATTTCACAATAATCCGCTATTATATACAACAGAAACACGAATATGACAGTTAGATTAGTTGAAAACAGTATTTTCTATGTTCTTGCAAGATAAATCAGCAATTTTAACTTGACTTCACAAAAATCCGCTGTTATATACGACAGAAACATGTATATGACAGATTGTATAGTTGAAAACAGCGTTTTCCATGTTTTTACAAGCTAAATAAGCAAATTGTAACTTGATTTCACAAAAATCCGCTATTATATACAAGAGAAACATGGATATGACAGTTAGAAGTAGTATAAAGCCCCACTTTCCCCGGTAGACTCGATAGTAATTAAGATAATGATCGTTTTTTGTAAATAATTAAGATATGGATCGTTTTTGTAAGTAATTAGGTGTAATGATCGTAAATGACAAGTTTATAAATAGAATTGTGAATTTGTTTACAATGATTATTAATTGTTGATTTGAAACAGATAATGTGAAAATATCGTTTTAATATTTTTTTGATTTGAAAAAGGATGGTAAATAGAATTATTTTATGATATGATGGGAATATTATAATTATGTTTTAAAATTATTGCTATGTTAAGAATTTGAAGAGTTTGAAAAATAGAAAAATTATATTCAAGGTGAAAAGTGAAATTAAGATTTGCAGTATATAAAGGAAGATATTTTGTTTAAAATATCTTTAGTGTTTGTTGTTCATACAAGAGGAAAGCTCTGAAATACGAAGGTAAGAATACTTTTCCTATAAATTATAATATATTGAATTATTAAATATTGTATGTTGTAGAAATGGACTTCAATAAGCTGAGCGAGAAAGGACAGTTAACTAATATTAAACCCCGAAGAAAACTAACAGATTATAGAAACGAATAAAGAATATAATCTAGTTGACATAAAAGCAGTTACTACAGGTTTCGGAAGGAAAATAATTGTCGAATGTGAAGAGTTTGTTACATATCTTCCTGGCCGATTTGATGAACTAACCGATGAAGAAGTATCAGATTTAAAAAAATCTATTACAAAATGGAGTATAAAATACACAGGCTTAAAAGATTATGGTTCTATGAACAAAAAGGCCCGCCTGATAGAATTTGTTAAGTTGTAATATTTTAATATCTACTGTTTATTATAAATAATATGTACATATATGTCTAAATGTATATAAGTATTTATTTTGAAAATAAATATTGTAAATGATATGATATGCTATTTTTTTCATTTTCTACCTTATATATAATAATGAATAAAATTTTTTTTTTTAATAGTTAATTACATTTCTATTTTGATATTGCTATAACAAGCATATTGCTGATTGTAATTATCAATAAAAGAGTATATTTATCATTTATTTCATTACTCTAGCTTCCATCACCACCACTATTAAAATTTTGAAATAATAGTTATCGATAATAAGTTTGAAACATTAATTTCTAGTAGATTAGTATTATTCACAACTTCTTCTTAAAAACATGTGTATAAAATTTAAGCATCCATTTTCTGCTATAGTTGCTGGCCCCTCAGGCAGTGGAAAATCATATTTCGTTAATAATTTTATATCAAACGTTGACAAAATGAATGATACTAAATTTGAGGATATATATTGGCATTATGGAACTTGGCAAAATTTGTATAATACAATAAGCAATGTAGAATTTGTCGAGGGTTTACCGGACATTGATAACATAGATGGAAAGAATCCTATACTAATAATAATCGATGATTTAATGAGAGAGGCAGAAGAACGTGTCGTGGATATATTTACAAAATGGTGTCATCATAAGAACTTATCTGTATTTTTTCTTACTCAAAATTTATTTCACCAAGGAAAGGGACAACGAGATATATCGCTTAACGCTAATTATATAATTTATTTTAAAAATCCTCGAGACAGGGCTCAAATTTTACACTTGTCACGACAAATTTTCCCAGAAAATATTAAATTCGTACAGGAAGCGTACAGCGACGCGACATCTGAACCACATGGGTATTTAATTTTTGACCTTAAACAAAGCACTCCTGATTGGCTACGATTTCGTACATCACGTGATGATTTGACCTACATTTACTTACCTAAAATATCGTATAAATACATGAGTAAAAATTTACCAAAGATTATTTCATAAAAATAAGTAAAACAGTCACTAACAACGCAGAATTATTACATGCACTGCACAAATTAAAACCAAAAGACATATTAGTGTTATTGAAAAACGCTGATTGTAATTCAGTAAGATGTATTTGTGAATGTATATACTCGTATAATGTATTGCATGGTAAAGTTCCACTCAGTGGAAAACAGCGAGCTTCACTAGGCCGACACAAAAAGGTTTTAAGAAAATTAACAAAACGTGGTGACACATGGAAAACTAAAAAACGTGTATTAGTACAATCAGGTGGTGCATTCCTACCTTTTCTACTTGCCCCTCTTTTAACCGGTGTTCTAAGTAGCTTGTTTAAAAATTGAAATGGAACATGCTAAGAAGATGGTATTAATATCTCCTGACAATTTGAATCGCTTACGTAATAATAATAATTTTAAAGAAGAGGAATCTATAACGAATCAGTTAGATAAAGATATGAAGGATGTTTTGAATTTAAAAATATCGGAATACGAGAAATGGTTAAAGTATCAAGAAATTTTACAGAGATATTTATATTTTCAGAAACAAAGTAGAGAACCTATTAAATTACCTATCGAATATGAAACATCTTCAGAAACAAAACTACCGGTGGAGAAATCGGATGATATAAATAATATTATAAATATTATTCCTAAATCTCATCAAGAGAAAGCTCGATTAATAATACAAAATTTGAAATTTCACAGTATAGTTACGTGGAACGAAAGAGGTGTTGTTTCTATAAACGATAAATTAATTCCAAATTCGAACATAGCAGATTTGGTTGCGGACATTGTAAGATATAAGAAACGAAGTAATCCTACCGGTTGGGAAGAATTTTTAAATGCATTAAAAGAAATAAATTTTCCTACTGAATTAATTAATAATCCTCAAAGAAAAAAATATTTTAAATTAAATTCACTGACTAATTCTCCAAGGAAACACAAAGGAAAACTTACATTTACGGGGAACGACGACGAAAAAACCGGCAACGAGCATGCGAAAACCAAGAAACTAGAGTGGAAACGATATACATTTTAAAAATGAATAGAAGATTGTCTAATACTTATTATGATACAACAAATCCTGCTGGTTTTTCTGGAGTAAATAATCTTATAAATTCTGTGAAAGGCAAATATAAAACAAGAGATATACGAAAATGGATTAGTTCACAAGACGCCTATACGCTACACAAACCAGTTCGAAAACGTTTTCAAAGAAATAAATATAAAGTTTCAAATATAAACGACCTCTGGCTGGCAGACCTTAATGATATGAGAAAGTTAAGCCGTTTTAATGATAACTACAAATACATTTTAACAGTAATTGATGTATTCAGTCGTTATTCATGGGCAATTCCTCTAAAAGACAAGACACCAACTTCTGTTATTGCACCATTTAAAAATATATTTAGAGAACGAAAACCTATTTATTTACAAACAGATAAGGGATCGGAATTTATTGCTAAGTCAGTAAAATCATTTTTAAAAGAAAATAATATTCGATTTTATGTAACCCATAATCCTGATGTAAAAGCATGTTTCGTGGAAAGATTTAATAGAACATTGAAAAAAAAAATGTTTCGTTACTTTACTTATAAAAACACATACAAATATATAGACATATTACAAAACTTTGTCTTAGCTTATAATAAAACAAAACATCGATCAATAAATCTAGCGCCATGTGAAGTAAATGAAAATAATATATTAGAGGTATGGAGAAATCAGTATGGAAAACAGCAAAATGTGAAACAACAGAATCAAAAATTTAAACTAGGGGATATAGTTCGAATTTCAAAATATAAACATACATTTGAAAAAGGGTACGAGGCAAACTGGAGCGAAGAATTATTTAAAATCTGCGAAGTGAAGAAACGAAATCCTTTTGTAAACAAATTAAAAGATTTAAATAATTAAATAATAGAGGGCACTTTCTATGAATATGAAATACAACACGTGTATGTAACATTCGATACAGCTTATAAAATAGATAAAATATTGGAAACAAAAGGATCAGGTAGTAGAAAGAAATTACTCGTCAAGTGGAAAGGTTATAGTGACAAATTTAATACCAGCAAGTAGTGTTAATTTATTGAATAATGAATGAAAAAGAATTTTTTATAACATTACCTAGCAATAGTTCAATGAAATATTTTCCGCATAATACAACTGCACGATTCACAACCCAATTACCACAAAATATAAAGCTAGATGGGGCATGGGAGGTAGCGTTATCAGAAATTATTTATCCATGCAGTATTTATAATATCAACGAGCGTGAAAATAAAATTAACATTTTGACAAAAAAAGAAAAAAAAAGTGCAAAAGTTTCTATTGAATACGGAAAAATATCATCCAAAAATTACGAAAACGTTGATGATGTATTACATGAAATGAATTCTAATAAAGATATTAATAAATATGTAGCATTTTATCATAATAAGAAGGAAAAACGTGTAGAATTAAAAATTAAACATTCAGATGTATGCTCGTTAAAACTGTCACCAAGATTAGCACTTCAACTGGGCTATTCTCCATTCGCCGATGTATATCAGCAAAAAACCTCTATTAATTTGCCTAATGTGAAGCTGGGTATTCCACCGCAGCTATATATTTACTGCGATATCATCGAACCTCAATTGGTAGGAGATGTAGTAACACAGCTTTTAAGAATTGTACATGTTAACACTGAAAAATATGTATTTGGATCAAATAAAATGATCACGTATGCGTAACCGCATTTTGTTCCCCTTTTACGAAGAGAATTTTCAAACATAGAAATTGATATAAGATGTAATGATGGTCACACAGCGCCATTCCAGTTTGGAACGTTATGCATTAAACTTCACTTTAGACGTTCTGCACAATGAAAACGTGTCCGTATCAAGAATATTACAATTTACAGGCTGGAAGCGGCATAGGGTCAGTGTATAAAGGAAATCAATTTCAGAGAGGACATGGTTTAGGCAGTTTCTTTAGTGGATTGTTTAGAAGCATTATGCCATTAATTAGAAAAGGTGTTGGAGCAGTTGGTAAACAAGCCCTAAGTACAGGAATAGAATTTTTGGGAGTTTTGAGTGAAAATCGGCCAGCTAAGGATTCATTCAAACAGTGTATTTCAGAGGCGGGGATTAATTTAAAACGAAAGGCAGAAGATAAAATTGAAAAAAATATGCATGGGACTGGATATAAAAGGAAACGATTAAATAAAAAACATGTTCATTCTAAAGTTACACCTGCTAGAGAAAAGAACAAGAAACAGGTCAGAGTCATAGACATATTTGATTGAAATGGCTTTTTTACATGCTCAATCGTGCGAATGTATTAAAACGGAATTAGATTTATTTGCTCTTCCTCCTACGCAAACAAGTATTGAAAGTGGTCAGTGGGTAAATTATAAACCATTGTCATCGATTACTGAGATGGGCTTCTAGAATTTGTAATACCAGGACATGGAGAAGAATATTTAGATTTATCACAAACTATGCTGTATTTAAATGTAAAAATTACTAAGTCTGATAACATGCCGTTACTTGACCCTGATAATGTGGGACCAGTCAACAACTGGCTTCATTCAATTTTTAGTCAAGTTGATATATATTTAAATCAAAAACTTGTATCTCCACCATATAATACTTACGCATATAGAGCATACATTGAGACCCTTTTAAATTATGGTAAAGATGCTAAGAACTCTTACCTTACTTCATCTCTTTGGTATACTGACACTGCTGGGAAAATGAATAATACAGACGCTGGGGGTAATTCCGGCTACAACAAACGTCAAAAATTTGTCGATAAAAGTAAAAGTGTTGACATGATTGGTCATCTACTTTCAGATATATTTAATCAAGAAAAATTTTTAATAAATGGTGTCGAAATGCGTGTGAGACTAGTTCGTTCGCGCGATAGTTTTCAATTAATTTCTACGGGAACAGATTATAAAGTACAAATAAATGAAGCCACATTACTTGTGCGTCGCGTCAAATTAAACCCAAGTATTTTGCTTGCTCATAACAAAGCATTGGAGATAAACACTGCGAAGTATCCGATTACGAGGGCTGAAGTTAAAGCAATAACCATCCCTTCAGGTATACAAGGAAAATCATTAGACAATATTTTCTTGGGTCAACTCCCGAAAAGATGTATAATCGGCTTTGTGTCTAACAAAGCTTTTAACGGTGATATTAAAAGTAATCCGTTTAATTTCGAAAATGTTAATATAAATTATTTATCATTGTGTGTAAACGGTCAACAATTCCCCGCAAAACCGCTCCAGCCCTCTTTTCAAAACAAGTCAGCATATATTCAAATGTATAATACATTATCTTTGGGGACAGGCATACATTTTTCAAATTCTGGAAACGAAATTAGCAGAGAAAGTTACCCTGAAGGCTACTGTTTAACCGCATTTGATCTTACACCCGACTTGTCGGCCAATTCAATGTTACACTGGAATTTGACACGTCACGGTTCTTTGAGAATAGAAGTTGGATTTCATGGCGCACCTTCCCAAACAATCAATTGTGTTATATATGCTGAATTTGATAATATTATTGAAATTGATAAAAATAGAAATGTTATTGCAGACTATGGTAGTTAATTAATATTGGTGGTATTATTTTAGAATATTAAGTATTTTGTAATTATTTCATAATTATAGTAGAAAATAAAATTGCACTTAATTCATAAATACAATTGTTTTATTTTAAAAATGCCCATAAACGTGAATATTATTACTACTTCTATCATTTAGCAAGAAGCCTTCTTTGTGTGACAACAAATTTAGAAAATGAATGCTTCGTGCATTGAAAATGTGTTTCGCAATTACTTTAAAAACACAAATCATCACGGAGTATACGCCGCAAATAGGTTACCTCTTCACGTGAATTTTCCATGTGCACTTATTGTTAACACAGATCCTAATACGTTACCTGGATCTCATTGGGTAGCAATTTTTATCGATCGTCATGGACATGGAACATACTTTGATAGTTATGGACGTCCACCTTATGTTAAAGAACACTTAGAATTTCTAACGAGAAATACAACGAGATGGACTTTTAACACATCAGTGTTACAAGATTATAAGTCATCAGTTTGTGGTTGTTATTGTTTAGTGTATTTGTTGTTTAGAATAAAATTCTATACACATAAAGACTTTGAAAAACTGTTTAGTATAAATAATAAATATGAAAACGATATGTTCATAAGTTATATGTTTTATCATTATTTTAATAAAACATTGAAATTTTAAATAATTGTTTTATTTCATTTTATATTATATAGGTACATAAACAAATTTAGAAACAAAACGAAAATTAATTAAATATCTTTTAGAAAATAGGTTGTATTTTGGCAGCTCTGGATACCCGCCATGTGGAATTAGTAAAGTATTTGTATATATTAATAAAACTCTATAATTTTTAACATACATATATTTATTATTATAAAATATAATTACATAGGTATAATAAAATATTTACAAATTATATCGTATTATATTTCTGCATTTCTTTCACCCTATTCCTTTCAGAGACTTTCTTCTGGAATTTCGAAAGATTTCCTGGCGGTTGTGTCAGCAGGGGTTTGTACACTTCGGGAAGTCTATAGGATGGTTCATCCACGTCATCCCAAGATTCGGAGGTATGAACTGCAAAAGGTTCAATACCTTCGGCGGGGTTCTTTTTTAAATGCTTCCACCTAAGTCTTTCGGATACGTAAAAGGCTTTCTTCTGCTTTTTTGACATTTGTCCTGGTGGTGGTATTAGCACGGATTTATTAAATATACTTTCCATTGGTTTATACGACGGTTCCTCTATATCATCCCAGGACTCGGAAGTCTGAACTATATAGTTCTGAATTGGATAAAGTGGTTTCGTTGAATCTTGAACGTTTGACGCCATTTTTGAAACTAGTAGAATTGTGAATAGCTCGAGCCGTACGTTCACAATGCGAACAAAACCCAACGACTCCCTTTTATAACAACATTCACTGTACTTGCTGATGCTTGTCTAGAGCAATTAAAAACTTTCTAATTAAGCATAATATTTGTCATTCTTTCAGCATGTATGCATCAAATTAGTTAAAAGGAATAAAATGTTTTATTTAATAAAACTAAACTTTATGGTAAGAAAATATATTTAATAAAATATTTATGAATATAAAACAATATTATCCTAATTTTATTTTTTTCAAACCATATGGAACACTATTTAAGTTATCTACTAATCTGCGTTTCATAAAATTAATTTTCAAAAATTTTGATTCTTGTTTTGTTATAACACTATGATCTGCAGTACATCTTATATTATTAGAATTAATTACTAAATTATTTTCATCACTATTTAAAATTAAGTTTTTCATTGAACTAAAATTAATAATTTTTGAGTTTGAGTAATTTAGTCTAAAACCTTTTACTTTGCACGTTTCTTTAATTTGATTTTCTGCTGTAGAATACGCTCTATATGCATACGTTTTAGGACCTCCAGAAGTAAATTCTATTATATAACTGTCAGGGCCATAACAGGTTAATTCATCTGTAAGATCTCCTAATAAATTACCCACTGATGGTTCATATTGCCCTGGCGAGTGACAGTATATAAAGGAATCTGTGTCGTAATATAACACTCTAAGATCTAGAGGTTCTAAAAATTCATGCAAACGTATACGAGCTTGGGCTGTGGTAAATGCTGCAATGACTACGTTGACAGAACGTAGTTGGTCAAGGGCTTCATTTTCTTGTAACCAGGTTACGTACACCATATGCTCTCCTGCTGGGATGATCCTCTGAACCTGAATTTCTGGATTTGCAAGTAACTCGTACAATTCCTCGGGAGTCGAAACTGTAGTTGTACGCGGCCGGTTTTCTGCTTGAGCGAATTTACCTATTAGAAACATTCAATATTAATATTTTATAGCAAAATTAATTAAATAATCTTACCCCAGAATGAATTCAACATAAGTTTCGCCACCGCTCTTTTCCCAGAATTTTTCTGTATTTGTGACGGGTCTAGCTGAATTCCTTCCTTTTCGTAATAGTTACGAATGTATTCCATCTTACTCACATCATCGACGCAGTCTACAGGGTAACCAGATGCTTCTTGTTTCATCTTCAAGAACGTGTTAATGTACTCGACGAATAAACCACCCGATTTTGTCTCTTTATTGTAAACAGTGACTTCGTACTGCCATATCTCGTGCACTTTAATTATTCGGTAGCCTAATGAAACTGCTCGTCGCACTTCGTTCACAACCCATGTTCCCATAAATTGTCTTTCACCATCTGTATGTGTACATTCATTCTGTTCTAATTCATCGCAACATGTCCGACATAAAACAAACATCAATTTTCCATGGGCTTTCCTGGGTAAAACAGGATGGAATAAATCTAGCGGTGGAAGAATCGAACATTTAATTAAACCTTCTACCTGTTCAATATTATTATTAGGACACAACTTATCACATTCTGCACCTACAAAAATTTTTGGATGCCCCACGGGATATTTGCCATATTTGCACACATAAGGATAAAGAGAACAACATCAACATATTTTATTTTTTCATTATTTTCAATTTTTTTATATAGTGTAGTATTTCCAGTACGTCCTCCAAAAAATGCGTCGCGCGGTTGTAATGGTAAATTATTTAATAATTCATGGTTATTAAGCTGCAATTCTAAATTTTTATTACTTTTCAAATAATTTTTAAATTCACATTCCCAAATGTATATAACCCTATATCCCAAATTTTTAATTTTCTCTATTTGATCCATTGTTGTTTGATATTTATCATTTAAAATTTCTTTTAAATTATTGAAGATTTCATTATTTCTATTTGTTCTATAACATAATAAACACCCATACCAAAAACACCCTAGAAATTCAAAAACTAATTTATTTGCAGCATAATAACCATCAACTTTAAATTTATTGTCAAATACCTACTGCTTCTGTACCATTGCCGGCATGTTGTATTTTAATTCCTCGCGTATTTTCTTGATGAATTAACCACTTTAAAGCTATTTTTGACTGATTATCAATTAGTCGATAGCCTCTTTGTGGTATAATTCCGATAGAATTTGGTTTTAAAAATAAACGACGGAAGACCTTATTGCATGCAGAAGCAAGTTTAAAACAGCATTTTAAATACGTCAGTTTAGATTATTGAAAACAGTGTTTTCTTGGTTTTGCTAGTTTAAAACAGCAGTTTTATCGTGATTTCATAAAAATCCACCGTTTCAAACGAAAGAAACATGAATTTATCTGTTTGAATAGTTGAAAACAGCGTTTTTCTAAGTTTTTGCAAGTTTAACACAGCAATTTTATCGTCATTTCTCATAAATCGCCGTTTCGCACGAAAGAAACATGAATTTATCAGTTTGAATAGTTGAAAACAGCGTTTTTCTATGTTTTTGCAAGTTTAAAACAGCAATTTTATCGTCATTTCTCATAAATCGCCGTTTTGCACGAAAGAAACATGAATTTGTCAGTTTGGATAGTTCAAAACAGCGTTTTCTATGTTTTTGCAAGTTTAAAACAGCATTTAAAATACGTCAGTTTCGATTGTTGAAAACAGCGTTTTCTTGGTTTTGCTAGTTTAAAACAGCAGTTTTATCGTGATTTCACAAAAATGCACCGTTTCGTACGAAAGAAACATGAATTTATCAGTTTGAATAGTTGAAAACAGCGTTTTTCTATGTTTTTGCAAGTTTAAAACAGAAATTTTATCGCCATTTCTCATAAATCGCCGTTTCGCACGAAAGAAACATGAATTTGTCAGTTTGGATAGTTCAAAACAGCGTTTTCTATGTTTTTGCAAGTTTAAAACAGCATTTTAAATAAGCCAGTTTAGATTGTTGAAAACAGCGTTTTCTTGGTTTTGCTAGTTTAAAACAGCAGTTTTATCGTGATTTAACAAAAATCCACCGTTTCGAACGAAAGAAACATGAATTTAGAGTAGAGTAGAGTAGAGAATTTATTAACTATTTTATACAAAGTACATTGTTTATAGAAAGTCAGTAATATAATGTAATACAATTTCATTCATGTAAAATCCCCGTCAAACAAGTTATAATTTAAAAATTCTGAAACTGATTAAAAACAATGACGTGATAGAAAATTTTTCACTTTCCTTTTAAATTCTAAATGGTTCAGATTTTTCACTTCAGTTGGTAAAAAATTATACAAATGCACATCAATAGAATTGTTTTTTGAGAAAGTTAGTCTGAACCGCTGAGCACGAATTAAATTTGAATTTCGTGTTGCGTATCTGTGATAATTTGAAGACGCCTGAAAGTTATCCTTATGTTCATGAATTTCTACAAGTGTAGCATAAATAAACAAACATGGAAGTGGTAAAATGCCAAAATTGATGAAAAGTGGCTTACAGTGTTCTCTGGTTCCCACCCCTGAGATGATCCTTACCATTTTCTTTTGCAGTCGAAAAATGCTAAGAGCATGTGACGAGTTACCCCATAGGATAACTCCATAATTTAAATGAGAATGAAAAAGACCGTAGTAAGTAGATAACAACGTGTCTGAATTTAAAATGCAATAAAGTCTTCGAAATAGAAAAATAATACTTGCAAGTTTCTTCGACAAATGATAGATATGATAATACCAATTCAATCGATCGTCAAGATACATGCCCAGAACTTTAACATGTTCACCTTTAGGTAAATTGTTATGTGTTGAAATTACAATTAATTGGGTTTTATCGGAGTTTAATTTTAATTTATTAGCTTGGAACCATTCTTCCGCTTTTAATAAGCAGGTTTGAGAAATATCTTTTAATTCTAAAATATTATTATGAGAAGTGAGAAGACTGGTGTCATCTGCAAATTGTACAATTTTAGTACAATTTATCAGTTTGAATAGTTGAAAACAGCGTTTTTCTAAGTTTTTGCAAGTTTAAAACAGCAATTTTATCCTCATTTCTCATAAATCGCCGTTTCGCACGAAAGAAACATGAATTTGTCAGTTTGGATAGTTCAGAACAGCGTTTTCTATGTTTTTGCAAGTTTAAAACAGCATTTTAAACACGTCAGTTTAGATTGTTGAAAACAGCGTTTTCTTGGTTTTGCTAGTTTAAAACAGCAGTATTATCGTGATTTCACAAAAATCCACCGTTTCGTACGAGAAAGAAACATGAATTTATCAGTTTGAATAGTTGAAAACAGCGTTTTTCTATTTTTTTGCAAGTTTAAAACAGCAATTTTATCGTCATTTCTCATAAATCGCCGTTTCGCAGGAATGAAACATGAATTTGTCAGTTTGGATAGTTCAAAACAGCGTTTTCTATGTTTTTGCAAGTTCAAAACAGCATTTTAAATACGTCAGTTTAGCTTGTTTTAAACAGCGTTTTCTTGGTTTTGATAGTTTCAAACAGCAGTTTTGTCGTGATTTCAAAAAAATCCACCGTTTTGAACGAAAGAAACATGAATTTATCAGATTGATTAGTTGAAAACAGGGTTTTTCTATGTTTTTGCAAGTTTGAAACAGCAATTTTATCGCCATTTCTCATAAATCGCCGTTTCGCACGAAAGAAACATGAATTTGTCAGTTTGGATAGTTCAAAACAGCGTTTTTCTATGTTTTTGCAAGTTTAAAACAGCATTTTAAATACGTCAGTTTAGATTATTGAAAACAGTGTTTTCTTGGTTTTGCTAGTTTAAAACAACAGTTTTATCGTCATTTCTCATAAATCGCCGTTTTGCACGAAAGAATCATGAATTTGTTAGTTTGGATAGTTCAAAACAGCGTTTTCTATGTTTTTGCAAGTTTAAAACAGCATTTTAAATACGTCAGTTTAGACTGTTGAAAACAGCGTTTTCTTGGTTTTGCTAGTTTAAAACAGCAGTTTCATCGTGATTTAACAAAAATCCACCGTTTCGAACGAAAGAAACATGAATTTATCAGTTTGAATAGTTGAAAACAGCGTTTTTCTATGTTTTTGCAAGTTTAAAACAGCATTTTAAATACGTCAGTTTAGATTATTAAAAACAGTATTTTCTTGGATTTGCTAGTTTAAAACAGCAGTTTTATCGTGATTTCACAAAAATTCACCGTTTCGAACGAAAGAAACATGAATTTATCAGTTTGAATAGTTGAAAACAGCGTTTTTCTATGTTTTTGCAAGTTTAACACAGCAATTTTATCGTCATTTCTCATAAATCGCCGTTTCGCACGAAAGAAACATGAATTTGTTTGTTTAGGTAGTTCAAAACAGAGTTTTCTATGTTTTTGCAATTTTAAAACAGCATTTTAAATACGTCAGTTTAGATTGTTGAAAACAGCGTTTTCTTGGTTTTGCTAGTTTAAAACAGCAGTTTTATCGTGATTTCACAAAAATTCACCGTTTCGAACGAAAGAAACATGAATTTATCAGTTTGAATAGTTGAAAACAGCGTTTTTCTATGTTTTTGCAAGTTTAACACAGCAATTTTATCGTCATTTCTCATGAATCGCCGTTTCGCACGTAAGAAACATGAATTTATCAGTTTGAATTGCTGAAAACAGCGTTTTTCTAAGTTTTTGCAAGTTTAAAACAGCAATTTTATCGTCATTTCTCATAAATCGCCGTTTCGCACGAAAGAAATATGAATTTAGCAGTTTGAATAATTGAAAACAGCGTTTTTCTATGTTTTTGCAAGTTTAAAACAGCATTTTAAATACGTCAGTTTAGATTGTTGAAAACAGCGTTTTCTTGGTTTTGCTAGTTTAAAACAGCAGTTTTATCGTGATTTCATAATAATGCACCGTTTCGAACGAAAGAAACATGAATTTATTAGTTTGAATAGTTGAAAACAGCGTTTTTCTATGTTTTTGCAAGTTTAAAATAGCAATTTTATCGTCATTTCTCATAAATCGCCGTTTCGCACGAATGAAACATGAATTTGTCAGTTTGGATAGTTCAAAACAGCGTTTTCTTCGTTTTTGCAAGTTTAAAGCAGCATTTTAAATACGTCAGTTTAAATTGTTGAAAACAGCGTTTTCTTGGTTTTGCTAGTTTAAAACAGCAGTTTTTTCGTGATTTCACAAAAATCCACCGTTTCGAACGAAAGAAACATGAATTTATCAGTTTGAATTGTTGAAAACAGCGTTTTCTATGTTTTAGCAAGTTTAAAAAAGCATTTTTATCGTCATTACTCATAAATCGCCGTTTCGCACGAAAGAAACATGAATTTATCAGTTTGATTAATTGAAAACAGCGTTTTTCTATGTTTTTTCAAGTTTAATACAGCAATTTTATCGTCATTTCTCATAAATCGCAGTTTTGCACGAAAGAAACATGAATTTGTCTGTTTGGATAGTTCAAAACAGCGTTTTCTATGTTTTTGCAAGTTTAAAACAGCATTTAAAATACGTTAGTTTCGATTGTTGAAAACAGCGTTTTCTTGGTTTGCTAGTTTAAACAGCAGTTTTATCGTGATTTCACAAAAATCCACCATTTCGAACAAAAGAAACATGTATTTATCAGTTTGAATAGTTGAAAACAGCGTTTTCTATGTTTTTGCAAGTTTAAAACAGCATTTTAAATACGTCAGTTCAGATTGTTTAAAAAAGCGTTTTCTTGGTTTTGCTAGTTTAAAACAGCAGTTTTATAGTAATTTCACAAAAATCGACCGTTTCGAACGAAAGAAACATGAATTTATCAGTTTGAATAGTTGAAAACAGCGTTTTCTATGTTTTTGCAAGTTTAAAACAGCATTTTAATTACGTCAGTTCAGATTGTTTAAAAAAGCGTTTTCTTGGTTTTGCTAGTTTAAAACAGCAGTTTTATTGTGATTTCACAAAAATCCACCGTTTCGAACGAAAGAAACATGAATTTTTCAGTTTGAGTAGTTGAAAACAGCGTTTTTCTATGTTTTTGCAAGTTTAAAACAGCAATTTTATCGTCATTTCTCATAAATCGCGGTTTCGCACGAAAGAAACATGAATTTATAAGTTTGAATTGTTGAAAACAGCGTTTTTCTAAGTTTTTGCAAGTTTAAAACAGCAATTTTATCGTCATTTCTCATAAATCGCCGTTTCGCACGAAAGAAACATGAATTTATCAGTTTGAATAATTGAAAACAGCGTTTTTCTATGTTTTTGCAAGTTTAAAACAGCATTTTAAATACGTCAGTTTAGATTGTTGAAAACAGCGTTTTCTTGGTTTTGCTAGTTTAAAACAGCAGTTTTATCGTGATTTAACAAAAATCCACCGTTTCGAACGAAAGAAACATGAATTTATCAGTTTGAATAGTTGAAAACAGCGTTTTTCTATGTTTTTGCAAGTTTAAAACAGCAATTTTATCGCCATTTCTCATAAATCGCCGTTTTGCACGAAAGAAACATGAATTAGTCAGTTTGGATAGTTCAGAACAGCGTTTTCTATGTTTTTGCAAGTTTAAAACAGCATTTTAAATACGTTAGTTTAGATTGTTGAAAACAGCGTTTTCTCGGTTTTGCTAGTTTAAAACAGCAGTTTTTTCGTGATTACACAAAAATCCACCGTTTCGAACGAAAGAAACATGAATTTATCAGTTTGAATAGTTGAAAACAGCGTTTTTCTATGTTTTTGCAAGTTTAAAACAGCAATTTTATCGTCATTTCTCATAAATCGCGGTTTCGCACGAAAGAAACATGAATTTATCAGTTTGAATAGTTGAAAACAGTGTTTTTCTATGTTTTTGCAAGTTTAAAACAGCATTTTAAATACGACAGTTTAGATGATTGAAAACAGTGTTTTCTTGGCTTTGCTAATTTTAAACAGCAGTTTTATCGTGGTTTCACAAAAATCCACCGTTTCAAACGAAAGAAACATGAATTTATCAGTTTGAATAGTTGAAAACATCGTTTTTCTATATTTTGCAAGTTTAAAACAGCAATTTTATCGCCATTTCTCATAAATCGCCGTTTCGCACGAAAGAAACATGAATTTGTTTGTTTAGGTAGTTCAAAACAGAGTTTTCTATGTTTTTGCAAGCTTAAAACAGCATTTTAAATACGTCAGTTTAGATTGTTGAAAACAGCGTTTTCTTGGTTTGGCTAGTTTAAAACAGCAGTTTTATCGTGATTTAACAAAAATCCGCCGTTTCGAATGAAAGAAACATGAATTTATCAGTTTGAATAGTTGAAAACAGCGTTTTACTAAGTTTTTGCAAGTTTAAAACAGCAATTTTATCGTCATTTCTAATAAATCGCCGTTTCGCACGAAAGAAACATGAATTTATCAGTTTAAATAATTGAAAACAGCGTTTTTCTATGTTTTTGCAAGTTTAAAACAGCAATTTTATCGTCATATCTCATAAATCGCCGTTTTGCACGAAAGAAACATGAATTAGTCAGTTTGGATAATTCAGAACAGCGTTTTCTATGTTTTTGCAAGTTTAAAACAGCATTTTAAATACGTCAGTTTAGATTGTTGAAAACAGCGTTTTCTTGGATTTGCTAGTTTAAAACAGCAGTTTTATCGTGATTTCACAAAAATCCACCGTTTCGAACGAAAGAAACATGAATTTATCAGTTTGAATAGTTGAAAACAGCGTTTTCTATGTTTTAGCAAGTTTAAAAAAGCATTTTTATCGTCATTACTCATAAATCGCCGTTTCGCACGAAAGAAACATGAATTTATCAGTTTGATTAGTTGAAAACAGCGTTTTTCTATGTTTTTGCAAGTTTAAAACAGCATTTTAAATACGTCAGTTTAGATTGTTGAAAACAGCGTTTTCTTGGTTTTGCTAGTTTAAAACAGCAGTTTTATCGTGATTTTACAAAAATTCACCGTTTCGAACGAAAGAAACATGAATTTATCAGTTTGAATAGTTGAAAACAGCGTTTTTCTATGTTTTTTCAAGTTTAACACAGCAATTTTATCGTCATTTCTCATAAATCGCCGTTTCGCACGAAAAAACATGAATTTATCAGTTTGATTAGTTGAAAACAGCGTTTTTCTATGTTTTTGCAAGTTTAAAACAGCATTTTAAATACGTCAGTTTAGATTGTTGAAAACAGCGTTTTCTTGGTTTTGCTAGTTTAAAACAGCATTTTTATCGTGATTTCACAAAAATTCACCGTTTCGAACGAAAGAAACATGAATTTATCAGTTTGAATAGTTGAAAACAGCGTTTTTCTATGTTTTTTCAAGTTTAACACAGCAATTTTATCGTCATTTCTCATAAATCGCCGTTTCGCACGAAAGAAACATGAATTTATCAGTTTGAATAGTTGAAAACAGCTTTTTTCTATGTTTTTGCAAGTTTAAAACAGCATTTAAAATACGTTAGTTTCGATTGTTGAAAACAGCGTTTTCTTGGTTTTGCTAGTTTAAAACAGCAGTTTTATAGTGATTTCACAAAAATCCACCGTTTCGAACGAAAGAATCAGTTTAAATAGTTTAAAACAGCGTTTTTCTATGTTTTTGCAAGTTTAAAACTGAAATTTTATCGTCATTTCTCATAAATCGCCGTTTCGCACGAAAGACACATGAATTTGTCAGTTTGGATAGTTCAAAGCAGCGTTTTCTATGTTTTTGCAAGTTTAAAACAGCATTTTAAATACGTCAGTTTAGATTGTTGAAAACAGCGTTTTTTGCTAGTTAAAAACAGCAGTTTAATCGTGATTTCACAAAAGTCCACCGTTTCGAACGAAAAAAACATGAATTTATCAGTTTGAATAGTTGAAAACAGCGTTTTTCATATAGCGTTTTTCTATGTTTTTGCAAGTTTAAAACAGCAATTTTATCGTCATTTCTCATAAATCGCCGTTTCGAACGAAAGAAACAAGAATTTATCAGTTTGAGTAGTTGAAAACAGCGTTTTTCTATGTTTTTGCAAGTTTAAAACAGCAATTTTATCGTCATTTCTCATAAATCGCTGTTTCGCACGAAAGACACATGAAATTATCAGTTTGAATAGTTGAAAACAGCGTTTTTCTATGTTTTTGCAAGTTTAAAACAGCAATTTTATCGTCATTTCACATAAATCGCGGTTTCGCACGAAAGAAACATGAATTTGTCAGTTTAGATAGTTCAAAACATCGTTTTCTATGTATTTTCAAGTTTAAAACAGCATTTTAAATATTTCAGTTTAGATTGTTGAAAACAGCGTTTTTTGGTTTTGCTAGTTTAAAACAGCAGTTTTATCGTGATTTCACAAAAATTCACCGTTTCGAACGAAAGAAACATGAATTTATCAGTTTGAATAGTTGAAAACATCGTTTTTCTATGTTTTTGCAAGTTTAACACAGCAATTTTATCGTCATTTCTCATAAATCGCCATTTCGCACGAAAGAAACATGAATTTATCAGTTTGAATAGTTGAAAACAGCGTTTTTCTATGTTTTTGCAAGTTTAAAACAGCATTTTAAATACGTCAGTTTAGATTGTTGAAAACAGCGTTTTCTTGGTTTTGCTAGTTTAAAACAGCAGTTTTATCGTGACTTCACAAAAATCCACCGTTTCGAACGAAAGAATCAGTTTAAATAGTTTAAAACAGCGTTTTTCTATGTTTTTGCATGTTTAAAACTGAAATTTTATCGTCATTTCTCATAAATCGCCGTTTCGCACGAAAGACACATGAATTTGTCAGTTTGGATAGTTCAAAGCAGCGTTTTCTATGTTTTTGCAAGTTTAAAACAGCATTTTAAATACGTCAGTTTAGATTGTTGAAAACAGCGTTTTTTGCTAGTTAAAAACAGCAGTTTAATCGTGATTTCACAAAAGTCCACCGTTTCGAACGAAAAAAACATGAAATTATCAGTTTGAATAGTTGAAAACAGCGTTTTTCATACAGCGTTTTTCTATGTTTTTGCAAGTTTAAAACAGCAATTTTATCGTCATTTCTCATAAATCGCCGTTTCGAACGAAAGAAACAAGAATTTATCAGTTTGAATAGTTGAAAACAGCGTTTTTCTATGTTTTTGCAAGTTTAAAACAGCAATTTTATCGTCATTTCTCATAAATCGCTGTTTCGCACGAAAGACACATGAATTTATCAGTTTGAATAGTTAAAAACAGCGTTTTTCTATGTTTTTGCAAGTTTAAAACAGCAATTTTATCGTCATTTCTCATAAATCGCGGTTTCGCACGAAAGAAACATGAATTTGTCAGTTTAGATAGTTCAAAACATCGTTTTCTATGTATTTTCAAGTTTAAAACAGCATTTTAAATATTTCAGTTTAGATTGTTGAAAACAGCGTTTTTTGGTTTTGCTAGTTTAAAACTGCAGTTTTATCGTGATTTCACAAAAATTCACCGTTTCGAACGAAAGAAACATGAATTTATCAGTTTGAATAGTTGAAAACATCGTTTTTCTATGTTTTTGCAAGTTTAACACAGCAATTTTATCGTCATTTCTCATAAATCGCCATTTTGCACGAAAGAAACATGAATTTATCAGTTTGAATAGTTGAAAACAGCGTTTTTCTATGTTTTTGCAAGTTTAAAACAGCATTTTAAATACGTCAGTTTAGATTGTTGAAAACAGCGTTTTCTTGGTTTTGCTAGTTTAAAACAGCAGTTTTATCGTGACTTCACAAAAATCCACCGTTTCGAACGAAAGAATCAGTTTAAATAGTTTAAAACAGCGTTTTTCTATGTTTTTGCAAGTTTAAAACTGCAATTTTATCGTCATTTCTCATAAATCGCCGTTTCGCACGAAAGACACATGAATTTGTCAGTTTGGATAGTTCAAAGCAGCGTTTTCTATGTTTTTGCAAGTTTAAAACAGCATTTTAAATACGTCAGTTTAGATTGTTGAAAATAGCGTTTTTTGCTAGTTAAAAACAGCAGTTTAATCGTGATTTCACAAAAGTCCACCGTTTCGAACGAAAAAAACATGAATTTATTAGTTTGAA
The DNA here is from genome assembly GCA_963942605.1 of Poecilus cupreus. NCBI lineage: Eukaryota > Metazoa > Arthropoda > Insecta > Coleoptera > Carabidae > Poecilus > Poecilus cupreus. The sequence continues at coordinate 17,615,417 of OZ012716.1, read as the reverse complement.
TAGTTGAAAACAGCGTTTTTCAATGTTTTTGCAAGTTTAAAACATTAATTTTATCGTCAATTCTCATAAATCGCCGTTTCGCACGAAAGAAATATGAATTTATCAGTTTGAATAGTTGAAAACAGCGTTTTATCGTGATTTTACAAAAATCCGCCGTTTCGAACGAAAGAAACATGAATTTATCAGTTTGAATAGTTGAAAACAGCGTTTTTCTACGTTTTTGCAAGTTTAAAACAGCAATTTTATCGCCATTTCTCATAAATCGCCGTTTCGCACGAAAGAAATATGAATTTGTTTGTTTGGGTAGTACAAAACAGCGTTTTCTATGTTTTTGCAAGTTTAAAACAGCATTTTAAATACGTCAGTTTAGATTGTTGAAAACAGCGTTTTCTTGGTTTTGCTAGTTTAAAACAGCAGTTTTATCGTGATTTAACAAAAATCCACCGTTTCGAACGAAAGAAACATGAATTTATCAGTTTGAATAGTTGAAAACAGCGTTTTTCTAAGTTTTTGCAAGTTTAAAACAGAAATTTTATCGTCATTTCTCATAAATCGCCGTTTCGCACGAAAGAAACATGAATTAGTCAGTTTGGATAGTTCAGAACAGCGTTTTCTATGTTTTTGCAAGTTTAAAACAGCATTTAAAATACGTTAGTTTCGATAGTTGAAAACAGCGTTTTCTTGGTTTTGCTAATTTAAAACATTAGTTTTATCGTGATTTCACAAAAATCCACCTTTTACAACGAAAGAAACATGAATTTATCAGTTTGAATGGTTGAAAACAGCGTTTTTCTATGTTTTTGCAAGTTTAAAACAGAAATTAAATCGCCATTTCTCATAAATCGCCGTTTCGCACGAAAGAAACATGAATTTGTCAGTTAGGATAGTTCAAAACAGCGTTTTCTATGTTTTTGCAAGTTTAAAACAGCATTTTAAATACGTCAGTTTAGATTGTTGAAAACAGCGTTTTCTTGGTTTGCTAGTTTAAAACAGCAGTTTTATCGTGATTTCACAAAAATCCACCGTTTCGAACAAAAGAAACATGAATATATCAGTTTGAATAGTTGAAAACAGCGTTTTTCTAAGTTTTTGCAAGTTTAAAACAGAAATTTTATCGTCATTTCTCATAAATCACCGTTGCGCACGAAAGAAACATGAATTTATCAGTTTGAATAGTTGAAAACAGCGTTTTATCGTGATTTCACAAAAATCCGCCGTTTCGAACGAAAGAAACATGAATTTATCAGTTTGAATAGTTGAAAACAGCGTTTTTCTACGTTTTTGCAAGTTTAAAACAGCAATTTTATCGCCATTTCTCATAAATCGCCGTTTCGCACGAAAGAAATATGAATTTGTTTGTTTGGGTAGTACAAAACAGCGTTTTCTATGTTTTTGCAAGTTTAAAACAGCATTTTAAATACGTCAGTTTACATTGTTGAAAACAGCGTTTTCTTGGTTTTGCTAGTTTAAAACAGCAGTTTTATCGTGATTTAACAAAAATCCACCATTTCGAATGAAAGAAACATGAATTTATCAGTTTGAATAGTTGAAAACAGCGTTTTTCTAAGTTTTTGCAAGTTTAAAACAGAAATTTTATCGTCATTTCTCATAAATCGCCGTTTCGCACGAAAGAAACATGAATTTATCAGTTTGAGTAATTGAAAACAGCGTTTTTGTATGTTTTTGCAAGATTAAAACAGCAATTTTATCGTCATTTCTCATAAATCGCCGTTTTGCACGAAAGAAACATGAATTAGTCAGTTTGGATAGTTCAGAACAGCGTTATCTATGTTTTTGCAAGTTTAAAACAGCATTTAAAATACGTTAGTTTCGATTGTTGAAAACAGCGTTTTCTTGGTTTTGCTAGTTTAAAACAGCAGTTTTATCGTAATTTCACAAAAATCCACCTTTTAGTACGAAAGAAACATGAATTTATCAGTTTGAATGGTTGAAAACAGCGTTTTTCTATGTTTTTGCAAGTTTAAAACAGAAATTTTATCGCCATTTCTCATAAATCGCCGTTTCGCACGAAAGAAACATGAATTTGTCAGTTTGAATAGTTGAAAACAGCGTTTTCTATGTTTTTGCAAGTTTAAAACAGCATTTTAAATACGTCAGTTTAGATTGTTGAAAACAGCGTTTTCTTGGTTTGCTAGTTTAAAACAGCAGTTTTATCGTGATTTCACAAAAATCCACCGTTTCGAACAAAAGAAACATGAATTTATCAGTTTGAATAGTTGAAAACAGCGTTTTTCTATGTTTTTGCAAGTTTAAAACTGAAATTTTATCGTCATTTCTCATAAATCGCCGTTTCGCACGAAAGACACATGAATTTGTCAGTTTGGATAGTTCAAAGCAGCGTTTTCTATGTTTTTGCAAGTTTAAAACAGCATTTTAAATACGTCAGTTTAGATTGTTGAAAACAGCGTTTTTTGCTAGTTAAAAACAGCAGTTTAATCGTGATTTCACAAAAGTCCACCGTTTCGAACGAAAAAAACATGAATTTATCAGTTTGAATAGTTGAAAACAGCGTTTTTCAATGTTTTTGCAAGTTTAAAACATTAATTTTATCGTCAATTCTCATAAATCGCCGTTTCGCACGAAAGAAATATGAATTTATCAGTTTGAATAGTTGAAAACAGCGTTTTATCGTGATTTTACAAAAATCCGCCGCTTCGAACGAAAGAAACATGAATTTATCAGTTTGAATAGTTGAAAACAGCGTTTTTCTATGTTTTTGCAAGTTTATAACAGCAATTTTATCGCCATTTCTCATAAATCGCCGTTTCGCACGAAAAAAATATGAATTTGTTTGTTTGGGTAGTACAAAACAGCGTTTTCTATGTTTTTGCAAGTTTAAAACAGCATTTTAAATACGTCAGTTTAGATTGTTGAAAACAGCGTTTTCTTGGTTTTGCTAGTTTAAAACAGCAGTTTTATCGTGATTTAACAAAAATCCACCGTTTCGAACGAAAGAAACATGAATTTATCAGTTTGAATAGTTGAAAACAGCGTTTTTCTAAGTTTTTGCAAGTTTAAAACAGAAATTTTATCGTCATTTCTCATAAATCGCCGTTTCGCACGAAAGAAACATGAATTTATCAGTTTGAATAATTGAAAACAGCGTTTTTCTATGTTTTTGCAAGATTAAAACAGCAATTTTATCGTCATTTCTCATAAATCGCCGTTTTGCACGAAAGAAACATGAATTAGTCAGTTTGGATAGTTCAGAACAGCGTTTTCTATGTTTTTGCAAGTTTAAAACAGCATTTAAAATACGTTAGTTTCGATAGTTGAAAACAGCGTTTTCTTGCTTTTGCTAGTTTAAAACAGCAGTTTTATCGTGATTTCACAAAAATCCACCGTTTAGTACGAAAGAAACATGAATTTATCAGTTTGAATGGTTGAAAACAGCGTTTTTCTATGTTTTTGCAAGTTTAAAACAGAAATTTTATCGCCATTTCTCATAAATTGCCGTTTCGCACGAAAGAAGCATGAATTTGTCAGTTAGGGTAGTTCAAAACAGCGTTTTCTATGTTTTTGCAAGTTTAAAACAGCATTTTAAATACGTCAGTTTAGATTGTTGAAAACAGCGTTTTCTTGGTTTGCTTGTTTAAAACAGCAGTTTTATCGTGATTTCACAAAAATCCATAGTTTCGAACAAAAGAAACATGAATTTATCAGTTTGAATAGTTGAAAACAGCGTTTTTCTAAGTTTTTGCAAGTTTAAAACAGAAATTTTATCGCCATTTCTCATAAATCGCCGTTTCGCACGAAAAAAATATGAATTTGTTTGTTTGGGTAGTACAAAACAGCGTTTTCTATGTTTTTGCAAGTTTAAAACAGCATTTTAAATACGTCAGTTTAGATTGTTGAAAACAGCGTTTTCTTGGTTTTGCTAGTTTAAAACAGCAGTTTTATCGTGATTTAACAAAAATCCACCGTTTCGAACGAAAGAAACATGAATTTATCAGTTTGAATAGTTGAAAACAGTGTTTTTCTAAGTTTTTGCAAGTTTAAAACAGAAATTTTATCGTCATTTCTCATAAATCGCCGTTTCGCACGAAAGAAACATGAATTTATCAGTTTGAATAATTGAAAACAGCGTTGTTCTATGTTTTTGCAAGATTAAAACAGCAATTTTATCGTCATTTATCATAAATCGCCGTTTTGCACGAAAGAAACATGAATTAGTCAGTTTGGATAGTTCAGAACAGCGTTTTCTATGTTTTTGCAAGTTTAAAACAGCATTTAAAATACGATAGTTTCGATTGTTGAAAACAGCGTTTTCTTGGTTTTGCTAGTTTAAAACAGCAGTTTTATCGTGATTTCACAAAAATCCACCTTTTAGTACGAAAGAAACATGAATTTATCAGTTTGAATAGTTGAAAACAGCGTTTTTCTATGTTTTTGCAAGTTTAAAACAGAAATTTTATCGCCATTTCTCATAAATCGCCGTTTCGCACGAAAGAAACATGAAATTGTCAGTTAGGATAGTTCAAAACAGCGTTTTCTATGTTTTTGCAAGTTTAAAACAGCATTTTAAATACGTCAGTTTAGATTGTTGAAAACAGCGTTTTCTTGGTTTGCTAGTTTAAAACAGCAGTTTTATCGTGATTTCACAAAAATCCACCGTTTCGAACAAAAGAAACATGAATATATCAGTTTGAATAGTTGAAAACAGCGTTTTTCTAAGTTTTTGCAAGTTTAAAACAGAAATTTTATCGTCATTTCTCATAAATCACCGTTGCGCACGAAAGAAACATGAATTTATCAGTTTGAATAGTTGAAAACAGCGTTTTATCGTGATTTCACAAAAATCCGCCGTTTCGAACGAAAGAAACATGAATTTATCAGTTTGAATAGTTGAAAACAGCGTTTTTCTACGTTTTTGCAAGTTTAAAACAGCAATTTTATCGCCATTTCTCATAAATCGCCGTTTCGCACGAAAGAAATATGAATTTGTTTGTTTGGGTAGTACAAAACAGCGTTTTCTATGTTTTTGCAAGTTTAAAACAGCATTTTAAATACGTCAGTTTACATTGTTGAAAACAGCGTTTTCTTGGTTTTGCTAGTTTAAAACAGCAGTTTTATCGTGATTTAACAAAAATCCACCATTTCGAACGAAAGAAACATGAATTTATCAGTTTGAATAGTTGAAAACAGTGTTTTTCTAAGTTTTTGCAAGTTTAAAACAGAAATTTTATCGTCATTTCTCATAAATCGCCGTTTCGCACGAAAGAAACATGAATTTATCAGTTTGAATAATTGAAAACAGCGTTGTTCTATGTTTTTGCAAGATTAAAACAGCAATTTTATCGTCATTTCTCATAAATCGCCGTTTTGCACGAAAGAAACATGAATTAGTCAGTTTGGATAGTTCAGAACAGCGTTTTCAATGTTTTTGCAAGTTTAAAACAGCATTTAAAATACGTTAGTTTCGATTGTTGAAAACAGCGTTTTCTTGGTTTTGCTAGTTTAAAACAGCAGTTTTATCGTGATTTCACAAGAATCCACCTTTTAGTACGAAAGAAACATGAATTTATCAGTTTGAATAGTTGAAAACAGCGTTTTTCTATGTTTTTGTAAGTTTAAAACAGAAATTTTATCGCCATTTCTCATAAATCGCCGTTTCGCACGAAAGAAACATGAATTTGTCAGTTAGGATAGTTCAAAACAGCGTTTTCTATGTTTTTGCAAGTTTAAAACAGCATTTTAAATACGTCAGTTTAGATTGTTGAAAACAGCGTTTTCTTGGTTTGCTAGTTTAAAACAGCAGTTTTATCGTGATTTCACAAAAATCCACCGTTTCGAACAAAAGAAACATGAATATATCAGTTTGAATAGTTGAAAACAGCGTTTTTCTAAGTTTTTGCAAGTTTAAAACAGAAATTTTATCGTCATTTCTCATAAATCACCGTTGCGCACGAAAGAAACATGAATTTATCAGTTTGAATAGTTGAAAACAGCGTTTTATCGTGATTTCACAAAAATCCGCCGTTTCGAACGAAAGAAACATGAATTTATCAGTTTGAATAGTTGAAAACAGCGTTTTTCTACGTTTTTGCAAGTTTAAAACAGCAATTTTATCGCCATTTCTCATAAATCGCCGTTTCGCACGAAAGAAATATGAATTTGTTTGTTTGGGTAGTACAAAACAGCGTTTTCTATGTTTTTGCAAGTTTAAAACAGCATTTTAAATACGTCAGTTTACATTGTTGAAAACAGCGTTTTCTTGGTTTTGCTAGTTTAAAACAGCAGTTTTATCGTGATTTAACAAAAATCCACCATTTCGAACGAAAGAAACATGAATTTATCAGTTTGAATAGTTGAAAACAGCGTTTTATCGTGATTTCACAAAAATCCGCCGTTTCGAACGAAAGAAACATGAATTTATCAGTTTGAATAGTTGAAAACAGCGTTTTTCTACGTTTTTGCAAGTTTAAAACAGCAATTTTATCGCCATTTCTCATAAATCGCCGTTTCGCACGAAAGAAATATGAATTTGTTTGTTTGGGTAGTACAAAACAGCGTTTTCTATGTTTTTGCAAGTTTAAAACAGCATTTTAAATACGTCAGTTTACATTGTTGAAAACAGCGTTTTCTTGGTTTTGCTAGTTTAAAACAGCAGTTTTATCGTGATTTAACAAAAATCCACCATTTCGAACGAAAGAAACATGAATTTATCAGTTTGAATAGTTGAAAACAGTGTTTTTCTAAGTTTTTGCAAGTTTAAAACAGAAATTTTATCGTCATTTCTCATAAATCGCCGTTTCGCACGAAAGAAACATGAATTTATCAGTTTGAATAATTGAAAACAGCGTTGTTCTATGTTTTTGCAAGATTAAAACAGCAATTTTATCGTCATTTCTCATAAATCGCCGTTTTGCACGAAAGAAACATGAATTAGTCAGTTTGGATAGTTCAGAACAGCGTTTTCTATGTTTTTGCAAGTTTAAAACAGCATTTAAAATACGTTAGTTTCGATTGTTGAAAACAGCGTTTTCTTGGTTTTGCTAGTTTAAAACAGCAGTTTTATCGTGATTTCACAAAAATCCACCTTTTAGTACGAAAGAAACATGAATTTATCAGTTTGAATAGTTGAAAACAGCGTTTTTCTATGTTTTTGCAAGTTTAAAACAGAAATTTTATCGCCATTTCTCATAAATCGCCGTTTCGCACGAAAGAAACATGAATTTGTCAGTTAGGATAGTTCAAAACAGCGTTTTCTATGTTTTTGCAAGTTTAAAACAGCATTTTAAATACGTCAGTTTAGATTGTTGAAAACAGCGTTTTCTTGGTTGTCTAGTTTAAAACAGCAGTTTTATCGTGATTTCACAAAAATCCACCGTTTCGAACAGAAGAAACATGAATATATCAGTCTGAATAGTTGAAAACAGCGTTTTTCTAAGTTTTTGCAAGTTTAAAACAGAAATTTTATCGTCATTTCTCATAAATCGCCGTTTCGCACGAAAGAAACATGAATTTATCAGTTTGAATAGTTAAAAACAGCGTTTTTCTATGTTTTTGCAAGTTTAAAACAGCAATTTTATCGCCATTTCTCATAAATCGCCGTTTCGCACGAAAGAAATATGAATTTGTTTGTTTGGGTAGTACAAAACAGCGTTTTCTATGTTTTTGCAAGTTTAAAACAGCATTTAAAATACTTAGTTTCGATTGTTGAAAACAGCGTTTTCTTGGTTTTGCTAGTTTAAAACAGCAGTTTTATAGTAATTTCACAAAAATCCACCGTTTCGAACGAAAGAAACATGAATTTATCAGTTTGAATAGTTGAAAACAGCGTTTTCTATGTTTTTGCAAGTTTAAAACAGATTTTTAAATACGTCAGTTCAGATTGTTTAAAAAAGCGTTTTCTTGGTTTTGCTAGTTTAAAACAGCGGTTTTATCGTGATTTCACAAAAATCCACCGTTTCGAACGAAAGAAACAAGAATTTATCAGTTTGAATAGTTGAAAAGAGCGTTTTTCTATGTTTTTGCAAGTTTAAAACAGAATTTTAAATACGTCAGTTTAGATTGTTGAAAACAGCGTTTTCTTAATTTTGCTAGTTTAAAACAGCAGTTTTATCGTAATTTCACAAAAATCCACCGTTTCAAACGAAAGAAACATTAATTTATCATTTTATGTAGTTGAAAACAGCGTTTTTCTATGTTTTTGCAAGTTTAAAACAGCAATTTTATCGTCATTTCTCATAAATCGCCGTTTCGAACGAAAGAACAAGAATTTATCAGTTTGAATAGTTGAAAACAGCGTTTTTCTATGTTTTTGCATGTTTAAAACAGCAATTTTATCGTCATTTCTCATAAATCGCGGTTTCGCACGAAAGAAACATGAATTTGTCAGTTTAGATAGTTCAAAACATCGTTTTCTATGTATTTTCAAGTTTAAAACAGCATTTTAAATATGTCAGTTTAGATTGTTGAAAACAGCGTTTTTTGGTTTTGCTAGTTTAAAACAGCAGTTTTATCGTGATTTCACAAAAATTCACCGTTTCGAACGAAAGAAACATGAATTTATCAGTTTGAATAGTTGAAAACAACGTTTTTCTATGTTTTTGCAAGTTTAACACAGCAATTTTATCGTCATTTCTCATAAATCGCCATTTCGCACGAAAGAAACATAAATTTATCAGTTTGAATAGTTGAAAACAGCGTTTTTCTATGTTTTTGCAAGTTTAAAACAGCATTTTAAATACGTCAGTTTAGCTTGTTAAAAACAGCGTTTTCTTGGATTTGCTAGTTTAAAACAGCAGTTTTATAGTGATTTCACAAAAATCCACCGTTTCGAACGAAAGAAACATGAATTTATCAGTTTGAGTAGTTGAAAACAGCGTTTTTGCCCGTTTAAAACAGCAATTTTATCGTCATTTCTTATAAATCGCCGTTTCGCACGTAAGAATCATGAATTTATCAGTTTGAATAGTTGAAAACAGCGTTTTTCTATGCTTTTGCAAGTTTAAAACAGCAATTTTATCGTCATTTCTCATAAATCGCCATTTCGCACGAAAGAAACATGAATTTATCAGTTTGAGTAGTTGAAAATAGCGTTTTTTTATATTTTTGCAAGTTTAAAACAGCAAATTTAACGTCATTTCTCATAAATCGCGGTTTCGCACGAAAGAAACATGAATTTGTCAGTTTAGATAGTTCAAAACATCGTTTTCTATGTATTTTCAAGTTTAAAACAGCATTTTAAATATGTCAGTTTAGATTGTTGAAAACAGCGTTTTCTTGGTTTTGCTAGTTTAAAACAGCAATTTTATCGTCATTCTCATAAATCGCCGTTTCGCACGAAAGAAACATGTATTTGTCAGTTTGGATAGTTCAAAACAGCGTTTTCTATGTTTTTGCAAGTTTGAAACAGCAGTTTTATCGTCATTTCACAAAAATTTACCGTTTCGAACGAGAGAAACATGAATTTATTAGTTTGAATAGTTGAAAACCGCGCTTTTCTATGTTTTTGCAAGTTTAAAACAGCAGTTTAAATACATCAGTTTAGATTGTTGAAAACAGCGTTTTCTTGGTTTTGCTAGTTTAAAACAGCAGTTTTATCGTGATTTTAGAAAATCCAGAGTTTTGAACGAAAGAAACATGAATTTATCAGTTTGAATAGTTAAAAACAGCGTTTTTCTATGTTTTTGCAACTTTAAAACAGCATTTTAAATACGTCAGTTTAGATTGTTGAAAACAGCGTTTTCTTGATTTTGCTAGTTTAAAACAGCAGTTTTATCGTGATTTCACAAAAATTCCACCGTTTCGAACGAAAAAAACATGAATTAATCAGTTTGAATAGTTGAAAACAGTTTTTTCTATCTTTTTGCAAGTTTAAAACAGCAATTTTATCATCATTTTTCATAAATCGCCGTTTCGTACGAAAGAAATATGAATTTATCAGTTCGAATAGTTTAAAACAGCGTTTTATCGTGATTTCACAAAAACCCGCCGTTTCTAACGAAAGACACATGAATTTATCAGTTTGAATAGTTGAAAACAGCGTTTTTCTATGTTTTTACAAGTTTAAAACAGCAATTTGAATCTCATAATTCGCCTTTTAGCACGAAAGAAACATTCCACCCAATCCAAACACCACAAACACCAAACCTAAACCCCGAACCCCAATCCCCAAATTCAAACCCCAAACCTCAATCCCAAACCTCAAACCTCGTACTCCAAACTCCAAAACCTCAAACCCCAAACCTCAACCCCCAAACTTCAAACCCCAAAACCTTAACCCCAAACCTCAATCCTCGAACCCCAACTCCGAACACCAAACTCCAAACCTCGATCCCCAAACCTCAAACCTCAAACCCCAAACCTCAACCCCAATCCTCAAACCTACAACCCCAAACCTCAAACTTCGAACCCCAAATTCCAAACCCCAAACCTCAACCCCAAACCCCAAAACTCGAACCTCAAACCCCAAACCTCAACCTCAAACCTCGAACCCCAAACCTCAAACACCGAAACTCAACCCCAAACCACAAACACCGGAACTCAACCCCAAACCACAAACCGTAAACCTCAAACCTCAACCCCAAACCTCAAACCTCGAACCCCAAACCCCAAACCGCAAACCCCAAACCTGAACCCCAAACCTAAAACTTAGAATCCCAAACCAAAAACCTCGAACCCCAAACCCCAAACCTCAAACCCTTATCCTCAACCCCAAACCTCAAACCTCGAACTCCAGGCCTCATACTTCGAACCCCAACCCCAAACCTCAAACTTTTTTTTGCAAATTTAATACAGCAGTTTTATCGTTATTTCACAAAAATTCGCTGTTTTGCACAAAAGAAACATGAATTTATCAGTTTAAATAGTTGAAAACAGCGTTTTCTATGTTTGTGCAAGTTTAAAACAGCAATTTTATCGTCATATCTTATAAATCGCCGTTTCGCACGAAAGAAACATGAATTTGTTAAATTGGATAGTTCAAAACAGCGTTTTATATGTCTTTGCAAGTTTAAAACAGCATTTTAAATACGTCAGTTTAGATTGGTGAAAACAGCGTTTTCTTGGTTTTTCTAGTTTAAAACAGCAGTTTATTAGTGATTTCACAAAAATCCGCCGTTTCGAACGAAAGAAACATGAATTTATTAGTTTAAACTGTTGAAAACAGCGTTTTCTATGAATATGAAGGTTTAAAACAGCAATTTAATCGTCATTTCTCATAAATCGCCGTTTCGCACGAAAAAAACATGAATTTTTTAATTTGGATAGTTCAGAACAGCGTTTTCTATGTTTTTGCAAGTTTAAAACAGCATTTTAAATACGTCAGTTTATATTGTTGAAAACAGCGTTTTTTGGTTTTGTTAGTTTAAAACAACAGTTTTATCGTGATTTCACAAAAATCCACCGTTTCGAACGAAAGAAACATGAATTTATCAGTTTGAATAGTTGAAAACAGCGTTTTTCTATGTTTTTGCAAGTTTAAAACAGCAATTTTATCGTCATTTCTCATAAATCGCCGTTTCGCACGAAAGAAACATGAATTTATCAGTTTGAATAGTTGAAAACAGCGTTTTTCTATGTATTTGCAAGTTTAAAACAGTAATTTTATCGTCATTTCTCTTAAATCGCCGTTTTGCACGAAAGAAACATGATTTTGTCAGTTTGTATGGTTCAAAACAGCGTTTTCTATGTTTTTGCAAGTTTAAAACAACATTTTAAATACGTCAGTTTAGATTGTTGAAAACAGCGTTTTCTTGGTTTTGCTAGTTTAAAACAGCAGTTTTATCGTGATTTCACAAAAATCCACCGTTTCGAACGAAAGAAACAGTTTGAATAGTTTAAAACAGCGTTTTCTATGTTTTTGCAAGTTTAAAACAGCAATTTTTTGGTCATTTCTCATAAATCGCCGTTTCGCACGAAAGAAACATAAATTTGTCAGTTTGGATAGTTCAAAACAGCGTTTTCTATGTTTTTGCAAGTTTCAAACAGCAATTTTATCGTCATTTCTCAAAAATCGCCGTTTCGAACGAAAGAAACATGAATTTATCAGTTTGAATAGTTGAAAACAGCGTTTTTCTTTGTTTTTACAAGTTTAAAACAGCAATTTTTTGGTCATTTCTCATAAATCGCCGTTTCGCACGAAAGAAACATAAATTTGTCAGTTTGGATAGTTAAAAACAGCGTTTTCTATGTTTTTGCAAGTTTAAAACAACATTTTAAATACGTCAGTTTAGATTGTTGAAAACAGCGTTTTCTTGGTTTTGCTAGTTTAAAACAGCAGTTTTATCGTGATTTCACAAAAATCCACCGTTTCGAACGAAAGAAATAGTTTGAATAGTTTAAAACAGCGTTTTTCTATGTTTTTGCAAGTTTAAAACTGCAATTTTATCGTCATTTCTCATAAATCGCCGTTTCGCACGAAAGAAATATGAATTTATCAGTTTGAATTGTTGAAAACAGCGTTTAATCGTGATTTCACAAAAATCCGCCGTTTCGAACGAAAGAAACATGAATTTATCAGTTTGAATAGTTGAAAACAGCGTTTTTCTATTTTTTTGCAAGTTTAAAACAGCAATTTTATCGTCATCCACCGTTTCGAACGAAAGAAACATGAATTTAACAGTTTGGATAGTTCAAAACAGCGTTTTCTATGTTTTTGCAAGTTTAAAACAGCAATTTTATCGTCATTTCTCATAAATCGACGTTTCGCACGAAATAAACATAAATTTGTCAGTTTGGATAGTTCAAAACAGCGTTCTTTATGTTTTTGCAAGTTTAAAGCGGCATTTTAAATACGTCAGTTTAGATTGTTGAAAACAGCGTTTTATTGGTTTTGTTAGTTTAAAACTGCAGTTTTATCGTGATTTCACAAAAATCCACCGTTTCTAACGAAAGAAACATGAATTTATCAGTTTGAATAGTTGAAAACAGCGTTTTTCTTTGTTTTTGCAAGTTTAAAACAGCAATTTCATAGTCATTTCTCATAAATCGCCGTTTCGCACAAAAGAAACATGACTTTATCAGTTTGAATAGTTGAAAACAGCGTTTTATCGTGATTTCACAAAAATCCGCAGTTTCTAACGAAAGAAACATGAATTTATCAGTTTGATTAGTTGAAAACAGCAATTTGAATCTCATATTTCGCCGTTTCGCACGAAAGAAACATTTCACCCAATCCAAACACCACAAACCCCAAACCTAAAACCCCGAACCCCAATCCCCAAACTCAAACCCCAAACCTCAACCTTAAACTTCAATCCTCGTACCCCAAACTCCAAACATAAACCCCAACCTCAACCCCCAAACCTCAAACCCCAAACCTCAACCCCAAACCTCAATCCTCGAACCCCAACCTCGAACTCCAAACTTTTAACCTCTAACCCCAAACCCCAAACCTCAAATCTCAAACACCAAACCTCAACCCGAAACCTCAAACCTCGAAACTCAAACCTCAAACTTCGACCCCCAAATCCCTAACCTCGAACCCCAAACCTTAATCCCAAACCTCAATTCCAAACCTCAACCCCAAACCTCAACCCCAAACCTCAACCCTGAACCTCAACCCCAAACCCTAAAACTCGAACCCCAAACCCCAAACCTCAAACCTCAAACCCCAAACCTCAAACCTCGAACTCCAAACCCCAAACCTTAAACACCGAACCCCAACCCCAAACCTCAAGCCCCAAACCTAAACCCCAAACCTCGAACCCCAAACCCAAAACCTCAAACCCCAAACCTGAACCCCAAAACTCAAACTTCAAACCTGAACCCCAAACCTCAAAATTAGAATCCCAAACCAAAAACCTCAAACCCCAAACAGCAAAACTCAAACCTTAAACCTCAATTCAAAACCTCAAACCTCAAACCCCAAAACCCAAACCTCAAACCCCAATCCTCAACCCCAAACCTCAAACCTCGAACCTCAAACCTCATACTTCGAACCCCAACCCCAAACTTCAAACTTATTTTTTGCAAGTTTAATACAGCAGTTTTATCGTTATTTCACAAAAATTCGCCGTTTCGCACGAAAGAAACATGAATTTGTCAGTTTGGATAGTTCAAAACAGCGTTTTCTATGTTTTAGCAAGATTAAAACAGCAATTTTATCGTCATTTCTCATAAATCGCCGTTTCGCACGAAAGAAAAATGAATTTATCAGTTTGAATAGTTGAAAAGAGCGTTTTTTTATGTTTTTGCAAGTTTAAAACAGCAATTTTATCGTCATTTCTCATAAATCGCCGTTTCACACGAAAGAAACATAAATTTGTCAGTTTGGATAGTTCAAAACAGCGTTTTCTATGTTTTAGCAAGATTAAAACAGAAATTTTATCGTCATTTCACATAAATCGCCGTTTCGCACGAAAGAAACATGAATTTATCAGTTTGAATAGTTGAAAACAGCGTTTTTCTATGTTTTTGCAAGTTTAAAACAACATTTTAAATACGTCAGTTTAGATTGTTGAAAACAGCGTTTTCTTGGTTTTGCTAGTTTAAAACAGCAGTTTTATCGTGATTTCACAAAAATCCACCGTTTCGAACGAAAGAAACAGTTTGAATAGTTTAAAACAGCGTTTTCTATGTTTTTGCAAGTTTAAAACAGCAATTTTTTGGTCATTTCTCATAAATCGCCGTTTCGCACGAAAGAAATATAAATTTGTCAGTTTGGATAGTTCAAAACAGCGTTTTCTATGTTTTTGCAAGTTTAAAACAGCAATTTTATCGTCATGTCTCATAAATCGCCGTTTCGCACGAAAGAAAAATAAATTTGTCTGATTGGATAGTTAAAAACAGCGTTTTCTATGTTTTTACAAGTTTAAAACAGCATTTTAAAAACGTCAGTTTAGATTGTTGAAAACAGCGTTTTCTTGGTTTTGCTAGTTTAAAGCAGCAGTTTTATCGTGATTTCACAAAAATCCACCGTTTCGAACGAAAGAAACATGAATTTAACAGTTTGAATAGTTGAAAACAGCGTTTTTTTATGTTTTTGCAAGTTTCAAACAGCAATTTTATCGTCATTTCTCAAAAATCGCCGTTTCGCACGAAAGAAACATGAATTTATCAGTTTGAATAGTTGAAAACAGCGTTTTTCTATGTTTTTACAAGTTTAAAACAGCAATTTTTTGGTCATTTCTCATAAATCGCCGTTTCGCACGAAAGAAACATAAATTTGTCAGTTTGGATAGTTCAAAACAGCGTTTTCTATGTTTTTGCAAGTTTAAAACAACATTTTAAATACGTCAGTTTAGATTGTTGAAAACAGCGTTTTCTTGGTTTTGCTAGTTTAAAACAGCAGTTTTATCGTGATTTCACAAAAATCCACCGTTTCGAACGAAAGAAATAGTTTGAATAGTTTAAAACAGCGTTTTTCTATGTTTTTGCAAGTTTAAAACTGCAATTTTATCGTCATTTCTCATAAATCGCCGTTTCGCACGAAAGAAATATGAATTTATCAGTTTGAATTGTTGAAAACAGCGTTTAATCGTGATTTCACAAAAATCCGCCGTTTCGAACGAAAGAAACATGAATTTATCAGTTTGAATAGTTGAAAACAGCGTTTTTCTATTTTTTTGCAAGTTTAAAACAGCAATTTTATCGTCATTCACCGTTTCGAACGAAAGAAACATGAATTTAACAGTTTGGATAGTTCAAAACAGCGTTTTCTATGTTTTTGCAAGTTTAAAACAGCAATTTTATCGTCATTTCTCATAAATCGCCGTTTCGCACGAAAGAAACATGAATTTATCAGTTTGAATAGTTGAAAACAGCGTTTTTCTATGTTTTTGCAAGTTTAAAACAGCAATTTTATCGTCATTTCTCATAAATCGACGTTTCGCACGAAATAAACATAAATTTGTCAGTTTGGATAGTTCAAAACAGCGTTTTCTATGTTTTTGCAAGTTTAAAGCAGCATTTTAAATACGTCAGTTTAGATTGTTGAAAACAGCGTTTTATTGGTTTTGTTAGTTTAAAACTGCAGTTTTATCGTGATTTCACAAAAATCCACCGTTTCTAACGAAAGAAACATGAATTTATCATTTTGAATAGTTGAAAACAGCGTTTTTCTTTGTTTTTGCAAGTTTAAAACAGCAATTTCATAGTCATTTTTCATAAATCGCCGTTTCGCACAAAAGAAACATGACTTTATCAGTTTGAATAGTTGAAAACAGCGTTTTATCGTGATTTCACAAAAATCCGCAGTTTCTAACGAAAGAAACATTAATTTATCAGTTTGATTAGTTGAAAACAGCAATTTGAATCTCATAATTCGCCGTTTAGCACGAAAGAAACATTTCACCCAATCCAAACACCACAAACCCCAAACCTAAAACCCCGAACCCCAATCCCGAAACTCAAACCCCAAACCTCAACCTTAAACTTCAATCCTCGTACCCCAAACTCCAAACATCAAACCCCAACCTCAACCCCTAAACCTCAAACCTCAAACCCCAAACCTCAACCCCAAACCTCAATCCTCGAACCCCAACCTCGAACTCCAAACTTTTAACCTCTAACCCCAAACCCCAAACCTCAAATCTCAAACACCAAACCTCAACCCGAAACCTCAAACCTCGAAACCCAAACCTCAAACTTCGACCCCCAAATCCCTAACCTCGAACCCCAAACCTTAATCCCAAACCTCAATTCTAAACCTCAACCCCAAACCTCAACCCCAAACCTCAACCCTGAACCTCAACCCCAAACCCCAAAACTCGAACCCCAAACCCCAAACCTCAAACCCCAAACCTCAAACCTCGAACTCCAAACCCCAAACCTTAAACACCGAACCCCAACCCCAAACCTCAAGCCCCAAACCTAAACCCCAAACCTCGAACCCCAAACCCAAAACCTCAAACCCCAAACCTGAACCCCAAAACTCAAACTTCAAACCTGAACCCCAAACCTCAAAATTAGAATCCCAAACCAAAAACCTCAAACCCCAAACAGCAAAACTCAAACCTTAAACCTCAAACCCCAAAACCCAAACCTCAAACCCCAATCCTCAACCCCAAACCTCAAACCTCGAACCTCAAACCTCATACTTCGAACCCCAACCCCAAACTTCAAACTTATTTTTTGCAAGTTTAATACAGCAGTTTTATCGTTATTTCACAAAAATTCGCCGTTTCGCACGAAAGAAACATGAATTTGTCAGTTTGGATAGTTCAAAACAGCGTTTTCTATGTTTTAGCAAGATTAAAACAGCAATTTTATCGTCATTTCTCATAAATCGCCGTTTCGCACGAAAGAAAAATGAATTTATCAGTTTGAATAGTTGAAAAGAGCGTTTTTTTATGTTTTTGCATGTTTTAAACAGCAATTTTATCGTCATTTCTCATAAATCGCCGTTTCACACGAAAGAAACATGAATTTGTCAGTTTGGATAGTTCAAAACAGCGTTTTCTATGTTTTAGCAAGATTAAAACAGCAATTTTATCGTCATTTCTCATAAATCGCCGTTTCGCACGAAAGAAACATGAATTTATCAGTTTGAATAGTTGAAAACAGCGTTTTTCTATGTTTTTGCAAGTTAAAACAGCAATTTTATCGTCATTTTTCATAAATCGCCGTTTCGCGTGACAGAAACATGAATTTATCAGTTTGAATAGTTGAAAACAGCGTTTTTCTATGTTTTTGCAAGTTTAAAACAGCAATTTTATCGTCATTTCTCATAAATCGCCGTTTCGCACGAAAGAAAAATGAATTTATCAGTTTGAATAGTTGAAAACAGCGTTTTTCTATGTTTTTGCAAGTTTAAAACATCAATTTTATCGTCATTACTCATAAATCGCCGTTTCGCACGAAAGAAACATGAATTTATCAGTTTGAATAGTTGAAAACAGCGTTTTTCTATGTTTTTGCAAGTTTAAAACAGCAATTTTATCGTCATTTCTCATAAATCGCCGTTTCGCACGAAAGAAACATAAATTTGTCGGTTTGGATAGTTCAAAACAGCGTTTTCTATGTTTTTGCAAGTTTAAAACAGCAATTTTATCGTCATTTCTCATTAATCGCCGTTTCGCACGAAAGAAACATGAATTTATTAGTTTGAATAGTTCAAAACAGCGTTTTCTATGTTTTTGCTAGTTTAAAACAGCATTTTAAATACGTCAGTTTAGATTGTTGAAAACAGCGTTTTCTTGGTTTTGCTAGTTTAAAACAGCAGTTTTGTCGTGATTTCAAAAAAATCCACCGTTTCGAACGAAAAAAACATGAATTTATCAGTTTGAATAGTTGAAAACAGCGTTTTTCTATGTTTTTGCAAGTTTAAAACAGCTATTTTTTCGTCATTTCTCATAAATCGCCGCTTCGCACGAAAGAAACATGAATTTGTCAGTTTGGATAGTTCAAAACAGCGTTTTCTATGTTTTAGCAAGATTAAAACAGCAATTTTATCGTCATTTCTCATAAATCGCCGTTTCGCACGAAAGAAAAATGAATTTATCAGTTTGAATAGTTGAAAACAGCGTTTTTTTATGTTTTTGCAAGTTTAAAACAGAAATTTTATCGACATTTCTCATAAATCGCAGTTTCGCACGAAAGAATCATGAAATTGTCAGTATGGATAGTTCAAAACAGCGATTTCTATGTTTTTGCAAGTTTAAAACAGCATTTTAAATACGTCAGTTTAGATTGTTGATAACAGTGTTTTCTTAATTTTGCTAGTTTATAACAGTAGTTTTATCGTGATTTCACAAAAATCCACCGTTTCTAACGAAAGAAACATGAATTTATCAGTTTGAATAGTTGAAAACAGCGTTTTTCTATGTTTTTGCAAGTTAAAACAGCAATTTTAACGTCATTTTTCATAAATCGCCGTTTCGCGTGAAAGAAACATGAATTAATCAGTTTGAATAGTTGAAAACAGCGTTTTTCTATGTTTTTGCAAGTTTAAAACAGCAATTTTATCGTCATTACTCATAAATCGCCGTTTCGCACGAAAGAAACATGTATTTATCAGTTTGAATAGTTGAAAACAGCGTTTTTCTATGTTTTTGCAAGTTTAAAACAGCAATTTTATCGTCATTTCTCATAAATCGCCGTTTCGCACGAAAGAAACATAAATTTGTCAGTTTGGATAGTTCAAAACAGCGTTTTCTATGTTTTTTCAAGTTTAAAACAGCAATTTTATCGTCATTTCTCATTAATCGCCGTTTCGCACGAAAGAAACATGAATTTATTAGTTTGAATAGTTCAAAACAGCGTTTTCTATGTTTTTGCTAGTTTAAAACAGCATTTTAAATACGTCAGTTTAGATTGTTGAAAACAGCGTTTTCTTGGTTTTGCTAGTTTAAAACAGCAGTTTTGTCGTGATTTCAAAAAAATCCACCTTTTCGAACGAAAGAAACATGATTTTATCAGTTTGAATAGTTGAAAACAGCGTTTTTTTACGTTTTTGCAAGTTTAAAACAGCAATTTTATCGTCATTTCTCAAAAATCGCCGTTTCGCACGAAAGAAACATGAATTTATCAGTTTGAATAGTTGAAACCAGCGTTTTTCTATGTTTTTGCAAGTTTAAAACAGCAATTTTATCGTCATTTGTCATAAATCGCCGTTTCGCACGAAAGAAACATGAATTTATCAGTTTGGATAGTTCAAAACGGCGTTTTCTATGTTTTTCCAAGTTTAAAACAGCAATTTTATCGTCATTTCTCATAAATCGCCGTTTCGCACGAAAGAAACATGAATTTATCAGTTTGAATAGTTGAAAAAAGCGTTTTTCTATGTTTTTGCAAGTTTAAAACAGCAATTTTATCGTCATTTCTCATAAATCGCTGTTTCGCACGAAAGAAACATGAATTTGTCAGTTTGGATAGTTCAAAACAGCGTTTTCTATGTTTTTGCAAGTTTAAAACAGCATTTTAAATACGTCAGTTTAGATTGTTGAAAACAGCGTTTTCTTGGTTTTGCTAGTTTAAAACAGCAGTTTTATTGTGATTTCACAAAAATCAACCGTTTCGAACGAAAGAAACATGAATTTATCAGTTTGAATAGTTGAAAACAGCGTTTTTCTATGTTTTTGCAAGTTTAAAACAGCAATTTTATCGTCATTTCTCATAAATCGCTGTTTTGCACGAAAGAAACATGAATTTGTCAGTTTGGATAGTTCAAAACAGCGTTTTCTATGTTTTTGCAAGTTTAAAACAGCATTTTAAATACGTCAGTTTAGATTGTTGAAAACAGCGTTTTCTTGGTTTGTTAGTTTAAAACAGCAGTTTTATCGTGATTTCACAAAAATCCACCGTTTCGAACAAAAGAAACATGAATTTATCAGTTTGAATAGTTGAAAACTGCGTTTTTTTAAGTGTTTTTGCAAGTTTAAAACAGCATTTTAAATACGTCAGTTTAGATTGTTGAAAACAGCATTTTCTTGGTTTTGCTAGTTTAAAACAGCAGTTTTATCGTGATTTCACAAAAATCCACCGTTTCGAACCAAAGAAACAGTTTAAATAGTTTAAAACAGCGTTTTTCTATGTTTTTGCAAGTTTAAAACTGCAATTTTATCGTCATTTCTCATAAATCGCCGTTTCGCACGAAAGAAACATAAATTTGTCAGTTTGGATAGTTCAAAACAGCGTTTTCTATGTTTTTGCAAGTTTAAAACAGCAATTTTATCGCCATTTCTCATAAATCGCCGTTTCGCACGAAAGAAAAATGAATTTATCAGTTTGAATAGTTGCAAAGAGCGTTTTTTTATGTTTTTGCAAGTTTAAAACAGCAATTTTATCGTCATTTCTCATAAATCGCCGTTTCGCACGAAAGAAACATGAATTTATCAGTTTGAATAGTTGAAAACAGCGTTTTTCTATGTTCTTGCAAGTTTAGAACAGCAATTTTATCGTCATTTGTCATAAATCGCCGTTTCGCACGAAAGAAACATGAATTTATCAGTTTAGATAGTTCAAAACGGCGTTTTCTATGTTTTTGCAAGTTTAAAACAGCATTTTAAATACGTCAGTTTAGATTGTTGAAAACAGCGATTTCTTAATTTTGCTAGTTCATAACAGCAGTTTTATCGTGATTTCACAAAAATCCACCGTTTCTAACGAAAGAAACATGAATTTATCAGTTTGAATAGTTGAAAACAGCGTTTTTCTATGTTTTTGCAAGTTAAAACAGCAATTTTATCGTCATTTCTCATAAATCGCCGTTTCGCGTGAAAGAAACAAGAATTTATCAGTTTGAATAGTTGAAAACAGCGTTTTTCTATGTTTTTGCAAGTTTAAAACAGCAATTTTATCGTTATTTCTCATAAATCGCCGTTTCGCACGAAAGAAAAATGAATTTTTCAGTTTGGATAGTTCAAAACAGCGTTTTCTATGTTTTAGCAAGATTAAAACAGCAATTTTATCGTCATTTCTCATAAATCGCCGTTTCGCACGAAAGAAAAATGAATTTATCAGTTTGAATAGTTGAAAAGAGCGTTTTTTTATGTTTTTGCAAGTTTAAAACAGCAATTTTATCGTCATTTCTCATAAATCGCCGTTTCACACGAAAGAAACATGAATTTGTCAGTTTGGATAGTTCAAAACAACGTTTTCTATGTTTTTGCAAGTTTAAAACAGCATTTTATGTACGTCAGTTTAGATTGTTGAAAACAGCGTTTTCTTGGTTCTGCTAGTTTTAAACAGCAGTTTTATCGTGATTTCACAAAAATCTACCGTTTCGAACGAAAGAAACATGAATTTTCATTTTGAATAGTTGAAAACAGCGTTTTTTATGTTTTTGCAAGTTTAAAACAGAAATTTTATCGACATTTCTCATAAATCGCCGTTTCGCACGAAAGAATCATGAAATTGTCAGTATGGATAGTTCAAAACAGCGATTTCTATGTTTTTGCAAGTTTAAAACAGCATTTTAAATACGTCAGTTTAGATTGTTGATAACAGTGTTTTCTTAATTTTGCTAGTTTATAACAGCAGTTTTATCGTAATTTCACAAAAATCCACCGTTTCTAACGAAAGAAACAAGAATTTATCAGTTTGAATAGTTGAAAACAGCGTTTTTCTATGTTTTTGCAAGTTTAAAACAGCAATTTTATCGTCATTTCTCATAAATCGCCGTTTTGCACGAAAGAAACATGAATTTATCAGTTTGAATAGTTGAAAAAAGCGTTTTTCTATGTTTTTGCAAGTTTAAAACAGCAATTTTATCGTCATTTCTCATAAATCGCCGTTTCGCACGAAAGAAACATGAATTTGTCAGTTTGGATAGTTCAAAACAGCGTTTTCTATGTTTTTGCAAGTTTAAAACAGCATTTTAAATACGTCAGTTTAGATTGTTGAAAACAGCGTTTTCTTGGTTTTGCTAGTTTAAAACAGCAGTTTTATTGTGATTTCACAAAAATCAACCGTTTCGAACGAAAGAAACATGAATTTATCAGTTTGAATAGTTGAAAACAGCGTTTTTCTATGTTTTTGGAAGTTTAAAACAGCAATTTTATCGTCATTTCTCATAAATCGCCGTTTTGCACGAAAGAAACATGAATTTGTCAGTTTGGATAGTTCAAAACAGCGTTTTCTAAGTTTTTGCAAGTTTAAAACAGCATTTTAAATACGTCAGTTTAGATTGTTGAAAACAGCGTTTTCTTGGTTTGCTAGTTTAAAACAGCAGTTTTATCGTGATTTCACAAAAATCCACCGTTTCGAAAAAAAGAAACATGAATTTATCAGTTTGAATAGTTGAAAACTGCGTTTTTCTATGTTTTTGCAAGTTTAAAACAGCATTTTAAATACGTCAGTTTCGATTGTTGAAAACAGCGTTTTCTTGGTTTTGCTAGTTTAAAACAGCAGTTTTATCGTGATTTCACAAAAATCCACCGTTTCGAACCAAAGAAACAGTTTAAATAGTTTAAAACAGCGTTTTTCTATGTTTTTGCAAGTTTAAAACTGCAATTTTATCGTCATTTCTCATAAATCGCCGTTTCGCACGAAAGACACATGAATTTGTCAGTTTGGATAGTTCAAAACAGCGTTTTCTATGGTTTTGCAAGTTTAAAACAGCATTTTAAATACGTCAGTTTAGATTGTTGAAAACAGCGTTTTTTGCTAGTTTAAAACAGCAGTTTTATCGTGATTTTACAAGAATGTACCGTTTCGAACGAAAGAAACATGAATTTATCAGTTTGAATAGTTGAAAACAGCGTTTTTCTATGTTTTTGCAAGATTAAAACAGCAATTTTATCGTCATTTCTCATAAATCGCCGTTTCGCACGAAAGAAACATAATTTTGTCAGTTTGGATAGTTCAAAACAGCGTTTTCTATGTTTTTGCAAGTTTAAAACAGCAATTTTATCGCCATTTCTCATAAATCGCCGTTTCGCACGAAAGAAACATGAATTTATCAGTTTGAATAGTTGAAAACAGCGTTTTTCTATGTTTTTGCAAGTTTAAAACAGCAATTATATCGTCATTTGTCATAAATCGCCGTTTCGCACGAAAGAAACATGAATTTATCAGTTTGGATAGTTCAAAACGGCGTTTTCTATGTTTTTGCAAGTTTAAAACAGCATTTTAAATACGTCAGTTTAGATTGTTGAAAACAGCGTTTTCTTAATTTTGCTAGTTTATAACAGCAGTTTTATCGTGATTTCACAAAAATCCACCGTTTCTAACGAAAGAAACATGAATTTATCAGTTTGAATAGTTGAAAACAGCGTTTTGCTATGTTTTTGCAAGTTAAAACAGCAATTTTATCGTCATTTCTCATAAATCGCCGTTTCGCGTGAAAGAAACATGAATTTATCAGTTTGAATAGTTGAAAACAGCGTTTTTCTATGTTTTTGCAAGTTTAAAACTGCAATTTTATCGTCATTTCTCATAAATCGCCGTTTCGCACGAAAGAAAAATGAATTTATCAGTTTGGATACTTCAAAACAGCGTTTTCTATGTTTTAGCAAGATTAAAACAGCATTTTTATCGTCATTTCTCATAAATCGCCGTTTCGCATGAAAGAAAAATGAATTTATCAGTTTGAATAGTTGAAAAGAGCGTTTTTTTATGTTTTTGCAAGTTTAAAACAGCAATTTTATAGTCATTTCTCATAAATCGCCGTTTCACAAGAAAGAAACATGAATTTGTCAGTTTGGATAGTTCAAAACAACGTTTTCTATGTTTTTGCAAGTTTAAAACAGCATTTTATGTACGTCAGTTTAGATTGTTGAAAACAGCGTTTTCTTGGTTTTGCTAGTTTTAAACAGCAGTTTTATTGTGATTTCACAAAAATCTACCGTTTCGAACGAAAGAAACATGAATTATCAGTTTGAATAGTTGAAAACAGCGTTTTTTTTATGTTTTTGCAAGTTTAAAACAAAAATTTTATCGACATTTCTCATAAATCGCCGTTTCGCACGAAAGAATCATGAAATTGTCAGTATGGATAGTTCAAAACAGCGATTTCTATGTTTTTGCAAGTTTAAAACAGCATTTTAAATACGTCAGTTTAGATTGTTGATAACAGTGTTTTCTTAATTTTGCTAGTTTTTAACAGCAGTTTTATCGTGATTTCACAAAAATCCACCGTTTCTAACGAAAGAAACATGAATTTATCAGTTTGAATAGTTGAAAACTGCGTTTTTCTATGTTTTTGCAAGTTAAAACAGCAATTTTATCGTCATTTTTCATAAATCGCCGTTTCGCGTGAAAGAAACATGAATTTATCAGTTTGAATAGTTGAAAACAGCGTTTTTCTATGTTTTTGCAAGTTTAAAACAGCAATTTTATCGTCATCACTCATAAATCGCCGTTTCGCACGAAAGAAACATAATTTTGTCAGTTTGGATAGTTCAAAACAGCGTTTTCTATGTTTTTGCAAGTTTAAAACAGCAATTTTATCGCCATTTCTCATAAATCGCCGTTTCGCACGAAAGAAACATGAATTTATCAGTTTGAATAGTTGAAAACAGCGTTTTTCTATGTTTTTGCAAGTTTAAAACAGCAATTATATCGTCATTTGTCATAAATCGCCGTTTCGCACGAAAGAAACATGAATTTATCAGTTTGGATAGTTCAAAACGGCGTTTTCTATGTTTTTGCAAGTTTAAAACAGCATTTTAAATACGTCAGTTTAGATTGTTGAAAACAGCGTTTTCTTAATTTTGCTAGTTTATAACAGCAGTTTTATCGTGATTTCACAAAAATCCACCGTTTCTAACGAAAGAAACATGAATTTATCAGTTTGAATAGTTGAAAACAGCGTTTTGCTATGTTTTTGCAAGTTAAAACAGCAATTTTATCGTCATTTCTCATAAATCGCCGTTTCGCGTGAAAGAAACATGAATTTATCAGTTTGAATAGTTGAAAACAGCGTTTTTCTATGTTTTTGCAAGTTTAAAACAGCAATTTTATCGCCATTTCTCATAAATCGCCGTTTCGCACGAAAGAAAAATGAATTTATCAGTTTGGATAGTTCAAAACAGCGTTTTCTATGTTTTAGCAAGATTAAACAGCATTTTTATCGTCATTTCTCATAAATCGCCGTTTCGCACGAAAGAAAAATGAATTTATCAGTTTGAATAGTTGAAAAGAGCGTTTTTTTATGTTTTTGCAAGTTTAAAACAGCAATTTTATAGTCATTTCTCATAAATCGCCGTTTCACACGAAAGAAACATGAATTTGTCAGTTTGGATAGTTGGCTCTTAAAACAATTTCTGTTTGTACAGGAAATAAGGCAGACATGGAGAATTATAGAATTTTCAGAAAGAAATATAGATGTGAAATTATTAGTGAAAAAAAGATAGCGTATAGTGATCAAATTTTAAGTTCCACCAATAAAGCTAAAGACTGTTGGAAAATAGTAAATAATGAAAGAAATATACATAATGTAAATTCTAAACCTGACATTGCATGCGATGATTTTAACCTTTTCTTTACTTCCATCTCTGATAAAATTATGAAGGAATTACCTATTAATGCTAATTCTAATGCCCGGGATTTTCTGTTTAGCCCTGAAAATAATTTAACGAATTTTGAAATACGAGAAATTCATGAACATGAAATTATAGATGCCACCTTGTCTTTAAATAATTCCAAGTGTTCCGATGTTTACAATATTAACATTGAAATTATTAAAGAATGTATAGTACAGATAGCTCCTCTCCTAGCATTTATATTTAATAGATGCCTGGAAGAGGGTGTTTTTCCCGATTCACTGAAATTAACTAAGGTACTACCTTTATATAAAAAAGGAGATAGAGATAATGTAGATAGCTATCGCCCGATTTCAATTATTCCTATATTTGCTAAAATATTTGAAAAAATCATTAAAGTCAGACTGGTAACATTTCTAGAGGAGAATCAAATTTATAATAACAGACAATTTGGTTTCCGAAAAAATCGTTCCACCATTCAAGCAGTTTTGAATATTATTCAGAACATTGTTGAAAATTTAGAAAAAGGTCAACATACTACCATCACTTTATGTGACTTATCTAAAGCGTTCGACTGCGTGTCACACAGTGATTTAATTTTAAAAATTGAGCACTATGGTATACGTGGTACTACTTTAAATTTTTTAAGTTCATATTTGTTAAACAGAAAACAAAGTGTTTACATAGGAAATAATTGTTCTGAATTATTACCAGTAATTCATGGGGTACCACAAGGCTCTATTCTCGGCCCGGTCTTTTTCCTGATTTATGTAAATGATTTTCTTCATTATATGTTGCCAACAGAAATTGCTCAGTTCGCTGATGATACAAGTTTACTATGTTCTCATAGAGATATTTCTATGTTAAATGAGCTCGCGCGAGAAGAGTTACAGAAAGCAGAACAATGGTTTGTGGCTAATAAATTAAAATTAAATCCTGAAAAAACACAAGTGATAACTATATCTTCAAATAAAGCTGTGCAGAAAAGTGAATTTGTGAAAGTACTAGGAATATATATTGATGATCGCTTGAATTGGAGTCAACATATAATTTTTTTAGCTAAAAAGCTAGCAAGTGTAATTTTTTTAATACGTAAATTGTATCCTGTGTTAAGTATGGAATCCTTATTAACAGTTTATTTTGGTCTTTTTCATTCGTGCCTACACTACGGTGTTATTTTGTGGGGTAATTCTCCGAAAGCAATCAGAATTTTTCGACTTCAAAAACAAGCTGTTCGATTAATTATGGGAGTCAATATGAGAGAACACTGCAAACCTCTTTTTATTAGACTCAAAATATTGCCATTGCCTTGTTTATATATTTATAAATCACTTATGGAAATTCACAAAAATAAAGAAAATTTCAGATTAGCTTCTGATATTCATAATTATAGAACAAGAAACTCAAATCAAGTTCGCTCCCAGTGTTTTAAATTAAGTATATCAAAAAATAATTCCTTTGATATTAATTTATATAACTTTCTGCCCCTTGATTTACGAAATTCAAATGAACTTATTTTTAAACGTAAAGTTAAGCGTTTCCTACTACGTCATTGTTTTTACTCTTTAAATGAATATTATAATTATAAATGGGTTGATGAGGACTGGATTTGATATGGTTGCATTTGCATTACTCAACTCTTTTTTTAAATTTGTATGTCTTTGTATTTTTCTATTGACCTGCTATAAACAATTTTATATTGTAATATAGTTAAACAAAATAAACTAAACTAAACTAAACTAAACTAAACAAAAACATAGAAAAACGCTGTTTTGAACTATTCAAACTGACAAATTCATGATTGTTTCGTGTGAAACGGCGATTTATGAGAAATGACGATAAAATTGCTGTTTTAAACTTGCAAAAACATAGAAAAAACGCTGTTTTCAACTATTTAAACTGATAAATTCATGTTTCTTTCGTGTGAAACGGCGATTTATGAGAAATGACGATAAAATTGCTGTTTTAAACTTGCAAAAACATAGAAAAACGCTGTTTTTAACTATTCAAACTGATAAATTCATGTTTCTTTCGTGTGAAACGGCGATTTATGAGAAATGACGATAAAATTGCTGTTTTAAACTTGCAAAAACATAGAAAAACGCTGTTTTTAACTATTCAAACTGATAAATTCAGGTTTCTTTCGTTCGAAACGGTGGATTTTTGTGAAATCACGATAAAACTGCTGTTTTAAACTTGCAAAAACATAGAAAAACGCTGTTTTGAACTATTCAAACTGATAAATTCATGTTTCTTTCTTGTGAAACGGCGATTTATGAGAAATGACGATAAAATTGCTGTTTTAAACTTGCAAAAACATAGAAAAACGCTGTTTTTAACTATTCAAACTGATAAATTCAGGTTTCTTTCGTGTGAAACGGCGATTTATGAGAAATGACGATAAAATTGCTGTTTTAAACTTGCAAAATCGTAGAAAAACGCTGTTTTTAACTATTCAAACTGATAAATTCATGTTTCTTTCGTGTGAAACGGCGATTTATGAGAAATGACGATAAAATTGCTGTTTTAAACTTGCAAAAACATAGAAAAACGCTGTTTTGAACTATTCAAACTAACAAATTCATGTTTCTTTCGTGTGAAACGGCGATTTATGAGAAATGACAATAAAATTGCTGTTTTAAACTTGCAAAAACATAGAAAAACGCTGTTTTGAACTATTCAAACTGACAAATTCATGTTTCTTTCGTGTGAAACGGCGATTTATGAGAAATGACGATAAAATTGCTGTTTTAAACTTGCAAAAACATAGAAAAACGCTGTTTTTAACTATTCAAACTGATAAATTCATGTTACTTTCGTGTGAAACGGCGATTTATGAGAAATGACGATAAAATTGCTGTTTTAAACTTGCAAAAACATAGAAAAACGCTGTTTTTAACTATTCAAACTGATAAATTCATGTTACTTTCGTGTGAAACGGCGATTTATGAGAAATGACGATAAAATTGTTGTTTTAAACTTGCAAAAACATAGAAAAACGCTGTTTTTAACTATTCAAACTGATAAATTCAGGTTTCTTTCGTGTGAAACGGCGATTTATGAGAAATGACGATAAAATTGCTGTTTTAAACTTGCAAAAACATAGAAAAACGCTGTTTTTAACTATTCAAACTGACAAATTCATGTTTATTTCGTGTGAAACGGCGTTTTATGAGAAATGACGATAAAATTGCTGTTTTAAACTTGCAAAAACATAGAAAAACGCTGTTTTGAACTATTCAAACTGATAAATTCAGGTTTCTTTCGTTCGAAACGGTGGATTATTGTGAAATCACGATAAAACTGCTGTTTTAAACTTGCAAAAGCATAGAAATACGCTGTTTTTAACTATTCAAACTGACAAATTCATGTTTCTTTCGTGTGAAACGGCGTTTTATGAGAAATGACGATAAAATTGCTGTTTTAAACTTGCAAAAACATAGAAAAACGCTGTTTTGAACTATTCAAACTGACAAATTCATGTTTCTTTCGTGTGAAACGGCGATTTATGAGAAATGACGATAAAATTGCTGTTTTAAACTTGCAAAAACATAGAAAAACGCTGTTTTGAACTATTCAAACTGATAAATTCATGTTTCTTTCTTGCGAAACGGCGATTTATGAGAAATGACAATAAAATTGCTGTTTTAAACTTGCAAAAACATAGAAAAACGCTGTTTTGAACTATTCAAACTGATAAATTCATGTTTCTTTCGTGTGAATGAAATGACGATAAAATTGCTGTTTTAAACTTGCAAAAACATAGAAAAACGCTGTTTTGAACTATTCAAACTGACAAATTCATGTTTGTTTCGTGTGAAACGGCGATTTATGAGAAATGACGATAAAATTGCTGTTTTAAACTTGCAAAAACATATAAAAAACGCTGTTTTCAACTATTTAAACTGATAAATTCATGTTTCTTTCATGTGAAACGGCGATTTATGAGAAATGACGATAAAATTGCTGTTTTAAACTTGCAAAAACATAGAAAAACGCTGTTTTTAACTATTCAAACTGATAAATTCATGTTTCTTTCGTGTGAAACGGCGATTTATGAGAAATGACGATAAAATTGCTGTTTTAAACTTGCAAAAACATAGAAAAACGCTGTTTTGAACTACTCAAACTGACAAATTCATGTTTCTTTCGTGTGAAACGGCGATTTATGAGAAATGACGATAAAATTGCTGTTTTAAACTTGCAAAAACATAGAAAAAACGCTGTTTTCAACTATTTAAACTGATAAATTCATGTTTCTTTCGTGTGAAACGGCGATTTATGAGAAATGACGATAAAATTGCTGTTTTAAACTTGCAAAAACATAGAAAAACGCTGTTTTGAACAATTCAAACTGACAAATTCATGTTTCTTTCGTATGAAACGGCGATTTATGAGAAATGACGATAAAATTGCTGTTTTAAACTAGCAAAAACATAGAAAAACGCTGTTTTGAAATATTCAAACTGATAAATTCATGTTTCTTTCTTGCGACACGACGATTTATGAGAAATGACAATAAAATTGCTGTTTTAAACTTGCAAAACATAGAAAAACGCTGTTTTGAACTATTCAAACTGATAAATTCAGGTTTCTTTCATTCGAAACGGTGGATTTTTGTGAAATCACGATAAAACTGCTGTTTTAAACTTGCAAAAACATAGAAAAACGCTGTTTTTAACCATTCAAACTGACAAATTCATGTTTCTTTCGTGTGAAACGGCGTTTTTTGAGAAATGACGATAAAATT
This sequence comes from Poecilus cupreus, assembly GCA_963942605.1. Lineage (NCBI taxonomy): Eukaryota > Metazoa > Arthropoda > Insecta > Coleoptera > Carabidae > Poecilus > Poecilus cupreus. Next base: position 17,584,832 of record OZ012716.1, on the reverse strand, counting down.
GCGGTTTTAAACTTGCAAAAACATAGAAAAACGCTGTTTTGAACTATTCAAACTGACAAATTCATGTTTCTTTCGTGTGAAACGGCGATTTATGAGAAATGACGATAAAATTGCTGTTTTAAACTTGCAAAAACATAGAAAAAACGCTGTTTTCAACTATTTAAACTGATAAATTCATGTTTCTTTCGTGTGAAACGGCGATTTATGAGAAATGACGATAAAATTGCTGTTTTAAACTTGCAAAAACATAGAAAAACGCTGTTTTGAACTATTCAAACTGACAAATTCATGTTTCTTTCGTGTGAAACGGCGTTTTATGAGAAATGACGATAAAATTGCTGTTTTAAACTTGCAAAAACATAGAAAAACGCTGTTTTGAACTATTCAAACTGACAAATTCATGTTTGTTTCGTGTGAAACGGCGATTTATGAGAAATGACGATAAAATTGCTGTTTTAAACTTGCAAAAACATGGAAAAAACGCTGTTTTCAACTATTTAAACTGATAAATTCATGTTTCTTTCGTGTGAAACGGCGATTTATGAGAAATGACGATAAAATTGCTGTTTTAAACTTGCAAAAACATAGAAAAACGCTGTTTTTAACTATTCAAACTGATAAATTCATGTTTCTTTCGTGTGAAACGGCGATTTATGAGAAATGACGATAAAATTGCTGTTTTAAACTTGCAAAAACATAGAAAAACGCTGTTTTTAACTATTCAAACTGATAAATTCAGGTTTCTTTCGTTCGAAACGGTGGATTTTTGTGAAATCACGATAAAACTGCTGTTTTAAACTTGCAAAAACATAGAAAAACGCTGTTTTGAACTATTCAAACTGATAAATTCATGTTTCTTTCGTGTGAAACGGCGATTTATGAGAAATGACGATAAAATTGCTGTTTTAAACTTGCAAAAACATAGAAAAACGCTGTTTTTAACTATTCAAACTGATAAATTCATGTTTCTTTTGTGTGTAACGGCGATTTATGAGAAATGACGATAAAATTGCTGTTTTAAACTTGCAAAAACATAGAAAAACGCTGTTTTTAACTATTCAAACTGATAAATTCAGGTTTCTTTCGTGTGAAACGGCGATTTATGAGAAATGACGATAAAATTGCTGTTTTAAACTTGCAAAATCGTAGAAAAACGCTGTTTTTAACTATTCAAACTGATAAATTCATGTTTCTTTCGTGTGAAACGGCGATTTATGAGAAATGACGATAAAATTGCTGTTTTAAACTTGCAAAAACATAGAAAAACGCTGTTTTGAACTATTCAAACTAACAAATTCATGTTTCTTTCGTGTGAAACGGCGATTTATGAGAAATGACGATAAAATTGCTGTTTTAAACTTGCAAAAACATAGAAAAACGCTGTTTTGAACTATTCAAACTGACAAATTCATGTTTCTTTCGTGTGAAACGGCGATTTATGAGAAATGACGATAAAATTGCTGTTTTAAACTTGCAAAAACATAGAAAAACGCTGTTTTTAACTATTCAAACTGATAAATTCATGTTACTTTCGTGTGAAACGGCGATTTATGAGAAATGACGATAAAATTGCTGTTTTAAACTTGCAAAAACATAGAAAAACGCTGTTTTTAACTATTCAAACTGATAAATTCAGGTTTCTTTCGTGTGAAACGGCGATTTATGAGAAATGACGATAAAATTGCTGTTTTAAACTTGCAAAAACATAGAAAAACGCTGTTTTTAACTATTCAAACTGACAAATTCATGTTTCTTTCGTGTGAAACGGCGTTTTATGAGAAATGACGATAAAATTGCTGTTTTAAACTTGCAAAAACATAGAAAAACGCTGTTTTGAACTATTCAAACTGATAAATTCAGGTTTCTTTCGTTCGATGCTGTGGATTTTTGTGAAATCACGATAAAACTGCTGTTTTAAACTTGCAAAAACATAGAAAAACGCTGTTTTTAACTATTCAAACTGACAAATTCATGTTTCTTTCGTGTGAAACGGCGTTTTATGAGAAATGACGATAAAATTGCTGTTTTAAACTTGCAAAAACATAGAAAAACGCTGTTTTGAACTATTCAAACTGACAAATTCATGTTTCTTTCGTGTGAAACGGCGATTTATGAGAAATGACGATAAAATTGCTGTTTTAAACTTGCAAAATCGTAGAAAAACGCTGTTTTTAACTATTCAAACTGATAAATTCATGTTTCTTTCGTGTGAAACGGCGATTTATGAGAAATGACGATAAAATTGCTGTTTTAAACTTGCAAAAACATAAAAAAACGCTGTTTTGAACTATTCAAACTAGCAAATTCATGTTTCTTTCGTGTGAAACGGCGATTTATGAGAAATGACGATAAAATTGCTGTTTTAAACTTGCAAAAACATAGAAAAACGCTGTTTTTAACTATTCAAACTGATAAATTCAGGTTTCTTTCGTGTGAAACGGCGATTTATGAGAAATGACGATAAAATTGCTGTTTTAAACTTGCAAAATCGTAGAAAAACGCTGTTTTTAACTATTCAAACTGATAAATTCATGTTTCTTTCGTGTGAAACGGCGATTTATGAGAAATGACGATAAAATTGCTGTTTTAAACTTGCAAAAACATAGAAAAACGCTGTTTTGAACTATTCAAACTAACAAATTCATGTTTCTTTCGTGTGAAACGGCGATTTATGAGAAATGACGATAAAATTGCTGTTTTAAACTTGCAAAAACATAGAAAAACGCTGTTTTGAACTATTCAAACTGACAAATTCATGTTTCTTTCGTGTGAAACGGCGATTTATGAGAAATGACGATAAAATTGCTGTTTTAAACTTGCAAAAACATAGAAAAACGCTGTTTTTAACTATTCAAACTGATAAATTCATGTTACTTTCGTGTGAAACGGCGATTTATGAGAAATGACGATAAAATTGCTGTTTTAAACTTGCAAAAACATAGAAAAACGCTGTTTTTAACTATTCAAACTGATAAATTCAGGTTTCTTTCGTGTGAAACGGCGATTTATGAGAAATGACGATAAAATTGCTGTTTTAAACTTGCAAAAACATAGAAAAACGCTGTTTTTAACTATTCAAACTGACAAATTCATGTTTCTTTCGTGTGAAACGGCGTTTTATGAGAAATGACGATAAAATTGCTGTTTTAAACTTGCAAAAACATAGAAAAACGCTGTTTTGAACTATTCAAACTGATAAATTCAGGTTTCTTTCGTTCGATGCTGTGGATTTTTGTGAAATCACGATAAAACTGCTGTTTTAAACTTGCAAAAACATAGAAAAACGCTGTTTTTAACTATTCAAACTGACAAATTCATGTTTCTTTCGTGTGAAACGGCGTTTTATGAGAAATGACGATAAAATTGCTGTTTTAAACTTGCAAAAACATAGAAAAACGCTGTTTTGAACTATTCAAACTGACAAATTCATGTTTCTTTCGTGTGAAACGGCGATTTATGAGAAATGACGATAAAATTGCTGTTTTAAACTTGCAAAATCGTAGAAAAACGCTGTTTTTAACTATTCAAACTGATAAATTCATGTTTCTTTCGTGTGAAACGGCGATTTATGAGAAATGACGATAAAATTGCTGTTTTAAACTTGCAAAAACATAAAAAAACGCTGTTTTGAACTATTCAAACTAGCAAATTCATGTTTCTTTCGTGTGAAACGGCGATTTATGAGAAATGACGATAAAATTGCTGTTTTAAACTTGCAAAAACATAGAAAAACGCTGTTTTGAACTATTCAAACTGACAAATTCATGTTTCTTTCGTGTGAAACGGCGATTTATGAGAAATGACGATAAAATTGCTGTTTTAAACTTGCAAAAACATAGAAAAACGCTGTTTTGAACTATTCAAACTGACAAATTCATGTTTCTTTCGTGTGAAACGGCGATTTATGAGAAATGACGATAAAATTGCTGTTTTAAACTTGCAAAAACATAGAAAAACGCTGTTTTTAACTATTCAAACTGATAAATTCATGTTTCTTTCGTGTGAAACGGCGATTTATGAGAAATGACGATAAAATTGCTGTTTTAAACTTGCAAAAACATAGAAAAACGCTGTTTTTAACTATTCAAACTGATAAATTCAGGTTTCTTTCGTGTGAAACGGCGATTTATGAGAAATGACGATAAAATTGCTGTTTTAAACTTGCAAAAACATAGAAAAACGCTGTTTTTAACTATTCAAACTGACAAATTCATGTTTCTTTCGTGTGAAACGGCGTTTTATGAGAAATGACGATAAAATTGCTGTTTTAAACTTGCAAAAACATAGAAAAACGCTGTTTTGAACTATTCAAACTGATAAATTAATGTTTCTTTCGTGTGAAACGGCGTTTTATGAGAAATGACGATAAAATTGCTGTTTTAAACTTGCAAAAACATAGAAAAACGCTGTTTTTAACTATTCAAACTGATTAATTCAGGTTTCTTTCGTTCGAAACGGTGGATTTTTGTGAAATCACGATAAAACTGCTGTTTTAAACTTGCAAAAACATAGTAAAACGCTGTTTTGAACTATTCAAACTGATAAATTCATGTTTCTTTCGTGTGAAACGGCGATTTATGAGAAATGACGTTAAAATTGCTGTTTTAAACTTGCAAAAACATTAAAAAACGCTGTTTTTATCTATTCAAACTGATAAATTCATGTTTCTTTTGTGTGAAACGGCGATTTATGAGAAATGACGATAAAATTGCTGTTTTAAACTTGCAAAAACATAGAAAAACGCTGTTTTTAACTGTTCAAACTGATAAATTCAGGTTTCTTTCGTGTGAAACGGCGATTTATGAGAAATGACGATAAAATTGCTGTTTTAAACTTGCAAAATCGTAGAAAAACGCTGTTTTTAACTATTCAAACTGATAAATTCATGTTTCTTTCGTGTGAAACGGCGATTTATGAGAAATGACGATAAAATTGCTGTTTTAAACTTGCAAAAACATAGAAAAACGCTGTTTTGAACTATTCAAACTGATAAATTCAGGTTTCTTTCGTTCGAAACGGTGGATTTTTGTGAAATCACGATAAAACTGCTGTTTTAAACTTGCAAAAACATAGAAAAACGCTGTTTTGAACTATTCAAACTGACAAATTCATGTTTCTTTCGTGTGAAACGGCGATTTATGAGAAATGACGATAAAATTGCTGTTTTAAACTTGCAAAAACATAGAAAAACGCTGTTTTGAACTATTCAAACTGATAAATTCATGTTTCTTTCTTGCGAAACGGCGATTTATGAGAAATGACAATAAAATTGCTGTTTTAAACTTGCAAAAACATAGAAAAACGCTGTTTTGAACTATTCAAACTGATAAATTCATGTTTCTTTCGTGTGAATGAAATGACGATAAAACTGCTGTTTTAAACTTGCAAAAACATAGAAAAACGCTGTTTTTAACTATTCAAACTGACAAATTCATGTTTCTTTCGTGTGAAACGGCGTTTTATGAAAAATGACGATAAAATTGCTGTTTTAAACTTGCAAAAACATAGAAAAACGCTGTTTTGAACTATTCAAACTGACAAATTCATGTTTCTTTCGTGTGAAACGGCGATTTATGAGAAATGACGATAAAATTGCTGTTTTAAACTTGCAAAAACATAGAAAAACGCTGTTTTGAACTATTCAAACTGATAAATTCATGTTTCTTTCTTGCGAAACGGCGATTTATGAGAAATGACAATAAAATTGCTGTTTTAAACTTGCAAAAACATAGAAAAACGCTGTTTTGAACTATTCAAACTGATAAATTCATGTTTCTTTCGTGTGAATGAAATGACGATAAAATTGCTGTTTTAAACTTGCAAAAACATAGAAAAACGCTGTTTTGAACTATTCAAACTGACAAATTCATGTTTGTTTCGTGTGAAACGGCGATTTATGAGAAATGACGATAAAATTGCTGTTTTAAACTTGCAAAAACATAGAAAAAACGCTGTTTTCAACTATTTAAACTGATAAATTCATGTTTCTTTCGTGTGAAACGGCAATTTATGAGAAATGACGATAAAATTGCTGTTTTAAACTTGCAAAAACATAGAAAAACGCTGTTTTTAACTATTCAAACTGATAAATTCATGTTTCTTTCGTGTGAAACGGCGATTTATGAGAAATGACGATAAAATTGCTGTTTTAAACTTGCAAAAACATAGAAAAACGCTGTTTTGAACTACTCAAACTGACAAATTCATGTTTCTTTCGTGTGAAACGGCGATTTATGAGAAATGACGATAAAATTGCTGTTTTAAACTTGCAAAAACATGGAAAAAACGCTGTTTTCAACTATTTAAACTGATAAATTCATGTTTCTTTCGTGTGAAACGGCGATTTATGAGAAATGACGATAAAATTGCTGTTTTAAACTTGCAAAAACATAGAAAAACGCTGTTTTTAACTATTCAAACTGACAAATTCATGTTTCTTTCGTATGAAACGGCGATTTATGAGAAATGACGATAAAATTGCTGTTTTAAACTAGCAAAAACATAGAAAAACGCTGTTTTGAACTATTCAAACTGATAAATTCATGTTTCTTTCTTGCGACACGACGATTTATGAGAAATGACAATAAAATTGCTGTTTTAAACTTGCAAAACATAGAAAAACGCTGTTTTGAACTATTCAAACTGATAAATTCAGGTTTCTTTCGTTCGAAACGGTGGATTTTTGTGAAATCACGATAAAACTGCTGTTTTAAACTTGCAAAAACATAGAAAAACGCTGTTTTTAACCATTCAAACTGACAAATTCATGTTTCTTTCGTGTGAAACGGCGTTTTTTGAGAAATGACGATAAATCTGCGGTTTTAAACTTGCAAAAACATAGAAAAACGCTGTTTTGAACTATTCAAACTGACAAATTCATGTTTCTTTCGTGTGAAACGGCGATTTATGAGAAATGACGATAAAATTGCTGTTTTAAACTTGCAAAAACATAGAAAAAACGCTGTTTTTAACTATTTAAACTGATAAATTCATGTTTCTTTCGTGTGAAACGGCGATTTATGAGAAATGACAATAAAATTGCTGTTTTAAACTTGCAAAAACATAGAAAAACGCTGTTTTGAACTATTCAAACTGATAAATTCATGTTTCTTTCGTGTGAATGAAATGACGATAAAACTGCTGTTTTAAACTTGCAAAAACATAGAAAAACGCTGTTTTTAACTATTCAAACTGACAAATTCATGTTTCTTTCGTGTGAAACGGCGTTTTATGAGAAATGACGATAAAATTGCTGTTTTAAACTTGCAAAAACATAGAAAAACGCTGTTTTGAACTATTCAAACTGACAAATTCATGTTTCTTTCGTGTGAAACGGCGATTTATGGGAAATGACGATAAAATTGCTGTTTTAAACTTGCAAAAACATAGAAAAACGCTGTTTTGAACTATTCAAACTGATAAATTCATGTTTCTTTCTTGCGAAACGGCGATTTATGAGAAATGACAATAAAATTGCTGTTTTAAACTTGCAAAAACATAGAAAAACGCTGTTTTGAACTATTCAAACTGATAAATTCATGTTTCTTTCGTGTGAATGAAATGACGATAAAATTGCTGTTTTAAACTTGCAAAAACATAGAAAAACGCTGTTTTGAACTATTCAAACTGACAAATTCATGTTTGTTTCGTGTGAAACGGCGATTTATGAGAAATGACGATAAAATTGCTGTTTTAAACTTGCAAAATCGTAGAAAAACGCTGTTTTTAACTATTCAAACTGATAAATTCATGTTTCTTTCGTGTGAAACGGCGATTTATGAGAAATGACGATAAAATTGCTGTTTTAAACTTGCAAAAACATAGAAAAACGCTGTTTTGAACTATTCAAACTAGCAAATTCATGTTTCTTTCGTGTGAAACGGCGATTTATGAGAAATGACGATAAAATTGCTGTTTTAAACTTGCAAAAACATAGAAAAACGCTGTTTTGAACTATTCAAACTGACAAATTCATGTTTCTTTCGTGTGAAACGGCGATTTATGAGAAATGACGATAAAATTGCTGTTTTAAACTTGCAAAAACATAGAAAAACGCTGTTTTGAACTATTCAAACTGATAAATTCATGTTACTTTCGTGTGAAACGGCGATTTATGAGAAATGACGATAAAATTGCTGTTTTAAACTTGCAAAAACATATAAAAACGCTGTTTTTAACTATTCAAACTGATAAATTCAGGTTTCTTTCGTGTGAAACGGCGATTTATGAGAAATGACGATAAAATTGCTGTTTTAAACTTGCAAAAACATAGAAAAACTCTGTTTTTAACTATTCAAACTGACAAATTCATGTTTCTTTCGTGTGAAACGGCGTTTTATGAGAAATGACGATAAAATTGCTGTTTTAAACTTGCAAAAACATAGAAAAACGCTGTTTTGAACTATTCAAACTGATAAATTCAGGTTTCTTTCGTTCGAAACGGTGGATTTTTGTGAAATCACGATAAAACTGCCGTTTTAAACTTGCAAAAACATAGAAAAACGCTGTTTTTAACTATTCAAACTGACAAATTCATGTTTCTTTCGTGTGAAACGGCGTTTTATGAGAAATGAGGATAAAATTGCTGTTTTAAACTTGCAAAAACATAGAAAAACGCTGTTTTGAACTATTCAAACTGACAAATTCATGTTTCTTTCGTGTGAAACGGCGATTTATGAGAAATGACGATAAAATTGCTGTTTTAAACTTGCAAAAACATAGAAAAACGCTGTTTTGAACTATTCAAACTGATAAATTCATGTTTCTTTCTTGCGAAACGGCGATTTATGAGAAATGACAATAAAATTGCTGTTTTAAACTTGCAAAAACATAGAAAAACGCTGTTTTGAACTATTCAAACTGATAAATTCATGTTTCTTTCGTGTGAATGAAATGACGATAAAACTGCTGTTTTAAACTTGCAAAAACATAGAAAAACGCTGTTTTTAACTATTCAAACTGACAAATTCATGTTTCTTTCGTGTGAAACGGCGTTTTATGAAAAATGACGATAAAATTGCTGTTTTAAACTTGCAAAAACATAGAAAAACGCTGTTTTGAACTATTCAAACTGACAAATTCATGTTTCTTTCGTGTGAAACGGCGATTTATGAGAAATGACGATAAAATTGCTGTTTTAAACTTGCAAAAACATAGAAAAACGCTGTTTTGAACTATTCAAACTGATAAATTCATGTTTCTTTCTTGCGAAACGGCGATTTATGAGAAATGACAATAAAATTGCTGTTTTAAACTTGCAAAAACATAGAAAAACGCTGTTTTGAACTATTCAAACTGATAAATTCATGTTTCTTTCGTGTGAATGAAATGACGATAAAATTGCTGTTTTAAACTTGCAAAAACATAGAAAAACGCTGTTTTGAACTATTCAAACTGACAAATTCATGTTTGTTTCGTGTGAAACGGCGATTTATGAGAAATGACGATAAAATTGCTGTTTTAAACTTGCAAAAACATAGAAAAAACGCTGTTTTCAACTATTTAAACTGATAAATTCATGTTTCTTTCGTGTGAAACGGCGATTTATGAGAAATGACGATAAAATTGCTGTTTTAAACTTGCAAAAACATAGAAAAACGCTGTTTTTAACTATTCAAACTGATAAATTCATGTTTCTTTCGTGTGAAACGGCGATTTATGAGAAATGACGATAAAATTGCTGTTTTAAACTTGCAAAAACATAGAAAAACGCTGTTTTTAACTATTCAAACTGACAAATTCATGTTTCTTTCGTATGAAACGGCGATTTATGAGAAATGACGATAAAATTGCTGTTTTAAACTAGCAAAAACATAGAAAAACGCTGTTTTGAACTATTCAAACTGATAAATTCATGTTTCTTTCTTGCGACACGACGATTTATGAGAAATGACAATAAAATTGCTGTTTTAAACTTGCAAAACATAGAAAAACGCTGTTTTGAACTATTCAAACTGATAAATTCAGGTTTCTTTCGTTCGAAACGGTGGATTTTTGTGAAATCACGATAAAACTGCTGTTTTAAACTTGCAAAAACATAGAAAAACGCTGTTTTTAACCATTCAAACTGACAAATTCATGTTTCTTTCGTGTGAAACGGCGTTTTTTGAGAAATGACGATAAATCTGCGGTTTTAAACTTGCAAAAACATAGAAAAACGCTGTTTTGAACTATTCAAACTGACAAATTCATGTTTCTTTCGTGTGAAACGGCGATTTATGAGAAATGACGATAAAATTGCTGTTTTAAACTTGCAAAAACATAGAAAAAACGCTGTTTTTAACTATTTAAACTGATAAATTCATGTTTCTTTCGTGTGAAACGGCGATTTATGAGAAATGACGATAAAATTGCTTTTTTAAACTTGCAAAAACATAGAAAAACGCTGTTTTTAACTATTCAAACTGACAAATTCATGTTTCTTTCGTGTGAAACGGCGATTTATGAGAAATGACGATAAAATTGCTGTTTTAAACTAGCAAAAACATAGAAAAACGCTGTTTTGAACTATTCAAACTGATAAATTCATGTTTCTTTCTTGCAAAACGACGATTTATGAGAAATGACAATAAAATTGCTGTTTTAAACTTGCAAAACATAGAAAAACGCTGTTTTGAACTATTCAAACTGATAAATTCAGGTTTTTTTCGTTCGAAACGGTGGATTTTTGTGAAATCACGATAAAACTGCTGTTTTAAACTTGCAAAAACATAGAAAAACGCTGTTTTGAACTATTCAAACTGACAAATTCATGTTTCTTTCGTGTGAAACGGCGTTTTATGAGAAATGACGATAAAATTGCTGTTTTAAACTTGCAAAAACATAGAAAAACGCTGTTTTGAACTATTCAAACTGACAAATTCATGTTTGTTTCGTGTGAAACGGCGATTTATGAGAAATGACGATAAAATTGCTGTTTTTAACTTGCAAAAACATAGAAAAAACGCTGTTTTCAACTATTTAAACTGATAAATTCATGTTTCTTTCGTGTGAAACGGCGATTTATGAGAAATGAAGATAAAGTTACTGTTTTAAACTTGCAAAAACATAGAAAAACGCTGTTTTTAACTATTCAAACTGATAAATTCATGTTTCTTTCGTGTGAAACGGCGATTTATGAGAAATGACGATAAAATTGCTGTTTTAAACTTGCAAAAACATAGAAAAACGCTGTTTTTAACTATTCAAACTGATAAATTCAGGTTTCTATCGTTCGAAACGGTGGATTTTTGTGAAATCACGATAAAACTGCTGTTTTAAACTTGCAAAAACATAGAAAAACGCTGTTTTGAACTATTCAAACTGATAAATTCATGTTTCTTTCGTGTGAAACGGCGATTTATGAGAAATGACGATAAAATTGCTGTTTTAAACTTGCAAAAACATAGAAAAACGCTGTTTTTAACTATTCAAACTGATAAATTCATGTTTCTTTTGTGTGTAACGGCGATTTATGAGAAAAGACGATAAAATTGCTGTTTTAAACTTGCAAAAACATAGAAAAACGCTGTTTTTAACTATTCAAACTGATAAATTCAGGTTTCTTTCGTGTGAAACGGCGATTTATGAGAAATGACGATAAAATTGCTGTTTTAAACTTGTAAAATCGTAGAAAAACGCTGTTTTTAACTATTCAAACTGATAAATTCATGTTTCTTTCGTGTGAAACGGCGATTTATGAGAAATGACGATAAAATTGCTGTTTTAAACTTGCAAAAACATAGAAAAACGCTGTTTTTAACTATTCAAACTGATAAATTCAGGTTTCTTTCGTGTGAAACGGCGATTTATGAGAAATGACGATAAAATTGCTGTTTTAAACTTGCAAAAACATAGAAAAACGCTGTTTTTAACTATTCAAACTGACAAATTCATGTTTCTTTCGTGTGAAACGGCGTTTTATGAGAAATGACGATAAAATTGCTGTTTTAAACTTGCAAAAACATAGAAAAACGCTGTTTTGAACTATTCAAACTGATAAATTCAGGTTTCTTTCGTTCGAAACGGTGGATTTTTGTGAAATCACGATAAAACTGGTGTTTTAAACTTGCAAAAACATAGAAAAACGCTGTTTTTAATTATTCAAACTGACAAATTCATGTTTCTTTCGTGTGAAACGGCGTTTTATGAGAAATGACGATAAAATTGCTGTTTTAAACTTGCAAAAACATAGAAAAACGCTGTTTTGAACTATTCAAACTGACAAATTCATGTTTCTTTCGTGTGAAACGGCGATTTATGAGAAATGACGATAAAATTGCTGTTTTAAACTTGCAAAAACATAGAAAAACGCTGTTTTGAACTATTCAAACTGATAAATTCATGTTTCTTTCTTGCGAAACGGCGATTTATGAGAAATGACAATAAAATTGCTGTTTTAAACTTGCAAAAACATAGAAAAACGCTGTTTTGAACTATTCAAACTGACAAATTCATGTTTGTTTCGTGTGAAACGGCGATTTATGAGAAATGACGATAAAATTGCTGTTTTAAACTTGCAAAAACATAGAAAAAACGCTGTTTTCAACTATTTAAACTGATAAATTCATGTTTCTTTCGTGTGAAACGGCGATTTATGAGAAATGACGATAAAATTGCTGTTTTAAACTTGCAAAAACATAGAAAAACGCTGTTTTTAACTATTCAAACTGATAAATTCATGTTTCTTTCGTGTGAAACGGCGATTTATGAGAAATGACGATAAAATTGCTGTTTTAAACTTGCAAAAACATAGAAAAACGCTGTTTTGAACTACTCAAACTGACAAATTCATGTTTCTTTCGTGTGAAACGGCGATTTATGAGAAATGACGATAAAATTGCTGTTTTAAACTTGCAAAAACATAGAAAAACGCTGTTTTTAACTATTCAAACTGATAAATTCAGGTTTCTTTCGTGTGAAACGGCGATTTATGAGAAATGACGATAAAATTGCTGTTTTAAACTTGCAAAAACATAGAAAAACGCTGTTTTAACTATTCAAACTGACAAATTCATGTTTCTTTCGTGTGAAACGGCGTTTTATGAGAAATGACGATAAAATTGCTGTTTTAAACTTGCATAAACATAGAAAAACGCTGTTTTGAACTATTCAAACTGACAAATTCATGTTTGTTTCGTGTGAAACGGCGATTTATGAGAAATGACGATAAAATTGCTGTTTTAAACTTGCAAAACATAGAAAACGCTGTTTTGAACTATTCAAACTGACAAATTCATGTTTCTTTCGTGTGAAACGGCGATTTATGAGAAATGACGATAAAATTGCTGTTTTAAACTTGCAAAAACATAGAAAAACGCTGTTTTGAACTATTCAAACTGACAAATTCATGTTTCTTTCGTGTGAAACGGCGATTTATGAGAAATGACGATAAAATTGCTGTTTTAAACTTGCAAAAACATAGAAAAACGCTGTTTTTAACTATTCAAACTGATAAATTCATGTTTCTTTCGTGTGAAACGGCGATTTATGAGAAATGACGATAAAATTGCTGTTTTAAACTTGCAAAAACATAGAAAAACGCTGTTTTTAACTATTCAAACTGATAAATTCAGGTTTCTATCGTTCGAAACGGTGGATTTTTGTGAAATCACGATAAAACTGCTGTTTTAAACTTGCAAAAACATAGAAAAACGCTGTTTTGAACTATTCAAACTGATAAATTCATGTTTCTTTCGTGTGAAACGGCGATTTATGAGAAATGACGATAAAATTGCTGTTTTAAACTTGCAAAAACATAGAAAAACGCTGTTTTTAAATATTCAAACTGATAAATTCATGTTTCTTTTGTGTGTAACGGCGATTTATGAGAAAAGACGATAAAATTGCTGTTTTAAATTTGCAAAAACATAGAAAAACGCTGTTTTTAACTATTCAAACTGATAAATTCAGGTTTCTTTCGTGTGAAACGGCGATTTATGAGAAATGACGATAAAATTGCTGTTTTAAACTTGTAAAATCGTAGAAAAACGCTGTTTTTAACTATTCAAACTGATAAATTCATGTTTCTTTCGTGTGAAACGGCGATTTATGAGAAATGACGATAAAATTGCTGTTTTAAACTTGCAAAAACATAGAAAAACGCTGTTTTTAACTATTCAAACTGATAAATTCAGGTTTCTTTCGTGTGAAACGGCGATTTATGAGAAATGACGATAAAATTGCTGTTTTAAACTTGCAAAAACATAGAAAAACGCTGTTTTTAACTATTCAAACTGACAAATTCATGTTTCTTTCGTGTGAAACGGCGTTTTATGAGAAATGACGATAAAATTGCTGTTTTAAACTTGCAAAAACATAGAAAAACGCTGTTTTGAACTATTCAAACTGATAAATTCAGGTTTCTTTCGTTCGAAACGGTGGATTTTTGTGAAATCACGATAAAACTGGTGTTTTAAACTTGCAAAAACATAGAAAAACGCTGTTTTTAATTATTCAAACTGACAAATTCATGTTTCTTTCGTGTGAAACGGCGTTTTATGAGAAATGACGATAAAATTGCTGTTTTAAACTTGCAAAAACATAGAAAAACGCTGTTTTGAACTATTCAAACTGACAAATTCATGTTTCTTTCGTGTGAAACGGCGATTTATGAGAAATGACGATAAAATTGCTGTTTTAAACTTGCAAAAACATAGAAAAACGCTGTTTTGAACTATTCAAACTGATAAATTCATGTTTCTTTCTTGCGAAACGGCGATTTATGAGAAATGACAATAAAATTGCTGTTTTAAACTTGCAAAAACATAGAAAAACGCTGTTTTGAACTATTCAAACTGACAAATTCATGTTTGTTTCGTGTGAAACGGCGATTTATGAGAAATGACGATAAAATTGCTGTTTTAAACTTGCAAAAACATAGAAAAAACGCTGTTTTCAACTATTTAAACTGATAAATTCATGTTTCTTTCGTGTGAAACGGCGATTTATGAGAAATGACGATAAAATTGCTGTTTTAAACTTGCAAAAACATAGAAAAACGCTGTTTTTAACTATTCAAACTGATAAATTCATGTTTCTTTCGTGTGAAACGGCGATTTATGAGAAATGACGATAAAATTGCTGTTTTAAACTTGCAAAAACATAGAAAAACGCTGTTTTGAACTACTCAAACTGACAAATTCATGTTTCTTTCGTGTGAAACGGCGATTTATGAGAAATGACGATAAAATTGCTGTTTTAAACTTGCAAAAACATAGAAAAACGCTGTTTTTAACTATTCAAACTGATAAATTCAGGTTTCTTTCGTGTGAAACGGCGATTTATGAGAAATGACGATAAAATTGCTGTTTTAAACTTGCAAAAACATAGAAAAACGCTGTTTTAACTATTCAAACTGACAAATTCATGTTTCTTTCGTGTGAAACGGCGTTTTATGAGAAATGACGATAAAATTGCTGTTTTAAACTTGCATAAACATAGAAAAACGCTGTTTTGAACTATTCAAACTGACAAATTCATGTTTGTTTCGTGTGAAACGGCGATTTATGAGAAATGACGATAAAATTGCTGTTTTAAACTTGCAAAACATAGAAAACGCTGTTTTGAACTATTCAAACTGACAAATTCATGTTTCTTTCGTGTGAAACGGCGATTTATGAGAAATGACGATAAACTTGCTGTTTTAAACTTGCAAAAACATAGAAAAACGCTGTTTTGAACTATTCAAACTGACAAATTCATGTTTCTTTCGTGTGAAACGGCGATTTATGAGAAATGACGATAAAATTGCTGTTTTAAACTTGCAAAAACATAGAAAAACGCTGTTTTTAACTATTCAAACTGATAAATTCATGTTTCTTTCGTGTGAAACGGCGATTTATGAGAAATGACGATAAAATTGCTGTTTTAAACTTGCAAAAACATAGAAAAACGCTGTTTTTAACTATTTAAACTGATAAATTCAGGTTTCTTTCGTTCGAAACGGTGGATTTTTGTGAAATCACGATAAAACTGCTGTTTTAAACTTGCAAAAACATAGAAAAACGCTGTTTTGAACTATTCATGTTTCTTTCGTGTGAAACGGCGATTTATGAGAAATGACGATAAAATTGCTGTTTTAAACTTGCAAAAACATAGAAAAACGCTGTTTTGAACTATTCAAACTGATAAATTCATGTTTCTTTCTTGCGAAACGGCGATTTATGAGAAATGACAATAAAATTGCTGTTTTAAACTTGCAAAAACATAGAAAAACGCTGTTTTGAACTATTCAAACTGATAAATTCATGTTTCTTTCGTGTGAATGAAATGACGATAAAATTGCTGTTTTAAACTTGCAAAAACATAGAAAAACGCTGTTTTTAACTATTCAAACTGATAAATTCAGGATTCTTTCGTGTGAAACGGCGATTTATGAGAAATGACGATAAAATTGCTGTTTTAAACTTGCAAAAACATAGAAAAACGCTGTTTTTAACTATTCAAACTGACAAATTCATGTTTCTTTCGTGTGAAACGGCGTTTTATGAGAAATGACGATAAAATTGCTGTTTTAAACTTGCAAAAACATAGAAAAACGCTGTTTTGAACTATTCAAACTGACAAATTCATGTTTGTTTCGTGTGAAACGGCGATTTATGAGAAATGACGATAAAATTGCTGTTTTAAACTTGCAAAAACATAGAAAAAACGCTGTTTTCAACTATTTAAACTGATAAATTCATGTTTCTTTCGTGTGAAACGGCGTTTTATGAGAAATGACGATAAAATTGCTGTTTTAAACTTGCAAAAACATAGAAAAACGCTGTTTTGAACTATTCAAACTGATAAATTCATGTTTCTTTCTTGCGACACGGCGATTTATGAGAAATGACAATAAAATTGCTGTTTTAAACTTGCAAAACATAGAAAAACGCTGTTTTGAACTATTCAAACTGACAAATTCATGTTTCTTTCGTGTGAAACGGCGATTTATGAGAAATGACAATAAAATTGCTGTTTTAAACTTGCAAAAACATAGAAAAACGCTGTTTTGAACTATTCAAACTGATAAATTCATGTTTCTTTCGTGTGAAACGGCGATTTATGAGAAATGACGATAAAATTGCTGTTTTAAACTTGCAAAAACATAGAAAAACGCTGTTTTTAACTATTCAAACTGATAAATTCATGTTTCTTTTGTGTGAAACGGCGATTTATGAGAAATGACGATAAAATTGCTGTTTTAAACTTGCAAAAACATAGAAAAACGCTGTTTTTAACTATTCAAACTGATAAATTCAGGTTTCTTTCGTGTGAAACGGCGATTTATGAGAAATGACAATAAAATTGCTGTTTTAAACTTGCAAAATCGTAGAAAAACGCTGTTTTTAACTATTCAAACTGATAAATTCATGTTTCTTTCGTGTGAAACGGCGATTTATGAGAAATGACGATAAAATTGCTGTTTTAAACTTGCAAAAACATAGAAAAACGCTGTTTTGAACTATTCAAACTGATAAATTCATGTTTCTTTCGTGTGAAACGGCGATTTATGAGAAATGACGATAAAATTGCTGTTTTAAACTTGCAAAAACATAGAAAAACGCTGTTTTGAACTATTCAAACTGACAAATTCATGTTTCTTTGGTGTGAAACGGCGATTTATGAGAAATGACAATAAAATTGCTGTTTTAAACTTGCAAAAACATAGAAAAACGCTGTTTTGAACTATTCAAACTGACAAATTCATGTTTCTTTCGTGTGAAACGGCGATTTATGAGAAATGACGATAAAATTGCTGTTTTAAACTTGCAAAAACATAGAAAAACGCTGTTTTTAACTATTCAAACTGATAAATTCAGGTTTCTTTCGTGTGAAACGGCGATTTATGAGAAATGACGATAAAATTGCTGTTTTAAACTTGCAAAAACATAGAAAAACGCTGTTTTTAACTATTCAAACTGACAAATTCATGTTTCTTTCGTGTGAAACGGCGTTTTATGAGAAATGACGATAAAATTGCTGTTTTAAACTTGCAAAAACATAGAAAAACGCTGTTTTGAACTATTCAAACTGATAAATTCAGGTTTCTTTCGTTCGAAACGGTGGATTTTTGTGAAATCACGATAAAACTGGTGTTTTAAACTTGCAAAAACATAGAAAAACGCTGTTTTTAATTATTCAAACTGACAAATTCATGTTTCTTTCGTGTGAAACGGCGTTTTATGAGAAATGACGATAAAATTGCTGTTTTAAACTTGCAAAAACATAGAAAAACGCTGTTTTGAACTATTCAAACTGACAAATTCATGTTTCTTTCGTGTGAAACGGCGATTTATGAGAAATGACGATAAAATTGCTGTTTTAAACTTGCAAAAACATAGAAAAACGCTGTTTTGAACTATTCAAACTGATAAATTCATGTTTCTTTCTTGCGAAACGGCGATTTATGAGAAATGACAATAAAATTGCTGTTTTAAACTTGCAAAAACATAGAAAAACGCTGTTTTGAACTATTCAAACTGACAAATTCATGTTTGTTTCGTGTGAAACGGCGATTTATGAGAAATGACGATAAAATTGCTGTTTTAAACTTGCAAAAACATAGAAAAAACGCTGTTTTCAACTATTTAAACTGATAAATTCATGTTTCTTTCGTGTGAAACGGCGATTTATGAGAAATGACGATAAAATTGCTGTTTTAAACTTGCAAAAACATAGAAAAACGCTGTTTTTAACTATTCAAACTGATAAATTCATGTTTCTTTCGTGTGAAACGGCGATTTATGAGAAATGACGATAAAATTGCTGTTTTAAACTTGCAAAAACATAGAAAAACGCTGTTTTGAACTACTCAAACTGACAAATTCATGTTTCTTTCGTGTGAAACGGCGATTTATGAGAAATGACGATAAAATTGCTGTTTTAAACTTGCAAAAACATAGAAAAACGCTGTTTTTAACTATTCAAACTGATAAATTCAGGTTTCTTTCGTGTGAAACGGCGATTTATGAGAAATGACGATAAAATTGCTGTTTTAAACTTGCAAAAACATAGAAAAACGCTGTTTTAACTATTCAAACTGACAAATTCATGTTTCTTTCGTGTGAAACGGCGTTTTATGAGAAATGACGATAAAATTGCTGTTTTAAACTTGCATAAACATAGAAAAACGCTGTTTTGAACTATTCAAACTGACAAATTCATGTTTGTTTCGTGTGAAACGGCGATTTATGAGAAATGACGATAAAATTGCTGTTTTAAACTTGCAAAACATAGAAAACGCTGTTTTGAACTATTCAAACTGACAAATTCATGTTTCTTTCGTGTGAAACGGCGATTTATGAGAAATGACGATAAAATTGCTGTTTTAAACTTGCAAAAACATAGAAAAACGCTGTTTTGAACTATTCAAACTGACAAATTCATGTTTCTTTCGTGTGAAACGGCGATTTATGAGAAATGACGATAAAATTGCTGTTTTAAACTTGCAAAAACATAGAAAAACGCTGTTTTTAACTATTTAAACTGATAAATTCAGGTTTCTTTCGTTCGAAACGGTGGATTTTTGTGAAATCACGATAAAACTGCTGTTTTAAACTTGCAAAAACATAGAAAAACGCTGTTTTGAACTATTCATGTTTCTTTCGTGTGAAACGGCGATTTATGAGAAATGACGATAAAATTGCTGTTTTAAACTTGCAAAAACATAGAAAAACGCTGTTTTGAACTATTCAAACTGATAAATTCATGTTTCTTTCTTGCGAAACGGCGATTTATGAGAAATGACAATAAAATTGCTGTTTTAAACTTGCAAAAACATAGAAAAACGCTGTTTTGAACTATTCAAACTGATAAATTCATGTTTCTTTCGTGTGAATGAAATGACGATAAAATTGCTGTTTTAAACTTGCAAAAACATAGAAAAACGCTGTTTTTAACTATTCAAACTGATAAATTCAGGATTCTTTCGTGTGAAACGGCGATTTATGAGAAATGACGATAAAATTGCTGTTTTAAACTTGCAAAAACATAGAAAAACGCTGTTTTTAACTATTCAAACTGACAAATTCATGTTTCTTTCGTGTGAAACGGCGTTTTATGAGAAATGACGATAAAATTGCTGTTTTAAACTTGCAAAAACATAGAAAAACGCTGTTTTGAACTATTCAAACTGACAAATTCATGTTTGTTTCGTGTGAAACGGCGATTTATGAGAAATGACGATAAAATTGCTGTTTTAAACTTGCAAAAACATAGAAAAAACGCTGTTTTCAACTATTTAAACTGATAAATTCATGTTTCTTTCGTTTGAAACGGCGATTTATGAGAAATGACGATAAAATTGCTGTTTTAAACTTGCAAAAACATAGAAAAACGCTGTTTTTAACTATTCAAACTGACAAATTCATGTTTCTTTCGTGTGAAACGGCGATTTATGAGAAATGACGATAAAATTGCTATTTTAAACTAGCAAAAACATAGAAAAACGCTGTTTTGAACTATTCAAACTGATAAATTCATGTTTCTTTCTTGCGACACGGCGATTTATGAGAAATGACAATAAAATTGCTGTTTTAAACTTGCAAAACATAGAAAAACGCTGTTTTGAACTATTCAAACTGACAAATTCATGTTTCTTTCGTGTGAAACGGCGATTTATGAGAAATGACAATAAAATTGCTGTTTTAAACTTGCAAAAACATAGAAAAACGCTGTTTTGAACTATTCAAACTGATAAATTCATGTTTCTTTCGTGTGAAACGGCGATTTATGAGAAATGACGATAAAATTGCTGTTTTAAACTTGCAAAAACATAGAAAAACGCTGTTTTTAACTATTCAAACTGATAAATTCATGTTTCTTTTGTGTGAAACGGCGATTTATGAGAAATGACGATAAAATTGCTGTTTTAAACTTGCAAAAACATAGAAAAACGCTGTTTTTAACTATTCAAACTGATAAATTCAGGTTTCTTTCGTGTGAAACGGCGATTTATGAGAAATGACAATAAAATTGCTGTTTTAAACTTGCAAAATCGTAGAAAAACGCTGTTTTTAACTATTCAAACTGATAAATTCATGTTTCTTTCGTGTGAAACGGCGATTTATGAGAAATGACGATAAAATTGCTGTTTTAAACTTGCAAAAACATAGAAAAACGCTGTTTTGAACTATTCAAACTGATAAATTCATGTTTCTTTCGTGTGAAACGGCGATTTATGAGAAATGACGATAAAATTGCTGTTTTAAACTTGCAAAAACATAGAAAAACGCTGTTTTGAACTATTCAAACTGACAAATTCATGTTTCTTTGGTGTGAAACGGCGATTTATGAGAAATGACAATAAAATTGCTGTTTTAAACTTGCAAAAACATAGAAAAACGCTGTTTTGAACTATTCAAACTGACAAATTCATGTTTCTTTCGTGTGAAACGGCGATTTATGAGAAATGACGATAAAATTGCTGTTTTAAACTTGCAAAAACATAGAAAAACGCTGTTTTGAACTATTCAAACTGATAAATTCATGTTTCTTTCGTGTGAAACGGCGATTTATGAGAAATGACGATAAAATTGCTGTTTTAAACTTGCAAAAACATAGAAAAACGCTGTTTTTAACTATTCAAACTGATAAATTCAGGTTTCTTTCGTGTGAAACGGCGATTTATGAGAAATGACAATAAAATTGCTGTTTTAAACTTGCAAAATCGTAGAAAAACGCTGTTTTTAACTATTCAAACTGATAAATTCATGTTTCTTTTGTGTGAAACGGCGATTTATGAGAAATGACGATAAAATTGCTGTTTTAAACTTGCAAAAACATAGAAAAACGCTGTTTTTAACTATTCAAACTGATAAATTCAGGTTTCTTTCGTGTGAAACGGCGATTTATGAGAAATGACAATAAAATTGCTGTTTTAAACTTGCAAAATCGTAGAAAAACGCTGTTTTTAACTATTCAAACTGATAAATTTATGTTTCTTTCGTGTGAAACGGCGATTTATGAGAAATGACGATAAAATTGCTGTTTTAAACTTGCAAAAACATAGAAAAACGCAGTTTTGAACTATTCAAACTGACAAATTCATGTTTCTTTCGTGTGAAACGGCGATTTATGAGAAATGACGATAAAATTGCTGTTTTAAACTTGCAAAAACATAGAAAAACGCTGTTTTTAACTATTCAAACTGATAAATTCAGGTTTCTTTCGTTCGAAACGGTGGATTTTTGTGAAATCACGATAAAACTGCTGTTTTAAACTTGCAAAAACATAGAAAAACGCTGTTTTAAACTATTCATGTTTCTTTCGTGTGAAACGGCGATTTATGAGAAATGACGATAAAATTGCTGTTTTAAACTTGCAAAAACATAGAAAAACGCTGTTTTGAACTATTCAAACTGATAAATTCATGTTTCTTTCTTGCGAAACGGCGATTTATGAGAAATGACAATAAAATTGCTGTTTTAAACTTGCAAAAACATAGAAAAACGCTGTTTTGAACTATTCAAACTGATAAATTCATGTTTCTTTCGTGTGAATGAAATGACGATAAAATTGCTGTTTTAAACTTGCAAAAACATAGAAAAACGCTGTTTTTAACTATTCAAACTGATAAATTCAGGATTCTTTCGTGTGAAACGGCGATTTATGAGAAATGACGATAAAATTGCTGTTTTAAACTTGCAAAAACATAGAAAAACGCTGTTTTTAACTATTCAAACTGACAAATTCATGTTTCTTTCGTGTGAAACGGCGTTTTATGAGAAATGACGATAAAATTGCTGTTTTAAACTTGCAAAAACATAGAAAAACGCTGTTTTGAACTATTCAAACTGACAAATTCATGTTTGTTTCGTGTGAAACGGCGATTTATGAGAAATGACGATAAAATTGCTGTTTTAAACTTGCAAAAACATAGAAAAAACGCTGTTTTCAACTATTTAAACTGATAAATTCATGTTTCTTTCGTTTGAAACGGCGATTTATGAGAAATGACGATAAAATTGCTGTTTTAAACTTGCAAAAACATAGAAAAACGCTGTTTTTAACTATTCAAACTGACAAATTCATGTTTCTTTCGTGTGAAACGGCGATTTATGAGAAATGACGATAAAATTGCTGTTTTAAACTAGCAAAAACATAGAAAAACGCTGTTTTGAACTATTCAAACTGATAAATTCATGTTTCTTCCTTGCGACACGGCGATTTATGAGAAATGACAATAAAATTGCTGTTTTAAACTTGCAAAACATAGAAAAACGCTGTTTTGAACTATTCAAACTGACAAATTCATGTTTCTTTCGTGTGAAACGGCGATTTATGAGAAATGACAATAAAATTGCTGTTTTAAACTTGCAAAAACATAGAAAAACGCTGTTTTGAACTATTCAAACTGATAAATTCAGGTTTCTTTCGTTCGAAACGGTGGATTTTTGTGAAATCACGATAAAACTGCTGTTTTAAACTTGCAAAAACATAGAAAAACGCTGTTTTTAACTATTCAAACTGACAAATTCATGTTTCTTTCGTGTGAAACGGCGTTTTATGAGAAATGACGATAAAATTGCTGTTTTAAACTTGCAAAAACATAGAAAAACGCTGTTTTGAACTATTCAAACTGACAAATTCATGTTTCTTTCGTGTGAAACGGCGATTTATGAGAAATGACGATAAAATTGCTGTTTTAAACTTGCAAAAACATAGAAAAACGCTGTTTTGAACTATTCAAACTGATAAATTCATGTTTCTTTCTTGCGAAACGGCGATTTATGAGAAATGACAATAAAATTGCTGTTTTAAACTTGCAAAAACATAGAAAAACGCTGTTTTGAACTATTCAAACTGATAAATTCATGTTTCTTTCGTGTGAAACGGCGATTTATGAGAAATGACGATAAAATTGCTGTTTTAAACTTGCAAAAACATAGAAAAACGCTGTTTTTAACTATTCAAACTGATAAATTCATGCTTCTTTTGTGTGAAACGGCGATTTATGAGAAATGACGATAAAATTGCTGTTTTAAACTTGCAAAAACATAGAAAAACGCTGTTTTTAACTATTCAAACTGATAAATTCAGGTTTCTTTCGTGTGAAACGGCGATTTATGAGAAATGACAATAAAATTGCTGTTTTAAACTTGCAAAATCGTAGAAAAACGCTGTTTTTAACTATTCAAACTGATAAATTCATGTTTCTTTCGTGTGAAACGGCGATTTATGAGAAATGACGATAAAATTGCTGTTTTAAACTTGCAAAAACATAGAAAAACGCTGTTTTGAACTATTCAAACTGACAAATTCATGTTTCTTTGGTGTGAAACGGCGATTTATGAGAAATGACAATAAAATTGCTGTTTTAAACTTGCAAAAACATAGAAAAACGCTGTTTTGAACTATTCAAACTGACAAATTCATGTTTCTTTCGTGTGAAACGGCGATTTATGAGAAATGACGATAAAATTGCTGTTTTAAACTTGCAAAAACATAGAAAAACGCTGTTTTGAACTATTCAAACTGATAAATTCATGTTTCTTTCGTGTGAAACGGCGATTTATGAGAAATGACGATAAAATTGCTGTTTTAAACTTGCAAAAACATAGAAAAACGCTGTTTTTAACTATTCAAACTGATAAATTCAGGTTTCTTTCGTGTGAAACGGCGATTTATGAGAAATGACAATAAAATTGCTGTTTTAAACTTGCAAAATCGTAGAAAAACGCTGTTTTTAACTATTCAAACTGATAAATTCATGTTTCTTTTGTGTGAAACGGCGATTTATGAGAAATGACGATAAAATTGCTGTTTTAAACTTGCAAAAACATAGAAAAACGCTGTTTTTAACTATTCAAACTGATAAATTCAGGTTTCTTTCGTGTGAAACGGCGATTTATGAGAAATGACAATAAAATTGCTGTTTTAAACTTGCAAAATCGTAGAAAAACGCTGTTTTTAACTATTCAAACTGATAAATTTATGTTTCTTTCGTGTGAAACGGCGATTTATGAGAAATGACGATAAAATTGCTGTTTTAAACTTGCAAAAACATAGAAAAACGCTGTTTTGAACTATTCAAACTGACAAATTCATGTTTGTTTCGTGTGAAACGGCGATTTATGAGAAATGACGATAAAATTGCTGTTTTAAACTTGCAAAAACATAGAAAAACGCTGTTTTGAACTATTCAAACTGACAAATTCATGTTTCTTTCGTGTGAAACGGCGATTTATGAGAAATGACAATAAAATTGCTGTTTTAAACTTGCAAAAACATAGAAAAACGCTGTTTTTAACTATTCAAACTGATAAATTCATGTTTCTTTTGTGTGAAACGGCGATTTATGAGAAATGACGATAAAATTGCTGTTTTAAACTTGCAAAAACATAGAAAAACGCTGTTTTTAACTATTCAAACTGATAAATTCAGGTTTCTTTCGTGTGAAACGGCGATTTATGAGAAATGACAATAAAATTGATGTTTTAAACTTGCAAAATCGTAGAAAAACGCTGTTTTTAACTATTCAAACTGACAAATTCATGTTTCTTTCGTGTGAAACGGCGTTTTATGAGAAATGACGATAAAATTGCTGTTTTAAACTTGCAAAAACATAGAAAAACGCTGTTTTGAACTATTCAAACTGATAAATTCAGGTTTCTTTCGTTCGAAACGGTGGATTTTTGTGAAATCACGATAAAACTGCTGTTTTAAACTTGCAAAAACATAGAAAAACGCTGTTTTTAACTATTCAAACTGACAAATTCATGTTTCTTTCGTGTGAAACGGCGTTTTATGAGAAATGACGATAAAATTGCTGTTTTAAACTTGCAAAAACATAGAAAAACGCTGTTTTGAACTATTCAAACTGACAAATTCATGATTGTTTCGTGTGAAACGGCGATTTATGAGAAATGACGATAAAATTGCTGTTTTAAACTTGCAAAAACATAGAAAAAACGCTGTTTTCAACTATTTAAACTGATAAATTCATGTTTCTTTCGTGTGAAACGGCGATTTATGAGAAATGACGATAAAATTGCTGTTTTAAACTTGCAAAAACATAGAAAAACGCTGTTTTTAACTATTCAAACTGATAAATTCATGTTTTTTTCGTGTGAAACGGCGATTTATGAGAAATGACGATAAAATTGCTGTTTTAAACTTGCAAAAACATAGAAAAACGCTGTTTTTAACTATTCAAACTGATAAATTCAGGTTTCTTTCGTTCGAAACGGTGGATTTTTGTGAAATCACGATAAAACTGCTGTTTTAAACTTGCAAAAACATAGAAAAACGCTGTTTTGAACTATTCAAACTGATAAATTCATGTTTCTTTCTTGTGAAACGGCGATTTATGAGAAATGACGATAAAATTGCTGTTTTAAACTTGCAAAAACATAGAAAAACGCTGTTTTTAACTATTCAAACTGATAAATTCAGGTTTCTTTCGTGTGAAACGGCGATTTATGAGAAATGACGATAAAATTGCTGTTTTAAACTTGCAAAATCGTAGAAAAACGCTGTTTTTAACTATTCAAACTGATAAATTCATGTTTCTTTCGTGTGAAACGGCGATTTATGAGAAATGACGATAAAATTGCTGTTTTAAACTTGCAAAAACATAGAAAAACGCTGTTTTGAACTATTCAAACTAACAAATTCATGTTTCTTTCGTGTGAAACGGCGATTTATGAGAAATGACAATAAAATTGCTGTTTTAAACTTGCAAAAACATAGAAAAACGCTGTTTTGAACTATTCAAACTGACAAATTCATGTTTCTTTCGTGTGAAACGGCGATTTATGAGAAATGACGATAAAATTGCTGTTTTAAACTTGCAAAAACATAGAAAAACGCTGTTTTTAACTATTCAAACTGATAAATTCATGTTACTTTCGTGTGAAACGGCGATTTATGAGAAATGACGATAAAATTGCTGTTTTAAACTTGCAAAAACATAGAAAAACGCTGTTTTTAACTATTCAAACTGATAAATTCATGTTACTTTCGTGTGAAACGGCGATTTATAAGAAATGACGATAAAATTGCTGTTTTAAACTTGCAAAAACAAAGAAAAACGCTGTTTTTAACTATTCAAACTGATAAATTCAGGTTTCTTTCGTGTGAAACGGCGATTTATGAGAAATGACGATAAAATTGCTGTTTTAAACTTACAAAAACATAGAAAAACGCTGTTTTTAACTATTCAAACTGACAAATTCATGTTTATTTCGTGTGAAACGGCGTTTTATGAGAAATGACGATAAAATTGCTGTTTTAAACTTGCAAAAACATAGAAAAACGCTGTTTTGAACTATTCAAACTGATAAATTCAGGTTTCTTTCGTTCGAAACGGTGGATTATTGTGAAATCACGATAAAACTGCTGTTTTAAACTTGCAAAAGCATAGAAAAACGCTGTTTTTAACTATTCAAACTGACAAATTCATGTTTCTTTCGTGTGAAACGGCGTTTTATGAGAAATGACGATAAAATTGCTGTTTTAAACTTGCAAAAACATAGAAAAACGCTGTTTTGAACTATTCAAACTGACAAATTCATGTTTCTTTCGTGTGAAACGGCGATTTATGAGAAATGACGATAAAATTGCTGTTTTAAACTTGCAAAAACATAGAAAAACGCTGTTTTGAACTATTCAAACTGATAAATTCATGTTTCTTTCTTGCGAAACGGCGATTTATGAGAAATGACAATAAAATTGCTGTTTTAAACTTGCAAAAACATAGAAAAACGCTGTTTTGAACTATTCAAACTGATAAATTCATGTTTCTTTCGTGTGAATGAAATGACGATAAAATTGCTGTTTTAAACTTGCAAAAACATAGAAAAACGCTGTTTTGAACTATTCAAACTGACAAATTCATGTTTGTTTCGTGTGAAACGGCGATTTATGAGAAATGACGATAAAATTGCTGTTTTAAACTTGCAAAAACATATAAAAAACGCTGTTTTCAACTATTTAAACTGATAAATTCATGTTTCTTTCATGTGAAACGGCGATTTATGAGAAATGACGATAAAATTGCTGTTTTAAACTTGCAAAAACATAGAAAAACGCTGTTTTTAACTATTCAAACTGATAAATTCATGTTTCTTTCGTGTGAAACGGCGATTTATGAGAAATGACGATAAAATTGCTGTTTTAAACTTGCAAAAACATAGAAAAACGCTGTTTTGAACTACTCAAACTGACAAATTCATGTTTCTTTCGTGTGAAACGGCGATTTATGAGAAATGACGATAAAATTGCAGTTTTAAACTTGCAAAAACATAGAAAAAACGCTGTTTTCAACTATTTAAACTGATAAATTCATGTTTCTTTCGTGTGAAACGGCGATTTATGAGAAATGACGATAAAATTGCTGTTTTAAACTTGCAAAAACATAGAAAAACGCTGTTTTGAACAATTCAAACTGACAAATTCATGTTTCTTTCGTATGAAACGGCGATTTATGAGAAATGACGATAAAATTGCTGTTTTAAACTAGCAAAAACATAGAAAAACGCTGTTTTGAACTATTCAAACTGATAAATTCATGTTTCTTTCTTGCGACACGACGATTTATGAGAAATGACAATAAAATTGCTGTTTTAAACTTGCAAAACATAGAAAAACGCTGTTTTGAACTATTCAAACTGATAAATTCGGGTTTCTTTTATTCGAAACGGTGGATTTTTGTGAAATCACGATAAAACTGCTGTTTTAAACTTGCAAAAACATAGAAAAACGCTGTTTTTAACTATTCAAACTGACAAATTCATGTTTCTTTCGTGTGAAACGGCGTTTTATGAGAAATGACGATAAAATTGCTGTTTTAAACTTGCAAAAACATAGAAAAACGCTGTTTTGAACTATTCAAACTGACAAATTCATGATTGTTTCGTGTGAAACGGCGATTTATGAGAAATGACGATAAAATTGCTGTTTTAAACTTGCAAAAACATAGAAAAAACGCTGTTTTCAACTATTTAAACTGATAAATTCATGTTTCTTTCGTGTGAAACGGCGATTTATGAGAAATGACGATAAAATTGCTGTTTTAAACTTGCAAAAACATAGAAAAACGCTGTTTTTAACTATTCAAACTGATAAATTCATGTTTTTTTCGTGTGAAACGGCGATTTATGAGAAATGACGATAAAATTGCTGTTTTAAACTTGCAAAAACATAGAAAAACGCTGTTTTTAACTATTCAAACTGATAAATTCAGGTTTCTTTCGTTCGAAACGGTGGATTTTTGTGAAATCACGATAAAACTGCTGTTTTAAACTTGCAAAAACATAGAAAAACGCTGTTTTGAACTATTCAAACTGATAAATTCATGTTTCTTTCTTGTGAAACGGCGATTTATGAGAAATGACGATAAAATTGCTGTTTTAAACTTGCAAAAACATAGAAAAACGCTGTTTTTAACTATTCAAACTGATAAATTCAGGTTTCTTTCGTGTGAAACGGCGATTTATGAGAAATGACGATAAAATTGCTGTTTTAAACTTGCAAAATCGTAGAAAAACGCTGTTTTTAACTATTCAAACTGATAAATTCATGTTTCTTTCGTGTGAAACGGCGATTTATGAGAAATGACGATAAAATTGCTGTTTTAAACTTGCAAAAACATAGAAAAACGCTGTTTTGAACTATTCAAACTAACAAATTCATGTTTCTTTCGTGTGAAACGGCGATTTATGAGAAATGACAATAAAATTGCTGTTTTAAACTTGCAAAAACATAGAAAAACGCTGTTTTGAACTATTCAAACTGACAAATTCATGTTTCTTTCGTGTGAAACGGCGATTTATGAGAAATGACGATAAAATTGCTGTTTTAAACTTGCAAAAACATAGAAAAACGCTGTTTTTAACTATTCAAACTGATAAATTCATGTTACTTTCGTGTGAAACGGCGATTTATGAGAAATGACGATAAAATTGCTGTTTTAAACTTGCAAAAACATAGAAAAACGCTGTTTTTAACTATTCAAACTGATAAATTCATGTTACTTTCGTGTGAAACGGCGATTTATAAGAAATGACGATAAAATTGCTGTTTTAAACTTGCAAAAACAAAGAAAAACGCTGTTTTTAACTATTCAAACTGATAAATTCAGGTTTCTTTCGTGTGAAACGGCGATTTATGAGAAATGACGATAAAATTGCTGTTTTAAACTTGCAAAAACATAGAAAAACGCTGTTTTTAACTATTCAAACTGACAAATTCATGTTTATTTCGTGTGAAACGGCGTTTTATGAGAAATGACGATAAAATTGCTGTTTTAAACTTGCAAAAACATAGAAAAACGCTGTTTTGAACTATTCAAACTGATAAATTCAGGTTTCTTTCGTTCGAAACGGTGGATTATTGTGAAATCACGATAAAACTGCTGTTTTAAACTTGCAAAAGCATAGAAAAACGCTGTTTTTAACTATTCAAACTGACAAATTCATGTTTCTTTCGTGTGAAACGGCGTTTTATGAGAAATGACGATAAAATTGCTGTTTTAAACTTGCAAAAACATAGAAAAACGCTGTTTTGAACTATTCAAACTGACAAATTCATGTTTCTTTCGTGTGAAACGGCGATTTATGAGAAATGACGATAAAATTGCTGTTTTAAACTTGCAAAAACATAGAAAAACGCTGTTTTGAACTATTCAAACTGATAAATTCATGTTTCTTTCTTGCGAAACGGCGATTTATGAGAAATGACAATAAAATTGCTGTTTTAAACTTGCAAAAACATAGAAAAACGCTGTTTTGAACTATTCAAACTGATAAATTCATGTTTCTTTCGTGTGAATGAAATGACGATAAAATTGCTGTTTTAAACTTGCAAAAACATAGAAAAACGCTGTTTTGAACTATTCAAACTGACAAATTCATGTTTGTTTCGTGTGAAACGGCGATTTATGAGAAATGACGATAAAATTGCTGTTTTAAACTTGCAAAAACATATAAAAAACGCTGTTTTCAACTATTTAAACTGATAAATTCATGTTTCTTTCATGTGAAACGGCGATTTATGAGAAATGACGATAAAATTGCTGTTTTAAACTTGCAAAAACATAGAAAAACGCTGTTTTTAACTATTCAAACTGATAAATTCATGTTTCTTTCGTGTGAAACGGCGATTTATGAGAAATGACGAAAAAATTGCTGTTTTAAACTTGCAAAAACATAGAAAAACGCTGTTTTGAACTACTCAAACTGACAAATTCATGTTTCTTTCGTGTGAAACGGCGATTTATGAGAAATGACGATAAAATTGCAGTTTTAAACTTGCAAAAACATAGAAAAAACGCTGTTTTCAACTATTTAAACTGATAAATTCATGTTTCTTTCGTGTGAAACGGCGATTTATGAGAAATGACGATAAAATTGCTGTTTTAAACTTGCAAAAACATAGAAAAACGCTGTTTTGAACAATTCAAACTGACAAATTCATGTTTCTTTCGTATGAAACGGCGATTTATGAGAAATGACGATAAAATTGCTGTTTTAAACTAGCAAAAACATAGAAAAACGCTGTTTTGAACTGTTCAAACTGATAAATTCATGTTTCTTTCTTGCGACACGACGATTTATGAGAAATGACAATAAAATTGCTGTTTTAAACTTGCAAAACATAGAAAAACGCTGTTTTGAACTATTCAAACTGATAAATTCGGGTTTCTTTTATTCGAAACGGTGGATTTTTGTGAAATCACGATAAAACTGCTGTTTTAAACTTGCAAAAACATAGAAAAACGCTGTTTTTAACTATTCAAACTGACAAATTCATGTTTCTTTCGTGTGAAACGGCGTTTTATGAGAAATGACGATAAAATTGCTGTTTTAAACTTGCAAAAACATAGAAAAACGCTGTTTTGAACTATTCAAACTGACAAATTCATGATTGTTTCGTGTGAAACGGCGATTTATGAGAAATGACGATAAAATTGCTGTTTTAAACTTGCAAAAACATAGAAAAAACGCTGTTTTCAACTATTTAAACTGATAAATTCATGTTTCTTTCGTGTGAAACGGCGATTTATGAGAAATGACGATAAAATTGCTGTTTTAAACTTGCAAAAACATAGAAAAACGCTGTTTTTAACTATTCAAACTGATAAATTCATGTTTTTTTCGTGTGAAACGGCGATTTATGAGAAATGACGATAAAATTGCTGTTTTAAACTTGCAAAAACATAGAAAAACGCTGTTTTTAACTATTCAAACTGATAAATTCAGGTTTCTTTCGTTCGAAACGGTGGATTTTTGTGAAATCACGATAAAACTGCTGTTTTAAACTTGCAAAAACATAGAAAAACGCTGTTTTGAACTATTCAAACTGATAAATTCATGTTTCTTTCTTGTGAAACGGCGATTTATGAGAAATGACGATAAAATTGCTGTTTTAAACTTGCAAAAACATAGAAAAACGCTGTTTTTAACTATTCAAACTGATAAATTCAGGTTTCTTTCGTGTGAAACGGCGATTTATGAGAAATGACGATAAAATTGCTGTTTTAAACTTGCAAAATCGTAGAAAAACGCTGTTTTTAACTATTCAAACTGATAAATTCATGTTTCTTTCGTGTGAAACGGCGATTTATGAGAAATGACGATAAAATTGCTGTTTTAAACTTGCAAAAACATAGAAAAACGCTGTTTTGAACTATTCAAACTAACAAATTCATGTTTCTTTCGTGTGAAACGGCGATTTATGAGAAATGACAATAAAATTGCTGTTTTAAACTTGCAAAAACATAGAAAAACGCTGTTTTGAACTATTCAAACTGACAAATTCATGTTTCTTTCGTGTGAAACGGCGATTTATGAGAAATGACGATAAAATTGCTGTTTTAAACTTGCAAAAACATAGAAAAACGCTGTTTTTAACTATTCAAACTGATAAATTCATGTTACTTTCGTGTGAAACGGCGATTTATGAGAAATGACGATAAAATTGCTGTTTTAAACTTGCAAAAACATAGAAAAACGCTGTTTTTAACTATTCAAACTGATAAATTCATGTTACTTTCGTGTGAAACGGCGATTTATAAGAAATGACGATAAAATTGCTGTTTTAAACTTGCAAAAACAAAGAAAAACGCTGTTTTTAACTATTCAAACTGATAAATTCAGGTTTCTTTCGTGTGAAACGGCGATTTATGAGAAATGACGATAAAATTGCTGTTTTAAACTTGCAAAAACATAAAAAAACGCTGTTTTTAACTATTCAAACTGACAAATTCATGTTTATTTCGTGTGAAACGGCGTTTTATGAGAAATGACGATAAAATTGCTGTTTTAAACTTGCAAAAACATAGAAAAACGCTGTTTTGAACTATTCAAACTGATAAATTCAGGTTTCTTTCGTTCGAAACGGTGGATTATTGTGAAATCACGATAAAACTGCTGTTTTAAACTTGCAAAAGCATAGAAAAACGCTGTTTTTAACTATTCAAACTGACAAATTCATGTTTCTTTCGTGTGAAACGGCGTTTTATGAGAAATGACGATAAAATTGCTGTTTTAAACTTGCAAAAACATAGAAAAACGCTGTTTTGAACTATTCAAACTGACAAATTCATGTTTCTTTCGTGTGAAACGGCGATTTATGAGAAATGACGATAAAATTGCTGTTTTAAACTTGCAAAAACATAGAAAAACGCTGTTTTGAACTATTCAAACTGATAAATTCATGTTTCTTTCTTGCGAAACGGCGATTTATGAGAAATGACAATAAAATTGCTGTTTTAAACTTGCAAAAACATAGAAAAACGCTGTTTTGAACTATTCAAACTGATAAATTCATGTTTCTTTCGTGTGAATGAAATGACGATAAAATTGCTGTTTTAAACTTGCAAAAACATAGAAAAACGCTGTTTTGAACTATTCAAACTGACAAATTCATGTTTGTTTCGTGTGAAACGGCGATTTATGAGAAATGACGATAAAATTGCTGTTTTAAACTTGCAAAAACATATAAAAAACGCTGTTTTCAACTATTTAAACTGATAAATTCATGTTTCTTTCATGTGAAACGGCGATTTATGAGAAATGACGATAAAATTGCTGTTTTAAACTTGCAAAAACATAGAAAAACGCTGTTTTTAACTATTCAAACTGATAAATTCATGTTTCTTTCGTGTGAAACGGCGATTTATGAGAAATGACGATAAAATTGCTGTTTTAAACTTGCAAAAACATAGAAAAACGCTGTTTTGAACTACTCAAACTGACAAATTCATGTTTCTTTCGTGTGAAACGGCGATTTATGAGAAATGACGATAAAATTGCAGTTTTAAACTTGCAAAAACATAGAAAAAACGCTGTTTTCAACTATTTAAACTGATAAATTCATGTTTCTTTCGTGTGAAACGGCGATTTATGAGAAATGACGATAAAATTGCTGTTTTAAACTTGCAAAAACATAGAAAAACGCTGTTTTGAACAATTCAAACTGACAAATTCATGTTTCTTTCGTATGAAACGGCGATTTATGAGAAATGACGATAAAATTGCTGTTTTAAACTAGCAAAAACATAGAAAAACGCTGTTTTGAACTATTCAAACTGATAAATTCATGTTTCTTTCTTGCGACACGACGATTTATGAGAAATGACAATAAAATTGCTGTTTTAAACTTGCAAAACATAGAAAAACGCTGTTTTGAACTATTCAAACTGATAAATTCGGGTTTCTTTTATTCGAAACGGTGGATTTTTGTGAAATCACGATAAAACTGCTGTTTTAAACTTGCAAAAACATAGAAAAACGCTGTTTTTAACTATTCAAACTGACAAATTCATGTTTCTTTCGTGTGAAACGGCGTTTTATGAGAAATGACGATAAAATTGCTGTTTTAAACTTGCAAAAACATAGAAAAACGCTGTTTTGAACTATTCAAACTGACAAATTCATGATTGTTTCGTGTGAAACGGCGATTTATGAGAAATGACGATAAAATTGCTGTTTTAAACTTGCAAAAACATAGAAAAAACGCTGTTTTCAACTATTTAAACTGATAAATTCATGTTTCTTTCGTGTGAAAC
The DNA here is from genome assembly GCA_963942605.1 of Poecilus cupreus. Lineage (NCBI taxonomy): Eukaryota > Metazoa > Arthropoda > Insecta > Coleoptera > Carabidae > Poecilus > Poecilus cupreus. The sequence goes on along the minus strand of OZ012716.1, from coordinate 17,549,857 downwards.
GGCGATTTATGAGAAATGACGATAAAATTGCTGTTTTAAAACTTGCAAAAACATAGAAAAACGCTGTTTTTAACTATTCAAACTGATAAATTCATGTTTTTTTCGTGTGAAACGGCGATTTATGAGAAATGACGATAAAATTGCTGTTTTAAACTTGCAAAAACATAGAAAAAACGCTGTTTTTAACTATTCAAACTGATAAATTCAGGTTTCTTTCGTTCGAAACGGTGGATTTTTGTGAAATCACGATAAAACTGCTGTTTTAAACTTGCAAAAACATAGAAAAACGCTGTTTTGAACTATTCAAACTGATAAATTCATGTTTCTTTCTTGTGAAACGGCGATTTATGAGAAATGACGATAAAATTGCTGTTTTAAACTTGCAAAAACATAGAAAAACGCTGTTTTTAACTATTCAAACTGATAAATTCAGGTTTCTTTCGTGTGAAACGGCGATTTATGAGAAATGACGATAAAATTGCTGTTTTAAACTTGCAAAATCGTAGAAAAACGCTGTTTTTAACTATTCAAACTGATAAATTCATGTTTCTTTCGTGTGAAACGGCGATTTATGAGAAATGACGATAAAATTGCTGTTTTAAACTTGCAAAAACATAGAAAAACGCTGTTTTGAACTATTCAAACTAACAAATTCATGTTTCTTTCGTGTGAAACGGCGATTTATGAGAAATGACAATAAAATTGCTGTTTTAAACTTGCAAAAACATAGAAAAACGCTGTTTTGAACTATTCAAACTGACAAATTCATGTTTCTTTCGTGTGAAACGGCGATTTATGAGAAATGACGATAAAATTGCTGTTTTAAACTTGCAAAAACATAGAAAAACGCTGTTTTTAACTATTCAAACTGATAAATTCATGTTACTTTCGTGTGAAACGGCGATTTATGAGAAATGACGATAAAATTGCTGTTTTAAACTTGCAAAAACATAGAAAAACGCTGTTTTTAACTATTCAAACTGATAAATTCATGTTACTTTCGTGTGAAACGGCGATTTATAAGAAATGACGATAAAATTGCTGTTTTAAACTTGCAAAAACAAAGAAAAACGCTGTTTTTAACTATTCAAACTGATAAATTCAGGTTTCTTTCGTGTGAAACGGCGATTTATGAGAAATGACGATAAAATTGCTGTTTTAAACTTGCAAAAACATAGAAAAACGCTGTTTTTAACTATTCAAACTGACAAATTCATGTTTATTTCGTGTGAAACGGCGTTTTATGAGAAATGACGATAAAATTGCTGTTTTAAACTTGCAAAAACATAGAAAAACGCTGTTTTGAACTATTCAAACTGATAAATTCAGGTTTCTTTCGTTCGAAACGGTGGATTATTGTGAAATCACGATAAAACTATTGTTTTAAACTTGCAAAAGCATAGAAAAACGCTGTTTTTAACTATTCAAACTGACAAATTCATGTTTCTTTCGTGTGAAACGGCGTTTTATGAGAAATGACGATAAAATTGCTGTTTTAAACTTGCAAAAACATAGAAAAACGCTGTTTTGAACTATTCAAACTGACAAATTCATGTTTCTTTCGTGTGAAACGGCGATTTATGAGAAATGACGATAAAATTGCTGTTTTAAACTTGCAAAAACATAGAAAAACGCTGTTTTGAACTATTCAAACTGATAAATTCATGTTTCTTTCTTGCGAAACGGCGATTTATGAGAAATGACAATAAAATTGCTGTTTTAAACTTGCAAAAACATAGAAAAACGCTGTTTTGAACTATTCAAACTGATAAATTCATGTTTCTTTCGTGTGAATGAAATGACGATAAAATTGCTGTTTTAAACTTGCAAAAACATAGAAAAACGCTGTTTTGAACTATTCAAACTGACAAATTCATGTTTGTTTCGTGTGAAACGGCGATTTATGAGAAATGACGATAAAATTGCTGTTTTAAACTTGCAAAAACATATAAAAAACGCTGTTTTCAACTATTTAAACTGATAAATTCATGTTTCTTTCATGTGAAACGGCGATTTATGAGAAATGACGATAAAATTGCTGTTTTAAACTTGCAAAAACATAGAAAAACGCTGTTTTTAACTATTCAAACTGATAAATTCATGTTTCTTTCGTGTGAAACGGCGATTTATGAGAAATGACGAAAAAATTGCTGTTTTAAACTTGCAAAAACATAGAAAAACGCTGTTTTGAACTACTCAAACTGACAAATTCATGTTTCTTTCGTGTGAAACGGCGATTTATGAGAAATGACGATAAAATTGCAGTTTTAAACTTGCAAAAACATAGAAAAAACGCTGTTTTCAACTATTTAAACTGATAAATTCATGTTTCTTTCGTGTGAAACGGCGATTTATGAGAAATGACGATAAAATTGCTGTTTTAAACTTGCAAAAACATAGAAAAACGCTGTTTTGAACAATTCAAACTGACAAATTCATGTTTCTTTCGTATGAAACGGCGATTTATGAGAAATGACGATAAAATTGCTGTTTTAAACTAGCAAAAACATAGAAAAACGCTGTTTTGAACTGTTCAAACTGATAAATTCATGTTTCTTTCTTGCGACACGACGATTTATGAGAAATGACAATAAAATTGCTGTTTTAAACTTGCAAAACATAGAAAAACGCTGTTTTGAACTATTCAAACTGATAAATTCGGGTTTCTTTTATTCGAAACGGTGGATTTTTGTGAAATCACGATAAAACTGCTGTTTTAAACTTGCAAAAACATAGAAAAACGCTGTTTTTAACTATTCAAACTGACAAATTCATGTTTCTTTCGTGTGAAACGGCGTTTTATGAGAAATGACGATAAAATTGCTGTTTTAAACTTGCAAAAACATAGAAAAACGCTGTTTTGAACTATTCAAACTAACAAATTCATGTTTCTTTCGTGTGAAACGGCGATTTATGAGAAATGACAATAAAATTGCTGTTTTAAACTTGCAAAAACATAGAAAAACGCTGTTTTGAACTATTCAAACTGACAAATTCATGTTTCTTTCGTGTGAAACGGCGATTTATGAGAAATGACGATAAAATTGCTGTTTTAAACTTGCAAAAACATAGAAAAACGCTGTTTTTAACTATTCAAACTGATAAATTCATGTTACTTTCGTGTGAAACGGCGATTTATGAGAAATGACGATAAAATTGCTGTTTTAAACTTGCAAAAACATAGAAAAACGCTGTTTTTAACTATTCAAACTGATAAATTCATGTTACTTTCGTGTGAAACGGCGATTTATAAGAAATGACGATAAAATTGCTGTTTTAAACTTGCAAAAACAAAGAAAAACGCTGTTTTTAACTATTCAAACTGATAAATTCAGGTTTCTTTCGTGTGAAACGGCGATTTATGAGAAATGACGATAAAATTGCTGTTTTAAACTTGCAAAAACATAGAAAAACGCTGTTTTTAACTATTCAAACTGACAAATTCATGTTTATTTCGTGTGAAACGGCGTTTTATGAGAAATGACGATAAAATTGCTGTTTTAAACTTGCAAAAACATAGAAAAACGCTGTTTT